>CM062082.1:5997462-6701701 GCA_031163375.1 Conogethes punctiferalis
ATAAATACAATAATTAATTCTATGATTCTAAAAAAAGGGCCTAGGGACAGATTTAAGAATAAGACATACCTATTTTGAACGATATTTCTATTAAAATGACAAGAATTGCATTTGCATGAGATTGTAAGAGGCTTAGTTAGGAAAGTTATATCAGAGAAAATACACATTTAGTGTAGCTATATTAAAGGAATTATTCCACACAATATTCTCTTACAATCAAAAAAATTCTAAAATAAATGTCTTAGAAGATTTTTCTATTTTCATCAATCGCCCCGTATTTTTCTCAGATTCAAATCATGTCTTTTTCAAATGTTACGCTGTTTAAATTAAATAAAATTCTAACAAAAATATATTTATCAGATTCAACATTTTTCTATTTTTAATGTCAGAGGGCATCCCTAAGGGAAGGGACTTTAGTATTGTTCCCTAATTCTGCGTCCGCCCTTACAAATGAGTTAAGGTCGTGTAAGATAATGAGGTTTCCTGGCAACAATGGGTGGACCTGACCTTGTTCCACGCGTAGTTTCAGACGTGATCAGATAATTTAAGGTGAGTCATTGAATTGACTAGAAATTATTGTTGACCCCAATAATGTAGTATTTTCAGATAAATCAGAGGAAAAGACTCCCTTGGAAACCTGAGAGGTATGTTTTTCTGTGTTATAGGTTTCTCATGTTGATAAAATCCATAGTCCTACAATATGAAACATTACGCACTTGAATATTATGGCCAATTTAATATAATTTACAAATACTCTAAATAGTTTTTTATTTTATTAAATTTGTTTTTTAATAGACCCAATTTGTATTAGTAAAAAGTAAACTATGTTTAAAAGCTAGTCTTCAAGTCAAAGGCAAGGTATTTTTTTTATTCTTTATCATGTGCCTACTGTTGTTAAAACATTTTACATGTAACAAAGTTCTGCAAATATTAACTTCATAGACGTAGGTATAGGTACATACTTCTAATGTAAACAAACATCTAAAATTTCACTTACAAAGTTATTCCCGTACAGATTTCCACGTTATAAACATCAAATCAAATATTTAGCTCTGGATCTGAGTAGGGTTGCCATATGGTCGTTTTTAAAGAATTTATCTACTTAAGTATTTATTATTTGACGAAATTGTAAAAGGGATTTTATGTCCAGAAATAAAAACATTTTTAGAGTTTCATCAAATTATGACTGCATTTTTCACATAACCTAACCTTTTTTATTATTCATAACTACAACAAAAAACTTGATCTCAAAGATATTTTTTTAGACACTTCAATATAAATATGTATGTTACTATAAAAACTATATTATATTTATTTCTGTATAAATGAATATCTATATACATATGTTTTTTTTTATTATGTACGTATTATTATATTAATATTTATTATTATATTTTATTACTTTATTACTATATTGTTGTTCTATTATATTAATTTTTAAATTTTGTTTTTCAAACTTTTTGGCACACTACCCTATTGCTAGTTTCTGCTTAGCCCAAGTTGACTGGTAGAGAATGCCTACGTGGCATTAAGTCCGCCTTTTGTACACTACTTTATTGTGCAATAAAGATTAAATAAATAAATAAATAAATATCTAGAAATTTTATTCTATCCTCAGCAGGCTATACGTCGTAATATTGTCTAGAAAAAGTTTTCACGCACAAAATTGTTACTATGACTGTATCTATTTGCAGATAATAATAGGTAATTTAAACTATTTTATTTTAAAATAAACACTGCTTAACGTCTAAAGAGTATCTATTAACACAATCCAATAACAAAAAAATATTGGGAATTCTAAGAACAAAACACAATACCAAATCAACCTTTTTAGCCATCCTTAGTTACGCATAGCACGCACAATATTAGGATTCTTCAGATTCCACGAATCGAATTAAACAATTAAAGACGTAGAAGTTACCCCGACGGGGTAACTTCGCCAAGTTTGGGGGAAATCACGTTCCCACCTCCCTATTTAACTCGATCCAAGATAATTATTAAAAGTTCACGGAATCACCTTCGCGATACGTTCTGCTTTCAAATTGTTTTACTTCGAATTACCGTTGAATTAATTTTCCTAATTATATTAATTTTTATTATTTAAATTCCTTACATTGATGACACGCCCGTCCTAATCCTTCTGAACTGAGGATCGTGGGTGCGATCCTTGATTTTTAATTTCACCTCAAGTTAATTAATCTTACTTTTATAAATTTAAGTGGAAATAACGTTGATTCGCAGTCATCATCATTAGCCTATTGCGGTCCACTGCTGGACATAGGCCTCTCCAGCTGCTCGCCACTCAGGGCAAATATCTGGAGAATTACCCATAATCGCCACGCTGGGCAGGCGGGTTGGCGATCGCAGGGCGTGGCTTCTGGCTCCGGTGACGCTGCTGCCCGTCATCGGCCTGTGATATTTACCTATGCCTTCAATTATGATGGTTATACCGTCACCAGTTGGTTGCCAGCGCCTCGTTTCTTATTCGGTAGGATGCACCACGGACAGGTGAGGTTGGCTTGGAGCGAAAAGATGATAAGTCCCTCCCTTAGATCTCCATGCTTCGTATTATCGTAGCAATTACTTTTGCTACTACGTGTATAAATACAATATACTCGTAATAGATGAATTACAGTTGGACGTAGTTATGCTACAACGTTCCAATCCACAAGGTGGCCAAAATCGAGTTTTCATGCTCAAGCTACGTATTTAGGACCGTTCTATCTACTGGTAAAGACACTGACACTCTAACCATAGTAATTACCGAAATAATTAAGCCGTCCAAACGATAAAACGTTCCAAAAGACCTAATAATATTCTGAAAAAGTGTCAATTCATTTGGATCGTATTTTTTAATTCGTTTTGGAAAAACAAAATGATCCAGGGAACTTGAAACGTTTAATATAATAATAAAAATATATATTATGAAAATATCTATTTCTATAAAACGTTCCAAGTACTTTCTGATGTTGAAAAGAAATTATAATGATAAAAATAAGCGATCCAAAACGTATTATACTAGTAGGAACATACATTTATCTAATCATGAAACGATCGATCACTTAACAATAACATTATTAATGTTCAAAAAGTGTTGTGTTGTCAATGTTATATTATGCTCATAGTGCTCTCAGGAAAAATTTACACTATCTTTGATTCAGTATTAGCTGAAATATAGCTATAAGTTTATATTTTGCTACTTATAAATAAATAAATATTAACTAAACCCATTTTTGAATACAATACTTAAAAATATACAATGTCTTCTGATGTCTGGAACGTTATCACTAAAATAATATGATCCAAAGAAGAAACTCTTCGCTAAATACGGTCAAAAGGAAGGATTTGGTACTGAGGCGCCCCGGCCTACAGATGAGAACAATATTCCATATGAGTCCCTGACTCTTGTTCGGCTTAAAATTGAGCAGATTCTCGTTTCCCCATGATAGGACCGAGTCCAGAGTGGTCTCAATTTCACCCACAAGGTTATTCCGGCTTTCTGTGATATTAACCCGAGAGGCTTGTACATTACCCATGTATAAAGCGCCCCTGTGCTATCACCTGCATAATAATGTATGCTGCGAATATGCAACATGTCATTTATATGCAGAAGAAATAAGTTAGGGGACACAGCCTTGTGGCACACCAGCATTCACGGGCATTGCCTCAGAGCAGGAACCGTCGACAACGACACTGATGCTCCGCTCCGCAAGAAAACTGGCAAGCCAACCACACAACCTCTCAAGAAGCCCATATGAAGAAAGTTTCGCTAAAAGCTCTTTGTGCCAAACACGATCAAACGCCTTTGCTATATCCAACCTAACAGCCAAAGCCTAACCCTTGCTCTCAACCGCCTCCGCCCAGCGGTGTGTGAGGTATACGAGTAGGTCACCAGCCGATCGACCCTGACGAAAACCGTATTGGTCATCAGAGATCAGCTGGTGTTCCTCCAAGTATCCAAGGAGTTGGCGATTTATTATTGTCTCCATTAATTTAGAGAGCAATGAGGTAATGGCAATTGGTCTGTTGTGGGAATGGTCCGATTGGTCTCCCTTTTTGGGAATCGGATGGACAAGCGCAGACTTCCAGGATTTAGGGACAATACCATTAGAATAGGAAAGCCGAAAAAGGTTAAAGGTGCTAACTCAGGGGCACAGATTTTTAGTACTATTGGTGGGATGCCGTCAAGCCCACTCAACTTATTGATGCCAAGGGAGAAAAGCAGTCTACGAACATTGTCCTGCAGAAAACGAATGTTGATGGATGGTAGTGGGTAATTCTCCCCGGTTATCAAGAATTCAGTTAGATGCAAATAGAAAGCCCAAGAGGTCTGCTTTCGCCTTTGCGGTATGGGCAAGCGTGTCATCAACAGTACAAAGTGGTGGAAAAGACGACTTGCAGAAATTTCCCAACACGGCCTTGGCAAGAGACCAAAAAGCTCTAGTCCCAAAAGGAAGTCTAGTGAGTCTCCCACCAATTCTCCGGATATAGCTGGAATTTGCAGCAGCTATCATCCTTTTGTAAGACCTGGTGGCAATATTGTAGGGCTTAAAAAGACTGTAAAAGGAGAGGTTTCGATTATTAATAGATCTAATCTTATACAGCTGTTGCCTAAAGGAAAACCTATTGCTCCAGCTAAATTGGCTAATTTACGATCTTTTTATAAATCCATTCACATTTAAATAATAAATAATGTTGTTTTACTGTCTAATATTTATTTTAGATAAAATATATATAAATTACTTAAATATAGTAATTTTCACATTTTGGAACGTTTTCACAAATTAATTTAAAAGCCACCTTCATATAAAATGCCTTTTTGTGAAAACGTTCCAAGTACAATTTTTTTTAAATTTGTATGAGTAATATTATTTTTTTGCAATGAAAGGTATATGAAAAAATAATATTTAATTATTTAGTATAGATGATACACACTACTCGGTTCTACGCGCTACCATAAAAAAGCGTACCACAAAAACACAAAAACGCAATTTTCTCAGTTCGATCTGCGTGTGGATTGGAACGTTGTAGCATAACTACGTCCAGTTCTTCATCAGCCTGCTAACGTCCACTGCTGGACGTAGACCTCCTCCAAAGACAACTTTCACTCATTATACCGGAACACCACAGGTTTTATTTAAGTATAACAACAATTCATTGTCAAAACACTTTCATTGGGTGTTATTTCATCGCCAAGCCCAAACGAATATTGTGGAACATTCATACGTTGTAGTTTTTAATGTTTTGTGTTATTCATGAACAAACTGGCGAGCTATTTAAATTGCTCCATGCATAGAAAGTGGTATTTCACTGTTGCTAGCTTACAGAACGCACATAGTTTTCATAAAGAAAGAAGTTAGTCATATACGAGTATGGGCTCTTGTTATTAAATGAAAACCTGAATAGGTACAGAAAGATTTCTTAATCCAAATTTTGATATTTTAATTATTACTCTATACTCTATAATATTGCCTCTTCATTCGCAGTGCGCGCGGCTGAACTGTAAAACTCTTTACCAGAGTCAGTGTTCCCCGAAAGACGAACCTCATCTTCAGATGTTCAAAGCGATAGTAAATCGGTTTTGTTGAGTAAGCGCGCTTCATCCTTAGCTCCTACATAGCTTAACACGAGGCCAGGGTAAAGCGCTATAATGGGTAGCGCTTAAATAGAAATTAGATAGGTAATAATGTATCTTATAAATAAATAAAGATACCTCTGCGACAATAAGAGCAAGCAATAAAATAGATCAACAGTCAACTTTCCCGTTTACTAATGTAAGCTGTTATAAATAATCTCATAATATAACAGCCGGATTCGGATGTTACGAACAGTTTTACAACTTTACTTTATGCTCTCGTAATAAAATAACAAGCCCATTCTTACATAAAGTTGCAATCTTGAAGAGATGACACAATAATGTTGGAATCGTAGGTATCACTTGGCAATTTCTTCGGCAAAATCCATTAGTGTTATGACTGACAGAGAATTAGATTGGTTTAACTAGAAGTCTACCCAGTGACATGTTATTATTAATGTTATCTCAATGTGCACGGACTTTATTAGCCAAAATTTTTTGTATTTCCTTGCCTAGGAATGCCTTTACGCATACACCAGGGCCCTGGGTACGGGACACCTAAGTTATATAGAGCTGACTCCTATCTACCGAAAAATACTCTTTAAACCGCTACAAGCCCTCTGTCTAAGCGGGGACTTGACAGAACCCCCCACAGCACGCAGCGCTGCGCCGCCTAGGGTGAGCGGCACAACTCGGAAAACGGGGTGATGATGGTAAGGTATACTCGTATTTTATAATATGTGGCCATTGCTGAAGATAGCCTCTCCAACTGTTCACCACTTTAATAGATCTTGGGCTTCCTGTATACAGACATAATGGGAAAATCGTCACTCCAACTTGTCTTAGGGCGTCTTACACTACGTTTTCTGAAAAGCGATATCTATCCTAGGATGCGCTTACCCTAGTGGTTTGGTTTAGATAGTATATTTTTTATATGAATCATTAATTTTTATATGAATCATTAATTTTTATATGAATCATTAATTTTTATATGAATCATTATTTTTTATATGAATCATTAATTTTTATATGAATCATTAATTTTTGTATGAATCATTAATTTTTATATGAATCATTAATTTTATATGAATCATTAATTTTTATATGAACCATTATATTTCAAGCTAAACTACTACTACTAAGCATAATAGATCACAAAGTTGAAAGTTACGAAGAAAAAAAAACGCCACTTCCAGACATTTCTTATTATGGGTCCATATGCTACAATTTGTCGCTCCGACGCATTAAAAGGAATATCATTTCACTAATGGACTACATGTGTCCACAGAAAAAAAACCTTCGAAACTGGGTCCCAGGGTGCTCTTTTGTGTCGCTTAGAGGCCGACGTGTGAAAAATAAAAACATATTATTATTTCACGCCATATAAATGGCGAGATTGTCAGATTTCAGCGCTTAACTCTGGCTGTGAATTATTGTTGGCACTTTAAATGTTTTCTTGTTGTTAAAAGCGTTTATATTCAGTAGAATTCTGTAGATGAGAGACATGATTGTGACTGGATGTAGAGAATGAGACTGCCCAAAGCCACACATCGCCATCTAGCTTCAAATTAAGCCGAAGCTTGTACTTTGGGTACTAGACAACTGATAATATAAACTTTTTTAAATACTTTTTGTTTTGTAAATAAATACATTTATACATAGAAATTACCCAGACCAGTACAAACAGACATTTTCATGAACACAAATGTCTGCACTGTACGGGAATCGAACCCTTGGCTCAGAAGGCAGAGGTCACTACCAAATGAGCCATCAAGCCAGCCATATGGATGAGGTGTGAATGGACCATGATGGCTGATAGGGATGAATGGAAGAAGAAAACATATTCCATCGACTCCTATATGACATGACAGCAGGTAAATGGTGAGAATTCTGAAGAGTGATCTAGTAGCCAGTAGCCTAAGAACCAAGAGCTGCCAAGGTTTGAAACCTTGTTTTGGTCAAAACTGGTTAAATGGAGTCCTCAAAGAAATTACTTACCTAGTAGCAGTAAGGAGTTAAGAAGCTGGCAGTGGTTTTTTTATGGTGGATTATTTTAAGCCGTTTTGCTAATCTCTCTCCGTTTGTGTCGAGCTATGGTCTCATCCGTACTTCAGGCACAATAACAAACCTATAAATTTATCAATAAGAGACAAAAAACCTATCGTTTCACAGCAGAATTCGGCTTATATTAATTTGTCGTGTCAATAAACATAAAGCAGCACATAAAATAAAGTAAACACAGTCAACCAGAGATAAACCAAAACCAAGGGCTGGCAAACAGCTACAAATTCGACCCCATTCTCGAAATTATATTTCATCTTTATCTTGCATTTTGTCGAACTTCTTCTGCCATTGTTTGCGGAGACGAACGCTTTGTCAAGTCGCAAAATGGTCCCACTTTGCTAAATGCACCCACGTCACGACAATCAATCTTAAAACTCGGGTGTTAAGATACAAATTCCAATGCAAGCGCTTGTTGTAAATTATTTGCTACGATTCACCGACTGGAACCCTTCAAAGTTCTGCTCGGGGATAAGTAGAGTTTTGTGATGTCTCTATATCAATGTAAAATACCTATGTACAAGTATTAAGCAACGATTTGCGTTCTACAGAATACACAAACATGTTATGAGGTGGATAGGAAGGTATGTATACATGTATATCTTCCTGGGCATACTTTTTCTAGGTAGGTCTTCATAATGGGCTCCCTTCATCTGATGGAAAGCGAAAGAGAAGCCCTAGTCGCTGCAGTAACGGACAAGTAACTAAATTAATCACACTGCTAGATAGCTTGGTTTTATACACCGACTGATTTTTTCAACAAATACCTCTGAAGTACCTCGGTCGTGTGCAGTCGGGTAAACTCTACCTGCGGCTGAGAAAGAGACAGTTCTTCAAGTTTCTTGGTCAAGTCTTACGATAATCAAAGTAAGAAATCGAGCGATTATTTCTTTTATTTTTGAGGAAAAAATTATTTTCGAAAAAAAAAATCTTTGCTTTCAGGAATAAACTCTTGATTTGTGTGATGTGATATCTTAGTGACAGCTAAAACACTTATCGAACCATAAGGTTGCATAATAAGGATCGTAAGCAAACCGGCCATAAATTAGCTCGAACAATCTCCACTGCAGCCATCGGAACGCTCGAGCACAAAAGCTCTCGTCTAAAATACGCATTAACTGCAGCAATTACTGCGCCGAATGGCTGCCCCGTAATAATCCGGTGCACTCAGTGGTACTGTTAGGGCTCTAACACACGAGCAGGTGACGAAACAGTTAACGTCACCTGTCCAAAGCATAGAGATATTTGACAACATCACGTAGAGATATTTGACAGCATCACAGAGATATTTGACAGCATCACAAAGAGATATTTGACAGCATCACGTAGAGATATTTGACAGCATCACATAGAGATATTTGACAGCATCACATAGAGATATTTGACAACATCACATAGAGATATTTGACAACATCACGTAGAGATATTTGACATCATCACATAGATATTTGACAGCATCACATAGAGATATTTGACAGCATCACATATTTAAATTATTTCGTATCACACATAATTATAAGGATGTAATGGAGCAACCTATCATCTTTTTCCTTTAAGCCACCCTCACCTGTCCTTGGTGCATCCTGCTGAATAACCGACGAGGCTGTGGCAATCGACTGGTGGCGGTATAACCATCCCTATTAAGGTGTAGCTAAATACCATAGGCCGATGACGGGCAGCAGCGTCACCGGAGTGAGAGCTCTCAGCGATCGCCAACTCACCTGCCCACGATAATGGGTAAGGCCTCTAGGTGTTTGCCTAAAGCTCGAAGTGGCGAACAACTAGAGATGCCTCATCCAGTAGTAGAACATACTATGACAAATTAGGGTATATTGATGCTTGAGCATGTGTTGATACAAACATTTTGCGTGTATACCTATTATACACGCAACACATAACCACGATTCTCGGAATATTATTTCAAGGCCATGCGTTCCCAAAGGGGAAGTAAAATCTGTCACAAAACTAAATGTAACTTTATCATCAATCACCAAGCTGTATAACATTAAGAACAGCGATATATCTTACATTATCTATCTTATAATTACTTGTAATATTTTTTGCATACAAGTAAAGATGATCCTTAAAATCTTGAAAGTAATATTAATCTATCACAACGTTTTGCAATCTGTTTACTTTGAGATTTTGTTTCGATTTGTGTTGGTCGACTTCACACAACCTTGAAATTTCTTTTTAGGTTCAGGGCTTCCTCAGGATGTTTCCCATCTTCGTAGGTGCCGAATCACATTGGTAGGCTACATAGTTTCGGAAACGCTCCCGCACCACTGTAAATTTAACAGAATCCAGCAGACTACGAGTAAATATCGCACCCTATGCAAAATCTATCGACATAACTGAAATTTTTGGAATTTTTTTTTTTAAAAAAAACTGAATAAAGTGCGATGTTGGTAGTGAAAATAATATCCATTGACATTGGAGACACAAAAGAAAAAGTGTCTAAACTTCCCCGAGGGCAAGTACAGAGCAACAATATTATTTTCTCGCAAGATTTATTAAAAAGTTCTATGAAACTAGTCTACCGTTCGCACGGGTAAAAATTCCAAATAAAACGTTTTCTTTAATACCAATTTTTTGTCAACGATAACTTTTATAAAAGAAAACTACGTAGTTAGGAACTAAGATGTTTTTAAATTTCGGAATCAATCAGTGTGAAGCAAAAATAATCTTGAAGGCCAGCATAGCGGTGGCAACTGAAAAGCGATTTGGTTACCAACTTTTCCGTCGCTGCAGCAACTTAGGCTACTCTTTCGCTTCCCAAAGGCCACTATGCTGTGATATATTTTAACCGACTTCTAAAAACGGAGGTTCTCAATTTCAGTTGATTTTTTTTGTGGTTTGATTGTTACCGTATATTTCCGAGAATAAAATTGTGAACCGGTTTAAAATATGACTTTTTGTTCGAAGGGTGTGCTTCCTAGTCTGTCCCGGTCGGTTATTTTTTTTTTGCTAAAAAATGCTATTACAAGATATGCTATTCATCAAGGATAGTTACAAAGATGGGTATGGCGAATAGTATGTATGACGACATGACAAAGAGTTCATCATCATCATCGGCCTATTGCAGTCCACTGCTGGACATAGGCCTCTCCAGTTGTTCGCCACTTAGGGCCGACATCTGGAGGATATACCCATAATCGCCACGCTGGGCAGGCGGGTTGGCGATCGCAGGGCGTAGCTTCTCGCTCCGGTGACGCTGCTGCCCGTCATCGGTCTGTGGTATTTAGCTACGCCTTCAACTGTGATGGTTATACCGCCACCAGTCGGTTGCCAGCGCCTCGTTCGTTATTCAGCAGGATGCACCACGGGCAGGTGAGGTTGGCTTGGAGCGAAAAGATGACGGGTCGCTCCCTTACATCCCTCCATCCCAGACAAAGAGTTACCCAAAAACAAACAATTTCATCAAACAAGCAGCAAAATTACCGAGTCGACTTTCCCGTAGGTTTCCTACAAAATTCAGTCTTGTTCACAAATGTATGTGATTTAAACTTTAAATGTAATTATGTTAGTTAATGCGGTCGCCGGATTTGAGCTCCATTACCGAGTTAATACTCGCTTGTTAGCAAAAAGCTGTAGTTTATTTCGCAATGGACTAAATTGTTTGTTAGTATTGTATTTCCCTTGTTAGGTTTCATGATTTTGATATACAAATTCGAATAGAATTCCGTCTGTGTAGTTCTAGAAGAGAATAGAAAAGGAAGAAAAAAGTAGATATAGAAAAAGACCACCCAGATCTCATCCCGTGGGTGTTGTAGAAGAGAATCAGTAAACGGGCAGCAGCGCTTATCTGGGTACAAATATGAATATAAATATCAGACAACATCACATACATCTAATCCCAAAGTAAGTAGCTTAAGCACTTGTGTTATAGGTATTAGAACAACGAAGGTACTACAAATAAATACTTAAATACAAATATAAACACCCAGACACGGAACAAACACAAAGTGTTCATCACACCAATGAAGATTGTTTTAATAATTTTTTTTTATATACAAATACAAAAATACAAATCACACGAATGTTTGTCCCGGGCGGGAATCGAACCCACTTGGTTCAGAAGGCAGGGGTCACTACCAATTGAGCCACCGAGCCAGTCATATAATAACCCAAGACATGCCACGCTGGGCCACACAGCCATAAAACCTACTACGGTCTCCAGCCTGTCTGCTAAGCCTGGTGTCTAAGAGGAATCCCGCCCCAAATGAACAATGTCATCGAAAGAGGGCTGTGTCCAGTAATAGACGTTGGCATGCCAAGAGTGATGATGACAAAGCACAATGAGGCAACTTTTTTGTGATACACTTGTTTAACTCTTAAAGATCTCTTTATGGCACAAATTGATACTTAGAAACTAGAATTAGGCACAATGTTTAAGAGGTAGGGCATAGCGAATCTTCGCTCGAATTGAGCCGCCCGTCCGGGGAAGGACCTCCACCCTATAGAATACCGCAGTCAAATGACCTCTGGGTCGTGTTTCTGCCGGTGAGTAGGGTTTCCGGAGCTCGTGGGGGGTTAGGGTTGGGCCGGCATGGCGGTGGCAACTGACAGGTAACTGACCAGTTACTTGCCCGTTGTCACAGCGACTTGGGCTTCTCTTTCGCTTTCCATCAGGTGTAGGGAAGCCATTATGTCGAGCCACTATAAAAAAAAAAAAAAATGTACGTGTTGTACAATTTAGGCGGACAAAAATCCACGTCTACATTTTTCAGAATCTTTGAAAATTCCAATTCCATTTTCCTTTTTGGAATTTAATCCACTGGTACCAAACTTGGAATAAACTGTTGCCGATCAGCGGATTGAGCAATTAAGGCGGTCGTTGGAATCAACAGCAGAAGTAGTAGGTATTGTTATGCCGTACTCCGGCCACCGTTTGGAACCGAAGTCCGTCATTCGCTAAGTTTCGGTATCTAGTCGGTGTACACTAGGTGTTTTCTGAGGATTTCTTAAACAAACATTTCGATGTAAAATAAAGTAAGTCTTTCAATTATCCTCTGCCCAGGGGTTGCCTGTAAGAGATCGTTTTAAGCGATAAGGCCGCCTAATTTGTACTACGATATGCCTTTGTATTTAGTTTTGAGTCAACTGTTTCGTGTGCAATAGAGAATATCTATTTATCTAGTACCTAATATTTAAAGCAATTTCACAACGCAATAATTGATGAAGGTAGTAGATACAACCATTTCCAAAATGTAGTCTGTGAAGTCTTCCAAGTTGCATTTTGGTGTAATGGCACTATTCATAACGGCTCTTTGGAATCAGCTTCCAGCTACGACTTTTTCGAATTTGACTTTAGAACCTCCAAAAAGTGAGCCTGCAAATTTGTCAAGGTCAACGCGCTTTTGACTCTTACCATCAGGTGACTTTCAAGCACTTTTACCCGTTTTGTCATAAAAAATACCAAAACAAAACACCGTTATGTTATTTTTTATCTTTACTAAAATAGAGTATTTAAAGGTCATAGAACAAGGGATGATTTTAGAAGATATCTTTTCATAATTGAAAATTACGACAGTGAAACATAATAGCAAAAGCTATGTTTCCAATTGTCCAAGTTTAAATTTGCAATTTCACACCTACAAATGTAGCAATCAAAACTGAATCCCAGCCCAAATCGAATAATAAAAAATATATATTAAAAAAAGGCAAAAGATATCAAAACATTCATCCAGTGTGAAATGAATTTCGCGATTCGGATGGACTTGTCTCTTGTCGCGGGGGATTATTAAAACTTTCCATTCCTCATAATAAAGTTTCATATTGAAAGCGCCGAGTTGGATTTTTCACTGCGCCAGAGCCATCTTTAATTGCATCTAGTGATGCAATTTTGTAACGGGACCTAGTTTTTGAAATGAAAAACGCAGACTCAGGGTTTCGTTCATTGAGAATGTAACAATTTAGCGCTTAAAATTTTACAATATTCATATTTAACATTTATTTAATAGACATATTGGGTATTAAATTGTTTAAGTCAGCATCACAGATTCTTCTCCACAGTTCTGCCTTTAAAGGTTTAAAAACTTAGAATTTATTGCAAAATCGAAAGGTGATTTTTTACTAACAATATTGGAGAATGGTGGAACCTTCTGATGTTTTGAGTTCCTAAAATTACAATAATAGGCCTTTATATTTTATTAACGTTTTTAAAAGATTTTTTTTTAAAACAGAAACTGTTGTGATTATGCGGAAATTCTCATCAGGCCTCGCGTGGGAGTACTGTAAGAATAAAGTTAAACGTGTAAAAGAATTGCTCGTAATTTATTTTCTTAGAAATTATTTGCAAAAGTAAATTAAGTAGGTACTTTATTTTATTTATTCCTACTATCAAAAAGAGCAAAATCCATATTTTATTTATTAGAAAAGGTGACATGAAAACAACAACAAGAATAGAATGCATTATTACCTATTATCATAATAAAATACATTATTGCATACATTATAGATGCAATAATATTTGCTAGGACCATATTTATCATGAACTGAATAAAAACATATATTTCACTTAATAAATTTATTGTCACCATATTAACAAAGCTGCATGTATTATTTGCGTGAGTGCCATATGTTTTTTTCTTATTTAAATATTTGCTTGATGTGTCTCTATAAATGGCTTTATCATGAACAAGTCGCCTTTATCCAAGTATAGCCATGTGGATACTTGTGTTGCTGTGTGCTGCAGTAAGTGCCACATCACCTCCTCTACCTCCTAAGCCAATATGTCCAGGTGGAATACAAGGTATAAAGTCTTTACTATTTTTAAATGCATCTTAAGCTTGGTATTTCCAATGCGGGTGCATCAGGCATAACATATACGTACAATAGTTGATTCGCGATCATTCAATTTTAAAAGATTTTTTGCCTTTTAAAAGAACTTTTTTTCTTGAGTACTACCCTACTTTGTATTATTTATTTAATCTATATTGCACAATAGAAATAGTGTACAAAAGGCGGACTTAATACCGCATAGGCATTCTCGACCAATCAACCATTGGGCTAAGCAGCAATAGATAATTGTATACATTTAATATCCAAACTAATTCCAAACTTAGCCAAAGCTTGTACCTACTGTGGGTCCTAGACAACTGATAAACTCACTTAGATTTTTTTGTACAAAGATACATAATTATTATAATTACATAAACGCCAAGCTAACACCCAGACTAAAACAAACAGATATTATCTTCATGCATACAAATGTTTGTGTCAGACGCAGCTTTCACAACTACTGAACCAATTAGGCGCAGAATGTCCTGTCCAATTCGCAGAATGTCCAGTTCGCAGAATGTCCAGTTCACAGAATGTCCAATTCGCAGAATGTCCAGTTGGCAGAATGTCCAGTTCGCAAAATGTCCAGTTAGCAAACTGTCCAGTTTTGGAAGAATTGTCCAGAATTGGACATTCTGCGCCTTATTGTACTGGTTGTCGATTAAAGTTGTTATCTTTTTCAGAACCACTGATTCCTCTAACATGTGGGCCTAATGCTTATTATGTGCGTTGCCCTTCAATATGCTCTGACGTGTGTCCGCCCACGGTTTGTCCCTGCCACATTGACAAGGACTGCTGCAGACCGAGGTGCATTTGCAACGATGGATACTTGAGGAATGATAAGACAGGAATATGTGTTAGAAAAGAAGACTGTCGTGAGTACATTGGTGATATCACTACTTATTAATAGAACTACATCGCTTTATGAAATGTGTACAAGACAATACCGATAAATCAATAGGTTACTGTTTATCCCATTACTTAGTAAAAAATCTTTAAGACGCTTTACTTAAATTTGAAGCCGGGTTTTTTTTACTTTAACTTTTTTATCTCTCTCTATCAATTGTTATCTTCTTCTCTATCAATTGTTGTATATATCTATAATCTATTATTTACCTCTGCCATGCTGGCATGTAATCCAAATTACGATAAATTTTAATGCTTTAATTTCTTTTTCAGCAATAATTTCATACCCTACCATAGGTCCACCAATAACAGAGCCACCAATAATAATAACTATTTCTCCTATCGAGAGGGGTCCCGTGACTATAGAACCACCTGAACCAAACCCTCCTATTACTATAGCACCAGGAACTCCCAGTACTAGGCCTCCAAAAATAACAATATCTCCTATCGTTACGGGAGGTCCCGTAGAACCAAACCCTCCTATCACTATAACACCTGGAACTCCTAGACCACCGACAAGACGCCCTCTTCCACCTCCACCGTGTGGAAGTACCACGATAATAACTTCATCGGAGTCTTCAGCAAGTGCCCAAGCGTCAGCCAGTTCAGAAAGCCAGAGTGAAACAACGGTTGTCAAGTCTGGTAACGGCTCTACTCAATCTACTTCAAGCTCGTCATCTTCTTCTTCAAGCGCTGCATCATCTGCAGCTTCATCTTCTTCAAGTACTATTATTATTCAAGGTACAACATCGTTTACTATCACCTAAGTGATAAATGAATATATATGTGTTCCAACATCACTCGTTTTACGAAAAATGTATCACATTAAAAGATATGGAAAAATGAGTACAACAAAGTTGGCCCGTAGCTTTTTCCCATATCGATAGGAATACACTTATTTTAATAAGGTGAATTCTCTCAATACCCAATTAAAGATTGACAAACTGATAATGGTGATGATTAAAAAGTCATTAAGTATTTATTATGGTGAGAAACAAAACTAAATGACCAGTTGTCACAGGATATCCTACTCTTTTTAGTTGATAAAACTTTAAAAGGCAATTGAAAAACAGATCTAAGTCATTAAGAATATGTTCTCGTCATGGTAAACACGGCTAAATATTCCAAAACATTTTAGGACGACCATGTTCTTCTAAGTGCCGACCAACATGCGCGGTACCTAACCCACCAGGCTGTCCATACAACCCTAACAACTCCAGTGATCCCTGCTCCTGCAAACAAGGATACATTCTGTCTGAAAAAGGAGGAAAGTGCATAAGGGTCGAAGAATGTCCTGGTAAGTTAAAGTTAGCTCATTAAATTAATATCAGTCAACAAGCCCTTCTTTTATGGTAATTAGAACCACTGGAAGTGTCGCTGCTTCTGCGTAGACCAGTAATTTAAGAGTAATTTTTAACTACTTTTTAATAGAGAAGCTAGATATTTTGTTAATTACACTGTGTTAAAAGTGCTGTTGTTACAGCCTAAAAGCGCAAACGATCCGTATGTTCTGGTTTCGATTCCCAATCGAAATCTCAGGACTGAATGTTTTAATAGAAACTTTCTTTGAGACCAAGTGGTTGGTGTAATTGTCTTAAAGAAAATTATTTATTTCCTCAGAGGTTTTCTCCATTTATCAATATATTAAACCGTTACCAAATTCTACAAGTTCACGAGGAAGCATACACGTGACGCTGGAAATTCGCCGAAAAGACGCAGAAATACTCCTAGTATTCCAATTTTTCCTAGCAATTTTTATTTCCTGTAAAATTTCAAATCCCGAAATATTTCAGTAAACCTCGGTTGCAACGGCGACCCACACGCGATCGTGAAGGAATGTCCACTACCGTGCCCCTCGACATGTTCCGCGCCGAATGCCATCCCGTGCAGGAAGAAATGCGAGCCTCTGGGCTGCGAATGCGCACCGGGATACATCCTGTCGGAACACAATGGCAAATGCATCTTACCGGACGACTGTCCAGGTATTTTATTATATTACATAGTTGCCTTGTCAAGCATGGTATGTTGTGATTGTAGCTTTTTTCAATCTGGTTATACACGTGTATCAAGTAAGGTATGGTCAGCCAAAAGTCTTCTAGCATTCAAATTACTAGTTCTATCAAAGTTATAGTAATGGGGAGCTCTTTTGATGAAGATTTGAGAAGGTTTGTTTGATGAACTAAAATTTCACTAACATTTTATATTACTTTGTAGGTTATTATTAAAAATCTATGTAATGTAGGTATCTACAATTTGAAAACAATTTAAAAAGATTTGAGAAATGAAAGAAATTAAGACATTTTAAAGTGAAAACTGATATCATATCCATATTGCACTTAGTCTAAAATAATCTACTGAAGCTATCCTCGTAGGAGCTTAAATCTTTAAATTAATTTATTGACGAGTAAGTATATAGATTTAAACAAAAAAGTAACGTTTGTCGGTCAACTCTGCCGTAGAACTCAGCATTTTTAACATTTTTTTATTAATGGTACTTCCAGCAATTTCATTGAATATCCCACACAAAGCGTCTACAAACTAAAACTAGTTTTACACACGAGATTTCATCAATGATTCGTAAAAAGCTTCATCATTTATTTTCAGGTGGTAATCCGTGTGGAGTAAACGAGAATTTCGTATCATGTAAAGTGCCCTGTCCATCTGACTACTGTCCATCGAAAGATATACTGAGATATCCGGTCTGCGACCCTCCAAACCCATGTTTATCTGGATGTGTTTGCAAGCACAATTACAGAAGAAAGAGCACACAGAATCCAACTTGTATCCTGGCCGAAAAATGTCGTAAGTATTCAGAGAGGTTTATGTTGATAGATGTCCTTCATAGCACTAACTTTAAGTCAATACGGATGATGACAAGGTATGAAAATGAAGAAAATAATTAGTCCGTCTCTTAGATAATAAAAAAATATAAGACCCGTATTTTTTGTTTTGTCGAAATAACAAGAAAATACTTAGATATAGCGCATTAAAGTTACGGAGTGGGGGCTAACTACGTCACGTTAGAGTATATTTTGTACTCTAACGTGACGTCATGTGACATTTAAAATCAATGTATCTTCGTAAGTTTTTGAACAAGAGGCAAAATAAAAAATACGTATCCAATATTTTTCATTAATCTATCTGATGGACATTAAATTATTTTTTAGTCATCATCCCAATTGTTTACTTAGAAGTAAGTATAGTAAATATTGGCAGTAAAATTTAGGCTGTCTTATACGCCAATTACTAACTAGCTCTACCTAAGACATCTCCTTAGAAGCCTTTGGGTACTTATACCCAAACATATCTCGTTATGGTTATATGTTATTATGGATATGTTTGTTCCAATGGCAGTCTGGCCTGTCCACTTTTGTTTCAACCTGTTGTGCTATATCGTGACTTTAGTTCTTATACAAGTCTCTTCATTACTCCTTAGAGATAAACCAAACATAGCTCTCTCCAAAAGTTCCCTAGCAATCCTATACCTACCATTATATGGGGGTAATAGTGTTCATTGTCACCTTATCATCATCATCATTATGTCTACCCACATCCACCCACTGTTGAGTATAAATATATATACCTAGGTCTCTTCTTTCATCCGCCACTTCAAATGATTCCTCATCAACCCCGTCCAATGTTTTATGCCCACTGCTATGTCATCCGACCATCAAGTAACTTGTCAAGTGGTTGCCAATGGATCTCCGCCCAATGTCACCTAATCCTATTTAATTTTCAGCACCCGTAAGATGCACCAGACCAAACGAAGAATGGTTCCCTTGCCGTCCGTTCTGCCCTAGGGAGACCTGTCGAGAGGCCACCAAGTACTGCTCTCCGCCCTTCGTGAGAACATGCGATCCACGCTGCACATGTTGCGATGGATACTTCAGAAACGACAACGATGTTTGCATACCGCTCAAACAGTGCCGTATGTATCTGTAACCAAAATGAAGGATTTTTTATAGTGGGTTAGCATAGTGGCCTTCAGATGATGGAAAGCAAAAGACCTACAAGATACCTTTGGTATCTTATACTCTGACTGATTCCGAAATACAACCGAAGTCGCTACAAGCGTTTCGCCGGGTGTACCTGTAGCCAGGCGACCACTGGCTGATCTGATGCTGAAGTTCCAAGAAGTCCCTGAGTCGACTCTTACGACTACGGGAAAAAACTGGGTGGTGATTGTGTAACTTTTAAGGATGTACTGAAACAGACGTTTCTTAATTAGCTCGTATTTTACACTCATAGCCATAAGTGGTCATCTGGTAATCATAGTTAAGTTAACTAACTATACGAATAAGTTAAGTAAGTTTACCAACACTAGAATCTTGATTCAGAAAATCTTAATGCTCTTTTGCATAAAACTTGCAAGTTAAACAAGTTCCATTCAAGATTAAGATCTAACTTAATACATTAGCGTAAGCTTCATCCCGTTTTCAACTGCTCTATCTTATTAGATATCCTAATAACAGCTTCTTTACCACAATAGGACGTAATATCTAACAAGGCCTCCACTTGAAAATATATGCGAAGCCGACGTAGAAAAGATACGGTATTTAGTTGTCAAAGAAACTAATTTGCAATTTAATTGCTGGATGCAAAAACGTGTACAATTGGACTAAACGTGACTTTTTTATTGTTTCCAGCGAAAACTGTGTGACGGACTTCGATAATAAACTCGTGTACGAGAAACATCCAGTGAAAATATAATTATATGTATGGAAAAGTTATTCTTCTTGTATTTAAGGGTTAAAATAAAGTATTTGTTCATTAAATTTAATGTCTGATTACCTAGTTCCTTTCATATGAAACACAATAATATAATTAGGTACGAGTATACCTTGTCCATTTCTTGTGTAATGTTCCTTTTGATTGCTCACGCTTATTAAGTAGACAATATATTATTAATAAAAAATAATAATAAATAAATAAATATCACACAACATCACATACATTGCCCCGATCCCAAAGTAAGTAGCTTAAGCACTTGTGTTATGGGTATACAGAACAAGAAAGGTACCACAAATTTATACTTAAATACAATTTAAGAACTCCCTTACACGGATCAAACAAAAATGTTCATCACAAGAATGTTTGTCCCGAGTGGGAATCGAACCCACGACTCGTCGTTCGGAAGGCAGGGGTCACTACCAAATGAGCTATCAAGCCATAATGCCTTTACACATACACTGTATACGGGACACTTGGGTGTTGTGGGACTCACTCCTATCCAACGAAGATTACTTACCCACTATACCTGACAGTGAACCGCTAACAGCGCTCAGTTCGAGGGGTGTCGCGATGACCAGAGGGACTGACAGCACCTCGGCACCCGGCGTTGACGGAACAACTAATGAGGATGCGTGGTGTAACACTCTTTTGTGTGTAAGAGGTCTCTTACGGAGCAAAACACCACTGAACGCTATGCCCCTCGGCAGATGTAGTCGTCTTCCTCGGAGCCGCTAACCAGAGCGCAAACGCTAACTAAAGCCTTATTAAAAACACCCCTCCTGTTTATCATTAGAAAGGATGTAACTTTAACGAGCTTATATTACTAATACTTTAAATATAGGATACGATAAATATACCTCACAATAAATAAACAAGTCATGATTGTAATAAACATTGGCAATCACAGTTTACGACTGCTTTACTACCATTATTTCCTTAATAAATGCGCAATTTATTCCCGGAACGTCTATTTTTATGTTCCCATATTAACTTGTAGATGACTTTTAGCAGTTGGTAAAAACATAAGTAAGTATAGGTACGACTTATCTAAGCATACATAGATCAGCTTATCGCAGTCCACTGCCGGCTGGGCATAATCTTTTCCCGAGTGGCACCAAAGAGTATAACTGTTCTTCAGTATAAGGTAAACGCTCCTATTACGGAGGTATTTCGCAACATTCGAAACTAGGAGACAAAAATAAGCATTTGTATGTATTTCTAATTGTGCAAAACCACTTTATCGTCAAAAGTGGTTATTATATTTTGTATTTCTATTGATTTTGTGTTTCTTTTGATGTTAGTTTATTTTTAAAAAAATATTTAAATAGCCGAGTCGATTGTTCCTAATTCGGAGGTATAATTTCGGTCAGTGCCTATTACGGCGGTAAACGGTTCCTAATTCGGAGGGTCAGAAACAAATAATGTTACGTACATTAAATTATATAAAATATGTGTTAGTAAAGTAAATTGCGACCTATCACCTTATCGTTCCAAGCCATCCTCACCTGCCCGTGGTGCATCCTGCCGAACAACAAACGAGGCTCTGGCAAACCGACTGGTGGCGGTTAAACCATCACGACAGAAGGCGTAGCTAAAAATCACAGGCCGATGACGGGCAGCAGCGTCACCGGAGAAAGAAGCTACGCCCTGCGCCTGCCCAGCGTGGCGATTATGGGTATGACCTCCAGAAGTTTGCTTTAGATGGCGAACAACTGGAGAGGCCTATGTCCAGCAGTGGACTGCAATAGGCTGATGATGGTGATGAAAGTAAATTGGAAGGTTTTCATTCATTGATTTGATAACATTGATTCTCTTTTAATAAAATTTGAAAATATGGCAGGGATGTATGAATCACTTGAATTTTCCTTATTCTCCAGAACCTAGCACCCTCTAAATTCTAACAGTGACGTATTAAAAAAGATCTCGTTGAAACGAATTATTATTACTATCTATACTTATAATAAATCTGTAGAGAGGTCAATTCTGTACATAAAATATATTTTCAAAATAACTATCAGGGGGTGATAAGTGATCGATACTGATACCAAAAATGCAATCAGTAAAATTTTTGTCTGTCTGTCTGTCTGTCTGTCTGTATGTTCGTTATAGAAAAAAAAACTACTGAACAGATTTTGACGAAACTTGGTACAATTATTCTTCATACTCCTGGGCAGGTTATAGGATACTTTTCATCACGCTACAATCAATAGGAGTGGAGCAGTGACGGGAAGTGTTGGGAAAACGCGAGAAATTTAAACCTGTATGTTTGAACGCGCATTACGCGAAAACTACTGCATAGAATTGAATGCGGTTTTCACCAATGTATTGCTAGAAGTCTAACTTAAAACTTAGGCACAAGGTATAGATGGGTATTATATGGAAGTCCGTTATTTTTGAAACCCGATATCCACGCGAGCGACGCCGCTGGCACAGCTAGTATACAATAAACTACTCGTAGTAAGTATAAATGTTACATTTTTGGAAAATAGGTTTTATACCCCGGTTCAAAGGTCAAAAGTAATAATATTTTTTCTAGATACCTAATACAACTTTGGTTTTGATGCAACACTTAACACAACTGTACTATTCTCCATACTATGATGGGCATTCTTCTCTTTAAATAACATTATTTACATACATTGTTAAGTTTTTATCGCTTTTGGTTTTATTAAATAAGAATTCATAAAATATTATAGAAAACTTTTTATTTATTTACTGAACCCTAAAACTTGTAATTTTATATTTTATCTATAGCGCCATAATAGGAACCCATATAACCTAATACGGAGTTACCTGAAAATAACTACCACCGTAATAGGAACACTACTCGTGTTATAATGTTCCTAATTCTGACCCATCAAAATTTCGATAAACAAAAGAGTGTAAATGCATTATCACACGATAACAGTTTTTTGGCTCAGTGTGTTAAATTTTAGTCAACAGTTATACAAAATAAACGATTTGTGATCAATTAAAATACAGCTATTTATTTTACCGCTTCTAAGAAACCAACATTTTATGCTCAACAATTTTCATATCTAACTAGATTTCTAAGAAAGATAGCATACCGCAGAATATGGTCCTTAATTTAAGAGATTAATGATTATTTCAATAAAACTTGGAACTAATTCAATAAGTTAATAAATTAAAAGTTATAAACAATTAAACATGTCCAGTATATTTCCTAATTCGGAGGTATACCACCGTATTAGGATCAACCTATAAAATTTGTATCCTTTTACGGTGGTATTTTGTTTCTTATTTTTTTGGGTAAAAATGAGTTTAAAATATGAATTAAGCTATTTAAATAGCTGCTGTAATAGTAGGAAAATGCAATAAATAACACACAAACGAACTTGAACGGGTTATTAATACGAAAAACTTAGTTTATAAATATTGGTGTACTTTTATTTGATGTTGCGCGTTTGTATGAAAACCTCTCTCACATCGATGTCGTTACACTAATTGATTGATTTTGTTGTGTTGTTTATGTGCTATACTTGCAAAATTCGGTAAACTGATGAAGGAATAGATTTGGAACAAATAGTATACGTTTTGGTGCACTTATACTGAATAAAATAGGAATAAAACTCGAAAATAGAAATACCACCGTAATAGGAACCGATTTTGACTACCTCCGTGATAGGGACACTTACCTTAACTGTTCTTCTTCAAACCACAGTTTTGTACTCAGTGATAATACGAATAATAATTGTTTATTAAGTGATGACACTATTCTACTATCGCACTACTCGACGCTGCGGTAGGTTCCATCCGTACTACTTGGAAACAATTACCTCCAAAACCGTTCGTTTTCGGTGTTCATTTCTGCCACGGACTTGCAAACTCTGGAACGACCGAGCCGCGGTGCTTCCTGATCGCTACAACATGTCCTTTTTAGGGTTCCGTAGCCAAAATGGCAAAAACGGGACCCTTATAGATTCGTCATGTCTGTCTGTCTGTCTGTCTGTCTGTCCGTCCATATGTCACAGCCAATTTATTCCGAAACTATAAAAGCTACATTATTAAAATTTGGTACGTAGATGTATTCTGTTAACCGCATTAAGATTTTAAAGTAAAATCAGAAAAAAATCTAAATTTTTGGGGTTCCCCATACATAGAACTGAAACTCAAAAAATTTTTTTTCATCAAACCTATACGTGTGGGGTATCTATGGATAGGTATTTAAAATTATGTTGAGGAATCATATTACCTAATTTTTTCATTCAATCAGTGGTACGGAACCCTACGTGCGCGAGTCCGACTCGCACTTGGCCGGTTTTTATACATAGGTATTCTAAGAGCGGGCAGCAGCGTCACTGGAGCGAGAAACTACGCCCTGCGATCGCCAACCCGCCTGCCCAGTGTGGCGACTATGGGTATATCTTCCAGACGTTTGCCCTAAGTGGCGAACAACTGCAAAGGCCTATGACTGCAATAGTCTGACGATGATGAGGATTCTAGGAGCTACAAATTATCTAACAGAACAGCAGAGCTAAGAAATGAGTCATACCTACTTCAGAAAAAAACACCTATTACAAATATTTTTTTCTGAAACAAAGAACAAATAGGTGCTACTTTACAAACGCTTATTTTCAATAACACCTCACACGTATTTGCTTGAACACCTGCACATTATCTTGTTGCTGGCAAACATTATGCCATTATGTTAAAAAAGTACGAGTATTGTTATATTCAAGACTGGTTTGTTCGAAAGCAGTATAAACACAGTTAGTGATTGTTATTCGTTCATTCTGTGTTGCGAGTATGTTGTTGTTTGTCCTCTCCATATTTATTGCTGTGGTAGCAGCCACGTCCCCGACGAAACCGGTTACCATACCGACAGATTCACCATCATGTTATCCTTTTGGTGAGTTTGAAATCTCTTTGATTGTTTAAGTTTTTTTTACTGTTTATTTGATTGTCTTTTGTTGTTTGGTAAAAACCTGAATTGATCAAAAATTGCTACTGAATTTTTCTAACACGGTAACACAAGCAATTTATGGGAAAGCACGCTAATTTGTTAACTAGTTTGGAGTTTTTAGATAGATAATTTAATAAACATCATCTGCCTGTAAGTAAACGTTTGTACATATTCTCGCATAAATGTCGCGTCTTCTTCTTCGCATTAACTAAAGCTGTCAAATCGATGCATGCAATAATTCCGATACAGTGTTTTTGAAAACAAACTCATTTTTAGACCAATTAATTTAGCCAAATATACCTACTAACTATAGTTTTGTGTCCCTACGGATTGAAAAAAACTATACTCGTAAAGATAATTTCAAGTTAGTAATCTAAATGAACACTTTGTATTCTCTCAATACCAGATGATGACACTACTGTAATATCATCTTCAAGTAGCAGTAGTTCCTCATCAAGTTCATCATCATCATCATCCAGTTCTTCATCAACAGTAATTTCATCGGGAGAGCCTTTTGGTATTGTATTGATACATAATCATTTTATTTTTTATTACTAAGGATGGCAGATGTTAAACAATTACCTGTAATGCGAGGGTGTATAATTAAGACATCAATATACTAGTCAGGGCTTTATTACTAGGGTAGGCTAGAGACCTTCGATGGACGTAGTCATGACCTAAAGCGGAACTAAGTAATACGGCGAGACAATGCTAGGGTTTTATTGATATTTAGTTACTCAGCGACAATAGTGTATTCTGGCATCCGAAACATATGCGCCGTCTTTCCCGATTTCACGCTGTTTTCCATCAGCCCTTATCCTCGAATTACGGAGATTCGTCTCAACTTCATCCCTCCAGCAGTATCTAGGGCGCCCTATTGGGCGTCGATCTTCAGATTTTGTGAGATAGGCACGATGCACACCATGTTCATCACCCATTTTTTCAAGCTTACTCAACCATCAGAACCTGTACTCTTTCGTTTCTGCGCAGGGAAACTACTAGTAAAACTTTCTAGTTTCACTTTTAAAATATCTTCTTTGATGTTTCAGGTCCCAATTGTCTAAAGAGATGTGCACCAACATGCAAGGTGCCCATCCCAAAGGACTGTCGATACATAAAGACGAAGTGTGACTACTGTGGCACTGGAAAGGTGTGGGATGAAGACAAAGGAAAATGCGTTTTGATAACTGACTGTCCATGTAAGTTATTTTTCGAAGCGTAATAGGTATACAATATTCGAGCTATAGCCCGCGGTTTTACCCGTTTGAATATGAGTGATATATGACAGGCTCGGTGGCTCATTTGGTAGTGACCTCTGCCCTCTGAGCCAAGGGTCGTGGGTTCGATTCCCGCACAGTACAAACATTTGTGTTCATGAACATGTCTGTTTGTATTGGTCTGGGTGTTTTTCTATGTATAATATGTATTTATTTACAAAAAAAATTTATCTAAGTAAGTTTATCAGTTGTCTAGTACCCATAGTACAAGCTTCGGCTTAGTTTGGGGCTAGGTGGCGCTGTGTGGCCCAGCGTGGTATGTCGTGGGTTATTTATTTATTTATATGAAATTATACTATTCTTATAAAACCTGACCTGATGGTATGATAATTACCTACTGCCCGCCTACGCCTTTAATCGTGATGGTTATACCGCCACCAGTCGGTTGCCAGAGCCTCATTTGTTATTCAGCAGGATACACCACGGGCATGTGAGGTTGGCTTGGAGCGAAAAGATCATCTTTGGGTCCCTCCGTTACATCCCAATAAAATATGGTCGACTTAATTTTTTTAATTGACTTGACATTATTCTAAGAATTAATTAACCTTTACTATTACTATTTGTAGATAACCAAGGCTGCAATGGGGATCCAAACGCGTCTATCAGAGAAAATCCTCCACCGTGCCCTTCAACATGTGAGGCTCCAGACGAAATGCCTTGCAAGAAAATGGGATTGCGTGTAGGATGTGTTTGCAACCCGGGGTACATTCTGTCGGATATTGACGGCAAGTGTATTCAGCCGGATACATGCCCTGGTTAGTAATCTGAAGCCTTTTCTCCACATTTACAAAGGGCCTTAGGCCCAATAATGACTAAATGTTTATATTAAAACCTTGTAACCTGGCTGTTTTATATTCGTGATTTTTTTTTCATTAGGCGACTATGCTCTGCTATACTTCTTGTGTGTAGTGAAATGCGAAAGAGAAGCCCAACATTCTGCGAAAACGGACAAGTAAACAAAACAATCACCTGTCAGTTGCCACCGCCATGCAACCGGCCTGTCATCATCATCATCAGCCTATTGCAGTCCACTGCTGGACATAGGCCTCTAGAGTTGTTCGCCACCTAGACACTTGCAAACGTCTGGAGGATATACCCATGATAGTCACGCTGAACAAGTGGGTCGACGATCGCAAAATTGCCGTATTCTATAGGGGGAAGTATCCCCGGACGGGCAGCTCATTTCGAGCGAAGATTCGCTATGCCCTACCTCTCTTACGATGAACTACCTACTATATTTCTTTTCTTCCAGGTGGTAACCCTTGCGGCGTGAATGGTACTTTTGTTTCCTGCAAAATCGATTGCCCTTCCGATTACTGTCCCGTGGATGACTCTCGTGGTACAGTCATATGTGACCCTGGGTACACATGTCCTTCAGGGTGCATATGCAAGTATTTATACAATAGGAAAAGCATTGAAGACAGGACATGCATTTTGGCTCATGAATGCCGTAAGTATAAAAGTTGCTACTCATTTGAAATGTGTTCAGGATTTGACTAAACTATAATTTCTTTCTTCCGATCTATCATCATCATCATCAGCCTATTGCAGTCCACTGCTGGACATAGGCCTCTCCAGTTGCTCGCCACCTAGGGCAAACATCTGGAGGATATACCCATAATCGCCACGCTGGACAGGCGGGTTGGCGATCGCAGGGCGTAGCTTCTCGCTCCGGTGACGCTGCTGCCCGTCATCGGTTTGTGGTATTTAGCTACGCCTTCAGCTTAGCTTCCGATCTATACGGTAGCTGAAGAATATCTACCGTACTATATCAGTTCAGAAGTATATTCTCTTGATAATGGACAGTCTTATGGATAAGGTACAGCTACGATCGTAATCTCATCTCTTTTATATTTTCAGCTGAAGTCCCGTGCACCAGACCTAACGAGGCGTGGGATTCCTGCCCGTCCGCTTGCTTCTCAGATGACTGCAGCAACTACAACATAAAGCCACGTATTTGCTACACCCTCATACAACCAAAATGCTACCCTCAGTGTACCTGCAAAGAGGGATACGCACGATACAATGAGAAATGTATATGCGGAGAGGATTGTCGTAAGGATTACCTATATTTTGTTTTTATTTTTGGTGACTGACTCCAAGTGGGATGTAAGGGAGTGACCTATCATCATTTTTCTCTATGTAACCCTCACCTGCCCGTGGTGCATCCTGCCGAATAACAAATGAGGCTCTGGCAACCGATTGGTGGTGGTCTAATCATCACGATTGAAGGCGTTGCTTAATACCACAGGCCGATGTTTATATCAAACATATTCTTATTACAGATTTAAATTTGTCACGTTTTGTTTGTTCTCAGCTGTAACTCCAACGGATACTCCGCAACCAGTAGAGCCGCAACCAGTAGAGCCACAACCAGTAGAGCCCCAACTAGTAGAGTAAAGCCTTGTATGCCTCGCAGCCTGTTTATCACAACTTTCATATAAAAGTGCAATTCAGTAATATACATACTACTATTTCGAACAGAATATATATTTTTGAAATACATGGTGTTATTATGACATTAATACTAGTACTAATCCATTTCAACTGGCCCGAAATATTCTCTAAGGAGGTACTCGTAGTTACACCACATCTGACTAAAGTACGTGACATACTCGTACTTTAAGACCGGTGCAAAGTTCAAAATGTATTATTTGATGATGCAATGGTAGACAAAGTTCCAGAATGATCCAGATCTATGTACAAAAAATAAATAAACATAAACATTACATAGTACATATTTCTAAATTGTGAAAAAGATTTATTAAATGTGCTTATGCAAAGTATGTAAGTTACAGTTTTGATTAAACAAACTCTTCGGATTTCTGGTCATCCTGTGTTTTCAGAAATATTATAATTATGTTGTTGTATTAAATTTTGATCAAAGAAAATCGGTAATAAGTCCTAGAGTCGATATGTATGAAGAGAATAAAAACTGCACTTACTTTTCAGTCACAAACGAGATGAAAATAGCGCCAGAGATATCTACTCGTTAAGTATGCTAATTAGTGAGTAGGTACATCGTCCTTTATTATTTCAAGTGGCAGACAACCACAATAGGCAAATCAATTGACAACGCCGAGAGCTGAATAATAAATGAATAAATTTAACAGACATTGCGGACAGTGATGTTGTTGGAAATTTAAGGGCTGAATTTGATGAACATCATGTAATTGAGTAGATGACAATTTCAAAGAGCATTTAAGCTTGTGTTATGGAAGTCAGTATAAGCTTTATGACACAGGCTGATGACGGGTAACGCTAGCGAGAAGCTACGCCCTGCGATCACCAAACCGCCTGCTCAGCTTGGCGATTATGGGTAAAGCCTCCAGATGTTTGACCAAAAGTGGGATACAAAGAGGGATGTAAGGGGGCGACCTACGATCTTTTCGCTCCAAGCCAACCTCAGCTGCCCGTGGTGCATTCTGCCGAATAACAAACGAGGCGCTAGCAACCGACTGGTGGCGGTATAACCATCGCAATTGAAGGCGTAGCTATATTTAGCTACCTACGCCTTCAATTGTGATGGTGGTATTTCACAGGCTGATGACGGGCAGCAGAAATGACCCAAAAAACCAGTAAATGTAGCTAGCTAGCTATTCAAACCGTTATAATGTTTACCAACCACTTAGCAGTTCTAAAACATTCGCTATTGAGTGAACAACGTTTTCGTTTTCAGTCGAGGTCAGTCATAGCATGACTATTACATAATGGTGACCGTCCACGTGGTGTTAAGTAGAGTTCAGACCGAACGCTGTTCACTTATCAGAACACGTAGCAGTAAGCAAAATTGGGCTTAGTTTACAGTGGTTAAAGTTCATATTTGCATACGGAAGCTGGTGAGATCTAATAAGATGATTGAAACACTATTAATTATGCACCGACCAGTCCGAAGCCTTTAGCACATGAATTTATTCCTTATTGGGTGAATACGACCGCAAATCGATAGCTGATAGACCAGACTTAAGCTCTAAAGTTACACTTCTGGCGACGTCCACTGCTGGACATAGGGCCCGAATGACATTGTCATTGGGGGTTAGCCGTAACGCTTGGCAGGTGAGTAGGTGACCGCAGTAGGTTTTATTTGTACCCAGGTAAACGCTGCTGCCAGTTTCCTGTTATTCACATAGTCGTTTCTACTATACGGGATGAAATGGGGTGGTCTTATTAAAGCTGGAAACCACACGGACATCATGCCAAGACATGACAGAGATATGCCAGCGTGGCATGTCTTGTATTACTTATCCTACTTCCTACTAATCCTTCCTACTATCCTACTAATATTATAAATTCGAAAGTTTGTTTGGATGGATAGAGGAACAAATTCCTCTTTCACGCAAAAATTACTGAACTGACTTTAATGAAACTTTACAGTAATATAGCTTATACATTGGAATGACACATAGGCTATGTTTTATACAAATATTCACGCGAGCAAAGCCGCGGGCAGCAGCTAGTTTGTAAATAAAAACAATATGGTAGCATCAAGGCGGGAAAGTATAGCCCCAGTTTATCGTCCAACTGAGTTTTGACGTGTCTCTCTAAATACTTGACATTGGCGAATTTATCTGCGTTAACTCTACACGCGTAGTAGAGTCCATATACAAAAAAAAAGAAAACAATATGAAAGAAAATGTAGTCAAAATACGGCCAACACCAAAATTGGGCATCGACGCAAGTAATTAATCAACGGCAAAATGTTCGGCCAACTTTTCTCGAACACCTGTACGTTGTTATCAAACTCGGGCCGAGAGTGTATTTGAATTGTGTATGTAAAAAACTTTTCATACAAGACAGTTCGCCGTACGCTCTCGGAATGAACGGTGTTCAGTCTCCTGCAAGATGTTGTTGTTTGTACATTTCATGATAATCACTGCAGTTACGGCAAACATGTGTTGTATACTCTGTGCTGCAAACGTTCAAGTGCCTAAATACGAGTCTGTGTGTGTTTATTCAGGTATCATTCGTTTTAATTAAGTATGTCTTAGTTAAAAAAAAACTCTTCTACTAGGGGAGACCGAGTACAAAAGTAACGGCGGGTCGAAAGTAACAAAGGCTCTCTAGATTTATCCAATGGGCGAAAGGTCGCTTTGCCGCGCCTTCAAGTGATAGTCCTGTGTCCTGACTATCACCTACTTTCTACCCGCCGTTACTTTTGTACTCGGTCTCCCCTACTACTAGATACTCTTTATTCATCATCCTTATCAGCCTGCAAACGTCCACTGCTGGACATAGGCCTCTTCCATTGACAATAGTCGTTTGGGGGGATTTGCCTTAGAGACCACGGTGGGCAGGGTTTATGAACAGTAGGTTTTATTTGTACCCAGGTAAACGCTGCTGCCCGTTTCCGTTTAACATCTAATACATCATCTTCGTGTTCTACATCATCAGCCTATAGCAGTCCACTACTGGACATAGGCCTCTTCAGTTATTCGCCACTTAAAGCGAACGTTTGGAGGATATACCCATAATCGCCACGCTATGCAGGCGGTTGGCGATCGCAGGGCGTAGCTTCTCGCTTCGTCACCGTCACTGCTGCCCGTCATCGGCTTGTGATATTTAGCTACGCCCTCAATTGTGATGGTTATACCGCCACCAGTCGGTTGCCAGCGCCTCGTTTGCTATTCGGCAGGATGCACCACGGGCAGGTGAGGTTGGCTTGGAGCGAAATGATGATTGGCCGCGCCCTTACATTCCAGTCTTCTACGACACCCACAGGATATGGGACGTTATTATTATAAGTTGTTTTATATTCGAATGTAAGGGAGCGATCCATCATCTTTCTGCTCACAGCCACAATCACCTGCCCGCGGTGCATCATGCCGAATAACAAACAAAGCACTGGCAACCGACTGGTGGCGGTATAACCATCACAATTGAAGACGTAGCTAAATACCACAGGCCGATTACGGGCAACAGCGTCACCGGAACAAGAAGATGCCCTGCGATCGCCAACCCGCCCGGCATAGGGATTATGGGTAAAGCCTCTAGATGTTTGACCTAAGTGGCGAACAACTGGAGAAGCCTGTGTCCAGGGGTGGACTGCGATAGGCTGATAATGTTACATATTTCAGCTAAGGAACCTTTCCCTGGACCCTACGAGGAATTGGGTCCCTGCCCTTCCCCCTGCTTCCCGGAGGGCTGCAACCAGCGTAACCTGAGCCCTAAAGACTGCTCGGCGCTTAATTACACGAGCTGCATACCTCAGTGTCGTTGCAAGTCTACTTACGCTAGAGATGCAAGCTGCATCTGCATACCTGCTGAGAATTGTCGTTAGTATTTTCTCAAATATCAGACTTTTTTTTAAAAGTAGCAAACGAGCAGATGCTATATCCGTTCGTTTCCTAATAGAAAGCGAAAGAGAGGCACAAGTCGCTGTGACAACGGACAAGCAACCAAAACGGTCACTTGTTTGTTGCCACCTGGTTTTGGTATCTAATACTAAAACCAGGTATTGGTAATTGGTATAATTAATTATAATCATTCTGATTATTATACACTGACTCACCCCGAAACGCGATACAAGTCACTTTACGGGTATTCCACTAAGTGTACGAGGAGCGCCAGCCATTTGGATGAACCCGACTGTCTGAGAAGCTGAAACCACAAGAAGTCTCTTAGTCGACTCTTACGACACCCACAGGAAGAAATGGGGCGGTGATTTGTATTCTGTACGGAACATATACCAATCTAGACATGATATTATATCATTGTAGGTTAACTCAAGGATACAAAGGTCTTGTGACCGCTACAAGAGTGATTCAATCTTGCACAATAGTGACAATGTCAAATTCAGTCAGAACGCCAGTTCCTTTAGTGCGGACATGAAATTTGAATACATCTCAATTGTTCACATCCAATACTCGGTCTAAATGTTTGTTTGTTATACGTTTCAAGGAGAAGGCGCAATCTAGTTAAAGATATTTCCAGTTTGAATTTCAAACGCTTATTTAAGTTTTTTTATTTGCAGCTGAATAATTGAAGGAAGTGAAACGCCTCTCTGGAAGAATGCTCCATAGAATATGCAAAACATATCAGCTACATGAATTCATGTTTAGAAAAATTGTCCAAGCCGAGAGTGAACAGGTTATTTTGCCGGATGAGCGAGCTCGATCTTAAACTGCAATATCGTTTAACATCAAGCGAATTAGACACAATATACTGTAAAAGGCATTAAATAATTTTGGTACGACTGTTTTTTTTTTACATGTTTTGATTATTTTTCCTTAAAACCCTTCTTTGTTGAGTAAATTCGAAAGTAGGTATCATACAAAATCATAGAAGTCGGTTAAAAATTGTAAGAAATGGCGCTAGAACAAACGATACTCGGTAGTATCTAAAAATAAAAGAGAAAAAAAAATTTAAAGTCCAAAATCACAAAAAGGTACTACACTTATTTTCACAAACGTATCACATTCAAATAAAGGTAAATCATTCGTCGTCGTGTTGGGCAGGATCACACACGAAACGATCTTATAAAGGATCCGTTATCCTCCTATTTCATACGAAGCCCTAAACACAATAATACAACCTATTCACATAGATACATAGGTACTCACTTTTCATACCATACCTAATTAGATTACACTATTCTCCTCACGTGCTGCGTAACTCGAATAATATTTCCCTCTTTATGAATGGGACAAATTATCAATGACGTAAAAGGAAATATTAGTCAGGAAACTCATAACGGCGCAAGAAAAGAATACAACAATAGAATGTTTGATAAACACGGCCATTTAAAAAAAAATACTTAGAACTAAATAAAGTATCCAAATATTAACAAGGCGATCTTATCGCTACGACCGATCACTTTCAGACAACCGTTAGATTGCAATAAGAGAAGGATAGAAAGGGTGAGGTACACTTTGCTTTGCTATTACAAAAAAAACCTTTAAGTATAGTGACCTCTTATTCCGACGAGAAAATAATTACCTACGAACAACTAAAAGAATTTAATGTATAAATCAATTTCTGAAATAAACAAGCATTTCATCAGTCCTACTTACCGCTTATCATTATAATCAGTTACTGTTTCCGGTAACCTTTCATTGTTGTTATATAATTCGGTCACGAATTAGATGTGGAACTATGATTTCGTGCACGCCACATTATTTGCTAAGGGCAATGGCAATTAAAGCTAAGGATGTTGTAAGGTTAATCTGTTAAAATGGTCGGAAAAAATGTATGCTGCCCCGAATGACACTAATTCCGCAATCCATGGACGCCCGCAACAGCAGGGACATCACATACACATTGCTAACATTTTATCATAATCTTTAATTGCAGAAAGCATAGTTTATTGGTGGTACAAAATATAAAAGAGTACATTATGCTCAGTCAGTACAGTACAATGACATGCAAGTTTATACATTGATACAATAATTAATATCTATCCCCTCAAAAACATTTTCATGTAAAATGTAGCCAAGACGAGGGCGAGACCACATTGCGTGCACTGTCAAAAAGTTATCAGATGTCATGAAGGGCCAAGCTGACTACAACTTTACACGCCCCCAATTATTCTACAATCACAAACTTAACATCTTTGCCAAAATATGTGGATGGCCGTTTCGCATAATAATGAGGGTAATTTTTTTTTCGTTTCCACAATAGTTCTTACGAAAGCTCAACGGCCAAGCCACATATTTTGGCAAAGATGTTAAGTTTGTGATTGTAGAATAATTGGGGGCGTGTAAAGTTGTAGTCAGCTTGGCCCTTCATGACATCTGATAACTTTTTGACAGTGCACGCAATGTGGTCTCGCCCTCGTCTTGGCTACATTTTACATGAAAATGTTTTTGAGGGGATTTCACCTCTTTTTGTAGGTTGCTTGTTTATTGCAGTATTGTATTTTTACTTATTCTCCCTATTTTTTAGTAATTATTCTTAAGCCTTAGCCTTTCCAGTTGTTCGCCACTTCTGGCAAACAACTGGAGGCTTTACTCGTAATCGCCACGCTGGGCTGGCGGGTTGGCGATCGCAGGACGTAGCTCCTCCCTCCGGTGACACTGCTACCCGTCATCGGCCTGTGATATTTACAGCCCGTTCCCATTTGTCGGGTGTCGGGTCCGGATTTTAATCGGAGGTTACAGTGGCAGAACATTTATATTATATGGAGCTATTCACACTTGTTGGAATCCGATTTCTTGCCGGGCCCGACAAGAAATTATGGGTGTTTTGCCAGCCCTCTATGCCCGGAAAAAAATAGCCTCGCCTATGAATATGAATGTTCACATTTGTCGGATGTCGGGACCGATAACCGATGATTGAAACTTGTATATTAGTTGATATAATTATGGACTGGTAGAGAATGCCACATGGCATTAAGTGCGCCATTTGTACTTTCATCATCATTATGATGATGATGACGATTTTATAGTTTTCTGGCTCGCCCAATGGTTGACTGGTAGAGAATGCCACACGGCATTAAGTGCGCCATTTGTACTTTCATCATCATCATCATCATGATGATGATGATGACGATGTTATAGTTTTCTGGCTCGCCCAATAGTTGACTGGTCGAGAATGCCACATGGCATTAAGTGCGCCATTTGTACTTTCATCATCATTATGATGATGATGATGATGATGACGATTTTATAGTTTTCTGGCTCGCCCAATGGTTGACTGGTAGAGAATGCCACACGGCATTAAGTGCGCCATTTGTACTTTCAATCATCATCATGATGATGATGATGACGATGTTACAGTTTTCTAGCTCGCCCAATGGTTGACTGGTAGAGAATGCCACGCGGCATTAAGTGCGCCATTTGTACTTTCTTTGAGCAATAAAGATTAAATAAATACGACAACCGATAAAAAACGGACTAATTTTAGGGGTTGGGGTGGTAAACTTTACAAGTTTTAGAATTTTCCTCTAGCTTGTATACTAATATCAGCTTACATACCAAATTTCAGCTTTCTAAGACTTCAAGAAGTACCCTTAGAATTTTATGTTTCATACAAATTACCATCCCCTAATTTTAGGGGTTGGGGGGGCAAAGATTAGAGTTTTATAATTTTTCTCTTGTTTGTTTGCTAATAGCAGCTTATATACCAAATTTCAGCTTCCTAGAACTTCAGGAAGCACGTTAAGAATTTTTTGTTTCATACAAATTGCCATCCCCTAATTTTAAGGGTCGGGGGGGTAAAGTTTAAAGTTTTATAATTTTTATCTTGTTTATTTGCTAATAGCAGCTTATAGACCAAATTTCAGCTTTCTAGACCTTCAGGGACCAACTTAAGAATTTTTGTTTCATACAAATTGCCATCCCCTAATTTTAGGGGTTGGGGGGGTAAAGTTTAAATTTTTATAATTTTTCTTTTGTTTGTATACTAATAGCAGCATACATACCAAATTTCAGCTTTCTAAGACTTCAGGAAGTACCCTATAATTTTGATGATCAGTGAGTCAGTCAGTCAGTCAGTCAGTCAGTGACGAAATCGGAGGTTTTTACATGTTAATAAAAACTAAAGTATCAAAGCTACGGTTATCAAACTTTGTATGTGTAATAAGTTTACTGATGGCATTCTATCTTGAAAATTTTAACTATTTAGCATCATTCAAACCAAAGTTATGAGGGTTCAAAAAAACGGCGAAGCCTTTCGAGAAAAGATAGGTAGTGCCCTTGCGCTTCGCTTGGCTCGTCTTGGCGAGGGCACGACCGTGCCCTCAGATACTATCCGGCTCGAAGGACCAACTTACAATGATGAAATTTGCTTACGCGTATAATATTAACCGTCGTGTAATAGCTAATGGCAGACGTTAAATTTCTTCATTCACCACTTTTGACATGAAATGTCCTAATCCCCTTAGAAAACATGAATAGGAAACTTATTCCCTTTATTCTTGCTCCTTGCTTAGTATACAAACGCAGAGCTCGCAGGGGGAAATCAAATTCCAGCGTGTAAAGATGACACACCTTGCAGATAACAAGCGGTGCAGTGAAAGAAAGAAGCCGTTGGTATCATTTGAAATATTTTTTAGAATGTAACCCATTCTATTGACGATAGAACATACTCGTTTACAAAGATTACTAGCTCATTTGTATTTTTACATACTGATCCATATCGTAATTAGATTAATTGACTGCCTCGTTCCTCCTGTTGGCATCAAATACATAGGAACAAAAAGGTCCAGCATTTGCGCTAAATATTATAATACTCGTTACTGGCTTTTTCTACATAGAAATTACTCAGTACTAGCTGCTACTAGCCCCATATTAGTCAGGGAGTAAAAGTATCTACCTAAACCACTCTGTCGAAGTAAACGCTTTATTAAGTACATCAATTCGTAATTTCCTACAGATTTCCTTCAGAAAATAAATATTAATACGAAAAATATCTACCTAATCGCTACAAGCGATAAGACCGCCTAAATTGTACTTTGTTTTTGTTTGTAATGTGTTTTTCTGTAACAAAAACACAATTTTGTGCAATAAAGAGAATCTATCTATGTATCTCATTTAAAACAGTAGGTAGATCCTTATAAACGCGCCTTGAATGAAGATATTAATCTATTTCAGATCAGAAAATGTATTCTACCCCTTTCCAAATACATTTTTTGAAGGCAAACAATGGTGCGATCACAAAACGATGCCGACCATTAAAAAAAACATCCTCCCTACAAAATCGAGCGCGTCAAATCCTTTCCAGCAAAGTTGTTCGCCGGACGATGAAATATCTTAAGTCGGGTTAGGAGTTTTGCACACTTGAGTGTAAACGTTATTTTTGTTTTGGGCGAAGGGCACGGATGGTAGTGCCACTATTAAGTTAATTATGAGACGTATTATCTATCATTATATTCTAAGTCCGGAAATCATACTAACCATCTCATCCCGGGATGTAAGGGAGCGACCTATCATCTTTTCGTTCCAAGCCATCCTCACCTGCCCGTGGTGCATCCTGCCGAACAACAAACGAGGCTCTGGCAAACCGACTGGTGGCGGTAAAACCATCACGATAGAAGGCGTAGCTAAATACCACAGGCCGATGACGGGCAGCAGCGTCACCGGAGCAAGAAGCTACACCCTGCGATCGCCAACCCGCCTGCCCAGCGTGGCGATTATGGGTATATCCTCCAGAAGTTTGCCCTAGGTGGTGAACAACTGGAGAGGCCTATGTCCAGCAGTGGACTGCATTAGGCTGATGATGATGATGATCTCATCCCATCGATATCGTAGAAGGCGACTTGGGTTATATTAAGCAGGATATTATGTCACTAAGCTGAGCCGAGAAGTATATAGGATAAAAAAAATGGTCGATAAGCTATGTATGGTGGATATAGTAATTGTAGATCTGTAGATTCTAACTTCTCGCTCGGGCAAGTTGATTTTTGAAAGCTGGTTCATCTCTCCCATCTGGTAAAGTCTTCCGGACTTCCCATACTTATGAAAAAATACTAAGTAAGTATACCTACAAAAGTAAAATGTTAAGATACTCTCATCGTGCAATAGACCTAACATCGGCAGCTTCGAGTCCAATTTTTCCCAGTTGTCTCAGTATTCTTTCAACCTCTATCGGATTTCCTTTGGAAAGCCTCTTATCCCGTTGGCTCGTCTCACGCTAGTTTTCGTACATCTGTTTGTGCTTAGATTTATTTTTGGCGCAAGGCCCCCACGAGGTTTGCTGTGTTAAAGATAACGTAACGTACAAAGTAGTGGATGTTTTTTTTTCTAATGTCAACGGGAAATCTATGCGAAGATTTTCTGCCAATGTCAAGGGAAATAGTATTTTTTTTTTCAGAATGCTTTGACTAAGTATATTAACTGTATAGTCGTTGTTATAGTTGTAACAAAATGTATGGTCCTTTAAAAAATATAACAGCATTTTTAGCAAAATAAATCTGACTTCAAAATGATGACAGTGGGACCAACTCGGAAGTAGACCTTTTCGAACAAAAATAATTTTTCAAATCGGTTCATAGTTCTCAGAAATATGTGGTAACAAACAGACAACAACAAAAAAAAACAGTTCAATTGAGGGCCTTCTCCTTTTTTTTAAGTCTAGGTATATCTAGGTATACTCGTATTTGGCCATGCCTACATACAAATAAAAATAGAACTATGAAATAGATCGACCCTACCCCTCCTTAAACTACCCCCCAAAGTATCGAAGCGTACGAGTGTTGTTCTCAATAAGACTTGTACATAACGTAACAGGTTCTAGATCAGACTTCCGCCGGGTCAATTTAGGAAATGAATATTCTCTCGTGTCAGAATATAGGTAGGTATATTTGCAGAATATAGGTAGGTACCTTGAATAATCGTTTATTGTTGCAAGTTACTATATGATAAATAGCCATGTAAATTATAGTCTGTGTTAATCTGATGTATAAGATGTACTCGTATTATTACTGTAAAGTTTCGTTCAAATCTGTTACCTAAGTAATTTTTCCGTGAAAGAATAACAAACATCAATCCATCCAAACAAACTTTCGCATTTACAAATTATTAGGAAATAGGGTAGAATAGGAAGTAGGATCGGGTAGAATAGGATAGGATAGTAAATAGGATAAGGATGGGATTGGTGCTTACAATAACAAATTCATAAAATTTTGGCCAGATCAATAATAAGAAATCTTTGACGATATTTTAGTATACACAGTAGTATGTACTGTCCTGCTAATAGTAGGCTCCTCGTACGTTAAACATATTTATTTTTTTTTGCACTCCTAAGAAGGTTATAATTAAACATGATGACTAATTCTCATTAATTACGAGATTTGTTTTCTTTGTGTAGTCACTCATCGATAACTAATTTATTTCCACTCTTATAGACACTTAATTAGAGTTCAATTTGTGAGTAGTAAAACCCTTGAATTGGCAATTTACGAGTATGTTTAACAATATTTTATGGTTTTTATAACTTTCTTTCTTTCTTTTTTTTTATTTACCTAATTATTTTTCCGTGGGACCCAAAGGTCTTAATTTCTCTATAAAAGAAGATTTTTAGCATTACATGAAGTAACATTTCCAAAATCAATAATAAATCGTTTTACTCGTTCGATTTATAAAATTGTGATACAAAAACTTCTTTAAATGCATTTCGACTGAAAGGAAAGTCAATCACCAAGAAAATTGCAAATTAATACTAAACCCTTCATTTAATTTACAATCACACTTGTCCCCTTTTTAAAAAACTAAGACATCAACTCCACGGTGTTTTTAATTTATTATCTTGCGATTTACTCGAGACTTCGAGAATAAGGAAAAAAAACACAGTTTTCCCGTTCTATTCTGAACTTTAATAGAATAACAATAAGATGGACATACTATGTTAAGGAACTCTTTGTATTTTACCTATGAATCAATGAATCGTCCCGGTAACGAGGAAAAGTGAAGAATTGCAATTGTATGCGAAATTTTACGTTAGTCGGTTTTGCGACGCGGACGAAGCACGCTGAGACAGGATGGAAAAAATTGTTGTGATCATTGCAGTATCATTTTGGATATACTTTATAAACAGCGAAGGTAAGTTTTAATCGACATCCGTATCACCAATTCATCTTAATAATCAGTTTTATGCATTTAAAATGTCATGAGTGTAATTAAAAAAACAAACGTGTACATAGAGAAAACGTAAATAGGGAAATTTATCATGAGACCAGCACTTTCAGATAGAGTGTCTAAAATTTGAATTTGTTATCAGATTTATTATTGCTTGTTTATTACAAACTTCAGACTAATATCGAATTATCTTGTTTGTGTATTTGGATTCCTTCGGTTGTCTGACCGTTTGAATATTCATGAGAAATATTTAGTATTCGATCTTTGATCTCGCTGGTAGGTAGTTACGACCTGTTTATTGAATAATAGATTTATTTTCAGCTAATAATATCTATTCTAAGATGGCCAATTGGGGCTTTGTGTCTAAGTTTTTGTACGGTTATTTTATTTAAACTATCTTCATATTGTTTAGGGTTGTTGAAAAATGGTCTGATGTACGTTAAACATTGTGCCTTATTTAGTTCTCGAAAATAAAAATATCTTAAATCGAATTGCAAACAGAATGAAGATTTTTGCTACGGGCCAAATTCGATCCTGCTTCTGTTTAATAGTGTATTTTATCATAAAGCACACCTTAATATACCTAATATAATATGACAAAAAAAATTCTATGAAAGTGGGCGTTGATACTGACATTTTTCAAAAATTATCAATTCGTTTTTCTTTTTGGCGCATTTGATATTAAATGATCCAAATGACAAATGCATTATAAAAAAATATACATGTTTTATAGCTCGATTAGTTCCTAAATTTTCGTAACCAGTAAAATTTCAGGCAAGCCATTAAATTATTACCTTTGATTACACAATTTCACCATAGTTGTTACAACTATTCAAAATAATAATCATAATGACGTGTTCAGTAACCTCGGGATAAGAGACCAGAGCAATGAGTCACTAATAACTTGTGGCAGGATTAATTGGTACCTACTTTAGATTTGTTTATACAAATATGGCTAATATGGCTATGTAAAAACCCTGACCATTTTCATGTTGAATTGTGGTTCGTTTCAAATAACGGTAAAAAGAAACTCGAATTATTCAAACAGTAGGTATTTTGTTGTATCTTAGATAAATTAATTAATTATATTAAATTAAAATAAATTAAATTAAGGAGAGTTCCATGGTACGGAATCCTTCGTTAGCAAGTCCGCCTCGCACTGCTCTTAATCTACCTACGAGATGAAAACACCTTCAGAGCGTCGCGAAAGGAATTTCTCCATATCGTCAATTAATATGCATTTCATACTCTTAGCCGTACGCAATCTAGTGGATACCTGTATGTTCGTTCATTGTCCATATTATTATTTATTTAATTATAATGTAGTAGCTCCTCGGATTAGTATGCTGTTGTGGCAGTGGACTGGCCATGTCAGCTGCAGATAGGTACGACAACCGCTGGGGTAAACGAGATCTGAAGTAAATACCGCGTCTCGGCAAACATAGCGTAGGACAAGGTCATGCCAAGTAGAGTGTCGATTTACGCAAGATGGAAAGCAAGTGCTGGATGCCAGAAACCCATGATCGAGTAAAGTGGCGAACAATTGGAGAGGCTATATCCAGCAGATATTTAAATGTACGTATGATTTCGATATCCGCAAGCATGCTGGATGCCAGAAGCACATAATCGAGTAGAGTGGCGAATAACTGCAGAGGCCTATATCCAATAGATATATTCAGATTGTCCGTGTAAATTCCGGATTTTGAATAAGACCACTCCATCTCATCCTATGGGTGCCGTAGAAGATGATTACGGGAATATCAGGAAACGGGCAGCAGCGTTTACCTGGATACGATAAATCCTACTGCGGTCACCAACCGCCTGCACAGCGTGGTAATTAAGACAAAACCCGCCAAATGATGCGGGCAATTCTGGATATGAACATGATCACATATAAAGAAACTGATTTATCTACTATTCTTTTTTTTTATAGTAGCTCGACATAATGGCTTCCCTACGCCTGATTGAAAGCGAAAGAGAAGCCCATGTCACTGTGGCAACAAGTAACTGATCAGTTACCGGTTAGTTGCCACAGCCATGCCGGCCCAACCCTAACCCCCCACGAGCTCTCTCACTGACATGTTACCAACTTTTCCAGCGTGCTCGTCCAATGAAATGCAAGTCGAATGCGTGCACTGTGGACCCAAACAATGCAGCGACCTGGGACAACCGATTCCTTGTGCTGGTGGCACAGCTCTGTGCAAGCCGGAATGCGTCTGTGTGGACGGGTTCGTGCGTGCCGACAACTCCACTTGCATACCGAAGACGGAATGCCGTAAGTAGAAAATATATAGGTACTGTATTTTTTTCCGTGTGGTTTTCGGATTTAGAATAGGACCACCCGACCTCCGGTTTAGAATATATCTGGGTACAAATAAAATCTACTGCCTGGCTCGATGGCTCATTTGGTAGTAAGTACTGCCCTCTGAGCCAAGGGTCGTGGGTTCGATTCCCACACAGTACAAACATTTGTGTTCATGAACATGCCTGTTTGTATTGGTCTGGGTGTTTTCTATGTATAATATGTATTTATTTGCAAAAAAATATTTTTAATAAAAAAAATAAACCGACTTCAAAAAAAACACAACCGACCAAAACTAAAAAGCGATAAATAACGTAAGTAATTCTATCCTTAATACATATTATATGTATAACTATAATTATTTCAATATTACAATTATCACTTATTTTTGGAGTCGGTGCCAGCCTCTAACGTAGACTGTTGTTGTATGACGCGCGCGGCCGGCAAATCCACACGACAATATACATTTATTTGTTTGGCTGGCACCGACTTCAAAAATAAGTGATAATTGTAATATTGAAAGAATTATAGTTATACATATAATATGTATTAAGGATAGAATTACTTACGTTATTTATCGCTTTTTAGTTTTGGTCGGTTGTGTTTTTTTTGAAGTCGGTTTAATTTTTTTATTAAAAATAATTTTATTTCTCGATTTTTTGTTGCGTTAATGTGTTGAGAACTTGAATAAAGGCTAATTAATGTAATTAAGAGCTTTTCTTAGGATTGAAAAATTTTGATTTAAGTCAAGTGTCTTCACTTAACTTAAATCAAAATTTTTGCGATCTAGAATCAAGCAAATCACTTACCAAATCATCTGCCCTATTAGCCCTGCATAAGTACATACTACTACCTAGTTTCTATCGACCAATGGAAGTACTGTTCCCTAACTCCTAACCGTTAAGGAGTTCTGTGGCTTCATAACCAGCACCAGATGTTGACGCCCGTAACAAAAACACCATATGAGCATACAATTTTCGGTTGTTGCCCTCAATTTCTCCAGGATCCCATCATCAGATCCTGACTTGGTGATAATGGGACCACCTCGGAAGTGTCCTCTGTCGAACAAAAGAAAAATTTTTGAAATCCATCTATAATTGACGGAAATATCGGTCAACAAACATAAAAAAAAAAAAAAAAAAAAAATATTATACATACAGACGAATTGAGAACCTCCTCCTTTTTTCGAAGTCGGTTAAAAAAAAAGTATCTAAGTAAGTTTATCAGTTGTCTAGTACCCATAGTTCAAGCTTCGGCTTAGTTTGGGGCTAGGTGGCGATGTGTGGCTCAGCGTGGCATGTCTTGGGTTTACTGCTGCCAAACGCGGTGACTAAGGCAAGTCCTCCCAATTGTCATTGGGAGAGGCCTACTTCCAGCAGTAGACGTCTGACGATGACGATGATGAACTATTTTGTAACCATGTCCGAGTTCAATTTTATAAAAGCATTTTTTAATAAAAAATGACACTGACAATAGGCCAACTAGGAAAAAGTACAAGCTTTCGAACAAAAAATATTTTTTCAAATCGATTTACAATTTTCAGGGATTATGTATAAATATACATACAATAAAAAAATTCAGTCGATTTGAGAACCTCCACCTTTTTTTTAAGGTTAAAAGTACGTATAGGTTAGGTTAAAGGTACCTACTTTGGGAGCGGATCAACGCTTGTAATCTTGTCTGACATTTCACTTTCCAGCCAGTTGCAATGGCGACAAGAACGCGACGAGTGGTTGCGGCAACCACTGCGGCAACTCCTGCTCAGACTACAAGGAGGTGAACAAAACGTGCCTCACTGGTTGCCGGTACAACAGCTGCGACTGCAGGGAGGGTTACGTCTACCACGACAGCTTGAAGATTTGCGTACTGCCTGATGACTGTTGTAAGTATGCGAGTTTTCCGTACTTTTTTAGCTAAGCTGGTTTTAGTATTGGCTTTGCAGCTATTAGCTAGCAGTCTTACCGCCTAAATCATCATCACAGCTGAACAGGCTTCTCCAGTTGTTTTCCATATGGTCAAACATCTGGAGGCTTTACCCATAATCGCCACCCTGGGCAGGTGGGTTGGCGATGGCAGAGCGCAGCTTGTCGGTCCGCTGAGGCCCGTTAACGGTCATGCCATGTTCTAGATCACAGAAAGGAAACACAATACATATTTACGAGCAATGAGTTTCACATTTAAATGACTACGAAAAACAAATCTGAACTTTTTTACTAAAAGGAAGGAAAACCTTTACCGAAATCTATTCATATTTTGGAATAATGCAAATGAATCATTTCTATAATTCAACCGCACTAAATGTCATTCTTCCTGTAGACAAGAGTACCTATCTACACTTGTTACAATAAGTATCTAATTTCTTTTCAGGAAAATGGTTGCCACTTACACTTACACGATTACTTAAAGCAAAAAAACGTGTAGGTACCTAGAATATAAATACATTGTTTTTGGTAAAATAAGACCAAATATAATTAATTAAGTAGGTATTAATAAAGTTTTATTACTCAGGATAAGAGAGGAAGGAAAAGAAAATGTGTTTTTATTGTTTTATTTCGTGCGTTATTTTCCTCGATTCTTTTTTGTTTTTCTAAGCTGAAATATTACGTAGTTAATTATTTAAAACGAAGTTGTAAAATTCTCAAAGATTTTGTGATAATTGTTTAAGTTTTATTAAACTATACTAATTTACAATTTTATCTTGGATTTTTATTGTATACTTACCCCTCTGAGATAATATGTAACAAGAACCAGAATCCTAAAAAAGTGTCAACAATGTTTGAGCAATAATAATAAATAAATATAAATATAATATCGTTATTTCTTATAAACGTTGACAAATAGAGCCCGAGAGAGAAAAATGTGTACCGTCTGTGCTTGCGATATTTATTAATCTAATTATACAAACATTAATGCTTTTAAGCATTAACGCTCAAAGCAACGGCTATGTAATACTAATATTGGAGAAATTATCACCAAAGCGAAGGAAGTTTTACAGATAAAGTCACCAAAAACCAATAAAAGTTGTTAAAAAATCCTAAAACGTTTCTCGACTGAATGTCGCAATAAATTCCCGTACAGGTGACGTCCTTTAGATTCATGACATAACTTAAATAATGTGAATATTACTTGTAAATTCGATTCAAACTGACAATGGGGAATATTAAAATATCAATTTTACGCTTTGACATCGGCCGAAGTTCGCAGTTCATGTTGAAAGTTTGATAACTTCGGAATTTTCAAGTCACCGTGTTTTAAGAAAACAGACGTTTAAGTTTTCTTTAAGTACTTAACGAATTATTTTCATGTTAAATGGGCGCGTAGGTGTCTACTTTGAAGTTCAATCTTTTGTGCCGGCGACATGACGTCACTTTAATTAATTGAACTCTGATAAACTGGCGATTTTAAAACGCGCGTTTTGGCGGTTCAGCTTACGCTGATTCTGAGTGGTGTTTTTTATATTATTTGGTCACTGACTAACCCGCTTTTAATAGACGTCCTAACAACTAAAAATGTGTCAGATGGAATAATGGCTTATGACATCATAGCTCGGTACAGTGCCCTATGAAACTTACTATGAAATGGGATTAATGGAAAGACAGCAAATCTAAAATTATTCTACCTATTTTAAGATCATCCAATATTGATATTGTTTCTCTCAAAATCTTTGCTAATCATCGAATATGTTTTCTTCCCCTTACAATTCTGGGTTCCTTTGGCGGGACGTGAAGCATCATCTCAGTGGGCCTTCAGGGTCAGAGTGATAGGCGCGGTAGGTTTGTTATGCCTGTCGACCTAACTTTTGAACATCACGACTGCTCACTAACAGATGGAGCGATGTCATTCTGAATGCCCTTCATAGAAATAAAAAGAAGCACATAAAAGATGTGAAAACTCTTATCCTTAAAATATCTACTTAGGTACTTCTTAAAGCAAAAAGGTTCCCCAAACTATCGACTGGTCTTATCCCTCCAGTTCCTAGCAAGTATTTTATAGTTGTTATCGTGACAAGACAGATGTGGCCATCTGCATTTTGAGAACGAGCCGAAACAAAAACTTTCGGCCCTAGAGATCCCTCCAAGAGAGATTGATTTATTAGTATCCGCTTGGAACAAACCACCATTTCCGTAACATGTATAGTATACTCAAAAGTAGGTGATGCATTTGATTCCTAAGTTAAAGTAGTAAGGTCTATTTTTGCAATGCTACTGGCCATCTACTTTCTTTGTTTCTACATCAATTCTACGAGGCATTTTATTTTGTACGTCCTTAAAATTATTGCATTTGTTATGAAATCTTAATACGATTCTTATGATCCAGTAATATGTTTAGTTTCCTTGTAGATTTGCTATGAGGAAACTCGTATTTAGTAGGTACACGTAATATTATGTAAGTACAGGTAATATTTAATTAATTTTACCTACCTCGATTCAAATGTAATTTTAAATCAGTGATTTTTAAAAACATAATAGTATCTGTCTATAGGTAAGTACGTACCTAATGTAGGTGATTATATAAACAACAAAAACTGGCGTCAAGTAGGTACACAATACATATTGTTACAATAATATTTATAGTGCAGTTTTCATATAAGTTGCCATTTACATACTTATTTTAACAAAATGGTTATGATAATAACTTTTTTGTGGCAGCAGAAAAATAAGTAACCAGATTGTCAGTTGTTACAGTCATGCCGGGATAAAAGATAGCTCTGGTTATATGAAGACTGATCTCGAAACGCTTCAGATTCGTTTAATGGGTATTTCTTTTTTTATTTCGTTGAGTGTAGGTACAGTGGTCGCCGGCTACCCTACCACTTTATCACAAGAAGTTCCTCAGTCGGTTCTTACAACACCTCCGGGAAGAGATGATACACCGCATAGATAAAGGATGATATGTATTAAATAAATAATAAATAAATAACCCAAGAGTTGCCACGATGGGCCACATAGCGCCATCTAGCTCTAAACTAAGCGGAAGCTAGGACTATGGGTACTAAAGAATTGATAAACTTGCTTAGATACTTTTTTTGTTAATAAATACATAGACATAGAAAACACCCAGACCTATAGGTACAAACTAACATGTCCATGCACACAAATGTTTGTACTGTACGGGATCGAACCCACGACCCTTAGTTCAGGCAGAGGCAGTAAGGCAGAGGTCACTATCAAATGATCCATCGGGCCCAATCATCATTAATATCAGCTCATCTATATCAAATCCTTACTACCTACTGCTATTACTCTATTAGAAAAAAAATCACAGCATGATGTCACCCGCTCACCGTGTATTGAAGGAGTGGATCTCATATTGAATCCCGAGGGAATATTTGGTCAGGACCGAAAAAGGCTAAGTTTTAATTTCGATCCTAAACCAACAAAGAAACTTAGATTTAAATACGCTTAGTTTTTTCGTTGGATACTTACCTACTTTCTGTTTTTAGCAAGTTTATAGGCAGGTTTTATTCTTTAACTTAAATGGCCCATACGTTTACCCAGCAGTGGGATAAGAAGCTAGTCGTAGAAAATGTCTATAGATACTAAATGTGTAATGTTTTGTCCTTTTAAACTTAGTTTGTTTCGATCCCTACCTAGGTCTTTTTTATGCGTACTTATAGCGTTTTGACCGCGCGTCATGCAGTGCCATTCAATGTCAGCACCGATTTTTAACTACGACTTCAAAACAAGGAGGTTCTCAATTCGACTGTTTTTTTGGTACTTTTGTTACCAAATTATCATCGAGAATGGTGACTAATTTGGATTTTTTTTGTTCGATGGAGTTGTATTGAAGTCTGTTTATTTTGTTAAAAAATGCTGTTATTATTTAAATCTATTATTCTATTGTCTGATCAAACAATAGAATCTCCATATGTAGGTTCTTACTTTAAGTTACTTTGCAAAATTAAAGGGTTTTCATACTAGTTAAAAGTTCAATGTCTCGTTTATGGTCCAGGCACATCAGCCCAGTCTTAATTAAATTCCCCGTGTAATTAAAGGTTCTCAAGTTGAAAGTGTCACACGTTCGCCCTCATCTATTCTAGCTGCAAGAATTCGGTAACCGCAGTTTACTCGGTTTAATAAAGAATGGTGGAGGTACCCAGCTCATTTGGTGATCATCATGGCTTACGAACCGAAGGTCGTGGGTTCGATCCTCACTCGGAACAAATATTGCACACATTAAATTTGTGCATAACACGACACCCCTTACTATTAACACCCAGACTCAGAGTAGCATTTAGACACAGAACAAGCACAAACGTGTTCGTTCTGGTTGGTGGGTGAAGTTATATGGGATATTAATTAACTTACCTATAGCTTTTCTAGTACCTAGTTAATTTTGTGGGGAATCCAATCGCATAGCTAGCCTAGGTACTAAGCATTCACACTAACCACCTACAAAATTAGATTTTATCAGACGATGACTGGAGGAATCTTCCAGAACACCCTATGCTCTGGTCTCATTTAGAAAAGTTCTTTCATAGTATAAACGGTCATGATTGAAACTCTCTGACGCCTTATTTGGTTGTTGGATTGACGTGATCCATCGTAGGCTAAAATGTCGTTAATCGACCTGGGACTCGAACTTAGGACGTAGCAGTTGCCACCTCAAAACCAACGTCACACACAAATGGAAAAGTAAGCATACCTATCTATACTTAACTAAATACCTGCCTTTAGTTAGATTAACATTAGATTGCGATAGATAGGTATAACAGACACTCGTTGCACAATTTAGGCGGCCTTAACGCTATAAGCGTCTCCAGACAACCTTAGGGTAGAGGATACTTGAAATATAAAGGGGGTGAGGTGAGCTACATACAAAACCGGAATTGAGGCTAAACGACAAATATAAATACATAAATAATAATATATACATAATACATAATCCCACTATATATATATATATATATATATATTATATATATATATATATATATATATAATATTATATTATCAATTTTTTCATTTTGAATTTCGGGAAAATATGTTACGGAGTGATTAAGAACTTTTTGAATACACCATAGACTGTCATTTCTTGACTTTGTCAGCGAAATCATCAATTTGACATGACAGGTAATGATATTGAGGTAAATACGGAAATTAGAAAAGAATTAAAATTGTGCGGCTTATTTTCGGAATAAAATTCTTCGGAAAATACTATATGCAAACTGCTATAACTGAAAAGACGAACAACCTAAAGGGATAACCACCGGCGTTGTCTACTAGAATATTGCTCAGTTTCAGAGGCACCTCATTCAGCAACAAATTGGAACAAACTTTAGGAATTGTGTACAGTCGAAACAGATCTACCATAACCCGTAAACAAGGCGACCTGCATCTGATAATGAATCACAGTCAAGATCCAAGAACCAAAAACCATACTGCATTCTCAGAAGGCTCACAACGGGCCACATGTCTAGCTCGGATGCGACGAAACTGCAATCAGTGTATGCTTAATAAATATTTTTCTTATCTAAATTGTAATTTCTGTCCTCAATACTAATATTATAACATTTCAGCCTAATAAAATCGTTTTATAATTACGCATATCGGATGAAAATAACGCTTTGAAGTAAGTTAAGATTCATACACCGGCCAAGTGGTCGCTTTTTGGTTGGCATGATACTTAAAATGTAGTAGGTACTAAGTAACATGTACATAGTTTTTTTTTTGTGGTTTTTGGCAATGCACGGTTTGTGCTTAGGTACCACCTATAAGCAAAAAATCTTTTTTATCGGTAAATCATTTTCACAGCATAATCTTAGGGACGCTCAGTATGAAATAAAGAAAAATAAAAATAAAAGATACTTAGTATTTTTAGCGTGGCTTCTCAAAATAATTATGTTCATACACAGGATATCCAGATTCTGCTTTAGGTGTATAGATATAAGATTATTAAACGCACTTATTTTCCAAAAAGTACAAAATAAGTATCCGTATTTCTATATTAAGCAATTTTAAACGTAACGCGAAGGCGCCAGCCCTCTCCTGGCCGAAAATCGGCCACAATGACCATTCTCCAAGCAGACCAGGCAAGTACGCACGAGATATTGAAGTGTACATGTTTATGCCCATACACAAGTGCATTACGTGCGGTTGCTCTGTTTGAAATAATGAGAATTCATAGTAGTAACTAGGTAGGTACGTAGGTAAGCACCATTTTTGATACCGTAAAAAGACTAATTGACTCAAAAATAGTGCGGACGCGACATAACAATCTGATGACTGCTGACCCCAGTGGCGCATTATATCGGTTCCCGGTAGGATCAATGTAGAAAACGAACTTTTTTAGATAACTCGAATAATTCAAGGAGACGTCGCTCTAGATACGTAATCACCAGAACCTACAGTTAAGTGAACCATCGCTTAAGACCAGGTGATTCCTGAACAATGGGCCGCGGCTTTCAATGGCCAACCAGAGGCCAACAAGATGTACCTACATTGTGTTTGTCCTGTGACAACCTATGTTCAGATTTCACAGCACTCGAATCGAATACCTATATCTTCATCATCCTTTGAGCATCCATTCGTAAGCGCGTGTAATAAATTAAGATACAAAGACGCGTACATGATATAATTACAGAGTAAGCTCTTCATGACAAACCGATGTTCACGCAGGCAAAGCCGCGGGCAGCAGCTAGTTAATAATATATACAGAAATGGAACAACAATAATAATAATCTATACAACATAATCAAATATTCATTGGCGGCCATGCATATTCATGTACAAATATGTCTCAGTATCAAAGTCTCCGGTCAAAGTGATTAATACGTGATTACGTCTAATTAATCACATTGACCACAAAGCGACGTGACATTTTCCTCCCGAATCCTGGAACTACGCGCGTTGCTCCCTCTTAATCTAGTTAATGTCAATCGTTTGGAGTACAGTGGCCAGCATTGAGATTTGCAACCAATCTTATTGGCGTGGGAATAGAAGTTCTTTTGAATAAGCAATACAACTGAGTAGGGGAGACCGGGGATAATAGCAGCACTGTTTGAATAAAGGTAAATTTTCCAAAATTTATCTACTTGATTATTACCAAAAATTCGGTCAACTTGTACAACATAGGTATCATCATCATCAACAGCCAATTGCAGTCCACTGCTGGACATAGGCCTCTCCAGTTGTTCGCCAATTAGAGCAAACTTGGGCAGGCGGGTTGGCGATCGCAGGGCGTAACTTCTCGCTCCGGTGCCTTCATTTGTGGTGGTTATGCCGCCACGAGTCGGTTGCCAGCGCCTCTTTTGTTATTCGGCAGGATGCAGCACGGGTAGGTGAGGTTGGCTTGGAGTGAAAATTACTGTCACAAATTACATGTAACTATAACAATTACACAAGACATACAATAAAATTATATTTAGTTTAATTGTGTTAATATCGTTGATGTTACGACATGTTACTGTTGTCCCCGGTCTACTCTACTCAAACGTCCAACCGATTTGTTTTATTAGCTGCCCAATCGACGCACCATCAGAATCTAGTTCCGAACTACATAATTGGTTAGGAAAAATGTTATTTTGCCAACTGTAATTGACTTTGAGCATTCGTGTTTGTGTTCGGTTGTTTGTCTTATATTCCTCCTGCCCTCAACTTAGCAGGGGTTTTTTGCTTTCATCAACCTTTATTTGTTCAGTCTTGCATTTCTTTGAGTTTGTTTTCCTTTGAAGAAAGTTTGTAGACTGACTACCTGAACTCTTTTATGGGTTTGATTGTTTGAGAAAATAAAATGGCTAGTGTTTTCCGAATCGATGGTTTGCGTATTCAGTTTTATGGAAAAATGCAAGTTATTCAACTAGTTATAAGTAGAGTACCTATCTATACGCATTTACAGTGTGTGCCAATAACTTGTCTTTGGGTTTGACAGTCATTTAGTAGCAGCCCGGAATCAGAGTTTTGGTTCATCTCTTTGTATCAAATTGTGTCAAGTTAACGACCTCTTTGTGCATAAAAGCACAAAAGGTACAAATGAGTTTACAAACTACTATATGACCGACCGTTACCTTACCTAATGACATAGGTACGGCCATTATCGGTGAAAATTGGTCCTTTTTAGTGTGCCTACGCAAAGGGTAAAAACGGAACCCTATGACTAATATTTCGCTGTCTACCTGTGTGTCTGACACCAGGCAGTATCTCAAGAACCGTAGTAACTAGATTGTTGAAATTTTCACAATTTTTTATGTTACGTTGCCACTATATACCAAACACAATACAAAATATAAACGGGTCCCATACAACAAATGCTATTTTTTACCCTTCTTTGCTCGATATCAATAATGACAACATGTAGTCACTTGTAATATTCACAAAATACTCAGTTGTATTTTTACTTTCATAATAAAATACTATCATTCTATCTAGGGCTAGTGCCCTACTAGTACTATACCTACTAGGGAATCTAACACAGCAAAAGTGATTTTTGTGCCAATTTTTGCCCGATATTAAAACCAGTTGAAGTCTAGTCATTCGATCGGAACCCTTTATCCACGAGTCCGACTAGCAGTTGTTCGGTTTTTTTTCTGTATTCCCCACATTAATCCCAATAACGGCCTCACAAAAGCATTAAAGAGCTAATGCACTAGCGGCGTTCCACTGGCGGAGACCGCGGCGTTATTCACAATTACCCCGAGAGCCTAGTAGCGCCCGGATGTACGTACAACGCGACTAGTTGTTGTTTAATGAGGCCGCTAATGCTTTTAGGAATTTATATCTGATGAATCCTTATTACAGGGCTTACAAAGGGACTGTTTTTCTAGCGACACAAATAGTGGCTTCCCATAGCATCATAGTAAACGAAAGCTCAAGTCGCTGTAATACCTCTTAAAGAATTCATCGCTATTCTCATCACCATGCTGGTTTCTAAGATACTTCAAATTACGGTAAAAAATTCCATATTATATAGGTGGGAAGAAAAGGAGCTGTTAGTGAGACACATACCTTAACCTCGTAAGACCGAGATTTCCAGAGTGTTGAGAAAATGGGATTTTAAAATAACTTTCGGTTTACAGCATGTAAGTATGCAATTGTGCATGTTCAGCATGTTCTCGTCGGTGTATCAAAAATATAACCTCATCCTACTGAGTTTAAAAAACAAATGAAATATAATGAAAAAAAGGCTTTAGTCAAATTAAAGTACGAACAAAGTGCTCGAACGGATAATCTCAACCGAACAGCAATCAGTATTCAAATCGATTTAATTTATGAAAAAAGCAAAAACATTACAGTTACAATTCAATTTCTGCTAAATCCTTATCAAACAAACACCGCAGACCAGCTTAACTGTCAAAATGTTCAACCGAAAACAGTCGCTAAAAAGTTAATTAACAATATCTAGATTGTGCCAGTAATCCTCGACGGTTGATCGAATCCCGGTGCTTTTCAATAGAAACCAATTTGTGCTAAATTTAGAGAAACCTGTTTCACGCGACAGACCCACTCGTATAATTTGAGTCGTGACCACACCAAAACGGCTAAATGAATGCTACGTAATTCACGTAATTCGGTGCAAACTGCTAGAAGTTGTCGGTTTACTAACATTTGACGTCGGAGTATCTAAGTTGGAAATGAGATTTCGTACAGTAAATCGAATTACAGACCTTTTAAAGATGTTTGAGCACGTGACTTGTTTTGTAAATATTACAAGTAGGTACCTACGTGTCATTATTGAGCGGGCAAAAATAGCGTTTGTTGTATGCGATCCCTTTATATGTTTATAGGTACTTATATTGTATTATGATTGGCATAACGGCAACGTAATATGATAATTAGTGAAAATTTCAACTAGGTATTAGTTACTACGGTTCTTGAAATATAGCCTGGTGACGTTTTTAGAGTTCCGTTTTTACCTTTTGGTGACTGAAATCTAAAAACGGACCCATTTTCACCTATAATTGGCGTACCTATGGCATTGAGTAGCCACAACAGTAACAAAATTATTCCGATTCGAACATAAAATTAAATTAAAAACAAATATAATAGCCTCTGAATTTTATTGTATAACTAAATATTGAATTGATATAAAATTACAATATCACCATCCTTTTGACACGGTAAAAGGTGATACAAAGCTGATAGGACAAAGATATTTAGAAACTCCACGATGCGCCTCAAATGGCACTGGATTTTTGGGAAATTTGACAGTTAGACTTAGAGACTTAAGTTGATGAGTAGACGAAGACTGAAACGGAAGGTTTCAAATCTGCTGTAATCAGGGATTTGTATCAGCGTTGAAGCATAAAGTCTTAATCTACATTCGTCATCATGGTCCAAAACTAAGAGAATCTTGAATAAAGGCTAAACAATAAACTGTCCTATAACTATTTCTTTTCTTCGCATTCTTCTAATGGACATTCGCTCCTTGGAATACAGATATCATTTTCGTCTCTGTAGTGGTTCTTTTTGCAGACACAACGGGGTTGGCAGTTCAGTACAAGAGTGTTGCATACAACTGGCTCATCGTATGCAGCGTCGCAGTATTCGCTTTGACAATCCGATGGACATGAGTTCCATTCCTCGTTGGGTCTGGTGCAATTTACAGGAGCTAGAAAGAGGAAGAACGTTATCGTGATGAACTTATGTACATATGTTATTATTATTATAATTATTTATACAGGCTCGGTTTGAGCGTTAAGCCTAAAAGGTCAATTAAGGAAAATAACCTTTATAAATTGGCTCAGGCCGAATGTTAGTCGACTCATAGTACAAGGGAAATCTTTAGTCTAAGACTCGATGGTTGGCGTATATTGTCTGAATTGTTTAAGAAAAAGGGCAAATATTTGCGTATTTTGTATAGGAGCTCCCCTAAAAAAAAATATTTTGTTCCATTCCATTCCATTTCGATCACCGTTAAAAGTTTGTTTCGAAATTTCACAATACAAATTTTCAACCAATTGGCTAACAAAGCCCACTTCCTCATAAATCCAAACTCATATAAAATCTATGAAACAAATCATGCTTTGACAGCTATTAAAAATATTTCATCTGGTCGGACAGCCAACCGAAATCCTTATTGAGCTGCATTGTGAAAAGCTGTGGCTAAAAACTTTCCGAATTAAAAATAATGATTTATATCTGGACAATATCAGTGGTGCACTGTTCACAGCATAGCTCTTTTTTATGAAGTTTCTATTCCCTGTCGATGTAAATTGTCTATATATCATGTAATTGTGAACCGATTTGTTAGAAAGAGTGTCCTTCCTAGTTGATCCTATTGTCAACATATTGAAATCGTTTTTTTTACAAAATCTGTTATTGAACATACAGCGTCATCGCCTGACTAAGGTTAGTTAGTTAATCGACTAGACGTCTAATTTTGACAAATTGACGTTTAACATAGTAGAGTTAGTAGATAGTATAAGTTTCTACTTACGACAATCCGAAGACACGATGCACTTCTTCTCCTCCCGATTGTTCAACTTATGGTTCAGGTTGCAGACGCAACCAGAGAAGCAGGGCGCGAACGGGAACGTCTCGCATATCACCCTGGCCCTGCTGTCGTCGGTCGGGCAGTAGTCAGTGGGACAACTGCTCTTGCAGTTCACGAATCTAGCGTTTGGTCCGCAGGGGTCGCCACCTATGAAACAGATAAACAGGTATTGTACAAAATCAATCATGATTTTGTACAGTGCACAGTCCACTGTTAGAGGCTGATAATGATCACATTATCAGCCTCTCATAGTCCACTGATGGACATAGGCGCCTCCAGTTTTTAACCCTTAGCTGACCGGTTGGTAACCGCAATACGTACCTACTTTCAGGTAAACGCTGCTGATCGTTTCCCTGAGTTCCCTTAGTCGTCTTCTACGACAACCACGGGAAGCAATGGGGTGGACTATTCTAAATCCGAAAACCCAACCCCACCCCACCCAGGTCCTAGTCACAGTGGTTTTTTTTTTTATAGTAGCTCGACATATTAATGGCTTCCCTACAGTATTCTATACGGTGGAGGTCCTTCCCCGGACGGGCGGCTCAATTCGCTATGCCCTACCTCTCTTCAAGTGTGTTGTATGATTAAGAAAAACAGCAAAAGTAAATAGTAGGTACATCTGACCTTGGCTTCCGAGCACATAGCACTAGCTCGAATGAAGTTTTTAAAAATTTACCTTAACGCTCGTATGAAATGAAACATCATATCAATAGCCTTTATGAATCTGATTAAAGACCGCCAACAAAAGGTACTTAACTTCATTTCTATCTATTTTAATATATCTGTGTAAGAACCGCAAATAGACGGGTACATCAACTTTCTTTGCCAATTTGCGGTAAAATATTGCGGTGAGCGTTTAAACTTTACCTTTAACTATTCTTTGTGCAAATATTCCAGCATATTTTCCTTCCTTATCGAGTGGTTTTGTAATACCTACTTAAAAAACGCTATGAACACTTTATAATAAAAGTTTTACAAGCGCTTGGGTTATTGGAATAGCCCATTCATTGACTTGAAAAATTCTAGGCCATTTTTAACAGCAAAAGTTATTAATTTATTAAAGAAAATGTCTTGAATTTTAAATTCTATTGAAGAAGATATAAGTAAACCATCAACAGCTATTCTATCATACTCTCTACAGAGTCTATACCTTGTCTCCTCTAATAGCTGATTTTCACTACAATGCTGCAGTACTCAACCAAGTTATCCCAGTGAAATCAAATCAAAAATTTCTTTATTCATATAAGCTACTAGCTGTGCTCGCGACTTCGTCCGCGTGGAATAGTTATTTTGTCCCCGTTTTTTTTACATTTTCCATTATTTCTTCGCTCCTAATAGTTGCAGCGTGATGTTATATAGCCTAAAGCCTTCCTCGATAAATGGTCTATTCAACACAAAAAGATTTTTCAATAAAATTTTTCAATTCGGACCAGTAGTTCCTGAGATTAGCGCGTTCAAACAAACAAACAAACTAACTCTTCAGCTTTATAATATTAGTTAAGGTAAAGGGCTTTATTCATATACAAGCACTTATAAATCGTTAATATTGAATAAGTATAGCAAATTAAAAATAGATTAATCTACCACCGGATTCGAAATGCAGCTTCTATTGAGAAGAAACGGCAAGAAACTTGACAGTTACTCTTTTCAATGCCAATTTCAGTAAGACCAGTTAGACATGCCACCCTGGGCCACACAGCGCCACTTAGCCCCAAACTAAGCCGGAGCTTGTACTATGGGTACTAGACAACTGATAAACTTACTTAGATAATTTTTTTTTAAATAAATACATATTATACATAAAAAACACCCAGACCAATACAAGCAGACATGTTCATGAACAGAAATGTTTGTACAGTGCGGGAATCGAACCCACGACCCTTGGCTCAGAGGGCAGAGGTCACTACCAAATGAGCCCCCGAGCCTGTCATTAGAGTGACGATTTACGCAGGATGGCTAGCCCATGACCGAACAGTAGGATTTATTTGTACCCAGACAAACGCTACTACCCGTTTCTTGATATTCTCTTGGTAGTCTCCTACAACACTCATGGGATGAGACATCGTTTTCTAAATCTGGAAACCACACGAACCAATTGTTAGGTTATTTATGATAATCTTACCTGGGCACTGGTCGACCTTGATGCATTTTCCGTTGATGCTGGACAGGATATAGCCTGGGGCGCACTCGCAGCTGGGGTTGCAGATGGTGGGGCAGCCCTGCGACTCAGGGTTGGAGCAAGTGGAGAGGACGCAGGGAGCGGGGCAGCGCCTGATCACTGCGTTGGGGTCGCCGTTGCAACCAGTTTCTGGTAAAAAAAGGAGGAACTTACTTGAACATCACAATATAAAAGGAAAACATGGAATACTAGCTGTGCTCGCGACTTCGTCCGCGTGGAATATGTAGTTATTTTTTCATATCCATTATTACTTCGCTCCTAGTAGTTGCAACGTGATGTTATATAGCCTAAAGCCTTCCTCGATAAATGGTCTATTCAACAGAAAAAGAATTTTTCAATTCGGACCAGTAGTTCCTGAGATTAGCGCGTTCAAACAAACAAACAAACTCTTCAGCTTTATAATATTAGTTAAGGTAAGAACATAAATCATGGACGACATTCATTATCAGCCTCACACCTGCTGGACATAGGCCACTCCAGCTGCTCCGGTGATGCAGCTGCATGTCATAAGCCTGTAATATTCAGGTACACCTTCTATAGTGATGGTTACACCGCTACCAGTCGGTTTGCCTGAGCCTCGTTTGTTGTTCGGCAGGATGCACCACGGGCAGGTGAGGGTGGCTTGGAGTGCAAAGGTGATAGCTCTCTCCCTCATGGACGACATAAATCATGGAAAACAAACTGATGTTTGAAATCGTGGTGATCTTAGTGATCTAAGAAACTACAAACCGACTGGAATCTTATGGCGGTGTGGTTGAATTCGAAACTAATATCACCCTTACCAGATCTATGTCTTCCATACGCCGATATATCCTTGACAAAAACGCTGCTGATTGAAAGACCCCATATTTAGCTGTATAATTGTGTTTGCAGCGCACCGTTTTTCATCTCTGTGATCTCATGGTCGGGACAAGAATCAAGTTTCCTATTAACTATATCTAAAAATTATATGTAGTCTGCGTGTATAATGACTTACTGGGGCAATGTGAAATAGGGATGCACTTTCCTCCCTTCTCCGAGAGTATGTATCCGTTTTCGCAGCAAGGCTTCTTGAGGTCAGAATTTGGTGGACAGTTCGGGGGATCAGGAACCGCGCAGGTTGGAGTGCAGTCCGATTCGCATGTGTTCGGTGGAATTGCTAGAGAAAGGATTGTAAGTTTCAGCGTCTTAAACATGACAACAAAACCTACATGTATGATATCAACGCTTCTCATGAAAAATGTCTCGCGAAAATTTCGTCGACGTTCATTCAAATTTGACATTAGTCTAATACTACTCCTGTCACATTTGAATGTCGTTCATTCATAGTTTCTGAACTTGAGCGAAAATAGGCACTGTGAAAGCAGCCGACCGCTAGTGCAAGTAAAATCACGATTGTTTTTAAGGCATAAGACTTGGTAGGCAAAAATCTCAAGTTGTAATTACTCCACCCACACGAGAAGAAATGGGAGGGTGACCTGTATTATATGTATGATACATCACATATTTATGTATTGTAACTATATTGATTATGTACTTACGGCAATCATTCGCAGGAATACATATACCACTGCTGTTCCTATAATGATTATCCGCACAGACGCACTTAGGTTGACAGTTCAGCAGCAATGTATTGCAAACCGCTGGTGGGTCATTTACATTCTCGCACTGTTCCGACAAACAGTCTGAAGGGCAGGAATTCCATACTTCGTTGGGTTTGGTGCAGTCTACTGGAGCTGAAAGTTAAAAAAAATATGTCATACTTTCAAACTACTTGAAAATCACAAACTTTTTGATTCAATTACTAGCTGAAGTCTGTTTATTTGAACTACAGATAGTCAATTGTTCTGAGGTCAAGATAGAGAAGAATGACGTCTTGTTGTGTCGGAGGCCAAGATTGCAGTCTATGTCTGTGCAAGGAATTTTATTACACTCAATGATATCCTCTGCGTCACCGGAGCGAGAAGCTACGCCCAGCGATCGCCAATCCGCCTGCCCAGCGTAGCAATTATGGGTATATCTTCCAGATGTTTGTCTTAAGTGGCGAAAACCTGGAGAGACCTATGTCCAGCAGTGGACTGCAATATGCTGATAATGATAATAATGATGTTCATCTGATGAGCATAATTATAATAATAACATAATTAATGCAGAATTTCATCAAAATCATTTCAGTCGATTTCGCGTGAAGACTAACAAATATCATAGATAAACAGTAGGTACTCAGCAGTTTTCCGTAAGCAAATGAAAATTAACATAATCTACTTCACAAGGCCAATGCCTCAATTATTTTCGTGTATTGAACAGTGTAATGTGACGTTGTTTTCGAGGTTTCATCTTTGCACCTGCACACACAAAATGTATTGATCTGATAATATGACTCACAATTAACTATTCATGTTGTTTACGTACTCGTGTTTCAGAGAAGCTAGTATATTACTCGAGCAATATATAGATAGAGATGGTAATAGAATTGATTATGTACTTTATTACACCAAGAAGTCCAAAACAGATGTTTTGCAAAACTACCTATTTGATTCGATGAAATGTATAGGCATATTATTTTACCTGCTTGAGTCCACTGCTTTGCCTGCATGTTTATTATCCTTTATAGGTGATATGAACATATCCCTTTTATCTTTAAAATGTCAATCAATAATGATGCCTGATGTACTTATGAGATAAAACAGTTCTAATGTTTAGAGTGTAATAAGTGTGTTGTGTGTGCCACAACCTAGTGTGGCAAAAAACCTAGTGTGGCAATATAAGTAAGTAATTTTTTTTTTAATATTAGACAACGTCACATACATTGCTCTGATCCCAAAGTAAGTAGCTTAAGCACTTGTGTTATGGGTATCAGAACAACGAAGGTACCACAAATAAATACTTAAACACACGAATGTTTGTCCCGGGTGGGAATCGAACCCACGACCCTTGGTTCAGAAGGCAGGGGTCACTACCAATTGAGCCACCGAGCCTGTGAATTTTGTAAGTGATTGTACATTTTCTTTGGAAATAAACAATTTTATTTATTTATTATTATTTATTTGTAAACTTACGACACTCCGAAGCCAATATACACCTATCATCGTCGTAATCTTTCCTCAGATGGTTGATCTTGCAGGCGCACCCCGGCGGGCAGGGCCGGCCAGGCTTGCACGCGTACACCACGCCGCTGTCGTCTTGTGGGCAGTACTGGTTCGGGCAACGGAACCCGCAGTCCACGAACGTTCCGTTTGGACCGCAGGGGTTGCCAGCTTTAAATAATGATTTAAGCATGGTTGTCAATTTAAAATACAATAATTATTTAAAATAAAAAATAAGTAAAAAATACGTAAAATTAAAATAAAGAAAAAAAATTATGAAGTATTAAAGCAAGAATCGAAAAAGCATTCTGTCTGTTTGTACACACGCTAATCTTTCAAAATACAAAAATGATGGGAAAAGATAACATTGGGCAGTTCGTATTTTTGTATAGTAATTCGTATTATTGATAGTTTTATCATTCAATCTTATAGTGCAATAAAATGTATTGCCCAATATAGTAGGTAGGACCGGCTAAGAAATGTTGTCTCTGGTTGTACGGGAAGTCATGACTCATGACCCTTTGTTCAGAGATCACCTAGTCTTTAGCTAAGGTTTTACTTTGGACTGTGGACGTCTCCCTGAACACCCATATTCGAGTTATCTAGAAAAAGTGCGTACAATCATACCATCCTAATCCACCAAAAAAACTTTCGCATTTAAAATATTAGTAAGTTTTATTAAATATATTAGTAGATATCTATTCGTGCAAAAGTATTACTAGTGAATCTATTTGCGGAAATAAAGTATTTTATTTTTATTATTTATTTAGTAGGTAATTTACCTGGACACTTATCAGGCAGAATACACTTCCCGTTCTTCTTGGACAGTATGTATCCAGACTCGCACGTACAACCGACCGTTTCGCATTTCTTGTCACACGTGGACGCTTGGGGAGATGAGCACGTCGCCGGGCAAGCCCAAGGACACGCCATGATCCTGGCGTGCGGGTCCCCGTTGCAGCTTTGGTCTTCTACGGGTATTTGTAAAGAAGTTAGTTAAAATGGACCTAAGAAAGATAGGGCATAGCGAATTGAATTGACAGGCTCGATGGCTCATTTGGTAGTGACCTCTGCCCTCTGAGCCAAGGGTCGTGGGTTCGATTCCCGTACAGTACAAACATTTGTGTTCATTAACATGTCTGTTTGTATTGGTCTGGGTGTTTTCTATGTATAATATGTATTTATTTACAAAAAAAAATGTATCTAAGTAAGTTTATCAGTTGTCTAGTACCCATAGTACAAGCTTCGGCTTAGTTTGGGGCTAGGTGGCGCTGTGTGGCCCAGCGTGGCATGTCTTGGTTTAAAAAAAAAATCGTTCCAATAGGTATGCATGAATTTTTTTTATGGATCTATTGAGATCTTTTATCTTCCAGATACATAAATATCGCAGAATTTTTAAACTATCTTTTCTATTAACTTAATTATGAAGCGTTAAAAATATTGCTTAGACAGAGCGATCCGACGTGATGACGTCACGTACCGTGCGCGCCATACAAACTTCATAAAAAAATCTGTTTCGCGTGAGAGAGGCGGATATATTTACTTTCAACGACTGTAGCTCGCCCATTTTTTAACCAATTTTGATTTTGTTTTCACTGTTCGTATTATATTTGTATCTTTTTTATGATAAATTAGTAAGAACATGAAACTATTTTTCATGCATATTCCCTATTGAGCTGCTCGTCCAGAGAGTGGCCCTATATAATACCGCAGTCAAATGACCTCCGGTTTCAGCCGGTGAATAGTGTTTCCGGAGCTCGTGGGGGGTTAGGGTTGGGCCCGGTATGGCGGTGGCAACTGACAGGTAACTGACCAGTTACTTGCCCGTTGTCACAGCGACTTGGGCTTCTCTTTCTTGAGCTACTATTAAAAAAATTGTACTTCCTTGCCCAAAATCTCTTAGGCTAGGCTCTAAGAGCGCATATGAGAAAAGATGGAACGATGGTTTGTAGTCTTTATCCGTGGATAAATGGATGGTCCTTAACTATGGTCTTACCGTAAATACATATCTCGTAGAAAGTGATAATATTCAAAAGAAAAAACCATCGTTAACTCAACTGAGTGAAGGCATCGGTTTGTAGTGTAGGCATCGGTTTGAACGAAAAGTTGAATTACATTTTTTTTTTATGGAAGAGGGGGCAAACGGGCCTGAAAGTCACCTGATGGTAAGTGATCACTTCAGCCCATAGACACCGCAACACCAGGGGAGTCACAGGTGCGTCGCCGGCCTTTAAGAAATCTATAGGCATGCTATATACATATTTCTTAGATTCTGGTAACTTAGTAGAATGGACTAATTTTCAATATACATACGTGGGCATTCTTCTATCTTTACACACTTCCCTTCAGCCGACAGTACGTAGCCGGATTGACATTGGCAGCCGTCAACGTTGGTGGTAGCTGGCGATACCGGCGGGCAATTTTTGGGGTTCGGAACTGCACATGTCGGCCGGCATCGTTCTGGTATCGGACACTTCTCAGCTGGAACAAGAGATATAGGTATCAATTAAGACAAGGTAAGGGCAAAAAGATTAAAATTCAAATATGGGCTTTAAATATTGTTCTTTATAAATATATAAATATTTCAAATTTCACCGAGCAGTCTGACGGCTGATAATGATATCTAAAGAGCAATATTTAAAGCCCGTATAGGTAAGTGTTCTATGACCGTAACGTCTTTTTAACGATACTATATGGCTATTGGCTATCTTGTTGGTCTAATGGAAGCAATTGCTCTCTAAGGACAAAGGTATCCTGGATTCAAATCCCGAGTCGGGACTAAACATGTTGGTTTGAAATGAATTCTTGCGGTTTCTGTCAATTAATTACTGTAAGAAAACCGTGGGTGTCCTAGAAGACGAAGGGACGAAGTCTAATAGAATATCAAACAGCGGCATTTACCTAGCTGGGTTCAAATAAAACCTACTGCGGTCACCGCCTGCCAAGCGTGGTAACTAAGACAAATCTCCCCAAATGATATATTATGTCATTGGGGGGATCTAAACCCAGCAGTGGACTTTTGCAGGCTAATGATCATAGTATTACTGAAAGTGAATCATTTTGCTAAGGCAAAAGAAACGTTAAGAAGTAGGTAATGTTGTAACAACCGCACTCTATCAAGTAAAGTGCAACACTAAACGGGATGAAACGCACATCTAACAAAAAACGCAAAAACTCACAAACAAATCAAAATCGTGTCTAAGCGTTCCAACAAAACCAAACACGTTCTAATAAATTCAAAAGCATTACTTGATGGTTCTTCAGTGGGGGGCGGCCGATAGGGAGAATTGGCCGACACCACGGCCACCAAAGCGAAGAGGACAAACAACATCTCGAAGAATGAACACTTATCAGTTGCCAACCGCGTTTATACCACCTCAGAGCAAACACCTTTTTGTGAAGGAAACAACCCACCTTTTTTACCGCACAATGTAAATTACGCCATTTATTTGCGGACACTCGGAAAACAATTGCACAGGTGTTCAAATAATGATGTTTTTGTAGCGCGATTTGCATAGATTAAGTTTTTAATTTACTTTAATATTGTAATGAATATGTGCCTACAGATTGGGGGCGTGGTAACTGATAATTATGGTAAGCGTCAATTTGTTAGGGTAGCTGTGTTAACAATAAGTTATGACGCAAAAGAAACCTGTGCTGTGGTATCTATGCGGGTCAGCCTTTATTCCGAGTGTTTTTTTATTTACATTGAATTCGACTTGCGACGTTTCCGATCTTATACTTTGTTTATTTTATTGAGGGTTTTTTAATATTAATCAAAGATCCCCAACCAGGACAAGCAGTTTATGTATTGCTGATTGTTACAACTCCGCATCCGGTCTTATAGATTCAAGTCTGTATTGGTTTCGTTTTTTTATAAGTATAGCTAGCAAATTATTATTGTTATATTATGTATGTATTATTATCTAATCTTATCTATCATAAATTATCATTCAGTTGATGGCACCAGTTGGCACCAGTTGACCCCACCCCCTCTTTGAGATCGCTTATAGCGATAAGGCCGCCTATATTGTACAACAAAACAAAACGTCTACTGTCTACCTAGTTTTAATTTAAGTCAATTGTTTGGTGTGCAATAAAGAATATACCTATCTATCTATCTTATGATGTCCAAATATATCTAATAAAATTTCTTATTCTTAATCAACTTCCCATGGATTGCCTATTATGTCTCTATTTCTCAATGAATGTCCAAAATGTCCATACATTCAGTAGTAAGGTTCTGTCCCCCACTTACACATTACAAAACGAAAATCTAAATTCGTGGCCAGATCTTTAATGTACATTATATCGTCCAAATCCTTTACTCATTCAATCTAGCGCCCAAAATGTACGTTCGAAATACCGTTCCCATTTCGCAATCCCTAATTCATGTCCCAGAGGCAATAAAATAAACGTCAGTTAACTAAAACCATGCTTTACTTCCTATCAAAATTACTCAACCATAAAAAAACTTGTTTCGCTGGTAAATTCAAATAAGCTCTTACATTTGCCCCAACGCTGCCGAGCCGGGGATATATTTCCACTTTTCAGTTCTGTACTGTTGTTCGCTACAAAGGATTCACCGCATTTGCTGTGACTACAGCGGATTCAGAGCGATTCGGGAAGACGTGTTCATTGTTTATCTCTGCCATGAATTGAAAAGATGACGGCGTTCGCAATTAAATCTTGGATTACTGTGTCTTTAGACCATTTTGAGGCGGGATAATTTTAAGTGTGTTTTCTTTTTCTTCAAGATACATTGTGCTAGATAATGCTCGCTGACCAGATGGCTCAATTGCTAGGGACCCCTGCCTTCTAAACCAAGGGTCGTGTGGGTTCAACACGGGATTCGTGTAATGAACATTTGTGTTAGTTCCGTGTTTGGGTGTTTTTCAATTGTGTTTAGGTATTTATGGTACCTTCTTTGTTCTGATACCCATAACACAAGTGCTCAGGCAATATTAGATTGTGTCTTTACATTTCGAGGCGGGAAAGTTTTAGTGTGTTTATTTCTTTCAAGCTAAATACATGTAATGGACATAGGCCTCCCCCAATGGTAATTTTTTGGAGAAATTTGCCTTAATGACCACGCTTGGCAGGCCGGTTGGTGACCGCAGTTGATTTAATTTGTACCTAGGTAAACGCTGCTACTCATATCCTGATATCCCCTTAGTCGTCCTCTACGACACCCACGTGATGAAATGGAGTAGTCCTATTCTATCCGGATACCAAACGGTCCTTTTGCTTAGGGGTTAAAAACGTTAGAAGCTTTTACTTACTGCATTCAGAAGCTGGAATACATATCTCCGATTCGTTTCTGTAGTACCCTTCCCTGCACATACACTGTGGCGAATAGTTGGGGAAGTTCCAATCGCAAGGTGTAGGGGTGACATAGTCTTCACAACGTTCCATAACGCAGTTAGGCGGTGTCGGGTTCCATACTTCGTTTGGTCTTGTGCATTTCACTGGGGCTAGAGAGAAAAGTAAGTTAGATGAGTGAAACATTTGAGATATAAACCAAGAATTCCACGCTGGGCCACACAGCGACATCTTGTCCCAAACTAAGCCGAAGCTTGTACTATAGCTACTAAACAAAAATAAATAATCTTTCCGAACAGCAACGACTTGGGAACGTTAAAGAAACGAGCGTATTCATATTTAAAAGGCCGCGACCTCAGAACTCGATTTGAGTTACGGATGTCCATGAGTGGTGTTGACTGCTTACTATCAGGCATCATACTTGCTCGCCTGTCGCCTCTTGCATAAAAAAAATACTTTAAAGGTTAATTTTAGAGGTTGATATCGGTAATGATCACAATAGGCATGATGACATTTTTTTTGGATTAATATTGATGCATCACCCAATTATAGAAACATTGGTGAAAAAATTACTTAGCTTGTATGAAAAGTCCCCGAGCTATCACAATTTCAAAATCACAAATATGAACTCGCCCAAAAACCCTTCATGCAAACTGATGCGAATTCGTGACGTCACGCATTCGTATTGCGTGGTGTTTTGTATGCCTTGTTTAAGAAGCTTGTTCGATGGCTATATTAAATAGTGCGTTTATGCTATGGGTTTTCTATCAAAATATGTTTTAATTAATGTACCTTAAGCAGCGTTATAATGATTTTTGATTAATTTTACACTTTTGAAATTGACTTTCCCGATGAACTTTGAAGGCTTATCGCGCTCTCAATTTGCAAAACCATTTTGTTGTGATTTCTCACATAAGTGTTATTTTAATGGTTCTTTCTGGCAACCATCAAATAACATGGAAATTCAAACATGGCCATCACTCCTATTGAGCCTGATCATAATGACAAGGCCGTTGCTATCTAGATAGTCATTTAGGAAGAGATACTTACGACATTCCGAGGCCTTAATACAAGTGCGATCTGTTTCGCTCTTCCGTTTGTAGCCCGCTGCGCAGGAGCATCCGGGCGGGCAGGGGTAGGGCGGGTCGCACGCTATCATGGCGCGGCTGTCGTCTGCTGGACAGTAGTCGTTGGGACACTCCACGTTGCAGTACACGAACTCTTGGTTGGCTGGGCAGGATAAACCTGGAAACGGAATGGAAAATAAAAACATTGTTTGGCGATATTTCATTTGTATCTTTAGATACAAATAAAAATCAACAAACATAAGATAAGATCTTGATAATCTTGAGGAGATTATTGAGACATCCTTTTCAGCCATGGCGGATCTTTTACAGAGACATCACACTTCATCATCACAAAGCGGCTCGCAGTCCGTTGGTGGGCTGGGCATAGGCCTCTCCCATTGTTCGCCATTTTGCTCAATTATTAAATTTCTGTTTTCCTACTCGCGTAAAAGAATATCATCATCATCATCGTATAAAAGAATATCAGCATCATCAGCCCATCACAGTCTACTGCTGGACACCTATGTTCACTAGCAAGACTGGAGAGGCTTACCTCTCCAGTTGTTCGCCACTTTGGGCAAACACTTGAAGGATTTACCCATAATCGCCACTCTGGGCAGGCGGGTTGGCGATCACAGGGCGTAGCTCCTCACTCCTGTGATCCGCTCATCTGCTGTCCGTCATCGGCCTGTGGTATTTAGCTACGCCTTAAATCATGATGGTTATTCCACCACCAGCAGGTTGCACCACGGGCAGGTGAGGGTAGCTTGGAACGAAAAGATGGCGTTACATCCCAATATCATCATAATCATCAGCCCATTGCAGTCCACTGCTGAACGTAGGCCTCTCCAGTTGTTCACCACTTAAGGGAAACATCTGGAGGATGTACCCATAATCGCCACGCTGGGCGTAGCGCTTCTCGCTCCGGTGACGCTGCTGCCCGTCATCGGCCTGTGGTATTTAGCTACGCCTTCAATTGTGATGGTTATACCGCCACCAGTCGGTTGCCAGCGCCTCGTTTGTTATTCGGCAGGATGCACCACGGGCAGGTGAGGTTGGCTTGGAGGGAAAAGATAATAGGCCGCTACTTTACATCCCACATGGGACATCCCAATAAATATTGTATAATTTCTACCTATTTGTGTACTCACCACATTCCATAACAGGTACGCAAATATCAGAAGCGTTTCTATAGTAGCCCTGTTTGCACATGCATTGTGGATCGCTCGGGTAAGGGTAGGGACAAGGCCGGGGGTTCAAGACGTCATCACAACTGTCTCGGATGCAGTCTGGAGGGCTAGGGTTCCATTCCTCGTTAGGCCTTGTACAGGTTACTGGGGCTGAAAGAAAGAAACAGGTGAAGTTCATTATGTAAAATAATTGCTACGATTTTGATATTTATATTATATCGATAAGGCATTTGACACGGTCTCCATCCCGCACCTTTTGGCAAAGCTGGAAAACATGGGAGTGAGAGGCTTGCCATTGAGCTTATTCAGAGATTATCTCACAAGCAGAACTCAGAGGGTTAAAATAGGTGACTGGGTGAGTGATGAGGTCTCGGTCTCGATTGGTGTGCCTCAGGGTAGTATAATAGGTCCTACGCTATTTTTGGTTTACATAAATGACCTTTGCCAGTTACAGCTTGGTGGAGGTAAGATATTTACATTTGCTGACGATACTGCACTCTTTTTTAACGGTGATACATGGCAACAAGCATTTCATAAAGCACAGATGGGTTTGGATAGAGTGAGCGAATGGCTTAGGTGTAATCTCCTGACCTTAAATGTTACTAAAACCAAATATATGGCTTTCGCACTGAAAACCTCCCTGCTGCCACCCGACACGCTCAAGATAATTGCTCACGTATGCGGACCTGATAAATCAAAGTGTACCTGCCCTACCTTAGAAAGGACCTCTTGCCTGAGGTATCTCGGGGTCATCATGGACCCAACCCTTTCATTCAAACCGCACATCGACTGTCTTGTCCCCAGATTGCGTAAATTAATATATATCTTTAAGTCACTTAGACATGTAGCTGACCGCAGGGTAATTAGAATGGTGTATTATGCTCTATGCCAACCATTAATAGAATACTGCATATCAACTTGGGGTGGCATGGCAAAAACTTCCATTCTGGAAGCGGAAAGGGCTCAGCGTGCTGTCCTTAAGGTTGCTGCTGGACTGCCGTTTCAGTATCCAACAACTGACCTTTACAGAGACTGGAGTGTGCTTACTGTCAGACAGACCTACATTTTACAAACTACCTTAGCTAAGCACTCTCAGTTAACCTATGACCCTGAACTGCTGAAGGATAAGCGTAGGAAAGGTCCAGTATGTACGACTCAGCGTCTAAATACAGCTTTCTCGCATCACTTTTTCTGCTTTATGGGCGACTACCTATACAACAAACTTAATACGCTCCTAAATATTTACCCACTCCCTAAGGGTTTCTGCAAGGCTACTGTTACCAACTACCTTAAAGGACTGGACTACCAGTCAACCGAAAAACTACTCAGCACCCTAAAGTAGATATATATTATATATGTGTATGTATATATATGTATGTATATAGATGTATATGTATGTATATATATGATAAAAAATAAATTATATATTTTATTATCCTATTATATTATATACTGATCTACTGTATAATCTGATAACGCCACCAGAAACCTGCTAAACCTTGGTAATTAACTCATCACACACATGCACACATTTTCATACACACATATCCGCAAACACATACACGCACACATATACACGCACACTCATTTACTCACGTTCTCATGCATAATTTTCATTTTAGTATAGTTCCCTTTGTTCTTTTTACCTTTTGTTTAAATTATTATTATTATTGCTAGTGTATTTTAATTTTTACTTGCACAAATCAGATGATAGAACAAGTAAATCTACATTCAGATGTTGCGGGGAGGAGGCCTGGTGACCTGTAACACAGGTTTTTTTAAAACCCATCACAGGCACCAGTCTCTCGCACCTTCGGACATTAGATGTAAGCCGCTTATATTTATTGTAACTTAGAATAAGAGTCCATTTTGTGAGAGAAATAAATAAATATATTATTATTATTATTATTATGTTTTTAAATATATATATTTCTCCCATTTCTGGGGTAGTTAACCACTTTTCGCAGGCTTGTGGCCAAAACGAAAATGTATTATGTTCTTAGTTTAGTGTAAGAAACTTTCTCACAATTCTGCAAGTGTTCAGAATGGCGGCTTTTTGTAACAAAATAAAAGTTAGAGGATGTATGTCGAGGGTTTTGAGGCTGTCGTGTAGAGTGTTTGGGATCACACCGGTGGAAGAAACAATTATGGGGATAGTTCTGACTGTATCTACGTGCCATTGTGTTTTTAGTTCAATGGCGAGGTCTGTATATTTACTGAGTTTTTCTGTGTGAGTGGATGTCAGGTTGTGTGTGTTGGGAACTGCGATATCAATTAGGTAGACTATTTTGTTATTCTTGTCATGGAGTGTGATGTCTGGTCTATTGTGGTGAATAGTTTTGTCTGTCAGAATGGTTCGATCCCAGTACATTTTGTAGTGGGAATTATCTAAAATAGTTTGTGGTGTGTATTTGTAATAAGATGTTTTTTCGGTAATGAGTTTATGTTTATATGCTAAATATTGGTGGATTATTGCAGTTATTTGGTCGTGTCTGTGCTTATAATCTGTTTGTGTGATTGATCTGCATGCTCCTGTAATATGTTGTATAGTTTCGGGTGCGCTATGGCAGTGACGGCATAAATCTGAATGTAAATTAGGATCTCGGATAATAAATTTTCTGTAGTTTTTGGTGTCAATAGTCTGGTCCTGGATTGCTATCATAAATCCCTCGGTTTCGGGAAACAACTCACCTCTCTTCAGCCAAGCGTTCGACGCTTTTTTGTCGACATTGGGGCTTAAGAGATCAAGGCGATGTCTCCCGTGGAGGGATTTTTGTAGCCAGGCCTCACATTTTTGATGTGGCTGAGTAACAATTTCATTCCTTTGTGGTGTGATATCTTTGAGATTAAGAGGGGTGTGTTTAATATCAGCTTGAACTATGGCTTGATGTAGAGTTGAATTGTGTGCGCGATTGTGAAAGAAAGATCGGAGATTTTTTATCTGTTTATTATGGAGGTTCTGGATATCTATAATACCTCGGCCACCTTCATGTCTGGGTAGAGTGAGTCTCTGAGAGCAGGATCGTGGATGGTGCTTTCTGTACTTAGTCATGTGAGTGTTGATGATTCTTTGATGTTTTTTTAGATCTGACTGTGACCAGTGAATTATTCCGAATGAATATGTGAGGACGGGTATAGCAAATGTATTAATGGCTTTTACTGTATTTTTGGAATCTAATTGTGTGTTTAGTATCTTGTGAAGTCTAGATTTGAATTTTTCTGTAATTGCTGCTTTTGCGGATTTTTCTTTAATTTGGCGGGTCTGGTAGTAACCGAGGTATTTGTAACCGATGAGGTCGTCCACTGGATCAATGGTCTCTCCTGTGTCCATTTCATATGTGTTTTGGACTACTTTTCCTCGTTGTACAGATTGGATTCTACACTTGTCGATGCCAAAAGACATTTTAATATCAGAGGAAAACGATTCTGTGAGATGGGCAAGGCTATTTATTTCGGACAAACTGCTAGCAAATAATTTTATGTCGTCCATGTACATTAAGTGTGACAAGGTGAAATGTGCATGGTCGTATTTTAATTTATATCCATAGTTACTACGATTTAAAAGACTTGATAATGGGTTGAGTGCCAAGCAAAACCAAAGTGGACTTAAAGAGTCTCCCTGAAATATGCCTCTACGTATGTTAATTATGTCAGTCTCCTGGTTATTTATTTTAAGTTTGGTTGACCAGTTTTGCATGGTACATTTTAGAAAATGAGTTATTGTTGGGTGAATTTTGTAGTGTTCTAGGATGTATATGAGCCAGGTGTGTGGGACAGAGTCGATTATTATTAGGTATGTTTAAGATTGTGTCAAAAAATTTATGATAATAACCCAAGACATGCCACGCTGGGCCACACAGCGCCACCTAGCCCCAAACTAAGCCGAAGCTTGATAATGATTTCCCATCACGTCCCAATTATAATCACTGATGACTTATATATTTAAAAAATCTTAACTTTAACACCTTATCCTTTGCTCACCCCGGATGGACAAATAACTACAAGTGTTTCATTGTAATGCAAATACCAAATCCAGCAGCGGTAGACACCAAGAATATTTATTTAAACAGCTAGATACTGTTCTGTCAATCCGAGGCCTAATAATTGCAATTGAGCTTGAAAGAACAAAGAGTGCATATGTGTTTTTCCTGTCACTTCGGCACATTATAGTAGGTGATTTCAACAAAAAATAAAGTTGTTTAATGCCTTTCGTCCCTAAAAATATTGTTTTCATTGGAAATTGACGGGGGCGAAAAGCCCGTACCTGTTATAGAAAATTCCTATCAAAGTAAATTTATGACATGGTCTCATCAAATACTAACGACAATCCGAAGGTTTGACGCATGTCCTGTCCTTCGCACTCTTCCTCCTGTACCCCGGCTGGCAGATGCACCCTGGCGGGCAGGGGTACGCGATAGAACAGGCGAATTGAGCTCGGGAATCCGTACTAGGACAGTAGACGGTTGGACACTCGACGCCGCACTGGGAGTACGTCTCATTGGCCGGACATGTTACGCCAGCTGTAGATGTTTTATTATATTAGTATTTTCTAATATTAAATCATCATCATCAGCATATTGCAGTCCACTGCTAGATATAGGCATCTCCAGTTATTCGCCACTTAGGGAAAACATCTGGAGGTTATACCGCATATATTAAATAGAAACGAGATATCTACTGCAAGAGGTTTACCGGTAAGGTCACGGGGCAAGCGCCAAGAGGAGTTGTTGTAACTAATATTTGACTATGAAACAATACGTGTCATTATGATGGGGTGTAATTTGTGACACACTTTAATGTCCATCTGCCGGCTAAAATCACGTATTTATGTAGTTCAGCTTTCTTCCACGATGTTATTCACTATTTAGGTAAAGGAGACTTACTTAGAATTAGAATCTACAGATATACATAGAGAGTGAACAATTCAACCATAGTAGAAATGACGACACTTACTTCGCCTTGACGATAGGTGGCGTATTTTTTCTTGGACTTCATCGTCTGCTTTTTAAATTTCTTCGTCGGTTAACATCAGACGGGATGCATTTTGATGAAAAAATTAATCGGTTATTCCGCGATAAGCGATCGTGGAGTATGGATCGTATCAATCCAGTTTTCGAATCTTTGTTATCCTACAACACGAACCAAGCTATCTGCGATATTTTATTCTAACTCTTCCGCGAGTTAAAACTGAGACGTATAGCTCTACCTTTGAATTATAAAAGGGTCAAAAGCAAAGAGGATTTTATCATTCTTACCACATTGATTGGCAGGGACGCAAATGTTTGCACTGTTTCTGTAGAACCCTTCTTTGCACATACACTGTGGTGTGTAATTGGGGTACGGTTTATTGCAAGGCTGTGGATTGGTGAGATCTGTGCATTTGTCAGCGATGCAGTTAGGTGGAGTCGGGTTCCATACTTCGTTGGGTCTTTTGCATTTCACTGGGGCTACGTGTGAGAAAAGGAAATTGCTTTATTAGAATTTCAAAACCTGTGAAAATGTTTTGTTTGACCAATGAATATTATTTAATTTAAACTATATTTTCCATTCTATTTCCTGCTGATTTTGATTATGTATGTTTTTACTGCTCATGGTACAGTTCGGTCTATTTTTAAACCAAATTATTAACATAATTATTATAGTTTTTAATCACTTGACTGGCTCGGTGGCTCAATTGGTAGTGACCTCTGCCTTCTGAGCCAAGGGTCGTGGGTTCGATCCCCACACAGTACAAACATTTGTGTGCATGAACATGTCTGTTTGTATTGGTCTGGGTGTTTTCTATGTATAATGTATTTATTTACAAAAAAAATGTACCTAAAGTAAGTTTATCTGTTGTCTAGTACCCATAGTACAAGCTTCGGCTTAGTTTGGGGCTAGATGGCGCTGAGTGGCATGTCTTGGGTTATTTATTTATTATTTATTTACTTGAGAATTTTGTCACATTGAACCTGTTATTTTCCCCCGCTTCGTGTTATTATGTTGACATGTCATTTATTATTGTGACAAGGTTCACAATAAGAAATGACATGTCATTGTCAAATTAGATTTTGTTGCTTTTGACTTTACATACTTCGGCCACAAGGACCAATTTTTACGGAGACATACACAAGTATAAGTAGTATGTTATAGCTTTTGTGTGTCATTCGCAGACATTGTGCACTCTCTGTTTCTTCATTCTCATAATTCTATGGGACTATACCTATTAGTTAAGACGCGTCTAGCAAGACGTATTATATAAATAAATAAAAAAAAAAAAAAAATAATAAAGTAAAGAATACTTACGACAATCAGATATTTTGATGCATCCAGGTTCATTTCTGCTCTTCTTCTTATAGCCAGCCTGACAGACACATCCAGGGGGGCAAGGGTATGGCGGCATGCAAGCTACTATCGGTCCGCCATCAGTGGTTGGACAATAGTCAGTTGGGCAACCAGCCTTGCAGTACACGTATGTCTCGTTGGCAGCGCAAGAGGGGTCTAGAGAAAGAATTTGGAACAATGATTTGTCTGTTCAAAGATGTATGTGCATTTGTGCCAAAGTTTTACAGTACATAGTATAGCATTGTGGCTTCCCCTTTACAGCCAGTAGAGAATCATCCCTAAATACGATTTATATTACTTCACAGATCACATCATCATCAGCCTATCGCAGTCCACTGCTGAACGTGGGCCTCTCCAGTTGTTCGCCACTTTGGGCAATTGGAAGATTCGCGGCTGGTGGTGGTATAACCATCACAATTGAAGGCGTAGCTATACCACAGGCCGATGACGGGCAACAGCGTCACCTCTTAGGTATATCCTCCAGACGTTTGCCCTAAGTGGCGAACAAAGGGGGAGGCCTATGTTCAGCAGTGGACTGCAATAGGCTGATGATAATGATGATGGAAACTTACGTGGACAATCCTTCCATTCGATGCACTTGCCCTCGTGCAGCACGTAACCCGGGTTGCACTCGCAACCTTTCTCCAGGCACATTTTGTTGCAAACGGCGCCTGGTCCTGGTTGCTCGCAGGTCCGTGGGCAGGCGGACGGGCAGTCTTTGTACGTGGCGTTTGCGCCACAGTTGCCGTAACCAGCTGTGCATGGAAACTTTAATTAATATCTACCTACTAACTAAAGCCAGAGTATTTTTCAATATAGGACAAGATAATGTTCTTTTAAATTTGGATTCTTATAAAGTATTTAAAAATTTTATTTATAAAAGTTCATAAACTAAAGGTGTAACATAATCATGTCATACTAGTAGGGTAGGGTCTTGGTGACCCAAGACACAAGGTTTTCCCTAGTTTGGGCACCAGTTGTTGCTTTGTTTTAGTGTTACTAATAGAGCAACATTGTGAAAAAGAATAATAAAAAAAAATTGTGAAATTCTAAATTAAAGTACCTACCTATATCTGTCAAATTGATGTTTGATATACACTATGTTACTGTAAATACATTGTCATAGAAATTCGTTCAGTACTTAACTGGCTGTGCATGGTTACCTACATACTGAACTGATTTCTATGAGACGTTTTTTTTTTTCTTTTTTTCGATTAAACTAAAAATAACAGAGATACAAGGCATCAAAATCTAGGAGTGGGAGTCTTTGATGTCCCCCTTGTGAAAAAATGCCACAAGCCACGACGTAACTTTAGCAGGCTATGTCTTTGTAACTTTTGGTCTAAATAAAAAATACGTGTCTCATATTTTTTAATAATTTAAAAGATAGAATTAATGGTTTACAGCAACAAGCCTATACAGAAGATCCTAAGCTGTATGACGTGGTCGTAGTTAAAAATATAAATGTGATGATAATATTGTAAACACTATTTTGAAAAGAGCAACTACACGAGTTTCTTGCCGGTGTCTTCTCGGTACAATGCTGCTATCCGAACCGGTGGTAGCTTCGACGATTTGTAAGTGTTTTTTTTTAAAACCTATAAAGATTATTATGACTTTGACTATTAGAAGGCCAACTCACGGCATTTATTGGCTGGCACGCAGACATCAGATGCGTTTCTGTAGTACCCTTTCTGGCACACGCATTGAGGCGTGTAGTTCGGGTAGGGCTTATTGCAGGGCTGCGGGTTTGTCAGATCTGAACATTTGTCGGCGACGCAGTTAGGAGGCGTGGGGTTCCATACTTCGTTGGGCCTTGTACACTTCACTGGAGCTAAGGTGAAAAATATTGCAAAATGGTAAAAGCATCACTAAAAAAATGTAAAGGAAATGAACTTTTCTAATTTGTCTCGGGTCTGGATGTTCTAGAACACAAACTAGATATCAGATTCAGCGGGTTGGTGACCGCATTTTTATGTTTTCACATTTATAATAAAAAAAAAATGCTAAGCTAATCTTGACCACTTACGACAATCTGAATATTTGATGCAACTGGGATCTTTGTAACTCTTCCTCTTGTAGCCTCCCTCGCAGATGCAGCCGGGCGGGCAGGGGTACGGCGGGGAGCAGGCGATTACTGCCCGGCTGTCGCTAGTAGGGCAGTAGTTGGTCGGACAACCGGCTTTACAGTATGCGTATGTCTCGTTGGCCGGACAAGTAGGGTCTACAACCAAATAGATAGGCATGAATAAGGTTGTATACCTATTTATTCTTTTTAGAGAGAAAGGCATTAAGCACCTTCACGCCGCCTCCGGAGTGAGTCAGCGCGGTGTGTGAGACCTCCCAGAATGGGAGGGTATACCGTATTAGTAGTTTAGTATTTTATATGTAAAATTATTATCTAAAATATATCTGTATATGTATTACTTGTATTTTAGTGGATATAATTACAGCGGTTCTTAGAATGCCTATTACCGCACCATATTATAGTTTTCTGGCTCGCCCAATGGTTGACTGGTAGACAATGCCACACGGCATTAAGTCCGATATATGTATTTTCTTTGTGCATTATAGATTAAATAAATATAATAACCCCCCCGAGTGTCGCCAGTGGGCAACAATTTGCAGGAATCAGGTAGGACCGAAGTCGGCCGCATCTCCGCCTGCCCGCCGCATATGATATCTAAACGAGGAAGAATTAAAAAATAACTTACGTGGGCAGTCCTTCCACTCGATGCATTTGCCCTTATGCAGCACGTAGCCTGGGTTGCACTCGCAACCTTTTTCCAGGCACATTTTGTTGCAAACGACGCCCGGGCCTGGTTGCTCGCAGGTCGGCGGACAGGCGGAAGGGCACTCTTTGTACGTGGCGTTAGCACCGCAATTGCCGTAGCCAGCTGGAAATGCATTTTTTTTATAGAGACACAGCGCTCTGGCTTCCAGTTTTAGTTTAGACGTTTATTGAAAGACATATAGTACATCACAGGTTAAGTAGGTAATAATGTAGATCAATATTAGGTAACCCGGTTAGGGGATAAGAAATCTTCAACAAGATAAAAACAAAATTTCAGCATACAATTCTAGGCACGTCAAAACGCATGCGGGAGTCTAATTCGAAATGCATATTATGATGTATTGTAATTGTATAATCTCTAAGTTGACTCTGGCTAATATTTTTGCGGATCAGCTTACGGGAGAGAGATAGGTATTTGATAAACAAAAATATACTAGTAAATTCTGTAATTCATTTAGTTATTTCACCGCTTAAAGACTTTGCCTTTAATAAACTATGTTTCTAAATTTTAATACCAGCGTTATTTAAAAGAAATATGACTTACGGCATTGGTTAACAGGAATGCATACGTTCGAAGCGTTCCTATAGAACCCTTGCTTGCACATGCACCGTGGGACGTAATTCACGGCAGCATTGAGGCATGGTTTTGGGTTGATAGCGTCTTCGCAACTCTCGGCTATGCAAGTGGGAGGTATGGGATTCCACTCTTCGTTAGGTCTTGTGCAGTTTACTGGTGCTGTAAAAATAAATCTGATGTAATGGTGCGTTTCCGTAGACGCGGAGCTAATATAAAACCAATGATGTTAAAATAAAATAGATAACTATATTTCTGTAAATAACACTTTTTTCCTACCTATTGTTCCATTGAAATATCAATGGTCAATTGTACAAATTAATTTTCAGTATAAAAAATATATGATTTATGCGTAGATTCTCGCTCTGTTGACGTAGACGTAGTCATCAGATACGTCATCAATCGTGATAGTTGTACCGCTACCAGTCGGTTGCCACACATTGGATTCAATTTTGCGTCCAATCACTGTCCAATGCACAATGCTAACGCGCTCAATGTCTTCATTGTGTCAAAGTACCGATACATACATTGGTGGATTGGGCGCAAAACGTTACGTTGGTGCAAATATCTCCAATTTGTGGGCGCGGCTTTACAATCCATGTACGTAGAACCAAATACTCACGGCAAGTGGGAGCTTCTATACAAATAGACTCTTCGTAGCTCTTCCTCAAGAACCCTGGCTGGCAGATCCGAATGCCTTGGAGAGCGACATCATTCAGTAGGCAGTAGGGAGAACACCTCATTTGTTGATGATGACGACTATGAAAGTATACACATTACACACACATGTACCAAAAATCTAGTACTTACGGCAAGTTGGAGCTTCAATACAAATAGGCTCTTCATAGCTCTTCCTCAAGAAGCCTGGCTGGCAGGTACAGCCTGACGGACACGGGTAGGGAGGGTCGCAGATCAGAATGCCTTGTAGAGGTACGTCGGTCACCGGGCAATAGTGCAGTGGACACTCGACTTTACATCGGGAGAATACCTCGTTTTTGGGGCATGATGGCACTGAAGTATAAACGATCTCAATTAAGTTCACAATCTTTTGACAGTTTGCAATCTCGCAAGATGGATTATAATCTAATGTTATTTAGAAAAGAAAAAAAAATTCTAAAAATGTATCTAAGTAAGTTTATCAGTTATCTAGTACCCATAGTACAAGCTTCGGCTTAGTTTGGGGCTAGATGGCGCCGTGTGGCCCAGCGTGGCATGTCTTTGGGTTATTTTTATTTACAATTTTACGGTGGCATATGCTATGGGTGTCAGAAAAACTGAGGTACTACTAACATTATTACCTATCATTACATCATTACACTTAAATACAAGTACAAACATCCAAACGTGGAACAAAAACACAAATGTGCATCACACGAATGTTTGTCCCAGGTGGGAATCGAACCCGTCTCTTGGTTCAGGAGACAGGGGTCACTACCAAATGAGCGAGCCAGTCTAATTAAATATATCCTTCACATAAATTGATTGCTTATATAACATAAAAACAAACGCATGCCTACCTGGACTCGTACATGTTTTATAAAAAATTTAAAAGAACACCGCAATCCAAATTGCAAGTTCTAAAACTCAATATTAAACGATTTTACCACTATTATGTATAAGTTTCAATAATTAAACCACAAAACTTTTATTAATTTGTTGTTAAATTTGTTTTTCGAATTAGCTAACTTTCGTTTAAAGGAATCCCGCCATTTTGCTGTTTTTTCTTTTTAATATCGAACACCAGTTTAGAAAATAATAAATTTTCTGCCAGTGCTACTAAGAAGAACTATTGAAAAGAGGCATTATACACATAATAATATTCATATTAATAATACAATACAACCTCTTTACAAAAAACCTATACCTATTTAAAAAACCTATCTCTACTAAAGGCACCTCTTTACAAGAAGCCTTGTTGGAATTATGTGTTAGTCGTTGAAAAAAAAAATACTTACTCGGACAGTCTTGTTGTAGTATACATTTTCCATTGACATCCTCAAGTATATACTCCGGTAAACATTCACAACCGTCTATGTTCTTTTCAGGAGGTGGAAGTGGCACACAACTTGGATTATCCCGGTTCTCACAAGTTCGTCTGCAAGATTCTTCAATTCGACATTTCTTAGGACCTGAAACATGAGCTCTTATGTAATGGACGTTATATTTGATTTATAAAAACTGTAGACAGACCGGCATCCTACTTCCTACTAATATTATATCCTACACTACTTCCTACTTAACTATCCTACTAAATTATAAATGCGAAAGTTTGTCGGATGGATAGATGTTTGTGACTTGGTTACTAATCGGTTGCCGCAGCGACCTTCATATCTCTTTCCTTCCCATGGATCGACAGAAGGCCACTATGTCGTACTACCATCTTTCTTTTCTTTCTCTATCAACCTATACGCCCTCCTCTCCTCAAACTTTTCCCCAGTTTTCTGTCTAAAGCCAGAGTCTGCTGTTGATCGTTTAACTACTATAAAAAATAACTTACATTCTTCTTTAGGTATGCACACTCCCTTAGAGTTCCTAACATATCCCTTGATGCAGTTGCAGCCTCTTTGTGATTTCTTAGGGTCTATCGGAGGACATCTGTAAGCTCTCCCGATGGCATCACAAGATTGTGGCGGACAAATTATTTTCCTATCAGATTCAACTTCATTTGGACCACAGATGATTTGAAGTACGGGACCTGATAATTAAAGATACTTAGACTTATTTCTTGAAATTTAGATTACCATCTTGAACTCAGGCTATCCAAAGTTTTCGGCATCGATTGGGCAGACTAGTCCCTACTAAGAGTATTTAGGCAAAATTACTATCTGATGGATGGAGCGATCCATGAACATTTCGCTCCAAAGCCTCCAAACCACCCTCACTTGCCCGTAGTGCATCCTGCTGAATAATAGACAAAGCTCTGGTAACCGACTTGTGGTGGTAAAACCATCACGTAGCCGTAGCTAAATACCACACGCCGATGACGGGCAGCGGCGTCACCGGAGCGAGAAGCTACGCCTTGCGATCGCCAACTCGCCTGCCCAGCGTGGCGATTAAAAATATATATATAAAAGTGTACCTACCCTTTTATATATATATGTTTTACTACTAGGGTTGCCAAGTGGCTGCCCCCGCCTGATGTTAAGCGGCCCGCCGGCACCGCAACCCATGAACGCCTGCAACACCAGGGGCATAGTCTCCAGATGTTTGTCCAAAGTGGCGAGCAACTGAAGATGCCTATGTCCCGCGGTACCTATACTGCGATAGGGCGATGATGGTGAAAATTACTACAAATGTTTTGATGTATATTCCCTATTAAATCTAATTCACTAACCAGGGGGGCATTCCTCAAGAGGAATGCAGACGTCATTAGCATCTCTCCAGTGGTTCTCCTTGCAAATGCAGCCAGGCTCCGGCTCAACGTTAGCGCAGAGATAGTTTATGAGACCACTAGCAGCTTCGCAGGATTGTGGTGGACAGGAATATTTTCTGTCTGTGTAGATTTCATTCTCTCCGCATATAGGCTTTGGCGCTGATAAGCAAAAGAGTTGATACTTTAACGCGCGGCACATTGTGATTTGACAGTTTCACTACGATAGATTGCCATCTACCGAAAAACATATAATAACAGCATTTTTAAACAAAAAAACACGACTTAAATGTGGTGACAATGGGATCAACTTTCAAACAATAAAACAATTTTCAAATTGGTTCGCAATTGTAACAAACAAAAAATCAGTTGAATTGAGAATCTTCTTCTATTTTTGAAGTTGGTTAAAAATAATAAGTTAGTGTCCATAGAAATTGGCGCTGTGGCCGAGATTCAGTCAGGTAGGAATATAAATAAGGGAATATCAGGAAACGGGCAGCAGCGTCTATCCGAGTACAATTACAACCTACTAGTACTGTGGTTACCAATCCACCTGCCAAGCATGGTGTCTTAGGCAAACCCCCCAATGACAGTTGTTAAGAGGCCAGATCTTGCAAGCTCATGATGATGATGTTGAGTATTATTATAATGTGAATTATGTACTTACGAGGACATTTCTCACTGGGTATGCACACGTCATTGCTATCTCTCAGATAACCGTCAATGCAGTTGCAACCGGCTTTCTTCGTCTGATTAGCTGGACAGGCGTACGATGTGTAAATACTTTCGCAACTTTGAGGTGGACATAAGATTTTTTCGTCCGACAAAACTTCGTTTTCGGGACACGATATCACTGGTTCTTTAGCTGAAATAAATAATAATAATAACAGGATGACAACCCAACACCAAATCAGTAAATGACGCTCACTTGGCATAAGCCCGTGAGTCGCATTCAAAAGCCGAAATGAAATAATTTCGAGGGCAAATACAGCAAATAACAATAATAATAAAATTGTTAATTTCCAAAGAAAATGTACGTAACCACTTACGATATTACCTATGACTGCAACATAAGGTTCAGTTTGAAAAAAAAGAAATAGGTACATGTACACATTAGAACTTTGTCACAATCGTAAATGACATTGGGACACTAAGCGGGATAATATTGATAACTTCAATGTGACAAAAGACAAGTGTGGTACATACTTTAGAACTTTAAAATTGTTTGTGAGTGTACATATGTAGCTATTTCTTTTAAAAATATCAACAAAAACGACAAAAAGGGTAGTGATTATGGGTAAAGCCTGGAACATCTCCAGGTGTTTGCGCAAAGGGGCGAACAACTGGAGAGGCATATGTCCAGCAGTGACGTGAATGATGATAATTAAATGAGCCATTAGGCTAGTCAGTCGGGTTTAAAAGTGTCTTTAGAACGATGAGCATTATAGGGATAAGGCCATTTAATGTTCAGTCTTTACCTGGTGGACACTCCTCAGCAGGCACGCAAATGTTGCTGTCGTTTCTGTAGTAGTTATCGATGCAGTTGCAACCAGGCACTGGTTCCCTGGGCAAGCACACGTATCCCTTGTGCAGGCTCTCGCATATCTGAGGCGGGCAGACGCGCGCGTTTTCTGACGCTACCTCGTTGGGTCCGGTACAAACTGGCAACACTGGATCTGTAGGGAAAATAGCCATTCATGTTTTTTTATAATAAAATTGCATAAAAAATGTTAAATATATACCAAGTATTAAGCGAATTGTATGGGTTGCAACGAAGAGTATCTAATCTATCTGTCTAAGTATTTTTTGTTGAACCTACTTTCAATTGTCTGAAATTCTGAATTAACTTAATCTGTAATTCTAAAACTTTTTGATAAAAATTTGACAACGTTGCGTGTGCAATGGTTTGCATACCTAAGACAAATTTATGTGATCATCTTTTATTTATTTTCCAAATCTTGAGATTGTGGTCAAAATTACGGTACATGTCCCTATTAACATGTATGTTTGCGACAAGTACTAAAACTGCTCTACATATTTCGATCTGTGGTACCTAACGATAGATATATATAAAAAGTGAAGGCTGCCTTTGAGCCAGTCGATCCGCCCACAGTACAAACATTTCTCTTTGTATACGTCTGGGCGTTTGCTATGTATACGTATTTACTTTTTTTAAGAGTATCTAAGTAAATTTAGCAGTTGTCTAGTACCCACAGTACAAACTTCGGCTTAGTTTGGGACTTGATGACGCTGTGTGGCCCAGCGTGGCATGTCTATAGTAATTTAATCTCTTACGTGGTGGGCAGTCCTCGATCGGTATACATTTGTCGTTAGAATCCCTCAGATATCCAGATCTGCATTTGCATCCAGGTTCGGGGACGTAATCCACCGGCGGGGGAGCACAAGGTACTGGAAGATCTTTATTAGCGCATGTTTCTGGGGGGCAGGTCACCTTGCTCGAGGTCCATTCTTCATCCTTTCCACATGATATGTCCGACGGAGCTGTGTATGATAAATTACATATGAATTGGATAAACTTACGTACACCTGATAAACAAATTTGTATACCTAATAGTTGGGCAATTTTACTTTCGCCACTTTGGGCAAACATCTAGGGCTTTCTAGAGGCTTTACCGGCGTAGCTTCTGGCTCCAGTGCCTGTGGCATTTATTCTAGGCCTTCTATCGTGATGGTTATACCGCCACCAGCCGGTTCCCAGAGCCTCGTTTGTTATTCGGCGGAACAAACCACATTATTATTTATTACTAGCTGTGCCGGCGGCGTCGCACGCGTGGATATCGGGATTCAAAAATAACGGACTTCCATAAAATGGTACCTAAGTTTTAAGTTAGACCTCTAGCAATACATTGGTGAAAACCGCATTTAATTCCATGCAGTAGTTTTCGCGTGATGCGCAATCAAACATACAGATAAAAATTTCGTTTAAATCCGGCCAGTAGTTTGTTTTTCTATAACGAACTTACAGACAGACAGACAGACAAAAATTTTACTGATTGCATTTTTGGCATCAGTATCGATCACTAATCGCCCCCCGAGTTATTTTGAAAATATATTTCATGTACAGAATTGACTTCTCTACAGATTTATTATAAGTATAGAAGGAGATATAGAAGATTTGATTAACATAAAACCTATACTTATAACGTAATTAATGAAAAGGCTTACGGCATTGATCTTCCGGCGCGCAAGGCCCATCTATTTTCAGCCGTATGAGGCCCGGGTCGCACACGCACTTAGAGTACGGGAAGCAAGGCCCCATGATGTGGAAAATCTTACGATTATCGCAGGTCTTCTCACATAAGACAGTATTATTTGCATAATGTTCGCCCGTGGGACAATTGGTAGCTAAAAATCAATGAAATACTTAGATCAAAGAAACAAAACGATATTTAGTTTAAACTTTATCTGTTTACAGCTGTCACTATAATATACGAGTAGTATACAACAAAGTCGCTTCCCGTTGGTCCCTATTTATGCTTAAATCTTCAAATACCGTCTAAATACCAAAACGTTCTAGGTCGGAATGCACCTCTCAGGTTTAAAAATTTTGGTTGTTTGTTTATCTTCTGTCTTTACGTTATTAATTCAGTGATGACTCAAGGTGGCATACACACTAATTTTATTTTAATACGGAAATACCTTGTTAAAATTATAATAGGTGAATGCAGGACACTTACTTGGGGGACAGTCCTCGATACGTATACATTTATTATTGGCATCTCTCAGATATCCATATCTGCATTTACATCCAGGTACAGGCATATAATCCGGTGGCGGATGCGGGCAGGGGACTGCAAGGCCTTTAGTTGCACAAGTTTCTGGGGGACAGGTCACCTTTACTGGTGTCCATTCTTCGTCTTTTCCACAGGATATGTCAGAAGGGGCTGCATTGAGGAAATAATTATAAAGTATAACCCATTTTACTCCTTTTAGAGTTTTTTTTTTGTATACGAACTCTATCACTCGTGTAGAATTAATACGTTACAGAAGTTACTTTAGAGTTACAGAATGGCTAATGACACATTGTGTATAATATGTTCCAGAATTCGTTGAAGAGAAAACTATCTTTAGTTGACGCTATATCGAACCAATCAAATATGAATATCTAGTTGACCCGGCGTAGTTAGTAGGTATCTCAAGGTCTTATTAACAATAACTAATACATACATAAAACCAATAGTACTCCAATTTAGTGCAGTCGTTCGAAAGTTATTTGCATACGCATATAATTTAAAAGGTATATATAATAAGATATATATAAAAAGAAAGATAATCAGTCTATAAATTCTACCATCTAATGTAATTATAGCAAATAACAACTTACGGCATTGATCCTCAGGTGCGCAAGGCCCACCGTCCAGCCGAATGAGGCCCTTGTCGCACACGCATTGAGAATGCAGTGAACAAGGCCCCATGACATGGTAAATCTTACGATTACCGCAGGTCTTCTCACATAAGTGTGTATTATTCAAATAATGTTCACCCGGGGGACATTTGGTGTCCGGAGCTGAAAGTGTCAGAATGAAAGTCATTTATCGCAGTATAAATATTGACATGACATTTATATGACGCCCGCTTCGAAAGCGAGCTCATCTAACTGGTGTATATTGGTACGCTTGACCAATGTCAGCGTAGAAAATCAAGCCTTGAATATAGTAAATCCAAAATCAAATATCATAAAATTAAACTTACGGCATTGATCCTCCTTTACACAAGGCCCATCTTTGCGCAATCGTACAAGGCCACTATTACATACACACTTAGAGTAGGCCTGACAAGGCCCAATGACGTTGTATTTATTCCGATTGTCGCAACTCTTCTCGCAGACATTACTGTTTTTCACGTAGTGCTCATTTTTGGGACAAATTGGTGCTGTAAATAACAAAAACAATGTCGATTCTCGTTTACTAGGCACTCTACCAGGAGGCACTAGGTAGAGTCTAGAGTTCAGGCGCTGATAAAAAGTTAACAATCAAATGCCAAAGTATAATAATTGATAATGGAAACATAAGAACATATCACCGCCACTTTTCTTCCGGTGGGACTTCTTAAGATTTCAGCTTCCCTACCGGTGGTAGGGTTCACCCGCTTGGCTGGCGAATACCGTACACTTAGCGAAACACCCACGCTGTGACTTCAGTCGCGTTTTGGGACCAATCATTGTAAAATCAGCATGACGGTGGCAACTGTGAGCCATGATTTGGCTACTTGTCCGTTGCCACCGCGATTCTGCTTCGTTGCCACCGCGATTCTGCTCTACTGTGCCTCGCTTTCGCTTTCCATCAGGCAACAAAAACATATGAGCTAAAACAATCTCAAACTTTGACCAATTTCTCAAGAAAAAAAGATCTGCCTTGAAACCTCATTCATTTAGATTGACATAATCATGGTTTAACTAGCAACCGCTCGAGACCACACGTAGGACCTCGCTCCCTTTAGAATAAGCTTTAGAGCCCTTAATTTCACTAAATCCACATTTAGCTGGCCTCGTTTAAATATAAAATGAGAAACTTTTGCCATCATAAAGTCGATTTTTTAGAAATTCTGCGTTTAGATTATTTTAAGTGCTTTCCTTACACATATCCTTACTTTTTTTCTGTGGAATGGAATTGTATAACTTGACAAAAATAATCAAAATATTAATGAACAAAATTTAAAATTGGCTGAAAGAAGGCGAATTAAAGGAGGCCTACATTCACAGTGCATGTTGATTGATTGATTGAAAAATAGACGAGGAGCAGGCATCTGAAGCGGATTCGTCAAATTTAAAGCGGATGATTCCCTCTAACACAAAGATTTTTCTATAGAGTTTGTATCACCCGAGACGTCTTACTTATAAATACTCAACGGATTTCTCTCACTCAGTAACTTTCAAGCGTCCGGTATACGTCAGATAATGGAAAAGTTGTTTTAATATTTGTGTATCTATGCAATATAAGACTTAGATGCATCCAAAAACATATCTTGCATATTCCCTGTTCTATGCATTTGAAGTCATGAGCATATTCTCACATTTATCTAAAGAGATTGCATATTCCCTGTTCTACGCATTCGAACTCGCGACCACATAAATTAGCTAAAGACAAATCAACTTACGGCACTTATCTGTGGTCACACAAGGCCCAGTAGCGTCGTCGTTCAGCCTGACGAGGCCCTGCTTGCAGACGCAGCCGGTGAACGGCTTGCAAGTCCCACACTTCGGTTGGACGAGACGGTTGGCACAAGTCAGCTGGCACGCGTTACTGTTGCGTACATATTGCTCGTTTTTTCCACAAAGTGCTGTAGAGAAAAGATGATTGAAATACTGTATCTACTACATGGCGATCCTCCATAAGTACCTAGTAAGCAAAGCCTCCATAAGTTTGCCTAAAATGGCGAACATATTTTAAATAGGTATAATGATTTATTCAAAATTTTCCATGTATTTATTTATTCTTTATTGCACAATAGAAATCGTGTACAAAAGGCGGACTTAATGTATCTACCTACTGCAGCTGCAGGCTTTACTAGCTTTAGCTAGGCTATAGCTAGACACTCCGGTGCCGCACATCCTACATAAAGGGAAGCAAAGGCAGGATGATACCCTTGCAGGATGATAACGCGACCTTTGACTTCGTACAGCTGATCCGAGTCTAATTTTGTTATTGCCAAAATTAAGATTGCGTACTTTTCGTTTATTCTCAACTAGCAGCCCGCTCCTCGCTTCGCTTCGGATAAATCAATTATTTCAGCTAAACATTTCATACATTGTTGGTGTTTTAGGAAGGACCTCTCGTATTTTCTATCAATCAATTTAACCTATACCTACACACGCTTACAATGCTAAAATTAATGGATGCTAAATACAAAATGAATATATATTCGATTCGAAGGCTGAGAAATGTGATCATACTTTGACACATAACAAACGCAATACGTGATGCAGTACGTTTATTTATATTGCACAAAATGGTACAAAAAGCGAAATTAATGCTAGGAGCAATTCTCTACCCGTTAACCCTTGGGTCATGTAGATGTACATCATGTTGGCCTCTAGTTGGATTTGAAGCCATGCCCTTAAGTCCAGGAACCACCTGGTCTTAGCTAAGATTCATTTACTGTAAGTTCAGATGAATACTGTATCTAGCGATGTCTCCCTGAACACCGAAAGTTCGTTTACTACATTGATCCTACCGGAGCTAACCCTTGAGTCATGTAGACGTTCATTATTTTGGCCTCTGGTTGGGTTTGAAGCGATGGCCCTTTGTTCAGGAACCACCTGCTCTTAGCTAAGGTTCACCTAACTGTTAGTTCAGATGAATACTACATATATCTAGCGACGTCTTAACACTGATGACTTTAAGAGAGGTAGAGCATAGCGACGTGTCACACTGTGACTAGTTGCGAATATTTCTTTTCATTTAATAACACTAATTTTAAATACTGTTACTCGATCTGAAAAACAAATCTTAACGAGATATGAGGTAGTTTTAGTTTAGTTATTCGGAGTATTTCACAATTTTAAATAATACATTTTGATTAAATAAATTATCATTGAGTCACAGTTCACATTGTTGCTTGTTGAGTTTTGGTTTTCCGAACGAATGAGATTATTCACACTCCAGGCTTACTAGATGAGAATAAAAATTCGCATGGGGTCACACTATTACTAGTTGAGTTTTTCCGACTGAGGAACGCTATTTAAAATTAGTGTTACTAGATGAGAATAAATATTCGCAACGAGTCACACTGCCACTCGATGCAAATATTTTTCTCAACCAGTCACAGTGTGACACGATCCAGTGTGACTCGTTGAGAATAAATGGAATTTTTTGGTAATGTGATAATGGTAGGCTGATAAATGGCAGTCTTGAATCTTTTTTAAGACAAAAAACCTATACTATTTCGAAGAAGTAGGAATACCTACCTACCTACATAGTCTTTCTGAACATTCTATCAACACATACGGGTACACAACAATGCCCGAAAGACATGGGGGGTCATTCATGAAACCTCAATGTAAGTAATTATACACAGACGTCATAATAAGATATACTTACCTAACTACCTTTAATTTGCACAGCTGGTTCAGTATGTCTTTGAACACCTCATGTTTGATTAGTAGGTGTGTATTGTCTGAACTTGCAACAACAACTGCTAGTAAACAATAACTAGGTACCTAATTTCTATTACCAAGAAAGGATGCATTAAAATGAAGGCAATTTTAGCCTCTACCTAATTTTAATTACATACCTATATTGGATTCTCTGGACGATCTTAAAACGGGAAACATAGTCGATTTATTTTATTGCTATGATTAAGTGATAAAGTTATAGAATCAACGAAATAACACTCGTACTCACAAGCAATACTTGTCTATGAAAACTAACAATACTTAGCGAAGTAAGGCATAGGCAATGCCGACCAGCACTCAAGTGTCGTCTGCAAATATACGGCTCTAAATTATCTTGCCGCACCTTCTTTGTATCTACGATGATATTTTAATTATTAACTTTGTTATATTTTTTTGTGTTTGATTGAATGTACCAAATATTTATATTTTATACTTGAAACTTGCTTACCAGAAGATAAGTCTCTAAGAAATCCTTTATCCAAACTAACACAGTCGGAATCGTGCACGTAGGGTTCCGTACCACTGATTGAATGAAAAATATTAGGTAAATTGATTTATGACGTTTAAAAAAACTACTGTCTGTATTTCATTTAAGCCAATTTTCATTAGTATATAATAGTTGCATAGTAATACACATCATATATTTTTTTCAGTTTTATCATGCCCGTTTTTCGTTCGTTCACGGGGGACGCACATTTTACCACTTTGGAAGAGTCTCTCGCGCAAACTATTCAGTTTAGAAAAAAATTATGTTAGAAACCTCAATATCATTTTAAAATAGGTTTGATGAAAAATTTTTTTTTGTGTTTCAGTTCTATGTATGGGGAACCCCAAAATTTTTTGTTTTTTTTCTGATTTTATTTTAAAATCATAATGCGGTTAACAGAATACATTACGCACCAAATTTCAATAATGTAGCTCTTATAGTTTCGGAATAAACTGGCTGTGACATACGGACGGACAGACAGACAGACAGACATGACAAATCTATAAGGGTCCCGTTTTTGCCATTTGGCTACGGAACCCTAAAAACCATTATATTGAAAAAAAGCCCTACTGGGAATTGAACCCGGACCCTTAGGATCCAACGCGCTCTAGGCGTACATTTATACAATGTGCCTCCGACGCCGTTAACTAAACACGTGAGCATAAAGTCGTGTGAAATAAAACTTATTAGGTTCTTAATTGCTCTATTTATTGACGAAGAAAAAACATGTAGAAAACATATAGATAAGAAGAAGAAAAACACGCTAATAATAAATTTATTACAATTCCTTGATAAATTTTCTGTTTATCCTCTACCCTAAGGTTGCCTGGAAGAGATCGCTTAAAGCGGTAATAAGTGCCTAGTATAATTAGTTAGTCAATTGTATGGTGTGCAATAAAGTATATCTATTTAAAAATTAAGTAAATAAATATCATCATCAATCAAATCAATCATCATCAATCAATCAAATATATAATAAATCTGTAGAGAAGTCAATTCTGTACATCTTAACTAATATTATAAAGCTGAAGAGTTTGTTTGTTTGTTTGAACGCGCTAATCTCAGGAACTACTGGTCCGAATTGAAAAATTATTTTTGTGTCGAATAGACCATTTATCGAGGAAGGCTTTAGGCTATATAACATTACGCTGCAACTATTAGGAGCGAAGAAATAATGGAAAATGTAAAAAAAATAACTATTCCACGCGGATGAAGTCGCGAGCACAGCTAGTGAAATATATTTTCAAAATAACTATCAGGGGGTGATTAGTGATCGATCATCATCATCATCAGCCTATTGCAGTCCACTGCTGGACATAGGCCTCTCCAGTTGTTCGCCACCTAGGGCAAACTTCTGGAGGATATACCCATAATCGCCACGCTGGGCAGGCGGGTTGGCGATCGCAAGGCGTAGCTTCTTGCTCCGGTGACGCTGCTGCCCGTCATCGGCCTGTGGTATTTAGCTACGCCTTCTATCGTGATGGTTTTACCGCCACCAGTCGGTTTGCCAGAGCCTCGTTTGTTGTTCGGCAGGATGCACCACGGGCAGGTGAGGATGGCTTGGAGCGAAAAGGTGATAGGTCACTCCCTTACATCCCATAGTGATCGATACTGATGCCAAAAATGCAATTAGTAAAATTTTTGTCTGTCTGTTTGTCTGTCTGTCTGTATGTATGTTCGTTATAGAAACAAAAACTACTGGACGGATTTTGACGAAACTTGGTATATTTCTTCTTCATACTCCTGGGCAGGTTATAGTATACTTTTCATCACGCTACAATCAATAGGAGCAGAGCAGTGACGGGAAGTGTTGGGAAAACGGGAGAAATTTTTATCTGTATGTTTGATCGTGTTTCACACGAAAACTACTGCATGCCATTAAATGCGGTTTTCACTAATGTATTGCTAGAGGTCTAACTTATAATTCAGGTATAATTTTATAGAAGTCCGTTATTTTTAAAATCCAATATCTACGCGCGCGACGCCGCCGGCACAGCTAGTATCAAATAAAACGTCAAAAGATTCAAAATGGTCCTTACTTTCCGGGCACGGTTTGATGGGCGGAGTTGTAGTCGGTGGCTTCCGCGGGGGCGCCACTGGAGATGTGGCCAGCGATGACGTCACCAGCACAGCTAAAACTAACATTGGCAGCACCATGCTTGTGACTGCACAACGAATGAGTTTTACTCCGCGCTCCCGCCTTTATAACATCGCGGCTTAGCATAAATAAACAAAAATATGAAACAATATGAACATAAAAAAACACCGAACACATTGTCTTGTTAAAACGCTTTGATGTTAAACAGCTGTGCTAATTAAGATAGGTAATAAATATTGTGGTAATTGGTTAAAACATCTGTTAATTTGTCATTTCAGATTTGCGTAGTTAACTTTAGATATGAGTTTTGCTTCTAACCAATAAGAAATTAGCACGACTTTTTATAGCCTTTTTAATATTTTTTGTCGTTAATTTATGGAGCTAAGTGAACATGTCGCTCCATTACATATAAAACAATCAATAAATCGCACAGGTACAATTAATGATGAATTTTAACGTTCTTGGATCGAGTACCTACATATTATAGGTATACCAATATGAAGCTTAACCCTTCAACTCCCGGAATTCTAGATACAAATTCGTGTTTGCAACCTCTTCTGTAGGTCATTTAATAGTGTAAACTTTTCATAGTGACTAGTTTATATGGATTAATTTACGTGCATTGGAAAATAATAAATGACCCAAATTGTGTCATTTCAGTGCAAAAAAGACGCAGTACCTACTAATACTTACTTTCTTGTTCCAACCAGTTCGGTAGCTCTGTTGAATTCTGTAGATTAAATGACAGTCACTCTATTGTTTAAAGCAGACTTGACTATCCAAGTCTACCCTGATCGGGAACGGGTTAAACCACTAAGATGGCGATGATATTCCAAATACATAGGTACATACATATACGTACGAATAAGAAAAAAGTTATTTGCTTACAAGTAGGTATGAGGTCTACTGAAACTATACACGCAACTAGGTATCTATTGAAATAAAATACACGATTGTTTTTATTGGGTATACTTAAAGTAAATATAATGCACCTAATGTTGCTTTATTGCAATGACGTCACTCGTACCGAACTAAAATATCTGCTGATAGATGCGAGTAGGTACATGCATTAATTGCATTTAAAAAAGCAAAACAAATTTAAGTTAACTGTAAATTCAGAGATAAAAGTAACCGTACTTATTTGTACCTTTGTCAAGGACATTTAACGTGCATATCAAATAACTTAATTAGGAGTTTAACTTTATAAAAAGCGAGACTTTTTCATTTTTTTTTTTTGGCACAAACAGTCATTACAAACAAACTACTTACTTACTGTTTAAATTTTTACCTAAAAAAAAACAAATTGTGTAATTTAATGTTCAACTAGTAATAAGGTCCCGTTACATTTTATCGTCGTATTAATTCAAATAATAATTTAAATGTTTTATTAGACAGAACATGAGATTAGACTTTAACAGAACAATATCGACATACCTACGACATCACTGCCCAAGGGCATTGTGTCAAGAAGGATGGCCGTGTTTAAATGTGAAACCTACAATAAGTAATCCATAGCGGATGAATCACACATTATGTAGTACCGTGGCCAGCGAAGCTGAGAGGGGATTCCTAGCGCCCCATTACGCAGTTTCAAACAAGGGGAATACCTACTAACTAACATAAGAACGTTTAATTTTATTATTGAGGTTTTTACCGTATACCTTAGGTACTTGATTTTTAAATATTATTTTTTAAGAGTATGCCTGCCATCCTGGATCCTTTCGACTTACCTACTCTACTCCAAAGTTCATTACCGAAATGTCTGTATCTCGAAGCTATTCGAATAACTAACAGCAAGTACTTAATAACCGAAATTTAATACCCATTATTGTACCGGAACCTACAAACATCGAAATATATCATTAGTTTTGAAGTGTTAAATTATTTCGAAACTTCGTCAATGAACTACAGAGTAGCCTCTAGGCATTTCCCGAAAAAACATCTCATGGAAAGGGGATGTTTATCTGTCAAGTTAACTTTATATACTTTTAATTAGCTGTCAAATGTCAATGTCAAAAAAATAATTACTTCAGATATAAGGCTTTCCAGAGATTTGACATCACAATGCTATTACTCAACACCTATTAAAAATTTAAATTGTAGGTAGAGGTATATCATTAAGCAACTGAGGTGTTCCGATATTATACGATGTTCTTTTACTTAAATGGTATTTAGGAATTTATTGCATCTAGTGGCCACATCCCAAGTAATTAAGATCGCTTCACCTATGCCCTACTGGACATAAGACCTTCAAGAACCTTCGGTAGTCATACATCATTTCCCAAACGAACCCAACATGGAATCGAACGCGTAATCTAAAAGGATAAACGTAAATAATTCAACGCCGAACAAAGCAAGGCGAACTAAATATTTAACGGCTAACCCGCCTTCAAAGGCCATGGGTCAGATGTTTCTAAAGGTACACTTAAAAGCTCTTTATGGCCGAAGATGTGCAACGCAATGTTACGAGCGAGTGGCCGACCTCTAAAACCGCTTTAAATAATTAACTAAGGCACTTCAATAAAATACTGTGTCTTATGTTGCACCTGATTCTAGTGTTGTAAAAGAACTGAGTCTTTTAGCCCTCATTTTATGAATACGAGTCCTTTTCTCAGAACTCAGTACTCACGACTAAATTAGTCTTCTGAGTCCTGAGTCTCGAGTTCTTTTGGGTCTTGAGTACTTCTAATCCAAAAATTAGTTGAGTATTTTGATGTAGAGTTCTTTTAAGTCTTAAGAGTCGTTACAGGAGGACTGCAGTCCAATCAATTCTATCAATATTTTTTTATTTTATCTTATTTTTTATTTATTATATTTTTTATAGTTTGTATTATTATTTACCTCTAGTATTTTATTTACGTAAGACCGAGGTCTTTTTAAAAGAGTGAATCGGGAGTTAATTTTGGCAAAGCTACGTTTTTATTTAAAGGACGTAGTTTCATTATAGACTGAGCTCATTTAAAGGCTCAAGTCGCGAGTCCTCTTTAGCAAGACTGGAGTTTTTTTTATGGGGGCTAGAGTGTATTTCTTCCTTTTTCGACTTAAAACTTTCAAAAAAGGACTCGACTCTTATCATGGGAACTACAGAACTGAGTTCGTTTACAACACTACCTGATTCAACGCTCATTTACGTTGGGCGGTGAGAGGAAAGTGTTTACTAAAGGGACTCGTTTCGGGAGGTACTTGTGAAAAACAGTTTTTGGAACCCTTTTATGTTACGTGTGATGAACGTCTTGTAAAATGAGGTGGAGAATTTTGTCCATTCATTGTACAAAATAGTTTCAGCCTGGCTTTCCACCACCTTCTATGCTCTGCTACCATAAAAACTGTCTTATTAAAAACAGCATTTAAAAGTTTATACGTTAACAAGGTCGTAGATAAATAAAAACATGTGGCATGCACAATGGCATTCCTTTTATGTTTTATTAAGTACTAGCTGCTGCCCGCGGCTTTGCCTGCGTGAACATCAGTTTGTCATAAAGAGCTTACTCTGTCATTATATCATGTACGTATGCGTCTTTGTCTCTTATTTTATCACACGCGCTTACGAATGGATGCTCAAAAGATAATGAGGATATAGGTATTCGATTTGAGTGCTGAGAAATCTGTACATAGGTTGACACAGGACAAACACAATGTAGGTACATCATGTTGGCCTCTGGTTGGCCATTGGAAGCCGCGGCCCATTTTTCAGGAATCACCTGGTCTTAAGCTATGGTGATGACTTATCTAGAGCGACGTCTTCCTGAATTATTCGAGTTACCTAAAAAAGTTCGTTTTCTACATTGAATCCTACCGGGAACCGATATAATGCGCCACTGGGGTCAGCAGTCATCAGATTGTTATGTCGCGTCCGCACTTTTTTTGAGTCAATTAGTCTTTTTAAGGTATCAAAAATGGTGCTTACCTACGTACCTAGTTACTACTATGAATTCTCATTATTTCAAACAGAGCAACCGCACGTAATGCACCTGTGTATGGGCATAAACATGTACACTTCAATATCTCGTGCACTTGCCCGGTCTGGTCTGGATTACTTTTTGGAAAATAAGTGCGTTTAATAATGTTATATCTATACCTACAACTAAAGCAGAACCTGGATATCCTGTGTATGAACATATTTTGAGAAGCCATGCTAAAAATACTAAGTATCTTTTCTTTATGTCATACTGAGCATCCCTAAGAATATGCTGTGAAAATTATTTACCGATAAAATTAAGATTTTTTTAATTTTGTTATTAAGTATTCATGAATTTTATTTGTAATTGTGATGAATATGGGACTGTGTTCTGAAATAAATTTTATTTTATTTTATTTATTTTTATTTTAATTATAGGTGGTACCTAACTATGTACAATAAAATATGTTAGTACACAGGTTTTAAGTATCACGCCGACCAAAAAGCGATCACTTAGCCGGTGTATGAAAATTAACTTACTTCAAAGCGTTATTTTCTTCCGACATGCGTAATTAAAACGATTTTATTAGGCTGAAATGTTATAATATTAGTAAATTGAGGACAGAAATTACAATTTGGATTAGAAAAATATTTATTAAGCATACACTGATCGCAGTTTCGTCGCATCCGAGCTAGACATGTGGCCCGTTGTGAGCCTTCTGAGATTGCAGTAAGGTTTTTGGTTCTTGGTCACTGTGATTCATTATCAGATGCAGGCCGCCTTGTTTACGGGTTATGCTAGATCTGTTTTGACTGTACACAATTTTATTCCTAAAGTTTGTTCCAATTTCTTGCTGAATGAGGTGCCTCTGAAACTGAGCAATATTCTAGTAGACAACGGCGGTGGTTATCCCTTTACGTTGGTCGTCTTTTCAGTTATAGCAGTTTGCATATAGTGTTTTCCGAAGAATTTCATTCCGAAAATAAGCCGCACAATTTTAATTCTCAGTTATTTGTACTTATTGGTGGCGAATTTCCGTATTTGCCTACCTCGATATCAGTACCTGTCATGTCAAATTGATAACTTCGCTGACAAAGTCAAGAAATGACAGTGTCTATGGTGTATTTAAAAAGTTTTTAATCATTCCGTAACATATTTTCCCGAAATTCTAAATGAAAAAATTAATGAATCGTTGTAATTTATAGCCTATATGTTAATCTGATGCATAAACAATATTCGTGTAAAGTTTCACTAAAATCTGTTCAGTAGTTTTTGCGTGAAAAGGGAACAAACATCCATCCATCTATCCATCCATCTATCTATCCATCCAAACAAACTTTCGCGTTTATAATATTAGTGGGATAGATACTTCATCATTTTGCTGTGGCATAGGTATACTTACCTATAAGATCATATAAATAAAACATCCATTCATATAATAATTACCTAATATCTAACAGTTTTAGGAATTCATATTTTCGCTCATTAATGCTTTTAGTACAGATGATATTTTCATTAAAAGCATTAGCGTGGCTAAATGGTTTGTGCTTTTAATAATTTCAAATAACGTTAATACGACTAATATAGAAATTTAAATTTATTTTGTTAAACAAAATTGCATTCATTTACCATGATTATTTTAATAAAACGATGGCGATTTGGATTTTCTGTTATTTGATTTAAAAAACATAAAATTGTGGCGCAAAGGAGGCCTTATGTACTGCATTGGAGGGACCAAGGCTTTTGATTGATAGGTATACCTACTCGTTACTCTCGGCTGAAATCCTGCTCATTATCAGCCTGTATTCGTCCAGTGCTGGACATAGGCCTCCCCCAATGACAAAGACAGGTAGGGCATAGCGAACCTTCGCTCTAATTGAGCCGCCCGTCCGGGGAAGGACCTCCATCCTATAGAATACCGCAGCCAAATGTCGTCCGTCGGTCGTGTTTCTGCTGGTGAGTAGGGTTTCCGGAGCTCGTGGGGTTAAGGTTGGGCCGGCATGGCAGAGGCAACTGACCAGTTACTTGCCAGTTGTCACAGCGACTTGAGCTTCTCTTTCGCTTTCCATCAGACGTAGGGAAGCCATTCTGTAGAGCTACTATAAAAAAAATGTGTAGCAACTCATATACGAACCCTACACACTTTACCCTAGCAACGCCAAGCAAGACCGTATTAGTTCCAGTATACATTCATAGATGGCGCTGCCTGTACCTTAACCCGCGGTATCGTTGCGATTCTCAGATCATATAAGGTCTGCCCATACAAAGTGTACTTTACTATACAACCTCATCCCAGTTCCATGGTGAACCGCTCCATACAGGCTTTCAAGCTATATTGAGACCTCTTTGGGCTTTCACCGCGGCTTTATTTTTGTATTCGGCACCAAAGAGTACATACCTACCTATCTATATACCTATTGCTTTAACAGTTTCTCATATGAACTGTATTTGGGCGGTCTGTATTCAGCTCCCTGCTAACCTAATCAGGTCACCCAGTTCATCTCATATAAAATCCTGTTGGTACACAATTCCATTTGGTTAACCTGCGTACTATTAATCCGGCCGTTCTTAGAATTTCACATTTCCCGACGTTTCAGTAATTTTGCACGATGTAACACTCACTAGAGGCCTCACAAAGAGATATTAAATTTAAAAATGCAGGGGGCGAGATTGCTAGAGTTGCCGAAAATATTCGAGTGCCTTTGAAAGGGGTTGCGCGGAGGTTCCAGTTACGCATTCAGAATTACGGGGTGGGCGTGTAAATACTTTGTTTGGCTAAAGCTTTTTGTGCAGGGAGTATGGGTATCAAAAATTTGTATGAAGACTTTAGTGGCTGTGATCGCAATTTTCTGCGTCGGAACTGATACTGTTGTGATTTTTTTTTATAATGGCACGGCATAATGGCCTCCCCGCGCCCGATAGAAAGCGAAAGAGAAGCCAAAGTCGCCGCGAAAGCGGGCAAGCAACCGGTTGGTCACCTGTCAGCTGCCGCCGCCATGCCGGCCCATAAGGTGCTTCTTCACGCCCCGCTTAAAGGATCCCATATCAATTATAACGTTATCAAATTGTCATATCGCTTTGGAAAGTGCAAGCGAGAGAAATATTACACCTATGTTATAATGTTATTAAAAACCTACCTTTGGTCTTACCTTGTAGGTACAGAGTAGGTACCTGATGATGACTATGAAGTTACCAGTACACCCAGACCAGTACAACAAAAGACTGTTCAATAAGATATTTAAAACGTGTTGAGTAAGCAGTCAGACCAGCGTAGTTTAATATGGACTGACGTTAGTAGCAATTTTATTATGAAAATCCAGACACAGTTGTAAGTTATCAATACAAGATTAGGTAATAATACAGATATTAGAATACCAAATTAATAAATCATACGAATTAGCTTTATCATAAGTAACGCAAGTCTAGACGATATGAATTTATTATGTACTTTACGGCTATTAGGCGTGAGCGGTGAATGAACGAAAAGTAACTTAGGGCTGTTTAAATATATTGTGTCGACCGATAAAAGTATACCAGTTCACTCGTGAATGATATTTGTAACGCGCTTTGAACGTCATTAATTCCTAAATTACAAGAAATGCGACATATTTGTAAGTTTGTGAGGGTGCTTTTCCTATCTTGAGGTTCTATTACAAATAAGTAACACAAACGTAAGAAATAATAATAAAAATTAATTTATTCCACAAAAATATTAACAATCTAATTAAAAAATTATATTACACATCTTTCACAGTGGAATAAAAAGATATTTAAAAATTTACAAATTAATTATTTATACAGAGGAATTATAAGAATAGGTAACATTTTTTTTTCATATCTAGCCAATATAATATAAATACATATAAAAATGTTAAAAACGCGTATCAAAATTTTTTTTATAAAACTTTTGGCACAATTCTGTTTCTAGATTCTGATAATGAGAAATAAAAAATGAGCATTCTTATATTATTATGATAAGTACAAATTCATTTATAACTGTATCCTTAACATACATTTAACAATAACTGGCACAAAATTCGTATAAAAACAGAAATATGAAATGTGTTAAGGCGCAGTTACACATAGTCGTCCATACACGGTACGAATAAGTAATTAAATTAAATACTATTTAACATTATGCAAATAACGTTATATTAACACAATGTATTAAAATATAAAAGTGGAATGTTTACAAAAATGTACAAGTAAGACGAAGATGGCCGATTATAAACGACTACGTTTAAAAGAGCCTTAAAACTGGCAAGTTATCACACATTTAGTAAGTAGATTGATCATTTATTGGAAGGAAACACCAAATAAATTGAGTAAGATTAAGGACAGAAACAAAAGATTGAAAAATATATTTTTTATACAAAAATATTTTGTACCTGTATAGAAACCTCAGGTACCTATAATATACACTACTGTGTAATGCCTCGATTATTTACACATTCATAAGTTATTCTTATTATGCACAATTTGTTCACTTTAATTATAAAAAAGACTAGCCCTCGCTAAGTAAGTGCATACCTACACATTTACATACAAAAATATTTATAAAAAAAAACAAAAATTCGTTATTCACATCAACTATCTACGTTGAAGATATTCAGTCGTGGGTATCTCACATCTTACTTAATTTATCGCACTCATAATAAAATAACGGCTTAACATAAACTCATTTTATCAAAATTTTGAGTTAAGTCGTTTTTTTATTAAGACTGTGTTAAAGGTATATATTATTATTAACATTCGTTGAACACAAAACTATTATGCTAACTACGCAACACGTATTATAGATTTGGACGGATATCTATCACGTTTAGTCTTTTATTCACTTCTTATTAGTAACACTTTGTTATTCCATCACCCTTTTCTTCATCATCAGTTTTTAATTTTTCTAATCTCACTTCATAACTTGTTACCAGATAACACGAGTCATGTATTTATCCTTTTCTTACGTAAAAAAACGTTTATTAACCGTCAAACTGTTTGAGATTCATGTTCCATTATATCTTTTTTTATACGTCAAAAAGGCCTGATGCTATTGGTAGATAATGTTGAAGTCCATAAAAATTACAGCGTTCACGCTTAACTAGTGTAACGTATGCCACTATGTATGTATCACACTATGACGGCCTGTATAATTGATTTCACAGGCCAATTATAAGTATGTACCTCCTTTTTGAAAGAAATGACAGAAACTTATGGAAGAAACCTGGTTTTAAAAAAGCTCGTTCTACAAGAATACAAGATGAAACCACGCCCACGCTTTCAATGGAATATAGACCTAATTTAAAAAAGAACAAATACCATAACTCTATGCTCTGGCACAAATTATAGCACGAACAACTCTGTCGTCCACAAAACCTTTACACCTTTTAGCACTATAGTTCAGTCGTGGTCTCCACCGGCGACTGGTCGTAAGTATAACCAGTGAAATTCCTTTTTCCAAACGTGACGTTATCATTGTCTGACGCTCTGAAAAAAAAAGTAAGTAAATATAACTGCCTAGTATAGGTTGCGTAAAATTATAATCAAAATCTTCATAGATCATATTTGGTACTAACGTTGCAATCATGGCCATGATCGTCATGATAAATGGCACTAATATTATAATGATGGAAGAACGCAGTTATTCTAACCTGCTTAAAATATAAGTTGATGGACACCTAAATCAATCAATTATCTTAGCAACACCCCAATGTTTTTAAAAGACCCATCTTATGGTACACGCAATAGGTAGTATAAGCGAAAAATATCATCTAGGATACCTCCAAAAACATATTTCGTGACTTTTATTGTAGCACTTTGTTGTCGACGTGAAGACGGACGTAGGGACAGGGTGAAACTATAAGGGTTCTACAGAACTCTAGTAATTGTCAACAATACAACTATTATAACTTCGGAGCAAATTAAATAAACAAAGGTTTCACTCACATCAAATAAACTCAAACACCATCTGAATAGAATACCAGATGACCCAACATTTCACATAGAAAGTCACAATTTTTTTTAAACCCTATTATATATTTACGAATATAACCCTGTACACATAAAATCCCTCATTTTTGGCCTTACGGTGTTCTCATGGCCTCATAACCGTTAAATCATGAAATAAGCTCTAAAATTTTATGCAGCTAAACATAAAGTTTAATTTTGATAGCTCGTCAAGGTATTATAGCGAAATTGACGGCACACAGTTATTATGCACTTTAACAGCTCTTATTATGAGTGTTATTTGCACAGGACCAAAGAGGTAATACCCGTACTCTAATGGGTCTGTACCTAAAATAGCAAAAGTAACGAGTTGGGAAAGGGTTAAGTAAACACTGCCATAATAATGGGTACTAATTAAATAGTGTTCATTATTTATGAAACATCTTGTACGTTCGTATTGGTTTGAATGTGGGATTCAAAAGTTAATGAATAGAAAATCAAGTCTAGAAAGATTAGCAAAGTTAGACCACTTTGTAGGTGTGTAATGCTATCTCTACTCATATGAAAACCATAATGTGATCTACTAAATATCTAAAATTACCTGTAAATAGCTCTTGTAAAATATTTAATAAATAATATGATTAAAGCAATAAAAAAGTACCATCTACTAAATATTTGGTTATTTTAACACAAATATGTCATTTAAATATATGTATTTTAATCGGTACTTAACGTAATCATTTAAGCTTAAGTAATTTTTAATTGGATGCCTACATAATAAAAAACCTTCTAACAAGTGGAGGCAAACGGTGGTCTCAGGTATTACAAAGTATTGTCCTGCCTTGTGTAAGGACTTTAGCGTTCTACTGCTATATTTAATTGCGTTTATTAATGTTTCTAAAAGTGGTGAAAAAAGTAGGTAAAGTAAAAATATTTTATTGGTGTAACTTCAATGACGTCCTTTCAATAGCCCTAACAAATGAGGTCCTACGTTATAGATATTCATTGTCTGATTTGCTCGGTATAACGTATCGTAAAATGACATCTCTTATACCAGCGTTATCAAAGCTCATAAAAACTGAGCAGTTATTGCTAGCCATTATTTATCACCAAATCACTCACCTCTGCAAGCCCGGTATCTCGTCATACGCCATAATGGGCTGCGAAGATTTCTTCTTATGATTGTTCCCTCCATTTATCTTCCTCCCGAGTGTGGCCGCTAATAAACCTCCCCCTACGTTGTTGTTATTCACTCTGGGTAGCGTGCCTAACGCGTTGTTCAATGCGTGCGTGTTTGGCACGCGTCGGTTGAGGGTCTGTGTGTTGCGCGCAATGGTTGCGTTGTTGGCGAGAGAGTCGAATTGGCTGTTGTTCAGTGTGCCTCCGTTCTCGTTGACGCTGGACGCTCGCGCTGTGGTCGCCGTTTCGGAGAGAGTTGGGCTTCGTTCTCCTGTTGGATGTGTTGTGAATTGAGTAACGGGTCGAAATAAGCTATAGTATAACTGTATTTATTAGTGGGGTTCAACCGCGTACCATATTTTTGAGTATATGATATTTGCTAATGTTATATGAACCATAAAAATCCCTTTAATAAATATCGTTTTAATAGTGGTTGTGAAAGCTTAAAAAAAATCATAGTATAAGGATTTAATCCAATTCAAAATTTCAGTATCTTAATTTGTAGATACATAAAGCAATTACAATTTCTTGATTCTTCTGACTTTCCGGAAACAAAAGTTTAAATCGGTAGGTAGATACATTCGTATAGTTAGAAGCTGTGATGCCATCTACAAACCCTTAGGGTGCAACACGCAACGCGTTGCGTGAAGCGGGCCGTCTTAAAGTTATCAAACAACCTATAGTACAATAATATATAACTAGCGGGATTTAACGCGCATACCTTTTTTAAAAACCTTTTTAAAATCCCGCTAGTTATATATTATTATATTATGCAACGCGAAAGCTTAAAAGTTATTTAACCTATAGTACAAGTTTTGGCTTAGTTCGGGGCTAGAAGGCGCTATATGGCCTTTTATTGTGGCTATTAATTCTTTATTTATTTATTACCAACTAGCTGTGCTCGCGACTTCGTCCGCATAGTTATTTTTTCCCCGTTTTTTTTTTACATTTTCCATTATTTCTTCGCTCCTAATAGTTGCAACGTGATGTTATATAGCCTAAAGCCTTCCACGATAAATGGTCTATTCAACACAAAAAGAATTTTTCAATTCGGACCAGTAGTTCCCGAGATTAGCGCGTTCAAACAAACAAACTCTTCAGCTTTATAATATTAAGTTAAGATTTAGAATCATTTGTTTTCTTACCGTTATCTTTGGATAAGTATTGCACGCTGTGGATATTGAATGCGTGGTTATTTGGACTGAAGTCTAGCTGAAGATCCGCGTCGTCTACCGCCATGTTGAGCACCTGGAAATTAATCTGAACATGCAAAACTGAACATGTATCTCTCGTCTCCCGTCTGGGAGAAAAGAAAATAATTAATAGACAAATCTACGCATTCCGCTAAATCTACGAAAAGCTTGCATTCTGTAAATAAAAGGCCAATTCAATATTGCAAAACGTACAAGTTAATTTTTTGTTGTTTATACGAAAATCACACAGGTCGAATAGTTTCATTAGAGGAATTATTATAAAAGTTATATGACATCATTAATTAGTAACTAAAGGAAGTCACTGGCCACTGCCCTATATACATATAATGTGGTCCACTGGACAAATATGTGTGGTGAGAGTAAGTTCGGACAGAGACAAGTGGATACAGTTTATCAACGCGAACGAGGTTACCGTACAGAGCATAGCGACCAGCTCGCGATTGGCCAAAATTTTGCGTGTTATAAAAACTAGGGCAATCCATTCCGTCACTAATTTCAAACAAACGGTTTCGATGTTTCGTATAAACTAAACATCTTGTTGTTAATTCAACGGATTTCCAATTTCAGATAACGTTTTTATTCTAAACAAATGTTTTCATTGAATCCTCAAATGACAAATCGCCGGGACATGATGAACAATTGTTGGCAAACTTAGCATATAAGCACCTTCACTCAGTAGCAACTGATATTTTACATGCTCTTTGTATAGTAGCTAAATAGGATTAAGATACTACTTTTTATTGAACACCTGCATCCAATGTAACCACCCTATTTATATGTAAATAAAGAATTTTGTATTTGTATTTGAACTTAGTGTAGAACATTTAAGGCATGCTGGGAGACATATGTATGTATGTATAAAGCTTTGTAAACCGTTCCGTTAAGCCAAATACTGTGACGTAAGCAATTTGTACTCTAATGGCTAAAGAACAAGGCACATATTGCAATATCGCTTCAGAACACAAACCTTTAGCTGATGTGATTCTTACCTGTGTCTCGTATCTAGGAGCCGGTTCATCTTCACTGGACTCGTAGCCAGAGGGCGGTCGCGGCGGAGGCATGCTCATACTGAGAGTACCGTACTGCTGGATCGCTTGCTCTTTGTGCTTCTTGTATCTGATAGAAAATAGTACTGATAAGTATGATAGTATCTAGTATAGTAAATAAATATTAAATAAATAAATATCAGACAACATCACATACATTGCTCCGATCCCAAAGTAAGTTGCTTAAGTACTTGTGTGGGTATCAGAACTACGAAGGCACCACAAATATAATACTTCAATACAAATATTAGGCGTAGGGAAGCCATTATGTCGAGCTAATATAAAAAAAAAATATAAACAACACCCAGACATGGAACAAACACAAATGTTCATCACAAGAATGTGTCCCGGGTGGGGATCGAACCCACGACTCTTAGTTAACAAGGCAGGAGTCACTACCAATTGAGGCACCGAGCCAGTCAAATGAAGTGGATGGTAAATAGTATTCTCTATTGCCTCCTGAAGTAAAGGTGCAACTTGGTGGTAAAAAGGCTCTATCTACGGCCTATCATCTTTTCTCTCCAAGTCAACCTCACCTCCCCATGGTGCATCCTGCCGAATAGCAAACGAGGCGCTAGCAATCGACTGGTGGTGGTATAACCATCACAATTGAAGGCCGAGCTAAATACTACAAAATCAAAATCAAAAATACCTTTATTCACATAGAATTAAAATAATCACTTATGAATCGTCAAGTAAAAAATAATGTAAAAATGTAAAAAGTAATGTAAAAATGTGAATAAAAGCAATTTAAAAGAAGCTACCGCCGTGTTCAGACAGATCTGTAGTATTTAGCAGCGTCACCGCGATTATGGGTATATCCTCCAGATGTTTGCCCTAGATGGCGAGCAACTGGAGAGGCCTATGTCCAGCAGTGGACTGCAGAAGGCTGATGATGAACATTCACTTTGATGTTGCGTACCTGTTCCAGGAGGCACAGACATCACTATTTTGTTACATACCTGTTCCAAGAGGCGCAGATGTAGATGGTGGCGGCGGTGGCAGCTACCAAGACAAGCGCAGCGAGCGCTATAAGCGCGGCGGGCAGCGCCGTGGCCAGCGGAGCGGCAGCAACGTGGACAGGTCGCCTAGCTTGCTCCACCGCCGCCAGCGGAGGCCGCACTTGGCTCACAGGCGACTGCAGACTCGCCGCTACCGCTTTGTGGACCCCGTTTTCTATCGCTCTGAGGAAGATGAATTAAATCAAGAGAGGTATGGCATAGAGAATCTACGCTCGAATTGAGCTGCCCGCCCGGGGAAGGACCTCTACCCTATAGAATACCGCAGCCAAATGACCTCCGGGTCGTGTTTCTGCTGGTGAGTAGGGTTTCCGGAGCTCGTGGGGGGTTAGGGTTGGACCGGCATGGCAGTGGCAACTGACCAGCTACTTGCCAGTTGTCACAGCGACTTGGGCTTCTCTTTCGCTTTCCATCAGGCGTAGATAAGCCATTATGTGGAGCTACTATAAAATATATATATTTAATCCCTTTCGTTGCCCACTGGTGTAGCGATATTTATCTCCACATTGCCACAGGACCGCCTACTAACAACAGATTGCGATGTACCTCCCGCGGTAAGCAATCTCCATGCATTGAGAAAATGCTCCAAACAAGTTCCATGGAAGACGCTCAAACGTTCAGTTCCCGAGCACAATCACAATGCAATTCACTTTTTGTAGGGACATTCCATGCATTCTTCAAGACTCGCAATTTGACAATTTACATAAATATATATATAAATATTTAAAATCATCCTGGCAAAAAGTAGTGGACCTTAAAAAATTCAATATAAAAACAAAAACACTTACTTTTTCACAGAGGAAGATTCCCTCGTCAAAATCTTGCCAGTATTGGGATCGACCAGATAGAGCCAAACATCCGTCCCCTTAGTGTCACTTTCTAGGGTACCATTCACAAGGTAGTGTCTATGGGTCAGCTTCTCTAGACCCGCGACTAGACCGCTCTCCTTCTCTATGGCGGCGAGGACGCTGCGCGCGCGCCGGACCATAGAGTCAGTGTTCAAATTGGATACTTCGACGACCATCTGATTTTCTTTTTGAAGAAGATTTATCTGTGGGATTAATTGTTTTTAGAGAACAGAGGTTAATTAAACTTTCGAAGAAGGTCTTAATGACGTATCGTATTTTTTGACGTTTCGTTAATGACATATTAAGATACGGCATTAACGAAACGTCAAAAGGATGTGTGTGCGTATGCTAACGAACCATTAAGCCTGAGGAGTCCCCAGTGAAGACGGGCTTTGCCCCTTTGTGTAGAACAAACCTACACTGATCGGTTTATGGAACGAGTAGAGAACGAGAAAAATTATTGCAAATTATTCTAACAGCTTAATTTTATCTGCAGGGCATTCTATTACTATCGAGGCCTAACTGGTTACGCGAGATCGGATTTTAGGGAAATATCCTCCCGCGGAAACTGCGTTTGCAGAGTGAGTTCCCTGCCGAGGTGCGGAGGGATAAAGTATGGGGTACTTCAAGTCTAAAGCACATAGATTTTTAAAGTTCGGCAAAGCGCATGCGATGCCCCTAGTATAGCAGACGTTCATGGGCTGCGGTAACCGCTTATTATGAGATGGGCCGGCAGCCATTTTGCCATTCTAGTGGTCTAAAAATTATATCAACATATGTGACTTCAGCCATCATCTACTTACCACAACAGAAGCTCTCGCAATGTTGTAATCCTGCGGCGACTTCGGATTGTCCCTTGCCGTCACGCTAAACTTGAACGGCAGTATATCCTGCGGGACGCTCTCAAACGTCTTGATATTGCTGATAGCGCCTGTATCGGCGTCCAGGGTGAAGTATTCCTCTACGGACTTCGGCCAGGAGTGCTTGTGATACTCTATCTTGCCGTAGTCACCGCTATCTTTGTCTTTGGCCTGCGAACAAAGGGCAAACTCGTTACAAGCCTTCCAAGTTTAGGACTTAAAATAAAAATAAAATGTGTTTATTAATCAAAAACAGAAGCTTAATGATATTTACATACTTGTATGTATAAGTTCAATCGCAAAAGTAATCGTTTTCATTCCAGTTTAAAACTTTCTAACGGTTTTATAAGTTCAATCGCAAAAGTAAGTTGGTGTAATATGAAGTTGATACACGATGATACGCGATTAAACTGAGTTAGTACTGGCTCGGGTACCGAAGGAATTCAAAGGAAAATGGACAATAGGTGTTTGTTTTACGTTTACGAACAATCGTTGTTTTAGCGTTATTATTTCAAATAATTATTACTTCCACATAACCCGAAGGTAGAAAAAATCATTTTAGTGGAGTCGTCCAAAATATTATTATTACTATTTAAATAAATAATCCATTTAGACATGCCTTAATGGGCCACACAGCGCCATCTACTCCCAAACTAAGCTGAAGCTTGCATTATTGCAATAAGAACCTACCAAACTGATATCTTTATTGTCTACAGACTCAAACGACTCAAGAGACGCGAATTCTAATTTTAAAAAAAACTATTTCTTTTTATCATCCATACTATCTATACTAATATTATAAATGGGCAATATATGTGGAGATAGTTCTCCACTTAAAAAATCACGTCAATTCGTCGCTCCGTTTTGCCGTGAAAGAAAGACAAACATACAGACAGACAAACACTTTGCCCATTTATTATATTAGTATAGATAGTATGGATGATAAAAAGAAATAGTTTTTTTTTCACTAGGGATGGAGAGTAACATTGGCTACTTTTTGCCCCTTTCTAAGTGGGGGGAGTAAGGAAGTGGGGGGGCCACCTCCCTAAAATGGGAGGCAACGCGGGCGAAGCCGCGGGCACAGCTAGTATATAATATATCCTTTGTACCTACCAAGTACTATATACGTAAAGCTGTTAGTTTTCATAATAAATTAATAAACAAACTCACCTTAACTTGCAAAACATTGGTATCCAACAGCATATCTTTGGTAACTATCGCAAAGTACTTTCCCATAGCGCCAGCTATAGTCGACTGTTCTTTAAACACGAACACCGGAGCGTTATCATTGACATCGGTCACGTGGACCTTGATCACCGTCTTGCTGCTCTCAGGGTTGATCAGACCCTGTATGGACTCCAGCTGGACTTCCAAAGAGTATTCACTGACTGTTTCGTAGTCTAGCGAAGTGGTGTTCAGGTATATAGCGCAGTCTCTGTCTTCGGTTAGTTTTACGTAGAATACGCCTGGAAAGAGAAAAAGACTTATTGAGTGGACGTTAAGAAAGCCTTGTTTAAAGTTATGACCACACTTTTTTTGAGAAGAATCCCTTCGGACCTCCCCTGTGGCAGATGATGAAGCTCCGAAGGTGGTCTTTGGTGCCAGGTTGCCACGCTGAGCAGTTCCTTACTTCTACCTTGTCATTAGCTAACCCTAAGTAAAGATTTATGTTTAGCCAAAACCTGACACCTACCTCGCGATCACCAACCCAAGCGTGGTGACTAAGGCAAAAGCCTCCATATAAAAGTTGTCATAGGAGGCCCACGTCCAGAAGTAGACGTCTACAAGCTGATTATGATGACACCCAGAAAAACTCATAGAAATTTAAAAAGAATACTAAATGTATGCTTAGCGCTGCGCCCGCCGCCCCTCGTCATAATCAATATATCTTAGTCTGGGCTTCTCGCACCCAGTTCTTGCTAGGCATCTTTGACCAGACCATTCTGCATTGTAATAAGGACTCTAATGCACTAGCTTTTCATTTTACTATTAACATAAAGACGCATTCTAAGCTTTCACGCACCTTTCTGCGAAGACTCCGTAAGTCGACACTTGAGCGGTATATCCGGCGAATGTTCCCGCTTATTCAGCAACGGCAGGACTCGGACCAGTGTACCGTTCGGCGAGTTCTCGGCCACGTGCTCCGTATACACGGTGTCCGCAAAACCGAGTCCCACCTGGAATAGTAACTAATTTTTCGAAACTTTTATTAGGAAAGCCGGGAAGCTTGGAGGAGGGCCCGGCTATTTGTGAATAGCGGTGTTACTTTTAAGCGTCAATTACCATGGAAAATGTCCCAACAAATGAGTTATCAAAGGGTCTAAGGCCTCGTTCAAGGGGGTTTTTGCATATGTAGGGTTAGAAAAATGCCCTACGCGTCGCGTGGTCCCGCTGAAAACAAGGCGCGGTCCCATACGTCTCGTTAAATGAAGCCTTAGAGCGGTTCGCACTACGTCCGACCCGAAACCCGTGCAAATATAATCCGTAGTAACTATAGCACTATTTCTATGGTATTTACGCACTAAATGCTAATGCTATATAGAGAAGTTAGATATCCTCTAATTAGTGCTACTAAGTAGTATTAACTACTACGTACTTATTACTTCCATGATTATCACGGACTCGGATCGAATTCGCATCGGACGCAACGCGCAACCACAAAAAGTTATTACTTCTGATTGATAAATCTCTGATAAACTATGCTGAGCACATCCACCACAGATAAACAATTCATTTTTGCGTTAACTTTATACAATCAGAAACTTGAAAGTGGTGAACATGTGCCTAGCACGAACATTTTCGAAAAAGTATGCGTAACGTTTCCGTAAACATTTGTATGAAACTTGGTACAGCGCCCCTATCGTGCATAAGAGGTACTACGATTACGTACGTTAAACGTAGTGAAAATTATCGCCTGTTTACGGTTACGTTACGCATACTTCTTCGAAAGTGTTCGTGCTAGGCACACAGTCATATTTTGTTATTTTTGTAAGGTATGTACTTCAAAAGTGTTGTTAGGTTTTAGAAGGGTTCTTTACGATTAAGATTGACAAAAACAAGAATAGTTCCCAAAAATAGTTAGTTCATTAAGTTACCCAAAAGGTTTAGATGTAGAAAGGTAAAATGTGACTATTTTACAAGATACTTACATCTGGAGGAACGGTAGCGGAGTGGCTAACGTAGACAGTTAGACTGGTAACTGATGACATCACAGGCTCTCCTTGGTCGTAACCCTGAACGTCCACCTAAAAAGAAAAAATAATCTAAGTATTTCTTTTTATTCACTACTGGCGATCTTCCTGGTACAATAGTTCCTTCCTAGTACGAATAGTTTGCCTGGGAACAAATAAAACCTACTGCGGTCACCAAACCGCCTGCCAAGCGTGGTGACTACGGCAAATCCCCACAAAAGACGTTTAAAGGCTGGATAAAGGTGATCTTATTAGCGTATCGATGGCAACCTACACAAATTCCGACCAGTATTCAGTCACACGAACCGCATCTAATGTAACGTTCATAAGCTCATGTCATTGTGTGCATCCTGCTCCCGTGTGCATGCAGAGACGGACGTTAGGTGAGTCATATTTTAGTGGGTATGCCCATCCATTTTGGGAGGACGGTGTGAGTCCAACACACCAGGCCGAAACAAAAAGGTGAGTGGTTTGTGGATTGAACAGTTCGGACTCGTCTGTAAAAGCCTATGGCCAGCAGCGGCCTGATGATGATGTTATGCTATAGAACTCGATTCATACTCACAGTATATTCACTATCAGTCTCCTTCCTCAGATCATCCCTGACCCTCACGGCGCCAGTGTCGGGTTCCACGTGGAAGTACTTAGAGGCTTTGCCTCTGCCCACCAGCTTGTATCTCACTCGGTTGTTAGGCGTTGTAGCATCGGCGTCTACGGCGGACACCGTCTGTACAAGTGTTCCAATAGGAGACGAATCCTCGATCGTGATTGGCCGGACTACGGACGTGAATATTGGTGCGTTGTCGTTCTTGTCCTGGAATTGTAGATTAGCTTATAAATTAAAAGGACAACTTATGTTATAATGGAAAGGCAGGACGTAATTTTGGAAATCTTTTTCACAGTTTCACACAAATAATCTTATAATGAAAAGGTAATATTTAACGTTTCGGAACATAATTTAAATAAATTACGTCACACTTTAAGAGAGGAGAGGAGGTACATGAAACGTGACATTAAATAGGTACAAGAAAGAAAGAGGTCCCACAAAAGAGACAAGCTGTGACAAGGAAAGGCAAAAAGTCAAGAAATTCGTGTGACGTTATTTGTGGATGACCACTAAGGAGACTAGCTAAGTAAAGAAAAACGTTACGGTGCGTTACATAGGGGAGGGGAGGGGTCAAAAATCTTCAAAAATTGCGTATAATACTTGAACGCTCCCCAACAAGGCAGCTAAAGACAGAAATTGAAGATCTGATAATAATTATATTTCGGTGGTTTACTTACGTCAACCAAAATCTCCACAGTCGTAGTCGACTGTGGTCCATCACTGTTATTTTCCTCCGTGCCCACGATAATCTCGTGACGAGCCATGGTCTCCCGGTCCAGCGGTCTGATAGTCCTGATCATGCCTGACTTGCGGTCTATGGAGAACAGATCTGTGTCTCCCATCATGATGGTGTATGTTATCTCCGGCATGGTGTCTGGGTCTTCGGCCTGAAAATAAGGGTTTTTTCAGACAATTATTGAATTGCTATTTTATCTAATCTTGCGATAGAAAGGATGATCTAGTTCAAAACGATGTATGTAGTAATAAAAATTAGTATAAAAAGTAAAAACAAAAAAGTAACAACACTGTAACACTTGTGTGTTGAGAGTGTTGAGACACAATTCATATTCAGCAAGGAGTTTCAAAGACTCCCCACTCCTACATTTTGATGCCTTGAATCTTTGTTATTTTTTGTTTCAATGAAAAAAGAAAAATACGTGAACAAATTTTTTGTATAATATAAAATACGGACTAAATAAAATGTAGTATGTCCGATAATGATGATGATGAACATAAACTAAAGTCCTCGTTCATACTTACATGGACCTTAACGACTGGGTAGTTGGGAGCATTTTCGGGTACATGCACCGAGTACAACGGTTGAGAGAACACGGGAACTTCGTCGGGCTGGTCCTGGACTTTGACTGTCACGGACGCGGTGCCCAATCGCTTGTCGATAGCGCCATCTGTCGCCGTTACTACGAAGGCGTAGTCCTGAAATAATAGATGGTAAAGGTGAAATGGTGATAGAAGCGCTGAATGTAATGGTAGTAGGTATTACCTATTTGTTGATCGATGTACTCATACCCCAAGGATGGTCTTGAATTTGTATTACAAATAACAAATTAAACATGGCTGAACCAAATTAGCTCCTTTTTTATCTCTTGCAATTTAGCAGGCCTTAAAAATACGAGCAGATCGACCCATGCAATGAATCTTGAAATGACGCGTAACCGCATTTAAAATACAAAAGTTAATATTCTATTGCTTCGCTTTTGTTCTGATACTTATAAAATAAGTAGGTACTATTTTGGGATAGGGGCCATACTCGTATATATTTTTTTATATATTATTTATTTATCTAAGGCAGCCAATTACGTACTGGGCAGTCTAGACACGTTCTATTTGTACAGTGAGAGGAGACTGGAACATAGGGATGCGTGAAAGGAGTGTCCTTTTATGACGTATTTATTTCTCAGCTACGTATGACAAACCCTTGGCAATCATCGACTTTCCCTACGAAGATTGGCAAATCCTTTCACCACATTTAGAATATTAGATTGCCATCGACACTCTAAGAAGAAAAAGCAGTGAGATGAGACTCCCTAACTTACCTTAGTTTGTTCATAATCCAGCTTAGTGTTGGTACTTATCATGCCGGTCGCGTTGTCTATACTGAACGGCAGGTGGGTCGGTATGTTGTAGCTGACAAGTGCGTTGACGCCTTCATCGATATCCGTCGCGTGGACGTAGCCGACGAACTCGCCGGACAAACCTGAAAATAATGGTTTAAAATATTATTTGATGGCTATATAAATGATTATTAATAATATAATTAAAAACTTCAAATAACTAAACCGCATACAATCCTAATGCAATGTTATGCTAAAAAAGGCTAACTAAAGGAAAGTTTCTTGCGGCACTTCATTCTCTTCATGCATGAGGTCTCACGTCGAAGTGCTAGTAGGAAAAATGTTTGGAGCGCAAAAATATTACTCGTGAATCTACGAGTATTTGAAGATTTTTTTTATATCAATTATATATTAACATCCATGTTTTTTTTAAACGCAACAAGTCAACACTACTCAAGTTATAAAAATATCCTATAGATTTCAGTATGGTATTAACCTGCAATGCTATACAAAATATCTGGGAGTTTTCCGCCTTAACCATAACAAATAGCAATTCTGTATTTCAAACATACAGGTTGCGATGCATACCTTCTTTGACTTGGAACTCGTACGAATCTTCGTCAAACTTTGGATTATTGTCATTGATGTCAGTAACTTTGATATTCACGGTGGCGGTACTCGCTAGCTTGCCTGGATCTTCGGCTTTCACCATCTAAAATAATAACAAAATGTAATTAAAACACTATAGGTACTTCTGTCAGAGATCGGTAGAAGAACTAAGGTAACGGATATATCTCAGAGGATGAGTAGGTAGATGCAATAGTAAAGCAGATGAGAAGAGACGAATCGATAGTGCAAAATTTATTTAGATCTATTACAAAACCGTTAATATTTTTTATCTTTATTATAAACATCATCATCAGCATATCGCAGTCCACTGCTGGACATAGGTAGAGAGGTGTACGTGTAAACACCTGGAAGCTTCACCCATAATCGCCACGGTGGGCAGGCGGGTTGGCGATCGCAGGGGCAGCTTCTCGTTCCGGTGACGCTGCTGCCCGTCATTGGACTGTGGTATTTGGCTATGCCCTCAATCGTGATGGTAATACCGCCATCAGTCGGTTGCCAGAGCCTCGTCCGTTTTTCAGCAGGAGGGTGACTTGGAGCTTGAAAAGATGATGATTCGCTCCCTTTCATTATTATTATGAACAATGATTATGAAACTTACCAATTGGTATCTAGTAAGAACTTCTCTGTCGAGCATTCGAATAACAGTGATGATTCCCGTCGTAGCCCCGATGGCGAATTGGCGGAGATCATTGCCGGAAACTATTGAGTATGTGACCGGTTCATTCTCTGGATCTTTGGCCTGTAATACATAAAGAAATAAGTTGATATAGAAATAATAATGACACTTTCTTAACAGGGTTTCGGTTACAGCGGGCAATCTTCAAGTAGTCAGTAGTAAGTTCTTCGTCGATGACACTCTTGACAGAGTGGTCGACGTCGTCATTTCAGGCGTTGGTGGCCAGTTTCACAACGCGCCGCCATTCTTCTCTCACAGCTGCCTTCCTGGTGCATTCGAGTAGCGTCGATATGCCCTTCACTGTTTGCCTTTATCTGGTCAGTCCATCTCATGGGCGATCTCCTTCGTGGTCTGGTACCCTCGACCTTTCCCTGCACCACAAGTCGCTCAATAGCCACCTCTCTCCGACGGCATACGTGACCGGGATACGGGACTGCTCCAAAGATGATAAACGCAGCTTGATGCCGAGTTCTCGATAGAAGACAGAATATATGGTACGAAATTCTACTCTATTATAAAACTAACATACCGTAACAGTGGTGACAGTAGAATTAATAGCAGCTCCCTCAGAGACCCGCGCGAAGTATTCCCTCGAGGAGAACTGAGGAGGCCTCGTGTTAGGGCCAGGAGCCACGGATAACTCAACTATGCCCTGTGAGCTCAGTCCCTTGGCGTCCGTCGCTCTCACTGTGACGCTGTATTGCTCGCCTGCTTGCAAACGGCCAGTGCTTGCTGTAATGTCAAAGGTTTTAATTAAAGAAAGGTTCTATTTGGTACAAATACTTTACACAAAGACTAACAAAGACTTTATCAGAGCTTGATTTTTTTTTATAGAAACTCGACATAATGGCTTCCTTACGCCTGATGGAAAGCGAAAGAGAAGCCCAAGTGGCTGTGACAACGGGCAAGTTACTGGTCAGTTACCTGTCAGTTGCCACCGCCATGCCGGCCCAACCCTAACCCCCCCACGAGCTCCAAAACCCTACTCACCGGCAGAAACACGATACGAAGGTCATTTAGCTGCGGTATTCTATAGGGTAGATTTTAGAGTTCTGACCATGAAAATGTGCCCTAAATCTTAGTTATTCAACGTTATTATTAAATTGAAGAATATATAAATCTAATTATTGTAGCAATAGATTAAACGACTTCTCTCTTTCAGAGAAAATCCATACCTGATGTCTAAAAATTCTTGATAATCTAGTAAACTTTAAAACATTGAAATTAAGTTAGATAAACATTTGGGATAGATATTTTAAAAAGTTAGGTAAATACGTATGTAGTTTCGAGGACAATTAAAACAGTGATCAAAGATATTATATTCACAAAACTACAAGTTAGGTGCTGTGACGTAACAAAAAAACAAAACAAGTGAAAAAACACACGTGTAAATACAAAAATGTGTATGTTAAAGTACATTAACTTTATAATACGTAATGATCACTTATCAACTGTAGAACAGCTATAAGCTGGCATCGTAAGCTGTAAAAACTTCCAACATTTATGAACTTAAAAATTAGCCGACTAAACTCATACCCAAACTCAAATTCCTAAAAAGCATAGTAATATTGGCGTTCCTATTGCATATTACTAATTGAGTACTAATGAGTTTAATATAGTACAATATTTAACTAGCCTAGTAGTGCCAGGGTTTGCGAATTAATCAAATTATTTATCGTTTCAAAAAGCAATTTATCATCGATCTCTTTGGACCTAGCAAATCCTAGTTTATTGTTTATCGGGTCGGAAGCACGAAACACGAATAACTGCAAGAAACGAGACGACGTATGTCTATTTGCATAAATGTTTAAAACACACTTTTAATTAGTGTGATTACACATTGAAGCATAGATAATATAACAGATTCGCAATCCAAGCCTTTCTTAATCAAATAATCGCTAAATACTAACGAACACAGATTAAAAAAAAATTAATAACTAACTTTCTCAAGCTTCTATGCCTAAAATAGTACTAACTTCCAAGTTAAATAGTGTGGTTAGAGAGCTACTCACATATAACTCCAGTGTTAGGGTCGATAGTGAACTTGTTGCCCCCATTGTTAGACACGTGAAAGATGCTGTACGTTATACGTGCGTTCTCACCCTCGTCGATGTCCGTTGCATCCACCTGAGAAACGCAAAAAAATTATCTAAAAAGTTTAAAATAGATGTAACTACGGTCCCCAAGCAAGGGGAACTGTATCTTAGGGACCCTGGGCTCGGTTTTTGAAATCCACTTTGTAGCACAGTATAATGGCCTCCAGTCTTCTGATGAAAAGCGAAAGAGAGACTCAAATCGCTATGGCAACATACAAGTAACCAAACCACTTGTCAGTTGCCACAGCCATGCCTGTAGGATTTTAAAGTGTACTACATATAGAAAAAAGATGGAATTCCAGTCTTCTAATGGCGCATAGCCCTTTGAAACCCATTAAGATTAAAAAAAAGAACTTATTACTACAGACTTACCATTTCTTGTGAAATTTGTCTCTAAGAGGAAATATGCAAACACAGACTAAGTGGGTCATTGTCTGACGTAATTCATGGATGGAGCCTTACGGTTAACTTATATGACCTTTGGTGGAAACAAGTTAATTATCAAGTTACCTTATGAACAGCGGTGGGTTCTAGGCTGGCGGGCACTATGATGGGCTGCGTTTTGGGAATGACGGGCGCGTTGTCGTTCTGGTCCAGAAGCTGCACCGCGAGCGAGAACGGCGCAGACGCCGCGCCACCGTTCGCTTCCCGAGCCACCACCTGAAGGCAAGGGAAAAAGAGCTTTAATGGTATGTAGATTTTGGCTTAATGTCCTATGTCCCTGAATGTTGTTGAAGTCACAGTAGATAGATACTCTTTATTGCACACCAAAAATGTACTTAGAACTAGGCAAAGTATAAAATTGTTGTAAAACTTAGGCGGAAGATGGCTTAAAATGCATGGCTCAAGAATCTCCGAGCATGAGACCCCATGGAGCAGACAATCCATTAAAGCCTCTTTAAGGGATAGCTGCTCAAATTGGACTATCACTGTTTACCTGAAACCTAAACTTTCCGGGGTTGGGAGGATCACGGTCCAAGTTTTCATCGCTGACCACGAGGTATCCGTCCTTGTCGATGTCAAAGAAGCTGGTGGTCAGCTCGAAAGTGTACTTCGGTACTGGATCACCGGGGCCCTGTAATAGATAATACATAAGAATTCATGTAATGTGCTGAATTTATAGCAATGTTACATTTTTCGGTTACTATTTTGATCCACAAAGCACGCAGTATGCAACTAGCAAGAAGATATGCGATTTACTTGTCAGTTCCTTCCCGCTGCGGCTGCTGCAAATACGTTGCTGACGCGCAACATTTTCGCCGCGGAGAGAAGCGTGGATGCCAGTGTATAGTGGCAACTCACTAACGTCGCTTAGCATCAGGTGATTTGGGGTCAAGCGCTACTTCATCATCATCATCATCAGCCTATCGCTGTCCACTGCTGGACATAAGCCTCTCCAGGTGTTCGCCAGTTTGGGCAAACATCTGGAGGATATACCCATAATCGCCACGCTGGGCAGGCGGGTTGGCGATCGCAGGGCGTAGCTTCTCACTCCGGTGACGCTGCTGCCCGTCACCGGTCTGTGGTGTTTAGCTACGTCTTCAATTGTGGTGGTTATACCGCCACCAATCGGTTGCCAGCGCCTTGTTTGTTATTCGGCAGGATGCACCACGGGTAGGTGAGATTGGCTTGGAGGGAAAAGATGATAGGTCGCTCCCTTACATCCCGCTACTTATTTACTTGGTAAAAAGTACTCACCAAATCAGGATCTGACACGCTCAGCCTGATAGGCGCGTCATTCGCGTCCAGTACCCTGGTGCCCTTCGGCGAGTTCTCCTCGACGCGACCCTCGTCGGCAGTGGCCTCCACCACGGGTGGGCTGGCATCTACCGGCCGCACTGTTATGGTCAGCGTCGCAGTGGTGAAGCGCTTCGCCTCTGTTACTTCTTCGGCCTGAAATATGATAAAAATTGGTTAATATGTATGAGAGTAAAGGAACCTGTGTATGTGCAAAATAAAAACAAAATCTGCAGATAATTGAGTTCTAAGTAAGTTTATCAGTTGCCTACTACCCATACTTTAAGCTTCGGCTTAGTTTGAAACTATGTGACCCTGTGTGGCGTCTCTTAAGTCATTTATTTACTTTATTTAATAGATTCATAAGTAATAATTTTACACGTCAAATGTTTTTCCTACCAGCACATGACGTAAGGCCTGATGAAAAGTAAACAGTAGTACCGCAAGAAACTCGCCTACTAAGAGTAATATTATTAACTGCCTTTAGCCGGCGGCTTTGCCCGCGTAAATAACAGTGATCCGTATAAATTATAGCGTATGTGTTATTCTGATCTCTGACCAATATTACTGTAAAGTCTCATTCAAATCTATTCAGTACCTAACTTTCGTGCGAAATGTATCAAACCACAATTCATCCAAACAACGCATTTATATTATTAGTTAGCCCAATGGTTGAGACTGCTTGACTGGTAGAGAATGCCATACGGCATTAAGTCCGTCATTTGTACCTTTTTGTGCAATAAAGATTAAATATATAAATTACTAATTTGGATACTCACCCGAATAACAAGCTGGAATTTCTTCGCGATGGTAGTGTCTACAGGGGCGATCTGCCTCACCGCCCCACTGTTGTGGTCTATCGTGAAGTAAGTGGCCCAGGAGTCCGGCTCCCCCCTCTCTATGGTGTAGCGGATCTTCGCATCCAGCGTATCCATGTCCACTGCTTGAATCTTCTCGGGTTCTATTTTCAGGGTGCCTTCTAGGACCCCGCTGTTTACCTGAAATAGACGAAGGTTTTATTAGTTTTTAACCACCAACGTAAAAATGGGGATGTTGTAAGTTTGAAGTGTTCGTCTGAGTGTACCATGTTAGCTCCCGAACGTGAAGCAATTTAGATTTTTTTTCAAAAGTCGTTTAATCGCGCGAGTTTTAAGTATGTTTGAATTGTTTAACCAAAGCATCTGTTTGATCGGTTCGGGCGTTTATAAGAAGCTCGCCTTATGGAAAGCGGAAAAAAAGTGCTGGATTCTCCAACTAGCTCAATCGAGTCGTCAGTCCATTACGTAGGGTACCATCCGCTATTTTCCCTCTCACGGTAGCCACTCGAAAAATTTTCATAGTGTCATAGAACCTTTTGCGGTGGCTACCTCCTAAATCTATAAACTACATTTACATACTTTCAAATTCAAGCCCTTTTTTGAAGTAGATTGTAGATTCAATACGCTAAGTTAATAAGTGATGATCATACTTACAAAACTAGAATACTCCGGGTTGAAGCACGCCCCTTCATGGAGCGTACACGCTTTGTAGATGAACGACGGGTCTTGGTCGTCATCATCTTGGATGTTCACCGTCAGGGTTGTCGTGCTGGACATCCGTCTTTTGGTGTCGCGCGCACGATCCTGGAAACATTCACGATTATCAGGTATCATCATCATCAGCCTATTGCAATGCTGGACATAGGCCTCAGTTGTTCGCCACTTAGGGCAAACATCTGGAGGATATACCCATAATCGCCACGCTGGGCAGGCGGGTTGGCGATCGCAGGGCGTAGCTTCTCGCTCCGGTCACGCTGCTGCCCGTCATCGGCCTGTGGTATTTAGCTACGCCTTCAATTGTGATGGTTATACCGCCACCTGTCAGTTGCCACCCGCCATGCCGGCACGACCCCAACACCCCACGAGCTCCGGAAACCCTACACACCGGCAGAAACACGACCCGAAAGACATTTGGCTAACTTATATAAACCAAAAGAAAGTAGGCGTATAAAAAAATCATACTTACAGAAGCAACAATAGTGACTAGATACTTCTGAGTGCGCTCGTAATCCAAAGTCCTGTTCACAGTCACCTGCCCCTGATGGGGTATCGGTATGGCGAAGTACCCGTAACCGTCTACCGCGTTCGTGTTCTCAAACGTCTGGTTGTCGCCGGGTATGATGAAGTATTCCGCCAGGCCGTTGACCCCGGCGTCGATGTCCGTGGCTTTGATGCCGTCGAATATGGTAGTGCCTATTGGCACCAGCTGTGAAAGGAAAATGGTCGTTGAGTTACAGAACGAATAACACATGTTCCCTTGTTCTTATAGTCTGGGTATTTTAATATTCTTAGCAAAAAAAAACCGACTTCAGTATGGTGACATTGGGACCAACTAGGAAGTACAGCATTTTGAAAAAAAAACTGCGGTTCTCTCCCAAAGCACCAGGGCCCCCTACCACCAATATCGAAAACGATCGTTTGTTCAAAGAATCGCGTAGTTTCGCGCTCACATTTATCGCTCCCCGTGTTCGATTAGGTGGGCCGTAGGCTTGTTTGCTACCCTAGTGGTATAAAAAAAGTATTATTCTATTGAGAGACTAGGAACATGAACTCACCTCCGATATGCTGGTCTCATACGGTAGACCTTGGAAAACCGGTGCGTTGTCGTTGATGTCAGACACTCTGACTATGACCGGTATCGTCCTCCTTTTCTTTGTAGCTTTCACCTGACACACCAACTGTAAAAATTATTGACGACGTTATTTTGCGGAACTGAAATATGAATTAACTAGCTGTGCCCGCGGCTTCGCCCGCGTTCATGTAGGTGTGTCACATAAGTGTTTTTCTTTCGCAATAAAAGGTAGCCTATGTCCTTTCTCAGGGTCTAAGGATTGTCTGTGCCAAATTTCTACAAAATCGGTTGAGAGGTTTAAGCGGAAAAGCGTAACAGACAGACAGACAGTTACTTTCGCTTTTATAATATTTGAAGAATTTGAGACACTATCCGGTAAGATAGACGGATGCCTTAAAGCTAGCTAGGCGGGTAAGACTCAATGTCATCAAACATTGTTTTATCTAATATGTCTTAAATTGCCTTCAAGGTACACACAATTCCTACTTCATGTACCCACATTTCAGACATAATCTATTACTTCCTCAAACATGGGTGCTGGACGCGTTAACATAATTTTTAGTGAAATTACTAAATTAACCCTTGAGAACGCACTAATTTATCAAGACAAAGTAGGTATTCGAAAAGAGCCATCATTTTCCTGAAGAATAGATTTTTCTGAAGATTGCAATAAAAGCTTCCAGCCGAGCAAAGAAAGTAGGTAGCGAACAACTGAAGAGAGAGACCTATGTTGAGCAGTGAAAGTCTAATGAAACTGCAATTAAAAGACTCTCATCTCCAAAAATATCCCATCGCAAAAATGCACCAAGAAGCGCCAAAGTATTTCAATTTATAAATCGCACAGAATACTTGATGAAGGGGATCCCGACAGCCGTACCAGTGGGCGAAAACATTAATTAAGCTTACCGCTTCACCGTCAATTAACATTGATATGCAGATACGCCCTCGGGCGGTTTGATAGAGCAACTACCTGCCAACTACCTGACGATATGGCATAAGAAAAAGTCATGCATATCAACTAGGGGCTATAATCGGGGTGCTTGAATCGTAATTTCATTACTAGGTGTTGTCATGTATGTAATTACTGCATGAGACAGTGTAAATGCACGTTTTATGAGTGGTCAATTTGTCGTCATTGATATATCTGACGTGAGAACCTTCTTTTTGTATATTATATGGAAACATGTATGAGATAACTTTGCCGTCTCTTAGGTAGCTTTTAAGGTACACTTCTAAGTTGTAAAGAAATAAGTAATCATACGTAGATCCCTTCAATTTGTCATTGGTGATAAGTAAGTGCGTTTTGTGTACATTATATGGAAAATTCTGTAAAATAGCTTCATTGCCTGATAACAGGCAGCAGCGTCATCGGAGCTAGAAGCTACATCCTGCGATCGCCTATTCGCCCGCCCAGCGCGGCGATTATGGGCAAAACCTCCAGATGTTCGACCAAAGTGTCGCACGACTGGAGAGGCCTATATCCAGCAGTCGACTGTAATAGGTTGATACGATGATACATACATATGGATCATCGAACATACGGCACACATAAGCTCTAAAGTAACAAGAAATTATACATAGAACATTAAGTGGTAGGGTAAGTTTGTATGTGTAAGTAATCCAGTTCCGGTTCGCTTAGTATTATTGTCTAGACCTGTCGCAGCGAATCTAGCTTCGAAATGAAAGCTTAGTTCGCCACAGGGATATAGGTAACTAGGCTGAAATGACAAACACTCTTCTATGTACTTACACTAGCAAAATACTACTAACAAGAACGAATAACGATAAAAGTAAAGATAGTGTGGCATTCAATCCGGAAAGAAGGGATTTAGAAGTTTTCCTACAGTATTTCACCGGAGGAAAATGCAGTTTACGCATACCCGCTGCTCGGGGTAGCAGCGGGTTATGTGGGACTCACTCCACCCCCACAAGAATTCCTAGGCTATGATTTACCAACCAAAAGGTAGTGCTATTAAACTCCAGATCATCTATGGGCCACAACTGTACCTACACGTATTAAGATTTCACCTATTGAAACTGAAACAATCATCGTAGACTCAAGAGAGTATAGGAAAGAGTTGCCACATTGTTGATGAACAATTAAAAAGGGCTCGTTGAAACAAGACAGAGACAGCACATTAGAGTGAAAAGGAAAGAGATACGTGGACATCTAACTGTTATCACTACACTGGTGTGCAGTAATTAGGCGTACCGTTCTCGTCAATTAAACATGAAGCAGAAATGCTCTTAGAGAGAATAATCTTGACTAGTGAAGAAACAGATTTATGAATGACTAGCTGTGCCAGCGACTTCGTCCGCGTGGAATAGTTCCTTGGGTAGTGATTTTAATGACCCCCAGTGCCTGGCAGCTGGCAGCGGCGCGGCGCAGATCTCGGCGCGCTTTATATACCCGCGCAAACGTACAGCAGGCTCGACGTGATTAGTTAAATGGGCGTAACTTTTTTATTTATAGACCGATTAACATGAAACAAACACTAAATGTTAAGGGAAGCTTCCAGCAATATATTAGTGAAAACCGCATCATAATCGGATACGCGGTTTCTGAGATTAGCGTGCACAAACATACAGACAAACAGACAAACCGACAAACAGACAAAAATTCCAAAAATCATTGTTTTGGGTACTATTGCATTAATAAAGGCCTCCCACAATATTTTTTCACATATATCTTCCATGTACAGACAGCGATTCGTTACATTTTTATTATATGTATAGATATAGATAAGAAGATGATAACTTCCGATGGAATTCTCCATAGGAAGCTAATGTAGATTTGAATTTAAACCATATGTCTTAATACCCTGCTATAATAATTTTCATAGGCATTCATGTAGTTGTGACAGAGCCTTGATCTTGTTTTAGGTTAAATTGTGTTAACTAAAATATCGTTGTGCTTGAGAAATCGCACGATGTGGAAGATAGGATATAGGAAGAGCAATAAAATAAATCGCTAACGAAATGACGGCTTCTCGGACTAAAAAAAATATTTGGTAACCTCCCAGCAATATTGAAAGAAAACCGCCCATATATATATAACAGAAGCTAGAAAGGTTGAGAAACAGTGAACTAAGTAATTAGGCCTACAGCGCACGTCAATTAACTTTGATATGCAGATACGCCCTCGGCGTACGATAGCACTTTGCAGGTGGGGAAACAGATTTATGATTACCAGATGACAGCTAACACAATTTGCTTACTTAATTGCATAAATAAACACTAGATAAAAATAGAGTGTAAACGGTAAAGTTTACAAAGTTACAACATAAGCATGACTTCCTATGGAGACATACAATACAACATAATTAAACATGATTATAGTAATTATTCTTGATGTTTCCCATCCGACAGGTAAAAGCTGTGCTGTTCTTAAATGTGAAATAAGGTATTTAACATAGCAAATTCTAGTAAGGATAGACTTTGATGGTAATAAGTTATATTAAGATACCAAAATTTTATGAAAGAATTCAAACGGATTTATCTTTTGTGGGAGACAAACATGGAAAGAATCTTTAAAAGAATAAAAGATCTAAAACTATGCTGATAGAAGGAGATATGGATAATATGGCATACAAATTCATGGCCTCATTACTAGAACCAACGACCATGAAAAGTTACCCTAAAAGGATGATCATACGTATTTAAAAAGACAAATCAAGAATTCTAACTCTATTCAAAGCAAAACTGCAAGGAAATCCTACAAATGTCTCAAGAAAGTAACACATACAAACACAAAAAAGTCGCTACTTGTAACACGATTAGTTAACGATTCGACATGCGCAAATTGGACTACTCCTTTTAAAGTACAAGTAATCTGTACCGATCGTTTAGCAACAAGTCTAGCTAATCAGCTGTTACATTTTCAGGTGACGTGAAAGTCGATAAATGATATACCGCAAGGCTTGCGGCCCAATCCCGTTTTGTATACATTATGGCGTGAATCTCGTTGGACGCGATTGCGAATGTAGCACCTGTCACTCGGACTCTGTCTCATGACTACTTTTTTATAGACCGACGCATGGTACTTACTCATTTCCGCTTTGTGATTGAATCTTCAATAGACTATTAGATAGCGACATTTTAGAGACTTTTTTGCTGATTCAATAAACGATTAGATTCAGAGTTTTTTTTAAAGATAGGCGGTGTGAGGCCTAGAGGCCACCTAATACGTCGATCCGACCAGCAGCGTAGCAAGTAACAATAAAAATTCTGCTCGATTATGAAAAGTTTCCCGCATGTTCAATCAAATTTGATATGAGTCAAATACAACTAATGTATTTGAATAACATTCACTCAACGTTTCGCAATCTCAGGGTAAATATTGTGAATAGCCTGGCAGACTCCAGAGGTTCCATATTGGAAGTTTTTGGGTGTACTTCAGCAGAAGTAGCTAATGCTTTCGATCCCTAAGTCAATGCAATAAGCTTTACTTTTGATTGTAATGTATCATCGGCTTTAGCTGTTGATCATACCAGATCGCTTTGTAACCTCCCAGGTCGGCAATTCTCAAACCGCCTTGAGGTAGTTCTGATTAAGCTTAACGACTGATATACCGGATCTTAGGTGGGCCTAAGGGACAGATATACTCGTAGTGATACTGTCGTTAAACTGTATCAGTCATGAAATATACAACGGTTCAAGCGTTATTTAAGAGCAGAGTCGCAAAGTCCAAGAACCAACTTCAGCCTTTACTGTTCATTCATGAACAAATGACCATCACAGGACGTAACTTCTTGCTCCGGTGACGCTGCTGCCCGTCATCAGCCTGTAGTATTTAGCTGCGCTATCATTCATGATGGTTATACCGCCACCAGTTGGTAACCAAGAGCCTCGTTCGTTATTCAGCAGGATGCACCATGGGCAGGTGAGAGCGAAAAGATGATGGGTCGCTCCCTTACAACCGCAAGGAGCTACGCCCTGCTATCGCCAACCCGCCTGCCCAGCATGGCGATTATGGGTATAACTTTCACCTGGAGAGGCCTATGTCCAGCAGCAGACTACGATAGGCTGATGATGATGTACAAATGTCTGAATTACCTGGAAAACCATATGCGACAGGTTGTCAGCATCTCTGTCGAGTGGCTGAAGGAGCTGCAGCCTCTTCCCGTCCAGCTGGAAAAGCGTGGGCCCCTTCGGGAACACCGTCGACAGCACCACGTCAACATCCGGCTCGCCCACTATGGGCAGTTCCGCTGGTACCGTGCTTTGGTTTACTTCTGCATAGGAAATAAGCGATCGGTTAATAGGTTTCATGAGGAGGCCTATGTCCAGCAGTGGACTGATATAGGCTAATGATGATGATGATGAGGAAGAGGGAGAGAGGTCGTAGATTAAGAATCTATGTACATTTAACCACACCGTAGGTTCAATTATTTGGATGTATAATGTACTAGCTGCTGCCCGCGGCTTTGCCTGCGTGAACATCGGTTTGTCATGAAGAGCTTACTCTGTCATTATATCATGTACGTACGCGTCTTTGTCTCGTATTTTATCACACGCGCTTACGAATGGATGCTCAAAAGATGATGAAGATATAGGTATTCGATTTGAGTGCTGAGAAATCTGAACATAGGTTGACACAGGACAAACACAATGTAGGTACCTACATCATGTTGGCCTCTGGTTGGCCATTGGAAGCCGCGGCCCATTGTTCAGGAATCACCTGGTCTTAAGCTATGGTTCTCTTAACTGTAAGTTCCGGTGATGACTTATCCAGAGCGACGTCTTCCTGAATTATTCGAGTTATCTAAAAAAGTTCGTTTTCTACATTGAATCCTACCGGGAACCGATATAATGCGCCACTGGGGACAGCAGTCATCAGATTGTTATGTCGCGTCCGCACTTTTTTGAGTCAATTAGTCTTTTTACGGTATCAAAAATGGTGCTTACCTACGTACCTAGTTACTACTATGAATTCTCATTATTTCAAACAGAGCAACCGCACGTAATGCACTTGTGTATGGGCATAAACATGTACACTTCAATATCTCGTGCATACTTGCCCGGTCTGCTTGGAGAATGTTCATTGTGGCCGATTTTCGGCCAGGAGAGGGCTGGCGTCGGCGCGATACGTTTAAAATTAATTAATATAGAAATCATCATCATCATCAGCCTATTACAGTCCACTGCTGGACACAGGCCTCTTCAGTTGCTCGCCACCTAGGGCAAACATCTGGAGGATATTATGGGTATAAGCGCCACCTGGGCAGGCGGGTTGGCGATCGCAGGGTGTAGCTTCTCGCTCCGGTCACGCTGCTGCCCGTCATAGGCCTGTGATATCTAGCTACGCTTTCCATCGTTATGGTTTTACCACCACCAGTCGGTTTGCCAGAGCCTCGTTTGTTGATCGGCAGGATGCACCACGGGCAGGTATTCAGGGTTTCACTCCAAGCCTTCCTCAGGCTTGGAGTGAAAAGGTGATAGGTCACTCCCATACAATATAGAAATATGGATACTTATTTTGTACTTTTTGGAAAATAAGTGCGTTTAATAATCTTATATCTATACAACTAAAACAGAATCTGGATATCCTGTGTATGAACATATTTTGAGAAGCCACGCTACTAAGTATCTTTTATTTCGATTTTTCTTTATGTCATACTGAGCATCTCTAAGAATATAATGTGAAAATTATTTAACGATAAAATTATGATTTTTTAATTATAGGTGGTACCTAACTGTGTACAATAATTGTACATGTTAGTACACAGGTTTTAAGTATCACGCCGACCAAAAAGCGACCACTTGGCCGGTGTATGAATCTTAACTTACTTCAAAGCGTTATTTTCTTCCGACATGCGTAATTAAAACGATTTTATTAGGCTGAAATGTTATAATATTAGTATATTGAGGACAGAAATTACAATTTGGATTAGAAAAATATTTATTAAGCATACACTGATCGCAGTTTCGTCGCATCCGAGCTAGACATGTGGCCCGTTGTGAGCCTTCTGAGATTGCAGTAAGGTTTTTGGTTCTTGGTCACTGTGATTCATTATCAGATGCAGGCCGCCTTGGTTACGGGTTATGCTAGATCTGTTTTGACTGTACACAATTTTATTCCTAAAGTTTGTTCCAATTTGTTGCTGAATGAGGTGCCTCTGAAACTGAGCAATATTCTAGTAGACAACGCCGGTGGTTATCTCTTTACGTTGGTCGTCTTTTCAGTTATAGCAGTTTGCATATAGTATTTTCCGAAGAATTTCATTCCGAAAATAAGCCGCACAATTTTAATTCACAATTATTTGTACTTATTGGTGGCGAATTTCCGCATTTGCCTACCTCGATATCAGTACCTGTCATGTCAAATTGATAATTTCGCTGACAAAGTCAAGAAATGACAGTATCTATGGTGTACTCAAAAAGTTTTTAATCATTCCGTAACATATTTTCCCAAAATTCTAAATGAAAAAATTGATGAATCGTTGTAATTTATAGCCTATATGTTAATCTGATGCATAAACAATATTCGTGTAAAGTTTCACTAAAATCTGTTCAGTAGTTTTTGCGTGAAAAGGGAACAAACATCCATCTATCCATCCATCTATCCATCCAAACAAACTTTCGCGTTTATAATATTAGTGGGATAAGGGAGCGATCTGTCATCTTTTCGTTCAAGTTTAGGTTTATTGACACATTGTTTAATAATGACTTGTTATACAATGTGTTAATGTAATGTAACAATGAAAATATTAAGTAAATAAAACTGCCGCATCAATCGCCAATTTTATAGATTTCTACAAGAAACGACATTAAGTTTGATAAATAAAGCAACAGTAATCTTTTGACTTTTCGATTATATTTTATTAAAAATAATAATATAAATATATACGCGATAAAGTTGATCGCGAAGACGCAAAGTAAATCATGATTGACGACCCATGGGTCTACACTTAAGGAGGCCTGACTTTAAGTAAGAGGTAATAGTAAGAAAATACTCCCCTAAACGAATAAGGGCACAATGGCCAATTTCCGAGCAGACTAGCCAAGTACGCGGGATATGTGTACGAAACACTCCTGTCGCTCTATAGACCACGCTATAGACTGACGTTTTTGCTCGAAAACCTCTATTCACTATTCTCACAAACTCAACAGTGCCGAACCCATAATAATAAATTAATAGACCCTTATAAACGGCATTGCAGAAAATCCCGGCTATTTACAATAGTACGCCAATCAAACTACTATTATACGAACCTAATAAACTGTCCGTTGGTCCGATCAATAGTTATAAAACGGAATAAATCTAATGGAACAGTGACACTCCAATTACTAAAGCCATCTACTAAGTCTTGAGCCCTAGGCTGTAAACACATGGCTCTAATTAATGAACCCCGGGCCGACCAATCATCTAGTGTCGAACTGTCAGCTATATCAAACTCCTACCGAATAGTGGGTCTGACATTTGACAGTTTAGGGTGCGGTTCCAATGAGGTGGGGCGGAGCAGAGCGGAGACGAACTTTGCCGCGACTAACCAATCATATGGCTTTATTTCATTTCTTGGATTAGGGTTAGGATACGTATCCACAGAGGCGGAGCTGAGCGAAGCTAACTACCAGTGATATAGCAAAAAAATTTTAAGCCGGCAAAATACTTTTGGATGTTGTAGAAGACGACGAAGGGAATTTCAGGAAACAGGCAGCAGCTTTTACCTGGATACAAATAAAGCCTACTGCGATCACCAACCTGCTTGCCAAGCGTGGTGGCTAAGGCAAATTCCCCAAAATTACAATTGTCAATGGGAGAATTTGCCTTAGCCACCAGAATTTGCCTTAGAGAATTTGCCTGAAAACGTTTTCAGGCTATTGACGATGATGGTTGCTCAAATCACACATCTCTTCTCCGCTACGCTTCAGTGGAACAAGACCGTTCATCAGTTTGTATAAGCCCCGCGCGTCCCCGCTTCAGTAAAGATGCATCCTTATGCTGTTATTTGGAGTTGCTGCAGTTTCTCTCATTAAACAAGGGTCTTTACTACGTTTGTTTTAGTGTCAGTCTGATACAGATTTATGAAGGAAATATTTTACTAGATCCTTTACATGCACTCAAGTTACCCAACCTGTCCAAATTACCGAGATAGACAATGGACTCTATACTGTGGACAATTGGTTGATAATCCTTTGAGGTTTATTTGGTTCATGTGTACAGAAGCCACTTTCGCTTCGCCTAATAGTGGTTCTATTAAAACTAAACTGCTTGATCAATATAAGTCTCGTGCCAAAAAATCTAGTTTTGTGACATGAGATTCTCAACGAAGGCACCACGAATATATATTTCGATATCTAAACACGTAATAAACGAATGTTTGTCTCTGGTGGGGATCGAATTAACGATCCTTTGTTAAGAAGACAGGAGTCACTACCAAATGACGCCAGTCCATACATGTATAGGTACATATGATAGAAATTTATATTAAAAGATAAAACAAATGAAGGTCCAAAAATATCAAAAGAAAAGTCCATATTTCAATAGCCCTGCCGTAGAAACGGCGCATACAAAAAAGTATCTGCAAGTCTGCAAAAGCAACATACATGTATCAACTGGTAGTCAGCAATTAATCTACTTAATGATAGACAATATCCTGCAACATATAATATTCTCAAGATGGAGCATTTGTAATTAAATGATGCACCGGATTCCCTTCATCTATCTTGATATTACATTGACATTACGTTTGAGGGATTACATCGGACGTGCATTACATAATAAAGTCATCATTCAAATGATAGAAATAGTTTTGTAATATGTATTTTTTATACCTAAATGAAAACTATTCTTCTTATAATTATTCAGGATTATACATTGTATAAATGTAAGAAAGAGGATACTTCCAAAATCAAAGCAATAGTTCGTGTGAAAAAAGGATATACAGGACGCTGAATGTGTTAGAAGATGAAAGTCTAATTTCTTTACAAATTTTGACCATTTAGTAATAACAACAATATACTAAAAACAGTAAGAAACATTAAATATTTAAGCATGGCTTCAAACAACAGTGTTGTTTTGGTAGTAGTTTGCTTGATATTAATAATGGCAACCTGTTGCTATCAATTTTAAAAAGATCTCATTTAATTTAATAAAAATAAAATAAATTAATGGGAGCCCTCCCATGGTACAGAACCTGCGTGATTTTCTCGCACTCGCGTGGTTTTAATAATAATATTGAAATTATTATAATACTTACGACTGCCCCTACTCTCTTCAATATCCACTATGATGCTGGATTGTCCTGTTTCCACTTCACATGGACCTGAAACAAGTACATACATTTGGGTCAGACTTATAATGACAAAAACAAAACGCTCATACGCATTCCAAGTACAAAAAGCGATCTGAATGTTTCAATGTCGAAACTAGCTTTTACTAGCTAGTTTTTCTTTGGCTCAGATCTGAATGTGTTCTGTGATACACCTTCAGCACTGTTTTTTTTTTTGTTATAGTAGCAGTATATAGCGGTTTCCTATGGCCTGATGGAAAGCGAAACCAAAGTCGCTGCGGCTGCTGCCGGTCGCTGCCGAAACGCTACCGAAATCACTCCACAGCTGTTTCACGGATTGTACCTACGGTGGTTTTGCTACTGTTAAGAAGCGAACAAGTCAAGAAGATCCTTAGTTAACTTATTTAACACCCACAGGAAGAATTGGGACGGCAATTTATATTCTTTATTGCAAATAAACAATACAAATCTAATCAAAAACACCATGCAGTGCAGCCAAGGGTACAAAAAGCTAAAATCTACCTCCCGCAAAAACTGTCAGGGGCAGCGCAGACGACAGACTATAACGCACACGACGCGCAAAAATCTGTCGCGGATATTTCACAGACTCAAAGCACACGACGCACATCAGCGAATATTCTGTCGGCAGACCTAGACGCTCTTCTTAAATGTCTCAGACGCAGAATCTATCGCACAAAAAGTGTGCGCTGCTCCTCATGCTAACTGTCACTGTATCATAAAACATGTTCACATGTCATTTGCGGACGAATGCTCCCGTGTGCTCCTCGTAAACCTCACTATTCCAATAATCGTGACATTCGCGTTAACATTAGAAGTATTAGCCCTGCTGCAGGAAGCCATAAAAAGAAACATTAAATTGTAAAAGCATTGCTTGCACACCGTGAAATAAATCACAGTGAGACGGCTCTGGTGTAGTCAGTTGCCGGATCATAAGAACCAATAGAAAGTTGAAATTGTTTCTTAGATATACGGTTATAAGGAAAAGGGGTAATATAGTTGTGTTAAATAACTCACGTCATCTATTTACTTTTGTTTACGGTACCTAAAATTCTTCATTATCATCATCATCATGCTAACGTCACTACTGGATATAGGATTTGTCTAGTCACCACGCGTGGCAGGCGGGTTTATGACCGCAGTAGGTTTTATTTGTAACCAGGTAAACGCAGCTGCCCGATATTCCCTTAACCATCTTTTACATTACCAAAGAGATGGAATGGAGTATTTGGCGTGCTTCCGGATTTAGAATAGGACCACCTATTCTAAATCCGGAAATACGAGTAGATAACTAAAAATACAACAGTCCCAAGATCAAGGGAGTGTATTTTGACGTGCACGCACAATGCACTTGACATTGTCAAAAAATCCGAGTTATCTCTACACGAAAGATAAGAATGAAAACAACATCATCAACATTACCTGTTCAGAAATATGAAAATATGAACCTTAAAAGTTAAAGGAACACTACCAAATGACTCATCTAAAGCTGAATCATTACAATTTCAAACTGGGGTCACAGCCGTATACCATTCACTGTGCCTCCGATTTGTAACGAATGTATCGAATGCAACCGCGGAAGCTCTAACACGAGATCGAAATGGGATCGTGTTGAGCTAACAAACGGCGATAAATAACAGAATCGGCAGGTGCACAGCAAAATTTCGCGCAGCTTCGTTAGGCTATGTACCTAATTATCACTTCGACAGGGCTGTGACAGCCACCAGGCTCGCAGCCGCTTAATTGTCCGAGTTTCGCCTTTTCACAATCGTTCACGACAAGTCTCTATTAAGCAACTCATCTTGTTAGTCTCAGAAATGCTGATTTGCAAGTTATTCTGTACCAGTTGCAGCTGAATTCTCCGCGTGATATTTTGTGATTTGTTGTTTGTTTACAAGCTTTCCAATGCATTATATGCCTCGATGCTTTAGTGGTTACACATATAGTGGTTTGTGGGGCTCTCAAATGTTAGTTTACTGTTCAGAAATGTGACGGGAGTAAAGAAATTCCATTTCACGCGTTAAGCCGATGGTCTTGCATTCTGATCTCTCTGCGTTGTGGGTATGTTGTCCTATCTTATTCCATCATCATCATCATCAACCCGTGTCAGTCCACTGCTGGACATAGGCCTCTCCTAATGTTCGCCACCTTGATCTATTTTGGGCCACTCGCATCCAGCACTTGCCAGCCGTCCTGCGCAAATCGTCACTCCACCTGACCTGAGGGCGTCATACACTACGTTTGCCGAGACGCGGTCTCAGATCAATGGGATCACCACTAATCTTATTTCAGAGACTGAGAAATTTCAAGTGTGCGTAAATTAATCTTCGGGCCAAACAATTTCAAATCAAACATCTTTTTAACTGTAAGAATATACTTTTCAAACATCTTTTTATGTACAAAAATAATATACTTAAGGTATTTAAAAGTTTTATACAATTTGTTTTATTTTGCATGATCACTTGCATATTTTGGTTTTACTGACATACAACGTAAATTGAATAGAAGCTTACTGACTCTAAATGCGGATAAAACTAAATTTGTAACCTTCTCAATTACCAAAAAAACTCAGCCGCCTATCAATACATTTTATCTCCTTGCTCACCAAATAAATTGTAAATCCAAGAATAACGATAGTTGTGATTGTCCAAAATTAGAAAAGGTCTCGGCATATAAATATTTAGGCATAACACTTGATTCACTCTTAACTTTAGTCCCTACATAAATACCTTAACACAAAGAATACGCAAACTAACTGCAGTCTTTAGAAAACTAAGACATATTGCTACAGAAAAACTATTAAAGACACTATACATCACCCTATGTCAGTCTATTCTGTCGTACTGTATCACTGTCTGGGGTGGTGCTCACAAAACAAATCTGCTACCGTTAGAAAGGGCGCAAAGATCAGTACTCAAGGTTATGTATTCACTCCCTTTCAGATACCCAACCACTCAACTATACAACAGAAGCAAAGTGTTAACAGTGAGACAATTGTACTACTTGGAACTTTTACTAAAACAGCACAAGTTGAGCGAGGCCTGTCAACAGGCACATAGTGGAAGACGAAAGCACATTAAATTCACCAATGCATATGTGGCTTGTCGTACACGCTTCGCACAACGATTTTCACAATTTGCAGGACCATTTCTATACAATAGAGTTAACCAAAAACTAAACATATGTCACAAAAACAAACACACATGTAAAACGGTAATAGCGGAATGGCTCCTAACATTAGACTATAGCAATACAGAGGAACTATCAACAATTTTATGCTAGAAAAGATATATACATGCAACTACCTAATATAATTTATACATATAATGCAAAACAAACATTTATTATTATTACATTGTATTTATATACTTAAAAAATATTTATCTTCATCCACATAATATATACACAAAAGTTTACACACCTACCTGCACATTTTAGAGCATAAGTACCTATAAGAACAGGTTAGACCTAGTTTAGGTACTTAAGTGACAATCTGTACTGTAACTTAAGTTTTTATTTTGAACAATAAAGTTTATTATTATTTTCACTTACTTTCTTTTTTCTCAACCAAACGGCTGGTATAAGAATTAGCTACGGGCGCTATTGCCAAAGTAAGCTAATCTCTATCATCGTGGTTCGTCTGTGTATCGGTAGAATATGGTTCGTCCTGTAGGAAACGTCTAACTATGCGACATGTGTTGAGGATAGCTGCTTTTTGCATTGTAATAAATGAGTTTTCTGGTAGATCTAAGAGTCGGATACTGCTGTGAAGATGTTTGGGTATTACACCTGTACTAGAGAGCACGATTGGCACAATATATACTTTCTGTAAGTTCCATATTCTTATTATTTCGTCTTTGAGTTCTGAGTATTTCTGTACTTTTTCTGAAATGGCTGTTTTGATGTTATGGGTGTTAGGAATTGAGACATCAATAAGGTATGCTATTTTATTTAATTTATCTATTAATGTAATGTCAGGTCTGTTACAATGAATTGTTTTATCGGTAAGTATTGCACGATCAAAGTATATTTTGTGGTTGGCACTCTCTAGCACAGATTTGGGTATGTATTGGTAGTATGGTTTAACTTTTGGTGGTATTAGATTATGCTTTATTGCTAATTTCTGGTGTAGGTAATTTGCGACTTGGTTATGCCGATGGGTATAATCTTTCTGGGTTAGTATTGGGCAGGCGTTTATAATGTGCTGGATTGTTTCAGGGCTTCTGTGACATTTCCTGCATCTGTCGTCCTGTGCAGAAGGATCCTTAATAATGTACTTTCTATAGTTTTTGGTCTTTATAACTTGATCTTGGATGGATATTAAGAATCCTTCTGTTTCCGGGAATAAGTATCCAATTTTAAGCCACTGGTTTGAGGCTATGCTGTCAATATGTGGTTGTTCCAAATCTTGAATATGCCTACCGTGTAGTTGTTTCTTTCGCCACGAAGCTAAACTTTCTTTCTCGCTATCTTGTGCATTACTGTATAGTATGTTTGGGTTATGAAGGTTAAGTGGTGTTAACTGTTTATCAGATTCGACTACTGCTTTATGAATCTCACTTTGAGTTTTACTGTAGAAAAATTGTCTCAAATTATTAACTTGGCTTTCCCATAGAACTTTTAGATTAACTAAACCTCTGCCCCCTTTATCTCTTTTGATTGACATTCTTTCTATGGCTGATTTTGGATGTGCATATTTATTTTTGGTTAGTGTAGTTCTTGTTTTAATCTGTAAGTTACTGATATCTGTGTTCGACCATTTAATCACACCAAATGAGTAGGTTAGGATAGGAACTGCGTATGTATTTAATGCTTTAAATAAATTTTTAGAATTTAGCTGCTTTTTACAGATTATTTGTATTCTACGTAAGTATTCTCTCTTGAGTTCTTTTTTTATTTGTGTATGGTTTATGCCTTTATTTTGCTTCACTCCTAGATATTTATATGTATCTGTACTATCCATAGCCTTTATATTAATTTCCTCATCAATTCTATAGTCACCTGAAATTACTTTACCTTTATGTATATGTAGTGTGTTGCATTTTTCTAATCCGAAAGTCATATTTATGTCTTTACTAAATTTTACTGTTAAATCAATAAGATTTTTCATACCTGACTGTGTATTAGCAAACATTTTGATATCATCCATGTACATGAGATGTGATACTGTAGCTTTATTCGAAAGTTTGTAACCATATTTTGAATCATTGAGCAGACGAGAAAGAGGGTTAAGTGCTAGACAAAACCATAAGGGACTCAATGAATCACCCTGGAAAATGCCATTACAGATGTTTATTTCTCCTGTGTTTATTTTGAAATTCTTAGTTGTAAGAGAAAGCATAGTTCTCCATCTTGTCATAGCATTTTCCAGGAATGTAATTATAGTTGGATTTACTTTATATATTTGAAGAATTCTGATGAGCCACGAGTGTGGTAGACTGTCGAAAGCTTTTTTGTAATCTATGTAAGTTACGTGCAGATGTTTACTACTGGCATGTTTCAGTATTAATGAGTCAATGATCAATTGTTCCTTACAACCCTTATGGTTTTGTCTACACCCCTTTTGTTCCTCACTTAAAATGTTATTAAATTCTATGTGTTTATTTATTTTATTAGTTATACAAGCTGTTATTAATTTATATAAAGTTGGCAGGCAGGTTATAGGTCTATATTGTGCAGGATTAGCTGTGTCTGAACTTTTAGGTAGCATGTGAGTGATGCCTTTCGTGACAAAATCTGGTAGCTCTTCTTCACCTTTTATTATTTCAGTACACTTCTTAGCCAAATAGTCATGTAGAATTACAAGCTTCTTGTACCAAAAGTTTTGGATTCCGTCTATTCCTGGTGCTTTCCAATTCTTCATTCTTCTTGTAACCAGTTCTATATCCTCTTTAGTAATATCTACGAATTCCATTTCATCAATACTCTCCCATGTCTTCTCTTCCTTTTTCACCCACTCTGCTTCTTCATTGTGTTCCTTATCAGATTCCCATAAATTAGCCCAATAGTCTCTGAGATCCTCTTCAGTTGGTATTGTAGAGTCATTAGTGGATGTATTATTTGTATTGTTCAGTGCTCTATAAAATCCTTTTTCATTCGTTGCAAATAGTTTATTGTCCATTTTTCTATGTAATGATTTTAGATACCGAGCTAATCTGTGTGTCTTGAGACTTAACTTTTGTTTTAGGGTATCTAAAACTTCCTGTGGTGATGTGTTATTGTTTTCATGTGTGGAGTGTACTTTATATTTCCTGAGAATGATATTCACTTTTGCTACTAACTTTTTAGACCTATTATTATTAATGTATTGTATTAATCTTGCAATGTCAGACCGTAAACTTACAATATCTTTTTCTAGTCTTATTTGCCACGACGGTTTTGCTGGTTGAGCATTGTTCCTATTATTCAACATGTCACCTACCTTGTATCCCAATTCCTTACTAATGACTACAGCAGTACAATATATAAGTAAATGAATATCTATGATGCTTGAATCTGAATTTAAAAATTGTCCTAATATCCGTCGATTAAACATACTAACAAGTTTATACAGTTTTTTATTTTCCCGTATTTTTGGCAACCTTGGTCGAGTCTCCGGGTCGATTTCTATATAATTTTCTAACGCCGTTTTAAACTTTGTTAAAAGTTCCGTCTCAAAATCCTTATTTTCATTCATATCATCTGCTGATTGCATTGGAATTGCCTCTTGTGCTGATGAATGTAGGGTGAGTACTGTTTGTGAATAATTTGTACTTCTAACATCTATCTGTTGTTCCATAGCTTCATATTCTGCAGTAAGTTGGGTATCGATGGGCCTATCAGTGTACGTGTCATGTTGTGTTTCCAATGTTGCGGACATTTGTGTACTCCTCAGTTCGTCTGCTACTTCATCTTTTATGGCATTTAATCTATCTTTATCTATATATTTATTTTTAAATATCATCCTTTTTTGATCTGCTATGCGTTGCTCGGTGATGTGTGAGAGCTCAGGATATGACTCTATAAAAGCTTGATGAAGAAGTTGTCTATAAGCAGTAAGGTCTGTTTCTAGGTGTGTAATTTTAAAATAAGCTCTAATAATCATTTCATTCTGTTCTTTGGTCCATCTCATACGTTTTTGACTGTGTTGATATTTACTTGTTGTGGCAGTTTGTTGGATGCAAATGGGTGTGTTTGTATTACTTGTGTTTTGAATTTCAGTAGCTACTTCACTGCGTATACGGTCTATTGTTGCTTGTGGTAGTAGTTTATTGTTAACAATCGCTCTACGCTGGTCTCCTACTCTTTGTCTACTTACGTCCTTCATTTCCGGAAATTTTTCAATGAATTTATTGTGTAGTGTTAAAAGATAGTCATTTATATCAGTCTCTAAACCAGTTATGCGAAAATAAGAGCGTAGGATGAATTCGTTCATAATTTTACTCCATTTCCTACGCTTGGAACCGCTACTAGAAGTGGGTGCAGAACTGATGACAGAATTTGTCTCCTGCACAACATCTTCTAGTTGCATACTACTACAATTTGATAATGTGGGTGAACCTCTATATGACGTGTCTGTATCAGCAATTGAGTAATCTGGGCTATGGCATGTGTTTGAAGAGGTTTCGTCTATTGTTTCGGCTGACGCATCTTCGGACTCCCGGAGTTCCGGTTGCCCGGCGAGGGCCCGCCTGCTCAGCTCCTCGCCACCAACGGTTCGCATGCTGCGACACCCAGCGTCGGCTCCAGGTGTGCCCCGGCGATAGCCCCCGGGTAGCGGCCTCAAACTATATCTCTTATTTTGTGTCTCCATTATTGTTTTGGGTTTTGGGACCGTTTGTTCGAGAAAGGTGACCAAGTTGTTGTTAGTTAATAATTTATTATTATTATTATTATTATTATTATTATTTATAAGGTATCGCAACTCAAAGTTAAACTTCCTGAATTACTATTGATTTATTTGTATTACTCCGTACAGTAATCTGCCACAAATTGATTTATCCACACAGTATTGCAATCATTACACATAAAATTACCACGTATTACAGCATGCTCTGAATTCTACAACTCACCAAATCCCGGAAACCATTCTATTCATATGTCCACTTGTTATCCCTTTACTCTCGTCGAATTTGTAATTCCTTAAGTACGAGCTAATTCGCGTGAAGTATTTAAACTTCCTTGCGTAAATAAGTTGGTAGCTAACTAGAGTTTAGCTGGCAGAATTCAAGGTATGTTTTGTTTGCTCAATTGTTTTTTTAATATAATAATAATTCTTTATTTGCATACTATTATTTTGCATACATTAACTCTATATTTGTTTACATGAATCGCTTATGGTTTGTCCATTTTTTAAAGCGTATTTCTCATAATATGAATCTTGTAATTGCCAATTAGGAATAGTTAATTGATTTTTACTGTGTTAATCTTAACTAATATTATAAAGCTGAAGAGTTTGTTTGTTTGTTTGAACGCGCTTATCTCAGGAACTACTGGTCCGAATTGAAAAATTCTTGTGTTGAATAGACCATTTATCGAGGAAGGCTTTAGGCTATATAACATCACGCTGCAACTATTAGGAGCGAAGAAATAATGGAAAATGTAAAAAAAAAATGGGGAAAAAACTATTCCACGCGGACGAAGTCGCGAGCACAGCTAGTAGTTGATATGAATCAAGAAAGATCGTCCGTGTGGTTACTGGATTTAGAATAGGACTTCCCATCTCATACCTTGGGTGTCGTAAAAGACGATAAAAGGAATATCAAGAAACGGACCTCGGTAAAAATAAAACCTACTGCGGTCACCACCCCGGCTGCCAAGCGTGTTGACAAAGACAAATCTCCTCTTAATGATAAATGTATGATGATAGCCAATACCTTGTGCTCGTTACACAAACAACCGCTATCGAACGCAGTACAAACGCCAAAACGCTAAACGCCTGGCACACTTTCATGCTCTAGCTTTATTACACTCTCTATAGAAACACAGCTTCCAAGTTCAGGCAAAGCCGTGTTGATCTAATTGTCAAATAGCGCAGTACCCTGTACGTCCAGCCGAGATCAACACAGGGGGGCAAACTTAACACAACCCCAGGAATAGCCACTACAAGTCCATTTTTCACACAGAACTGAAAACGTATAAATCACAAAAAGCATTGTCGGATTTACGTTATCTCAAGCGCAATAAATATATCGCGAATTATTGCTTCTTAATAAGCACCTTTTCCAACGATATAATATCTACAATTAAAATCAGCCACGTAAGTTGTAGGCATCTGTTCGAATGAGAAATTAAACCTAACAAGATTAGCCATAGCACTCATAAATGTGGCGATAAAACCAGTCCGTGAGCATTTCTGAAGTTACGCAGTGAACTTATTTCGAAAATTGTGTACTAGTGGAAGAAATAATGTACCTGATAAATAAACATAAATTGCAATTAGTTTTCTGAACACAACATACAAAGTTTATAGAATAGCTATTTAATATCTGCAAAGTGGTTTTCAAGGGTTTAAATTGTTGGAAGTTATAAATAAACTGAGTTGCTAAATATAGCAATAACAATTCATAGCAAGTACTCGTAATAGAAGTCTTATTTAACTAATTTTTGAATGACTGAATGAGTAGTTATAATATCGCTAATACCATTCTTATTTATTGGCTGTTTATGGCATCTTTTTTTCTTTTATGCCTCTTGTTTACTATTACGTATTTTTTGACTAACACGATAATTCTCAAACAGAATTAATAAATAAAAGATCCTTGCCAAGAAAAAGGTAAGCTGTTGATAATATGAGGATAGGTACCTCAAATAATAATGATAGTACAATAGATCTTGCTCAGCAAGACGAATACAAAACACTTTTGCCATAAATATTATATCTACAAATCAATGGAGAACATTCAGGCTCCATGCCTTTTAGCTGTTGAAAATATGAAGATAGGTACCTCAAATAATAATGATAGTACAATTAATCTTGCTCAGCAATACGAATACAAAACACTTTTGCCATAAATCTACATCTCAATCTACAAATCAATGGAGAACTTTCAGGCTCCATGCCTTTTTTGAAAATGGTACTTATATTAAGAACGGTCTTTTAACAGTAAATATGGCACCAAAGCTGTGAAATTGCTGTGGGTGAGAATTTAGTCTTCGTTCTGTCAGACGAACGGACTTATGAATTCCTACACTGAGAAATATATTTTTATTTTAACGCATAGTTGTTTTTATAAGCCACCAACCATAAGTCAAGCCTAACTTGGACTATCGATCCCTAGATTCCGACGAATTGGGTGCGCCTGAGAATCTTACAAATTAACAAGGCATTTGTCATAGAATCAGATTTCTTATAAACCATAAAGATTTTAGCGCGTTAAAGGACATCGTTAATTAGTACATAATGTACTCAATAGCTGCTTTATCTATTTAACTCTGCCCGAAATGGCAGAAGCAAGTTTACTAACAAACCATATACGTGTGTGTCTGTTCCAGTTGGAAAGTAAAGCTTTGCTTGTTTTTGACATATTATAATGGAATACTTGTGCTCAATAAAGTAGACTATGTACTTTAATTAGAGTAAATTAACTATATGCTCTGAGACCTACATAAAGTTTATTTGCATACGTGCAGGGTCGGTTACAGGGATGACGATAATGGAGATAAGATTATTTATCTTATTTATCTTTTAAAAATAAAATTATGTGTTTTGTGAATTTATGAATGTATCATAAACAATACAGATGGCATTTGTTTATTAAAGTTCTATTTAAGTGAAAGTTCTTAACCCATTACACGAATATTAAAAATATTTAAGGTAATAATGTTTATAATGGAGTATACACGATTTACACGAAACATTTCACCTATCCAAAACGAAATGCAATAAAGACGCAACAACATCCACAGCCTCAAACTACAACTCGTCTTGAATTAAACTATCAATCGGCAGATAGTAATCGGAACTTTCACCCACATCATCACAATTTAACTACAACTGTGTTCCGTTGTTCGCTCGAGCGGGGAACAAATAAACCATTATGTTCCGAACAATTCTCAAACATTACCATTCAATGGCATGAATGAGACGCGTCATTATTGTCCAAGCGCAATCCAATTTCTATTGGAAAATAATTCAGTCTGCAGGATTTTGCGTAAGGTCCTTACTTTTCATTTATGAATTGACTGGCCTATAAACCAATTTGGTAGAACCCACGACTCTTGGTTAAGACTATCTTATGAATCCAGGGAACCAAGGTTTACTAGTCGTCTGGTCAAATACTCACATTTGGTAGAACCTAAGTCTCTTGGTTGAGCGTCCAGGACAAACATTATTGAAATGAACATTTGTCTTTGTTCTGTGTCTGGATGTCAATATTGTATTAATGTTATATTTGTGTGGTTATGGTAATGTTATATTAGGTGTCTTTCTTTGATTACTATTTCCATAGCACAAGTTCTCAAGCTTCAAGTGTTCAAGGTTTAGTCCAATGTACCTATGTGATGTTGTCTGATATATATTTCTTATTACTCCTTTGAAACCATTGACGTAAGGAAATCTAAAAACAGTAAAAGGTCCTATCCGGCTTGTATAGCTACGCCTTCAATCTCGCCAAATCAAGCCTCGTCTGTTATTCAGTAGGATGTACCAGGGACAGGTGAGGGAGATCCCAGATGTATGATGTTAAAATTAGGTAATGGTATTGGTTGAGGAACACAGCATTGAAGCCTTACACCTAAACCCGCGTATTAATCTTAAACGACTACACTTTTCTTCAGGAATCTTGCACCTTTAATGCGCCGATGCCATTCTCCGCGCGTTCGAAATGGCTATTTAAAGATAATACCATTATATTATTAACATTGACATTTAAAAGGTATCTTACCAGGTGTCGTACACGCAGTGTGCAGAAGGCAGAATAGTATAAGCCAGATTGATCTTCCATGCTGGATCAGCGCGCTCCGCCGCGCCATCTCACTGAAATAAAGGAAAAAAATATATGAGAAGAATTCTGTCAATTTTCTTTATTTTTTATACATATTATTTGAATAAAAATAAATAACCAGAGTTGCCAGATCTATATTTTGACTTACGGGAGGTGTACCTACTATCAAAAATACGGGAGATATATGTAAAAATTTCTACATTTCCGGGAAAAAGCACAGCTATTCCAACGATTGTATTATGCCTCACAATTTTCGACTCGCATCGGTCCCGCCTAAATATAACATCATATTATATGGTAGTGGTCAAAGAACCTTCTACGAGTATGTAATTAACTAAGAAAGTTGTAAAGAAAAACAAATAGACAGTCCAAAGTATTAGGTTAGTATTATTGCTCAACAGTACAGAGAAATATTGACCTGCACTATACATTAAACCTCTCAATGATCTGATAAGCAACTCCAATATGTAGATACGCACAGAACTGCAGCAAAATCGCCTTAACTAAGTATATTTATTGACTATTAATTCCATTCGAAAAACACACCAAGTCACATGACAATAAAACTACTCTTATCACTGACTTAACAATTTCCTGGCCAATTTCAAACCGCCTATAGAATAAAATGAATCGTCATTAAATTCATTTCAGTCCAAATACATTTTGAACAAACGCATTAAATGTATAGATATTGCCCGATACAAAACCAGGTTAGGCCTTTGAACAAATCTACAATCCTGTTTGTAGATAAATAACCACATTAGGATTTAAAACAAATCCACTTATACGGTAAATGTTCCCAAGCGATAGAAATCCTACAACTACTGCTTACCGGAGGCTAACAAATAGAAAAACGTGGCACAAACGTAATGTAACGACTATTTTAAAATGTTTAGTCTATTTTGAACGGGAATTATTACAGGCTTCATACTTGGGAATAAAAGAAATAAGAATAAATAATGATTTTATTTACATAAATTACGACAATTTTGTTATTATTTCAATTTACTGGCTCCTCTGTAGAAGCAGTTTGAAATAAGATGTATATTATACAGTTTCTTTTTTAAACACTTTTACTATTAAAATGATGCTGGGGTACAAGTTTGCTAACACTTATTTTTATAATATTACGTTTTGTGTCGCTATGATGAAAATCTTTGTAAAACCCGACCTTATGTAAAAGCTATTTAGACTCAAATATTGAGGCTAATATCGCGCAAAGATGAAAGATTTCCATTAAAATGCAACATCATGGGATACAACTTTTCTAAAACTTATTTTTATACTACTTATTTACTTTTTCGCCAGTTGTCAAAACCTTTATAAAACAGAACTTGTTCATTGAAATATCAAATTAATAGAAACAGATCATTTAAGAACGGATAACACTAAATAAAAGAGATAACAATAAAGTTTACACCAATTAACTTGTCAAGTAAATAGGTATAAATACAATGTCGGTCTTAACTTACTGAACGACATTATAGCCGCTTAAATTGAAATTCGCTCCACACGGAAGATTAAATTAATTCCCGCTTACGTTCGTCTCTTATCTAGTTTATTATACTTAGCGGTGGAGTGTACAAGCCTAGGACCGGTTGCAACTCGTCCGCGTAACTCATGGCAAAAACTAGTCCGAGTGAATTAACCATCGACATTATCTCGAATAATACCAGTAAATCATAGGAAAACGTTTGCTAAAAGAAACCTCCCTCCAATACTAACACTGAGTGGGAGGGGACGAAGATAAATAAGATAGAATGACGTGACGATGTTGCGATCGTCTAACGAGGTACGCGATCATCAGATTACATCTAACCGATTAGCTTTGGTATATGTTGAATAATGGGGGTACGACGCTGCATTAATACGTCACGCCTTGCATTTGCATAGCAAAGGGAGTCGGTGCATGCCAGGTTGCACCGCATAGCGAACCGACCCACAATATGAAACATTCATAAATAACTACGGGCGCGCCCAGAGGTAACGGTGAAGCATTTACAAGTACGTCATCTACATCATATTTATACACGGGCGAAAATAAATGTTGTAAAATTATTCATCCTTTTGTATCGTCTTGCCATTGACGGGAAATTGTACATCTGCCAGGCCATTACCCTATGGAACTGTCTTCCAGCACATTATGTGTATACTCTTCGTTTAATCTTGAGTCTTTTGGTGATATTGCGGCCTGTCCTCTATAGTGCGATCAATCTTTCTTTCAGTATACGCTAGATCATATTCATCATCAGCCTTAAGACATCCACTGCTTCACATAGCCCTCCCCCAATGGCCGTATTTCGTTTGGGGGATTTACTTTAGTCACCACGCTTGTTGCACGTTTTTTACGAGTCTTATCCTGAATTTCGAAAAACACTATTTCGACTAGACGCCTCTTCGAACGTGACCTGATCGTAGGCAAGAAGACGCAATTGTGTTTTTGAAATTCAGGATAAGACTCGTCTTTTACATCGCTCACGGGATGAAATGGGGTAGTAGGCTATTTTAAATCTTGAAACCACACGGACATTTGCCAGATAGATCGCTCTTGTACAAACGCTTGTACAAACGTGCAAAACCAAAATAAACAATAAGTCCATATAAAGAAACTAGCTTTCGCCGCACGCTCTTCGCGCGTGCGTGCTCAAGCTAGGTCTGCGACGCTGGACGCTCCGGGCTTCGCCCTACGCGGAGCTCGGCCTGCGGCCTCGCGATACGCAGCTCGGCCTGCGGCCTCGCGAAATTACTATTCTGGGTTGTACCGTCCGCGTGGGCGGACGCGGTGGGCTTTTTTGTGGTTCGTTGATTCGGTTTTGCGTGGGGGCTCTTTGGGGCGCCAGCCGCTCCGGGCTTCGCCCTCCGCGGCGTTGCTTTGGCGGCTTGGGTTGGCTCGCTCGGCCTGCGGCCTCGCAAACAATTTATTTTTTCATTATTTATAGAATCATTCTTGGGGCACTGCTCCGGGCTTCGCCCTACGCAGGGCTAAACCTTCGGTCTCGCTTATTTTAGTAGTGTAACAAAAAGGGGGTAGGCTCGCTCGGCCTTCAGCCTCGCATAGTTTTTTTTTTCATTAGTAGGTAAATACTCCTTGGGGCACTGCTCCGGGCTTCGCCCTACGCAGGGCTCGACCTTCGGTCTCGCCTGTTACAGTAGCGTAACTAAAAGAGCTTGGGCTCGCTCGGCCTGCGGCCTCGCATAGTTTTTTTTTCATAAGTCGGTGAATACTCCTTAGTACACTGCTCCGGGCTTCGCCCTACGCAGGGCTCGACCTTCGGTCTCGCGTATTATGGTAGCGTAACTAAAAGAGGATGGGCTCGCTCGGCCGGCGGCCTCGCATAGTTCTTTTTTCATAAGTAGGTGATTATTCCTTGGGGCACTGCTACGGGCTTCGCCCTACGCAGGGCTCGACCTTCGGTCTCGCGTATTATGGTAGCGTAACTATAAGAAGGTGGGCTCGCTCGGCCTGCGGCCTCGCATAGTTTTTTTTTTCATAAGTGGGTGAATACTCTTTAGTACACTGCTCCGGGCTTCGCCCTACGCAGGGCTCGACCTTCGGTCTCGCGTATTACAGTAATGTAACTAAAAGAAGGTGGGCTCGCTCGGCCTTCGGCCTCGCAAACTAATTTTTTTTGTTAGTGCGTGAATACTCCTTAGTACACTGCTCCGGGCTTCGCCCTACGCAGGGCTCGACCTTCGGTCTTGCGTATTATGGTAGCGTAACTATAAGAAGATGGGCTCGCTCGGCCTGCGGCCTCGCATAGTTTTTTTTTCATAAGTGGGCGAATATTCCTTAGTACACTGCTCCGGGCTTCGCCCTACGCAGGGCTCGACCTTCGGTCTCGCGTATTACAGTAATGTAACTAAAAGAAGGTGGGCTCGCTCGGCCTTCGGCCTCGCAAACTGTTTTTTTTCATTAGTGCGTGAATACTCCTTAGTACACTGCTCCGGGCTTCGCCCTACGCAGGGCTCGACCTTCGGTCTCGCGTATTATGGTAGCGTAACTAAAAGAAGATGGGCTCGCTCGGCCTACGGCCTCGCATAGTTTATTTTTTCATAAGTGGGTGAATACTCTTTGGGGCACTGCTCCGGGCTTCGCCCTACGCAGGGCTCGACCTTCGGTCTCGCGTATTACAGTAATGTAACTAAAAGAAGGTGGGCTCGCTCGGCCTTCGGCCTCGCAAACAGTTTTTTTTTCATTAGTGCGTGAATACTCCTTAGTACACTGCTCCGGGCTTCGCCCTACGCAGGGCTCGACCTTCGGTCTCGCGTATTATGGTAGCGTAACTAAAAGAAGATGGGCTCGCTCGGCCTACGGCCTCGCATAGTTTATTTTTTCATAAGTGGGTGAATACTCTTTGGGGCACTGCTCCGGGCTTCGCCCTACGCAGGGCTCGACCTTCGGTCTCGCGTATTACAGTAATGTAACTAAAAGAAGGTGGGCTCGCTCGGCCTTCGGCCTCGCAAACAGTTTTTTTTTCATTAGTGCGTGAATACTCCTTAGTACACTGCTCCGGGCTTCGCCCTACGCAGGGCTCGACCTTCGGTCTCGCGTATTATGGTAGCGTAACTAAAAGAGGATGGGCTCGCTCGGCCTGCGGCCTCGCATAGTTTTTTTTTTCATTAGTGGGCGCATACTCCTTGGGGCACTGCTCCGGGCTTCGCCCTGCGCAGGGCTCGACCTTCGGTCTCGCATGTCATAGTAGATACCATAAGAATGTTCGTCACGTTAAATAATGTAAGTATGTTCGTCACATCAAGTATCGTATGTATGTTCGTCACACCAAGTATCGTAAGTATGTTCGTCACATCAAGTATCGTAAGTATGTTCGTCACCTCCAGTAACGTAAGTATGTTCGTCACCTCTAGTAACGCAAGTATGTTCGTCACCTTCAGTAACGTAAGTATGTTCGTCATATATTATGTAAGAATGTTCGTCACTTGTATGGGAAATCGTGATTTTTGAGTTGGCTTTTTTTTTATTCCTGCTGAATTTATGAGGTCATTTGGGGCCTCAATGGAGTATGTGGACCATTTTTGACAGGACCTCATACTTGGTTTTTAAAATATCGCGAATTAACGTTTCGGGGTAAATCTCAGAAATTACCCTAAAAATTGGGTAAATTTTTATACCATTTCATTGGTTATTAGAAGACCTCTAAAAGAGCCCCCGGACTTTCTTTTCTCAGACGCACCCTTCTGCCCTTAAAATCACTTTGAATTTTTCGAAAACCTAACTTTTTTACAAAATGGCCGCCTGCCCATACGCCATTTTGTTTTTCCAACTTTTGGTACCCAGTAGTCAGTTACAACTATATTACACAGTAAATGGCATTCACACTTTTTTTTCGCGTCATACAAAGTGGGCGACCAGGGCCCCTCGAAGGGACCCCTTTGAAAAAAGTTTGAGCCACCGTCCATCTCAGTGTTGCCAGATGACAGAGATAAAAATAGTCAAATGTCATTTTAATGGGCCCCATCTCTATGCTCCTGGGAATAGTTTTTGCGAAATATCGTTATTTCTATTTTCGACTTTTTCGGGGCATTTCTCAAAAATTACCAAAAATGCCGAAATTATTTTTTTACCTGGCAATACTCTATGACCATACACACATTGGCCTAGTACATTGCACCCCGCTCAAATGTTGCCATCTACCCGAAAATTAATTTTTTAACTTTCGAAAACGCGATTTTTTCACAAAATGGCCGCCAGCGCAGCCGCCATCTTGAAAGTCTGTCATTTCATATTTTTCCCATATACTACACTATATATGACGTCGATTGGCATTTTTACTTTTTTTCTGCCAAGCATCTTGGCGGCCAGACAACTCGGCAAAAAAGGCATTGCCAAAAAATTTCTTTTCCCCGCCGTGCCGAGTGTTGCCAGGCCACCATGATAAAAATGGTCAAATGTCATTCTAATGGGCCAAGCCTGTAAGCACATGGCAACTTTTTATTTAAAATCTTGGTCTTTCTATTTTCGACCTTTTTGGGCTATATCTCGAAAACTGTCAAAAAAGTCAAAAATATTTTTATACCTGGCAACACACAATGACCCATCGAATAACTGACCCGTACATTGTAATTCTGTAAAATGTAGCCATCACACTGAAAATCCATTTTGAAATTTTCGAAAACTAAACTTTTTCACAAAATGGCCGCCAGCGCCGACGCCATCTTGAAAATCGAAAAAATCGGAATTTTTCCATATACCTGACCATATGTGGCAACGTTTGGCATTTTTACTTTTTTTCTGCCATTTGCCGGAATGCTCAAACTACAAGCCGAAAAAGGGTCTGCCAAAAAATGATTTTGTCCGCCAAAGCCAGTGTTACCAGAATTTTTCTTCAAAATTAACCTGAGGCCAAAACCAGCCGGGGTTGCCATAAATCTGCATATTCGGAATTCGGATACAAATCAAAATTTTTCCACTCATATTTAGGGCCCTGTGCCAAAACCTACCATGAATTTGGTAGAAATTAAAAAACCTACCAATAGACCGATAAATACCCTACCACCGCCCTATAATAACCAAATCGATTCAGTGTTGCCATCATTGAGAAAAATCAGTTTGAAAATGAAAAAAAAAATCTCGGAACAAAATGGCCGCCAGCGGCGCCGCCATATTGTTTTTCTATAATCTATGGTCACCGGTTGACAGTTGACTATACCTGTGGCGATATTCTAAAGAAAATTTGCCGTTATCTCTGCGCATCGCGACAGTACGACCACGCAAACATGGGTCCAAAACCAATTTTCAATCCAAGATGGCGGCGCGGACATATTGTTTTTTTAATTTTTTCCAACTTTGACGTTTCTTTTTTCCATAGACAATTCCAACACGCTATGCGCCGCTTGGGCATTCTATACATTTTTTAAAACTTTTTTTTCGAAAAACGGCCGCCATCTTGGATTTTTGAAAAAAAAAATAAAAAAAGCTGGATCGATTAAAAAAATACACAACCCCCCCACACAATGAAAAAACGAATTCAACCCCCTTCCACCCGAAAAAAACCCCTGATGAGTCAGTGAGTCAGTGAGTGGTAATTTAGCTTTATATATTATAGACTAGCTTTCGCCGCACGCTCTTCGCGCGTGCGTGCTCAAGCTAGGTCTGCGACGCTGGACGCTCCGGGCTTCGCCCTACGCGGAGCTCGGCCTGCGGCCTCGCGATACGCAGCTCGGCCTGCGGCCTCGCGAAATTACTTTTCTGGGTTGTACCGTCCGCGTGGGCGGGCGCGGTGGGCTTTTTTGTGGTTCGTTGATTCGGTTTTGTGTGGGGGCTCCTTGGGGCGCCAGCCGCTCCGGGCTTCGCCCTCCGCGGCGTTGTTGGGTCGGCTCGCTCGGCCTGCGGCCTCGCAAAGCTTTTTTTTCATTAGTGGGAGCATACTCCTTGGGGCGCTGCTCCGGGCTTCGCCCTACGCAGGGCTCGACCTTCGGTCTCGCATGTCATTAAAATAAAAAAAATACCATAGATACCATAAAAATTTTAGTCACGTTATACTTAACGTTCCCATACAAGTGACGAACATTCTTACACAGTAACGTAAGTATGTTCGTCACATCAAGTATGGTAAGTATGTTCGTCACATCAAGTATGGTAAGTATGTTCGCCACATCAAGTATCGTAAGTATGTTCGTCACTTGTATGGGAAATCGTGATTTTTGAATAGCTTTTTTTCTTCTTCCTGGTTTATTTATGGGGCTTTTTGGGGCTTCTACGTAATCTGTGGATCATTTTTGACAGGACCTCATACTTGGTTTTCAAGATTTCGCGAATTTACGTTTCGGGGTAAATCTCGGAAATTACCCTAAAGTTGGGGTAAATTTTTTCATCATATAAAAGGCAATCCTAAGACCTTTAAAAGAGCCCCCGGACTTTTTATTCTCAGAGGCACCCTTCTGCCCCAAAAGCCACTTTGAAATTTTCAAAAACCTAACTTTTTTACAAAATGGCCGCCTGTGCATCCGCCATTTTGTTTTTCCAACTTTTGGTACCCGGTAGTCAGTAACAACTATATTACACACCAAATGGCATTTACAGTTTTTTTTCGCGTCATACAAAGTGGGCGACCAGGGCCCCTAGAAGGGACCCCTTTGAAAAAAGTTTGAGCCACCGTCCATCCTAGTGTTGCCAGATGACAGAGATAAAAATAGTCAAATGTCATTTTAATGGGCCCCATCTCTATGCTCCCGGGAATAATTTTTGCGAAATGTCATTATTTCTATTTTCGACTTTTTCGGGGCATTTCTCAAAAACTACCGAAATCGCCAGAATTATTTTTTTTCCTGGCAATACATAATGCCCATACACACATTGGCCTAGTACTTAGCACCCCGCTCAAATGTTGCCATTTACCAAAAAATCCATTTTTTAACTTTCAAAAATGCAAATTTTTCACAAAATGGCCGGCAGCGCGGCCGCCATCTTGAAAGTCTGACGTTTCAGATTTTTCCCATATACTACACTATATATGGCGTCGATTGACATTTTTACTTTTTTTTTGCCAAGCGTCCTGGCGGCCAGACAGCTCGGCGAAAAAGGCATTGCCAAAAAATTTCTTCTTCCCGCCGTGCCGAGTGTTGCCAGGCCACCAAGATAAAAATGGTCAAATGTCATTCTAATGGGCCAAACCTGTAAGAACATGGCAACTTTTTATTTCAAATGTTGGTCTTTCTACTTTCGACTTTTTTGGGCCATATCTCAAAAACTACCATAAAATTTAGAAATATTTTTTCACCTGGCAACACACAATGACCCAACGGATAACCGATCAATACATTGCAATTTTGTAAAATGTTGCCATCACATTGAAAATCCATTTTAAAATTTTCGAAAACCAAACTTTTTGACAAAATGGCCGCCAGGGCCGCCGCCATCTTGGATATCAAAATGCCTATAGTTTTCCTATATTCTAGACTATATACCGGATCAAAGTCAATTTTTACTTTTTTTTTTAATAAATACCCCGGACCCAGAGAGACTTTGGAAAATGACTACTGCGAAAACACATTTTTGCCCGCCAAAACCAGTGTTGCCAGAATTTTTATCCAAAACTACCCTGAGGTCAATACCAGCCGGGGTTGCCATAAACCTGCATACTCGGAATTTGAATACACGTCACACTTTTGCCACTCATATTTGGGGCCCTGTGGCAAAAACTACCATCAATTTGGTAGAAATTAAAAAACCTACCAATAGACCGGTAAATGACCTACCAACGCCCCATACAATCCCAATCGATCCAGTGGTGCCAACAGTATGAAAAATCAATTTAAAAAATGCAAAAATTTTTCATGGGACAAAATGGCCGCCAGCGGCGCCGCCATATTGTTTTTCTATAATCTATGGTCACTGGTCGAGACTCGACTATATTTGTGACAGTTACAAGAAAAAAAGTTCACCATAATCTCCATAGACCGCGACACTATGGCTACGCAAACATGGGTCTCGAAACGGTCGAAATCGCATTTTCAATCCAAGATGGCGGCGCCGCCATTTTGTTTTTTCGGCATTTTATTTTTTTTAATTTAATGGTTCAACCCACTCTACGGACCCCAAAAATTTGACAGCGATCCGATAGATAGATAAAGAAATACAACCACCAACATGGCCGCCATCTTGGATTTTGAAAAAAAAAACTACAAAAACCTGCTTCGATTGGCACCCGATTTACAGTCACCCTACATCATTTTCCCGATTTATCCCTCTAAATAACCGAAAAACACCCCCGATGAGTCAGTGAGTGAGTGGTAATCGAGCTTTATATAATATAGACTAGCTTTCGCCGCACGCTCTTCGCGCGTGCGTGCTCAAGCTAGGTCTGCGACGCTGGACGCTCCGGGCTTCGCCCTACGCGGAGCTCGGCCTGCGGCCTCGCGATACGCAGCTCGGCCTGCGGCCTCGCGAAATTACTTTTCTGGGTTGTACCGTTCCGCGTGGGCGGGTGTTGGGCTTTTTTTGCGGCTTGTTGATTAGGTTTTGTGTGGGGGCTCCTTGGGGCGCCAGCCGCTCCGGGCTTCGCCCTCCGCGGCGTTGTTTTGGCGGCTTGGGTCGGCTCGCTCGGCCTGCGGCCTCGCAAAATTATTTTTCATTAGTGGGCGCATTCTCCTTGGGGCACTGCTCCGGGCTACGCCCTACGCAGGGCTCGACCTTCGGTCTCGCGTATTAAAGTAATGTAACTAAAAGAAGGTGGGCTCGCTCGGCCTTCGGCCTCGCAAACTGTTTTTTTTTTATTAGTGCGTGAATACTCCTTAGTACACTGCACGGTGTTTCCTGAGACCATAAAATCGGACATCCGCTTTTTTTTTAATATTTCGAAAGAATTAAGCCTATCAAATGTAAGAGTAGAACTCCCGTGTTTCAATTTCATTTAGTTGCCGAGTAATAAATTTTTGAAAAGTGATATTTTTTTATACCTACAATTCGAAAAAAAATTCTTATAAAGAAATGAAAAGTGCTAGAAATTTATTTCTTTTCTAGGTCTTAAGAGCACTTTCAACTGTACATGTTTAACTTATTTTGGAATTTCCAAAGTGTGTATTCATGACAAAATCAAATAATTTCGTTTTTTTTTCTTTAATTTTTTCTCCAAAATTACAAGGTTCGCGCATTTTCTTTTTAATTAAGAATATAGTTCAAAACATAAACTACACGCACAAAAAGAAACCAGATGCGTATCTCATGGAATCTCGTAGTAAACTGCATTTGAAAAAAATACCGGTAATTAACAACATAGGGTTATCACCAAACTACTTCAGCAATAGTACCGGTAATATATTATGTTACTTCAAAATAAGTACTAGGTATTTTAAACCTATTATTCCGACTTCTTTCTTTTACCCGACTGATAAAGGTCGTGGGTTCGATCCCCACCCGAGACAAACATTGATGTGATGTACATTTGTGTTTGTCTCGTGTCTGAGTGTTTTTATTTAAATTAAAGTATCTATTTCTGGTGCCCTTGCCTGAAACTGCTATTGGTCTGTTAAAGTGTAGCACATCTGAAGACACCACGGCATAATCAGATTATGAAGAAACAGAAGACGATGTTAATCACTTGATATTAAAAATAGAAGATTACTGAAATATCTTCTTTCATATCGTCGCTTTTAATCAGGAGGTTAATGTAAATACATACTTAATTATGAAAAATACTAATGAGTTTAAGTAAGTAATTGTATAAATATTAATAATTTCGGATTTCTGACAAACATTCGTGTGATGAATACTTGTGTTTGTTCCGTGTCTGGGTATTCATAATTTGTATTTAAGTATTTATTTGTGGTACCTTCGTTGTTCTGATACCCATAACACAAGTGCTTAAGCTACTTACTTTAGGATTAGAGCAATGTATGTGATGTTGTCTAATATTTATATTTATTTATTTATATATTCTCAGCGCACCCTGAAAGGCCAAAGGTACTTGCTAAGAAGCTAAGATAAGATTGTAATATATTGTAAATAAAAACGTATGACATAATATTTTCAAATACCGGAAAATATTCGACAACCCTGACTAAAATCGAAAAATATTTATATCTCCTGAATTCCATGAGATACGCATTCGATTTTTTGTGGGTGTGTAGTTTATGTTTTGATCTATATTTTCAATTGAAAAGAAAATGCTCGAACTTTGTAATTTTAAAGAAAAAAAATTATGAAGAAAAAACGATTTTATTTAATATTTCCACAAATACACGTTTAAGAACTTGGAAACTTAATTTAAAATTTACAATATGAATCGTGCTAAATTCTTACAAAACAAACGAATATCTAGCGCACACCCTTTTTTAATGAAAAATATTTTAAGATTTACCGGTATCAAAAAGTACCCATTTTCAAAAAAATATTACTCGGTAACTAAGTGGAATTGAAACACGGGAATTCTACTCTTACATTTGATAAGCTTAATTCTTTCGATATATTAAAAAAAACACGGATGTCCGATTTTATCGTCTCAGGAAACACTGTGCACTGCTCCGGGCTTCGCCCTACGCAGGGCTCGACCTTCGGTCTCGCGTATTAAAGTAATGTAACTAAAAGAAGGTGGGCTCGCTCGGCCTTCGGCCTCGCAAACTGTTTTTTTTTTATTAGTGCGTGAATACTCCTTAGTACACTGCTCCGGGCTTCGCCCTACGCAGGGCTCGACCTTCGGTCTCGCATGTTATGGTAGCGTAACTATAAGAAGGTGGGCTCGCTCGGCCTGCGGCCTCGCATAGTTTTTTTTTTCATAAGTGGGTAATACTCCTTAGTACACTGCTCCGGGCTTCGCCCTACGCAGGGCTCGACCTTCGGTCTCGCGTATTAAAGTAATGTAACTAAAAGAAGGTGGGTTCGCTCGGCCTTCGGCCTCGCAAACTGTTTTTTTTTTATTAGTGCGTGAATACTCCTTAGTACACTGCTCCGGGCTTCGCCCTACGCAGGGCTCGACCTTCGGTCTCGCGTATTAAAGTAGCGTAACTAAAAGAAGGTGGGCTCGCTCGGCCTGCGGCCTCGCATAGCTTTTTTTTCATAAGTGGGTGAATACTCTTTGGGGCACTGCTCCGGGCTTCGCCCTACGCAGGGCTCGACCTTCGGTCTCGCGTATAACAGTAATGTAACTGAAAGAAGGTGGGCTCGCTCGGCCTTCGGCCTCGCAAACTGTTTTTTTTTCATTAGTGCGTGAATACTCCTTAGTACACTGCTCCGGGCTTCGCCCTACGCAGGGCTCGACCTTCGGTCTCGCGTATTATGGTAGCGTAACTTAAAGAGGATGGGCTCGCTCGGCCTGCGGCCTCGCATAGTTTTTTTTTTCATTACTGGGCGCATGGGGCACTGCTCCGGGCTTCGCCCTGCGCAGGGCTCGACCTTCGGTCTCGCATGTCATAGTAGATACCATAAGAATGTTCGTCACGTTAAGTAATGTAAGTATGTTCGTCACATCAAGTATCGTAAGTATGTTCGTCACACCAAGTATCGTAAGTATGTTCGTCACACCAAGTATCGTAAGTATGTTCGTCACATCAAGTATCGTAAGTATGTTCGTCACTTGTATGGGAAATCGTGATTTTTGACTTGGCTTTTTTTTTATTCCTGCTAAATTTATGAGGTCATTTGGGTCCTCAATGGAGTCTGTGGACCTTTTTTGACAGGACCTCATACTTGGTTTTCAAGATTTCGCGAATTTACGTTTCAGGGTAAATCTCAGAAATTACCCTAAAAATGGGGTAAATTTTTGCACCATTAAATAAGTAATAAAGAGACCTTCAAAAGAGCCCCCGGGCTTTTTATTCTCAGAGGCACCCTTCTGCCCCAAAAGCCACTTTGAAATTTTCGAAAACCTAACTTTTTTACAAAATGGCCGCCTGTGCATCCGCCATTTTGTTTTTCCAACTTTTGGTACCCAGTAGTCAGTAACAACTGTATTGTACACTAAATGGCATTCACAGTTTTTTTTCGCGTCATACAAAGTGGGCGACCAGGGCCCCTCGAAGGGACCCCTTTGAAAAAAGTTTGAGCCACCGTCCATCCCAGTGTTGCCAGATGACGGAGATGAAAATAGTCAAATGTCATTTTAATGGATCCCATCTCCATGCTCCTGGGAATAATTTTTGCGAAATGTCATTATTTCTATTTTCTACTATTTCGGGGCATTTCTCAAAAACTACCAAAAATGTCGAAATTATTTTTTTACCTGGCAATACATTATTACCATACACACATTGGCCTAGTACATTGCACCCCGCTCAAATGTTGCCATCTACCCGAAAATCCATTTTTTAACTTTCGAAAACGCGATTTTTTTACAAAATGGCCGCCAGCGCAGCCGCCATCTTGAAAGTCTGTCATTTCGGATTTTTCCCATATACTACACTATATATGACGTCGATTGGCATTTTTACTTTTTTTCTGCCAAGCATCTTGGCGCCCAGACAACTCGGCAAAAAAGGCATTGCCAAAAAATTTGTTTTCCCCGCCGTGCCGAGTGTTGCCAGGCCACCATGATAAAAATGGTCAAATGTCATTCTAATGGGCTAAATCTGTGAGCACATGGCAACTTTTTATTTAAAATGTTGGTCCTTCTACTTTCGACTTTTTTGGGTCATATCTCAAAAACTATCAAAAAAATCTAAAATATTTTTATACCTGGCAACACACAAAAGCCCAACGAATAACTGACCAGTACATTGGAAATCTGTTAAATGTTGCCATAACAATAAAAATCCCTTTTGAAATTTTCGAAAATCAAATTTTTTCACAAAATGGCCGCCAGCGCCGACGCCATTTTGAAAATCGAAAAAATCGGAATTTTTCCATATACCTGACCATATATGGCAACGTTTGGCATTTTTACTTTTTTTCTGCCATTGGCCGGAATGCTCAAACTACAAGCCGAAAAAGGGTCTGCCAAAAAATGATTTTGTCCGCCAAAGCCAGTGTTGCCAGAATTTTTCTTCAAAATTAACCTGAGGCCAATACCAGCCGGGGTTGCCATAAATCTGCATATTCGGAATTCGGATACAAATCAAAATTTTTCCACTCATGTTTAGGGACCTGTGCCAAAAACTACCATGAATTTGGTAGAAATTAAAAACCTACCAATAGACCGATAAAAACCCTACCACCGCCCTATACTAATCAAATCGATTCAGTGTTGCCATCATTGAGAAAAATCAGTTTGAAAATGGAAAAAAAAATCCCGGAACAAAATGGCCGCCAGCGGCGCCGCCATATTGTTTTTCTATAATCTATGGTCACCGGTTGACAGTTGACTATACTTGTGGCGATATTCTAAAGACAGTTTGCCGTTATCTCTGCGCATCGCGACAGTACGACCACGCAAACATGGGTCCAAAACCAATTTTCAATCCAAGATGGCGGCGCGGACATGTTGTTTTTTTAATTTTTTCCAACTTTGACGTTTCTTTTTTCCATAGACAATTCCAACACGCTATGCGCCGCTTGGGCATTCTGTACATTTTTTTAAACTTTTTTTTCGAAAAACCGCCGCCATCTTGGATTTTTGGAAAAAAAAATAAAAAAAGCTGGATCGATTAAAAAATTACACAACCCCCCCATACAACGAAACAACGAATTCAACCCCCTTCCACCCGAAAAAAACCCCTGATGAGTCAGTGAGTCAGTGAGTGGTAATTTAGCTTTATATATTATAGATAGATAGATAGATAGATAGACTAGCTTTCGCCGCACGCTCTTCGCGCGTGCGTGCTCAAGCTAGGTCTGCGACGCTGGACGCTCCGGGCTTCGCCCTACGCGGAGCTCGGCCTGCGGCCTCGCGATACGCAGCTCGGCCTGCGGCCTCGCGAAATTACTTTTCTGGGTTGTACCGTCCGCGTGGGCGGGCGCGGTGGGCTTTTTTGTGGTTCGTTGATTCGGTTTTGTGTGGGGGCTCCTTGGGGCGCCAGCCGCTCCGGGCTTCGCCCTCCGCGGCGTTGTTGGGTCGGCTCGCTCGGCCTACGGCCTCGCAAAGCTTTTTTTCATTACTGGGAGCATACTCCTTGGGGCGCTGCTCCGGGCTTCGCCCTACGCAGGGCTCGACCTTCGGTCTCGCATGTCATTAAAATAAAAAAAATACCATAGATACCATAAAAATTTTAGTCACGTTATACTTAACGTTCCCATACAAGTGATGAACATTCTTACACAGTAACGTAAGTATGTTCGTCACATCAAGTATGGTAAGTATGTTCGTCACATCAAGTATGGTAAGTATGTTCGCCACATCAAGTATCGTAAGTATGTTCGTCACTTGTATGGGAAATCGTGATTTTCGAGTTGGCTGTTTTTTTATTCCTGCTGAATTTATGAGGTCATTTGGGGCCTCAATGGAGTCTGTGGACTATTTTTGACAGGACCTCATATTTGGTTTTCAAGATTTCGCGAATTTACGTTTCGGGGTAATTCTCGGAAATTACCCTAAAATTGGGGTAATTTTTTTCATCATATAATAGGCAATCCTAAGACCTTAAAAAGAGCCCCCGGACTTTTATTTGTCAGACGTACCCTTCCACCCCAAAAACCACATTAAAATTTTCGCAAACCTAACTTTTTTACAAAATGGCCGCCTGTGCCTCCGCCATTTTGTTTTTCCAACTTTTGGTACCCAGTAGTCAGTAACAACTATATAACACACTGAATGGCATTCACAGTTTTTTTTCGCGTCATACAAAGTGGGCGACCAGGGCCCCTGGTAGGGACCCCTTTGAAAAAAGTTTGAGCCACCGTCCATCCCAGTGTTGCCAGATGACGAAGATAAAAATAGTCAAATGTCATTTTAATGGGCCCCTCCTCTATGCTCCTGGGAATAATTTTTGCGAAATGCCATTATTTCTATTTTCGACTTTTTCGGGGCATTTCTCAAAAACTACCAAAATTGCCAGAATTATTTTTTTTCCTGGCAATACATAATGACCATACACACATTGGCCTAGTACTTTGCACCCCGCTCAAATGTTGCCATCTACCCAAAAATCCATTTTTTAACTTTCGAAAACGCAATTTTTTCACAAAATGGCCGCCAGAGTGGCCGCCATCTTGAAAGTCTGACGTTTCAGATTTTTCCCATATACTACACTATATATGGCGTCGATTGGCATTTTTACTTTTTTTCTGCCAAGCGTCCTGGCGGCCAGACAGCTCGGCGAAAAAGGCATTGCCAAAAAATTTCTTCTCCCCGCCGTGCCGAGTGTTGCCAGGCCACCAAGGTAAAAATGGTCAAATGTCATTCTAATGGGCTAAATGTATGAGCACATGGCAACTTTTTATTTAAAATGTTGGTCCTTCTACTTTCGACTTTTTTGGGCCATATCTCGAAAACTATCTAAAAAGTCAAAAATATTTTTATACCTGGCAACACACAATGACCCAACTGATAACCGACCAATACAATGGAATTCCGTAAAATGTTGCCATCACACTGAAAATCCATTTTGAAATTTTCGAAAACAAAACTTTTTTACAAAATGGCCGCCAGCGCCGCCGCCATCTTGGATATCGACTTGGGCGTATTTTTCCTGTATTCTAGACTATATACCGGACCAGAGCCAATTTTTACTTTTTTTTTAAATAAATACCCCGGACCCAGAGAGACTTTGGAAAATGACTACTGCGAAAACACATTTTTGTCCGCCAAAACCAGTGTTGCCAGAATTTTTTTTCAAAACTACCTTGAGGCCAATAACAGCCGGGGTTGCCATAAAACTGCATACTCGAAAATCGGATACACGTCAAAATTTTTCCACTCATATTTGGGGCCCTGGGCCAAAAACTACCATCAATTTGGTAGAAATTAAAAAACCTACCAATAGACTGATAAATATCCTACCACCGCCTCATACAAACCCAATCGATCCAGTGTTGCCAACAGTATGAAAAATCAATTTGAAAAACGCAAAAACTTTTCTTGGGACAAAATGGCCGCTAGCGGCGCCGCCATATTGTTTTTCTATAGTCTATGGTCATCGGTCGACACTCGACTATATCTGTGGCAATAATGAAAAAAAATCTTGCCGCCATCTGTAAACACCGCGACACTATGACCACTCAAACGTGAGTCCAAAACCAATTTTCAATCCAAGATGGCGGCGCGGCCATCTTGTTTTTTTATTTTTTTTCAACTTTGACGTTCACATCTTCCATAGACAATTCCTACACACTATGCGCACCACGGTCATTCTATACATTTAAAAATTTTTTTTTCGCGAAAAACCGCCGCCATCTTGGATTTTTTTTACTTTCTCCCCGTAAAGCTGCTTTGATTAAAAAATTAAATACCCTAAAATCAACATTCCACCCAAAATCACCCCCCAACTACCCGAAAAAAACCCCTGATCAGTGAGTGAGTCAGTCAGTGGTAATCGAGCTTTATATATTATAGACTAGCTTTCGCCGCACGCTCTTCGCGCGTGCGTGCTCAAGCTAGGTCTGCGACGCTGGACGCTCCGGGCTTCGCCCTACGCGGAGCTCGGCCTGCGGCCTCGCGATACGCAGCTCGGCCTGCGGCCTCGCGAAATTACTTTTCTGGGTTGTACCGTTCCGCGTGGGCGGGTGTTGGGCTTTTTTTGCGGCTTGTTGATTAGGTTTTGTGTGGGGGCTCCTTGGGGCGCCAGCCGCTCCGGGCTTCGCCCTCCGCGGCGTTGTTTTGGCGGCTTGGGTCGGCTCGCTCGGCCTGCGGCCTCGCAAAATTTTTTTTTCATTAGTGGGCGCATACTCCTTGGGGCACTGCTCCGGGCTTCACCCTGCGCAGGGCTCGACCTTCGGTCTCGCGTATTTTAGTAGCGTGACAAAAGAAGGTGGGCTCGCTCGGCCTTCGGCCTCGCAAACTTTTTTTTTTCATTATTGAATGAATAAGCTCCGGGCTTCGCCCTGCGCAGGGCTCGACCTACGGTCTCGCTTATTTTAGTAGTGTAACAAAAAGAGGGTGGGCTCGCTTGGCCTTCGGCCTCGCATAGTTTTTTTTTCTTTAGTAGGTAAATACTCCTTGGGGCACTGCTCCGGGCTTCGCCCTACGCAGGGCTCGACCTTCGGTCTCGCCTGTTACAGTAGCGTAACTAAAAGAGCTTGGGCTCGCTCGGCCTGCGGCCTCGCATAGTTTTTTTTTCATAAGTAGGTGAATACTCCTTAGTACACTGCTCCGGGCTTCGCCCTACGCAGGGCTCGACCTTCGGTCTCGCGTATTATGGTAGCGTAACTAAAAGACGATGGGCTCGCTCGGCCTGCGGCCTCGCATAGTTTTTTTTTATAAGTGGGTGAATACTCTTTGGGGTACTGCTCCGGGCTTCGCCCTACGCAGGGCTCGACCTTCGGTCTCGCGTATTATGGTAGCGTAACTATAAGAAGGTGGGCTCGCTCGGCTTGCGGCCTCGCATAGTTTTTTTTTTCATAAGTGGGTGAATACTCCTTAGTACACTGCTCCGGGCTTCGCCCTACGCAGGGCTCGACCTTCGGTCTCGCGTATTACAGTAATGTAACTAAAAGAAGGTGGGCTCGCTCGGCCTTCGGCCTCGCAAACTGTTTTTTTTTCATTAGTGCGTGAATACTCCTTAGTACACTGCTCCGGGCTTCGCCCTACGCAGGGCTCGACCTTCGGTCTCGCGTATTATGGTAGCGTAACTAAAAGAGGATGGGCTCGCTCGGCCTGCGGCCTCGCATAGTTTTTTTTTTTCATTAGTGGGCGCATACTCCTTGGGGCACTGCTCCGGGCTTCGCCCTGCGCAGGGCTCGACCTTCGGTCTCGCATGTCATAGTAGATACCATAAGAATGTTCGTCACATCAAGTATCGTATGTATGTTCGTCACACCAAGTATCGTAAGTATGTTCGTCACATCAAGTATCGTAAGTATGTTCGTCACCTCCAGTAACGTAAGTATGTTCGTCACCTCCAGTAACGCAAGTATGTTCGTCACCTTCAGTAACGTAAGTATGTTCGTCATATATTATGTAAGAATGTTCGTCACTTGTATGGGAAATCGTGATTTTTGAGTTGGCTTTTTTTTTATTTCTGCTGAATTTCTGAGGTCATTTGGGGCCTCAATGGAGTCTGTGGACCATTTTTGACAGGACCTCATACTTGGTTTTTAAAATATCGCGAATTTACGTTTCGGGGTAAATCTCAGAAATTACCCTAAAAATTGGGTAAATTTTTATACCATTTCATAGGTTATTAGAAGACCTCCAAAAGAGCCCCCGGACTTTCTTTTCTCAGACGCACCCTTCTGCCCTTAAAATCACTTTGAATTTTTCGAAAACCTAACTTTTTTACAAAATGGCCGCTTGTTTATCCGCCATTTTGTTTTTCCAACTTTTGGTACCTAGAGCTTAGTAACAACTATATTACACACCAAATGGCATTCACAGTTTTTTTTCGCGTCATACAAAGTGGGCGATCAGGGCCCCTCGAAGGGACCCCTTTGAAAAAAGTTTGAGCCACAGTCCATCCCAGTGTTGCCAGATGACGGAGATAAAAATAGTCAAATGTCATTTTAATGGGCCCCATCTCTATGCTCCTGGGAATAATTTTTGCGAAATGTCATTATTTCTATTTTCGACTTTTTCGGGGCATTTCTCAAAAACTACCAAAAATGTCAAAATTATTTTTTTACCTGGCAATACTCTATGACCATACACACATTGGCCTAGTACTTTGCACCCCGCTCAAATGTTGCCATCTACCCAAAAATCCATTTTTTAACTTTCGAAAACGCAATTTTTTCACAAAATGGCCGCCAGCGCAACCGCCATCTTGAAAGTCTGACGTTTCGGATTTTTCCCATATACTACATTATATATGGCGTCGATTGGCATTTTTACTTTTTTTCTGCCAAGCGTCCTGGCGGCCAGACAGCTCGGCGAAAAAGGCATTGCCAAAAAATTTCTTCTCCCCGCCGTGCCGAGTGTTGCCAGGCCACCAAGATAAAAATGGTCAAATGTCATTCTAATGGGCTAAATCTGTGAGCATATGGCAACTTTTTATTTAAAATGTTGGTCTTTCTACTTTCGACCTTTTTGGGCCATATCTCAAAAACTATCAAAAAAGTCAAAAATATTTTTGAACCTGGCAACACACCATGACCCAACAAATGACCGACCAGTACATGGCAATTCTGTAAAAAGTTGCCATCACACCGAAAATCCATTTTGAAATTTTCGAAAACCAAACTTTTTTACAAAATGGCCGCCAGCACCGCCGCCATCTTGGATATCGACTTGGCCGTATTTTTCCTGTATTTTAGACTATATACCGGACCAGAGCCAATTTTTACTTTTTTTTTTAATCAATACCCCGGACCCAGAGAGACTTTGGAAAATGACTACTGCGAAAACACATTTTTGTCCGCCAAAACCAGTGTTGCCAGAATTTTTTTTCAAAACTACCCTGAGGCCAATACCAGCCGGGGTTGCCATAAAACTGCATACTCGAAAATCGGATACACGTCAAAATTTTTCCACTCATATTTGGGGTCCTGGGCCAAAAACTACCATCAATTTGGTAGAAATTAAAAACCCTACCAATAGACCGATAAATGTCCTACCACCGACCCATACTACCCGAATCGATCCAGTGTTGCCAACAGTATGAAAAATCAATTTGAAAAACGCAAAAATTTTTCTTGGGACAAAATGGCCGCCAGCGGCGCCGCCATATTGTTTTTCTATAGTCTATGGTCATCGGTCGACACTCGACTATATCTGTGGCAATAATGAAAAAAAATCTTGCCGCCATCTGTAAATACCGCGACGCTATGACCACGCAAACGTGAGTCCAAAACCAATTTTCAATCCAAGATGGCGGCGCGGCCATCTTGTTTTTTTATTTTTTTCCAACTTTGACGTTCACATCTGCCATAGACAATTCAAAGACAGTATGCGCACCACGGTCATTCTATACATTTTAAATTTTTTTTTTCGCGAAAAACCGCCGCCATCTTGGATTTTTTTTATTTTCTCCCCGTAAAGCTGCTTTGATTAAAAAATTAAATACCTCTAAATAAACATTTCACCCAAAATCACCCCCCAACTACCCGAAAAATACCCCTGATCAGTGAGTGAGTCAGTCAGTGGTAATCGAGCTTTATATAATATAGACTAGCTTTCGCCGCACGCTCTTCGCGCGTGCGTGCTCAAGCTAGGTCTGCGACGCTGGACGCTCCGGGCTTCGCCCTACGCGGAGCTCGGCCTGCGGCCTCGCGATACGCAGCTCGGCCTGCGGCCTCGCGAAATTACTTTTCTGGGTTGTACCGTCCGCGTGGGCAGGCGCGGTGGGCTTTTTTGCGACTTGTTGATTTGGTTTTGTGTGGGGGCTCCTTGGGGCGCCAGCCGCTCCGGGCTTCGCCCTCCGCGGCGTTGTTGGGTCGGCTCGCTCGGCCTCCGGCCTCGCAAAGCTTTTTTTTTAATTAGTGGGTGCATGCTCCTTGGGGCGCTGCTCCGGGCTTCGCCCTACGCAGGGCTCGACCTTCGGTCTCGCATGTCATAGTAGGTACCATAAGAATGTTAGTCACGTTATACTTCACGTTCCCATACAAGTATTCTTACACAGTAACGTAAGTATGTTCGTCACATCAAGTATGGTAGGTATGTTCGTCACATCAAGTATCGTAAGTATGTTCGTCACTTGTATGGGAAATCGTGATTTTCGAGTTGCCTTTTTTTTTCTTCCTGGTGGATTTATGGGGCTTTTTGGGGCTTCTACGTAATCTGTGGATCATTTTTGACAGGACCTCATACTTGGTTTTCAAGATTTCGCGAATTTACGTTTCGGGGTAAATCTCGGAATTCCCCCTTAAAATGGGGTAAATTTTTACATCAATTAATAGATAATTAGGAGACCTTCAAAAGAGCCCCTGGACTTTTTCTTCTCAGAGGCACCCTTCTGCCCCAAAAGCCACTTTGAAATTTTCGAAAACCTAACTTTTTTACAAAATGGCCGCCTGTGCATCCGCCATTTTGTTTTTCTAACTTTTAGTTCCCAGAGCTTAGTAACAACTATATTACACACCAAATGGCATTCACAGTTTTTTTTCGCGTCATACAAAGTGAGCGACCAGGGCCCCTCGAAGGGACCCCTTTGAAAAAAGTTTGAGCCACCGTCCATCCCAGTGTTGCCAGATGACGGAGATAAAAATAGTCAAATGTCATTTTAATGGGCCCTTTCTCTATGCTCCCGGGAATAATTTTTGCGAAATGTCTTTATTTCTATTTTCGACTTTTTCGGGGCATTTCTCAAAAACTACCAAAATTGCCAGAATTATTTTTTTTCCTGGCAATACATAATGACCATACACACATTGGCCTAGTACTTTGCAACCCGCTCAGATGTTGCCATCTACCCAAAAATCCATTTTTTAACTTTTGAAAACGCAATTTTTTCACAAAATGGCCTCCAGCGCGGCCGCCATCTTGAAAGTTTGACGTTTCAGATTTTTCCCATATACTACACTATATATGGCGTCGATTGGCATTTTTACTTTTTTTCTGCCAAGCGTCCTGGCGGCCAGACAGCTCGGCGAAAAAGGCATTGCCAAAAAATTTCTTCTCCCCGCCGTGCCGAGTGTTGCCAGGCCACCAAGATAAAAATGGTCAAATGTCATTCTAATGGGCTTAGTCTGTGAGCGAATGGCAACTTTTTATTTAAAATGTTGGTCCTTCTACTTTCGACCTTTTTGGGCCATATCTCGAAAACTATCTAAAAAGTCAAAAATATTTTTATACCTGGCAACACACAATGACCCAACTGATAACCGACCAGTACTTTGGAATTCTGTAAATTGTTGCCATCACACTGAAAATCCATTTTGAAATTTTCGAAAACCAAACTTTTTTACAAAATGGCCGCCAGCGCCGCCGCCATCTTGGATATCGACTTGGCCGTATTTTTCCTGTATTCTAGACTATATACCGGACCAGAGCCAATTTTTACTTTTTTTTTTAATCGATACCCCGGACCCAGAGAGACTTTGGAAAATGACTACTGCGAAAACACATTTTTGCCCGCCAAAACCAGTGTTGCCAAAATTTTTTTACATAACAACCCTGTGGCCAATACCAGCCGGGGTTGCCATAAAACTGCATACTCGAAAATCGGATACACGTCAAAATTTTTCCACCCCTATTTGGGGTCCTGAGCCAAAAACTACCATCAATTTGGTAGAAATTAAAAAACCTACCAAGAGACTGATAAATATCCTACCACCGCCCAATACTAACCCAATCGATCCAGTGTTGCCAACAGTATGAAAAATCAATTTGAAAAACGCAAAAAATTTTCTTGGGACAAAATGGCAGCCAGCGGCGCCGCCATATTGTTTTTCTATAGTCTATGGTCATCGGTCGACACTCGACTATATCTGTGGCAATATTGAAAAAAAATCTTGCCGCCATCTGTAAACCCCGCGACGCTATGACCACGCAAACATGAGTCCAAAACCAATTTTCAATCCAAGATGGCGGCGCGGCCATCTTGTTTTTTTATTTTTTTTCAACTTTGACGTTCACATCTGCCATAGACAATTTAAACACACTATGCGCACCACGGTCATTCTATACATTTTAAATTTTTTTTTTTGCGAAAAACCGCCGCCATCTTGGATTTTTTTTATTTTCTCCCCGTAAAGCTGCTTTGATTAAAAAATTAAATACCCTTAAATAAACATTTTACCCAAAATCACCCCCTAACTACCCGAAAAAAACCCCCGATGAGTGAGTCAGTGAGTCAGTGGTAATCGAGCTTTATATAATATAGATATCAAATTTCAACAGTTGTCATGTGTCCTTGATTACAATAGGTAATCCGTTAACAGTATTACGACCACTGGGACACCGTACTGTCTGACTATGGCCTTAATCCTATTACTATGAATATTAGTATAATAAAGTAGAAAGCATACTTGTGGCTAGATGTGTCATTTTACCTATTTATTTCCTGATATTCACATTACTATAACTATATACTAGCTGCAGCTCTACCCGCGTTTAACATTCTTGTAAATCATGGCCTATATGTTAATCTGGTGCATGAGATATATTACTGTAAAGTTTCATTATGATCCGTTCGGTAGTTTTTGCGTAAAAGAGTAACAAACACCATTAATGCAAACTTTCGCATTTATAACACTTAGTAGGATTATCATTCAAAATTTTAACTTATCTGGATGAAAGAAAGTCGAATAGTGATTTAGAATCATAGATAGTGAATGTATAATGTGGCAACAAGAAACATTTAGCTATAAAGCAGATGTTAGCAGTAAAAAATATGATATATCGCACAATTACTACGAGAAACAGACATTAATGTTGAAAAGAGAATAGTAAAGAGCCTTAAATAGTCAAAGCTCATATATGTAATCATAAATCAAGTATTAAGTCAGTTATTAACTTATTGCAAAGGAGACAGGCAGTAAAAGTTCTTTACTAAGTACCAGGACACAAGCAAGCGATATGGGTACATCATATTAATAGTTTATTGCAGCGTTGAACCACGTTTTTACATATTTAACGAGCAATGCAACACAAATCGAGTACTATTGCATCGTTCAGTTCTATCTTTATGGAGCCTGGAGGCGAGTTAAAGAAGTAATCTGCATAAATGAGCGCATTTTGTCGAGTCGCGATCTGGACAATAATTACACGGGTCCACTTTGAAAGGTCTTACACAAAGCAAGGTTTCGTTTTGAAGATGATTCATGTTTGAGTGATGTATAACGACTTAGCCTTTTGGCACTTTTATTTTATGACCCATAGGCATGATACTGGTACTGCAATATATAATGGTACTTATCAAAAAACAGGTACGTTAGCAGAAAGGCAATTCTTTTAGGAAATTTAACAGGATGCAGGATAGATTCATTTTTGTGCTTTTTCTTTATAATATTTTGATTTTAGTTGAAATTAATGTTAGTTTGTGAATAATAAAGTTGTAGTTAATCCTTTAAATATCTTTGGGCTTACATCGAGTGAATTGTCACGTATACTCGTATTTGTCATACCCGATGACTTTAACCTGCCTACAGGCAGGCGCCTTCAAGGAAACTCCGCAAGCAATGTAAATTTTAATACCAGATTTGTTTTTGTTAAAATTTACATAATGTAGATGCATGTTCAATAACTATTGGCAAAGATGGACTTCGCAAAAAGGTTTAGCTGTCTCAAACCGAAAAAAAACTAATTGAAGTGGGTTGTACTTTTTAATAAAGGAACATTGCATTCAAAATTATGCGGGTAATAACTAAAAAGAAAATATTCCACAAAGCTTGCGTTAACCATTACACAAATAGTGCAAGCTCGCCATTTAACGTGTGCCCATCAGCAATTTGCACACGGCATTATAATGGAAAGAGAGTACCAGACAGGCGTGGAAAACTATAATTTTCGTCAGGAATTCGTATTGTGATAGCGCTGCAGTTAACCCATTGTTTAACGGCCGAGCGGTGCACTCCCGCGCACGTTCGGACTCAACACAATGCCGGCGAACACCAATGAATGTTACCCGGCTCTTCCTGTGAAATGTATAGAGATTAGATAAGGAATTTAGAATCCTTAAACTACCCATTAGTATACTAGCACAGTACCGTTGTGAAGCTAACAATATTGTATTTTCAGTCTTTACCAAAGACTTGGCTTTTAGTACCTACCGCCTGGCTTGCAACCGAGCTATTCGGCGAATACCCGTAAAGTGTTTTCGTTAGAGTTTTAGGAACATTCGGTGTATGTTCAGAGCTATAAGATATAGAGCAGCATGCTGGTGGCAAATGACAACTGATGGATTTGGTTACTTGCCCGCCGTAGCTTCCCTTTCGCTTTCCATCAAACGAAGTGTAACCATTATATTGTACTCCGTTTTCACAACTAGGTATGTCCTACAATAAATAATGTTAAAGGTGAGTTCCGTTCTGACCTGTGCGATGGCTAAAGAGAGGTAACGAATGCTAACTCAAAAGACCTTAAAAACTGCTGATATAAAATCAAGATTTTAGACTATCATTAGCTATTTGTTGAGCGAAATCATCTGAATAATATATGATCAAATAATGAGTCTTGATTGTGCACATGTATAGTTCAGGCACAATATCGTTTACAGCTAAATATTATTGACTTTACAATACTTCTGTCGACACTTGATAAAATTATAGGTATCGATGAGAACAAAGCGGGTTAACGGGTTTACACTCATTAAGTTAAGTTTGTACCTTTTACCAAGACAACGTTGATAAAATCTTCATGATACATATACGACAGTTTCATACCCTGTTATTTCTAGGAAATATGTTGCTCAATGCAATAATTAGTTTAATGTGCCAATAAGAACTGAAGTTAAGATAATAAATATAAACATATCTAATAAATAGCTCAGACAGCTATCTGATCAAATTTACAATACTAACAGCATTCTATCTCACATTATATCTGGAATATATGGCTAAAAGCGATAAGCAAGGATCCATATAAATTGAACGAACATTGTTGTGGATTCTTAAATAATGGCTTGTTAGTAGATAACGTGGGCGTTTGTGCAATTAAGATAACATTTTGGTAACTTTCAAAGTTTATACAATACATATTATATCCTAATCGACTACTTACTACTTTTCCATTGATTTATCTAGTAGTTTCAAAGTTTTTGACGTAGTTTAATTTGAAATAAAAGTCAGGACAATGAATTTTGGAAAATCCAATGCACTATCTAAATAATCTAATATTTAGACAGACCACACCAGACTATGAGACCACATCCAACAAGTTTGGTTACGTCATAGTCATGTGCACAGTACAAACATAAGTCTGCATAAAAATGTCTATATGTATAGGTTCGGGTGTTTGCTATGTATAATATGTATTTATTTACGAAAAAAAGTATCTTAGTAAGTTTATTAGTTGTCTAGTACCCATAGTACAAACTTCGGCTTAGTTTGGGAATAGATAATGCTGTGTGACCCAGCGTGGCATGTTTTTGGATATTGTCATTTTAATAAGGAACAACACCTTTCTAGTACGCAGGAGATATAAGCAGGTGCGCCAGTACAGATGTTTCTTTCCTCACTCCCTGTTCCTTTAGTCTCATTATGAAAAAAGACAAAAGCAGGAATCAACACACATAATAACAGCACCAGCAAACCACCAAATAGTCCACCAACCATACACCCAATGCAACACTAAATATAAAAAAAAATATAAAAAAATAAGACAATAGTTCGACCAGGCCAGATAGATCAGTCGCATTACCAACCTTACATATAACAACGCTTTAATAACAACAGAAATCAGCAATCGATAGGGCATAGCTATCTCACAGATCATTCCATCTGTTTCCGCATCCACCTCTCGATTTACTTTGCTAAAGGCGGTGAATCTGCGCGCGCGCACCGCTATGATCGATGGTTTATTGTAATGGCCACACGCGCGTGAATCTATTACCTTTTATAGCGTGCGTGCGACGGAATTAATATTGGACTGTTTTTCTTTCTTGTCCGTGGATCATTGTGACTCGTAAACTGTGGCTTTTGTTGCTAAGGTTCACATTTTTAAGCGTGGGAATATAGTCATATTTTGTACTGCTATATATGCGACTGTTGTAGTTGTAGGGATGCTGTGTAAGGATGTAAGGGAGTGACCTATCAAATTTTCGCTCCAAGCCACCCTAACCTGCCCGTGATCCATCCTGCTGAATCAAACGAGGCTCTGGCAACCCACTGGTGGCGGTATAACCATCACGATTGACGGCGCAGCTTAATGCTATAGGCCGATGATGGGTAGCAGCGTCACCGGAGCGTGGAGCTACGCCCTGCGATCGCCAACCTGGCTGCCCAGCGTGGCGATTATGGGTATAGCCTCCAGATTATGTATGCCGAAAGTGGCGAACATCTGGAGAGACCTATGTCCAGCAGTGGATTGCGAAGGGCTGATGATGATGACCATATATGCTGCAGCGGCAGCAGTCATATACTGTGTGGCTTTTGTTGCTTAAGATTCACATTTATATTTTTGTTACGTATGCGCGTGAGACGCAAAAGGGAACGGCCCTATACAAAATGAACTGACGACTTGATAGAAATAGCGGGGATCCTTTGAACGCAGACTGATGCAGACCAGACTATGTGGAGGTCATTGTAGGAAGTCTATATTCAGCAGTGGACGTCTTCAGGCTAATGAGGAAGATGATGATGTTACTGCCATAGAAATATAATATGACGATGATCTCGGCCATCTTGCGCATTACCTAAAGGTGCGTTCCAGTTTGATAAAGATCCATACGTATCGCTCGACTTCAATTTCAATTTGAAAAGAATTTGATAGGTAAGGTAGGTGATATTCCATATTTAAGTAGAACAAGCTCCAACCAGATTCAGTCAGGGTCATCGAAATAATGTCGAACGGAAATGTAAAAGGGAATGTTTTAAAGCGTTTTGTGACTTTTTACGAGGTTATACGGTTTTAATTAATAGACATGCGCTTGGTATTTTAAATGTAATGTAAATATACACAAATTAATTAATGCCGTTACTTTATGTTTTTAAAATATTAAGAATTTCCTACTCCTGAATAAGAAATGACAAGAAATTTGTAAATAACTGCATAACAAGCTGACCTAAATATATACGAATTAAGGGCATTCCACTCAAGTGGTGCAAAACTGTTGAATAATTAATGTACGAGGAAATAGTTGAATCAACATATAAAAACACTTTTTATCCAAAGCTGTATTAATAAAGACTTATTGAAAGTTGAAATGCCTAACTGAAAACAAGTTTCCGCAACCTGGCATTTAGCTTTATCACAAATACGATCTAATTAAATAACCCGAACAACGCCCTACGTGCACCGAACGTTGAAGCAACATAGAACCTTTTCAAATTATCCAAAGTCATGAGCCAGATTAAAGTTTCTTGATCCTTCGCGAGAGACAGGTGTAAGGCAGTCAAATGTTTACACAGTCGAAAACGACTCCCAACACAAGCAAGATACAGTTCAATTTTGTTTGAAGCCACACGCATGGCATGATTTAAGTTCCCTTTTATTAACCTCCCGTGCAATTTCGTCACAGCGTTCTGAGCCGCGAGTGTGTCTATTTCTCAACAAAAAGTGGCAACGATTTTGTCAGAAAAAAGGGTTTTAAATATTTGCTTCGCCGATAAAGTTGCTGTAGAGTAAAAGCCACCCAGTAGAAAGGACACTAATAAATATCGAGAGGCTAGACGTAAGGTTAGGTTATCTACGCTTGTAGCTGGGTATCTATCAAGCAATCTCCGCGGTGACTTGAATTTTCTGATGCTATCATCAAATGGGACATGCTGCATAGTTTGACGGGTACAAGCCATAAACCACCATTTAAGGAGAGTTGTTTGTATAATGTCTTTCCTTGTGTCTTCATTAATAATATTTATGTATTATTAAGATCTTAGATAAATAAAATACGTTTAATCAATTTATGGAAATATAATTTCTTTAACTTTGTAAGATCGTTTGAAAAATTATAAATGAAGCTTTTGAAGGTATTTTGTAACAGATAAAACACTTTTAAATACCCACCCACATCTTGAATTAGAGTGACTTTGTGATGCCACCTTTCAATCGCAAAATCAAAATAACTTTATTATAAGATTGCAATTTACGTTAGGATGAGTTTTGATTGGTTGCGTTGCGTTAAACTTACAAAGCATCTTTAATTTTGCATGAGAATTTAAAGTTATTACTATTAAAGATGGGGATTTATGAAGTAAACAATGCTAAATACGTTATAAAACATGTAATAAGTAAAACACTGGTCCACACTGACAAATTATTCATTTCAAACAACGCCACATATAAGTTGACAACAAATTATAAACAATAGAACTGCATAAAAGGTCCCACTAAACCAATTTCCCACGATCGTTAAACGTCGACCTAGAAACAAAAGACGGTGATTGAACGAGCAAGCATACGATTGTGGTTTAAGAAATCTGAATCATCAAAAACAATTGATGAATCATTTTCGCGCCTCTGATGTTACGTATTAAAATTAACGAATTTATCTCACCACCTCACTATGGATGTGAAAGTGTTTACATAAAGTTGGTTCGCGCATCTTCGATTTGCATGATTGCACAATTCTCTCATCTATAAGAGCAAAAGGTCAGTGCATTAGTCGTGAGCTATCATACTTGTGGATGCAAGTTTTCCTTCATACTATAGTAAAATTGCAAGAGAAAAACAACAAATTGTCGCTCAGCATCGATCGAGTTTACAAGTTATTCTGTTATTAGTATTACTGCAATAACTTTTATTTTCTCCAAGACTTCATATACATTTTTGTTTTTGCTAAAGGTAAACATTATATTGTAACTTTATCTATTATCTATATCAAACTCTGCTCACTGTAAACCAAAGTTTGTAAATGCAATAAAGGTTTTTCATTTTAATTTTAATTTCTTTACATCCATTATGGAAATTGCATAAAAACGAAATCTTGAACTTCAAACAGCTTCCAACATAAATAACGATCGAGATTCATAAATCAAATGACCACATTTAATTTATTTTTTTACTAAAAAGGATACGTTGTGACTACCATAATTCTGTCAACACATTATGCCATAAACAAGAATTTGTAATACAAATTTGGATTAAACACAATTTACCTCACAAACACTCATAATTCAAGATTTAAATGTGTGAATGGTATCACCGCTCCTCGAGTGCTCAATTTGCATACAAATTGCTTTATTAGTTCGGTAATCGTAAAGATTGCAATAATAAAAAAATAATAGTATGACTTCATTTTAAAAGTATGAGATTTTAGTATTAAAGAATAGTTCAAAGAAAAATAAACAAGTGTTCTAAGTTGTACCATAAACACATCTAACGTTCATGTCGATTCGCAATTAATTCCACAATTTGTCAGAAACAAGCTACTAGTTTCTATAATACATACTAATTCTGTCGCTATACTTTATGGACAAGTCTCTGAAATAACCACTTTCGACCAAGAACAAGAATTTATTAAAATTATGTACAACATTCATATTGCTAATAATATTGCCTAACATTAGCATGATTATGTTACATTCATTAACTATCATGTCAACTACAACATTATTGGTTGCATCTTTGAAGCCTTAAAACACGAATAAAACGATGGTTATAAAATGTGAAACAAGAAACTGAGAAATTAAACTGTCCATTAGCCATGAAATCAATAAATAATAAACATTAGACAAGCAATGCAGTAAACATTACAATATCTCAAGATAATGTCACAACTGCTTACAACGATAGAAATGTCATTGTCACCAGTTATAGCAGTCTAAATGTAGAAGCCAAAGTGCAAAAGGAATCGCTATCACAGACACAGTAAAGTCTAGTAGCTTCACTTTATGCAAATTCAGTTCTGGTAGGAAACTGGAAATGTGCTGGAAAATAATCATTAGAGGAATGAAATAGCTGAGATAGCGCAGTTATAAGTGTTATGTTGCATAGTGTTGACAGCAGTGAGGGTCATGATATTTTGTCACCTGCAAGCACCTCTTAAGTGTCGAGATGCGATCAGCACGCGACCGAGATGCAGCCAAGATTGTATCGACGTGACATCGCCACTGGAACGCTTAAATTGAAACTGCTACTAGTCTTGATACAGATTTCTGTTTTGCACATATTATGTGTGTTGACTAGAGATTGCAATGGGACATACTCATTGAAAATATTGAGTGGTTACTTAATATACTTCAGTTGAATTATTAAATTGATAGTAATTTTCCTTATTGTTGACATCCAAGAATTATAAAAAATATGCAAACAAAATATTGTATCCTCTTATTCCTCTTGGTTAACGAACAAGGTTCAGTCATAGTCCAAGAATGCAAAATATAGCACATGTTACTAGTCGCAAGATTATAACGTTAAATATGGATTATAAAACACGATAGATGAGCGAATCTATGAAATAAAACAACAAATCCTACTCGCAGCTTTACGGAGGATTTGAATCTACTTTATGGATATCGGATAAACATCTGTCACTGAAGATAACTCTAGAAATGTTGTACTTAATTCGTAGCACTTAATGCATTTATATAAAGTTTGTTTTTCAGAGAAATGTTAAAATGCAGCTTGCAATGTCATAGGCAAATTGTCAATGATGTATTTAAATAATGCCTTGAGCATCATAAATAAGTAGTAATAGGTCCCATAGCAGAGGAGGATAATCTTAAATTTATGGAACAGGAAGCGAGGTGACATAAAATCTCGCGAATTTATAGTCTTCTCGCTTATCTTGGAAAGGGTGAGTTATTCGATTCATTCATGGAGGTAATTCAAAGATCATAGTTAATACTTGATAAATTATAGCAATGTTACTAATGTTTATTGAGAAAGTATCGATAACTAACATTAATTTACTAACTTCGATAGATAAGGTATCTTACGGTAATTAACTATACAATAAAATACATTACGGTAACTAAAGAGATAACTCGTATTTTAAGCTCGGTAACTCGTCGTTTTGTAATACATAAGTGGCTTTCTTCAATTGGTTACCCGCATTAAGAGCTTTAGACATTACTAGAACTATAACAATAATTCTGCATTATGTAAATCATTCTGTCCATGATTGTCAATGGATGAATCTTCGCAATGTCAAAATTGGGTGTACACTCAAAGACGATGCCATATCTCCTTCAGCTTAACAACTCTTAACAAAACATCACTTTAAAATAGTTCTAATCATAATAATAATAAACAAAATCCTAAAAGGAAGCCCTATCGTAACAAACCCTATAGTCTCACCACTAAAAATGCCGGTGCTCAAAATGGCGAAGATACGAGTAGAGCAAGAAAGCAGATTCCTGACTCCAAAACGGAATCTTGGGAAGTGACCAGATTTAATAGACCCACCATTCATCTCTCTAAGCTGCGCGTAACTAACCTTGAAACGGCGTCGTAAGATGTAGCGCGTAAACCGTTCAGTGTTGCATAATTGTCAACACTGAAGAATATTTGCATTGTCTCGAGAGCGAGACTGCTTACAAATGCGGACAATTCCCAGGGGCCTGCTCGCGTTCCCGCCACATAAGGAAGCAATCCATTAACATTTTACCAGCAACTACATATTCAACGTGCAATCTGACCAAATGTTAAACGGAAATCGGGACGCGATTAAACACCTTTAATTCTACAGGATAGGAGTGTCTGGAAACGACTACCGTAAAATGTGCGGATTTTACAAGCGTTACAAGTTGGCTTTGTTGTAAGATGCTTTTAGTAATTGCTTGCCTTGTTCATGTATCGTGTCGACGCATAATTCAATGAAAGTTTTGAACATGGTGTTAAGTTGTCAATCAGTCAAACCTCTTCATCTAAAAGTCAATGTACATGTGCTTATAACAGCATGCCGTTATCATACACGAATATAACACTTTATTTCAATGTCTCTAACATGTTTGTTAGAGCTTTACAAGCCCTTACAGTATTTTTATCATCACCTACGATATTCCATTTGCAAGCTCAACCTGGGAAGGATTTGTGTTAATCAGGTCTTTATGGATATTTTGTTTGTGGCGGATTTTTTTAATTTGCCCTTTCATTGATTTTACTGGGAATCGGATTCTCGAGTTTATATCATTGGGAATCGAAGCTTATCATAGAGGAAACATTACTTCTTTTATAAATACACTTTTACAAATAATCTTTTATTTAAGTTTTTTAAAGTTAATGTTTGTAGGCATGTGCGCCCACATCAATGCCTCTAAAACCTCAATCAAATTATCCATAAGATTGATTCATGATAGACAAGATTTTAAAGAAAACGTAGGTTTTAACTAAGTATGGTTAAAGGTCACACATGTAACTACCCCTCTTCTTAACATATCTAATTTATATATAGATACTATCTAATTTTTCCAAACAATTTCTATCCAATGCATAGGGTCCTTTATCCATCTATGGATTCAATGGAACAACTTGATAGATAAAAGCAGGTTGATGTGTGGCTATCTGTTCAGTGAAATAATTGTATTACCGTTAATTTAGCTAGTCACCAAAAACGACGCATGTTTTCATTTAATTAATGGATAAATATTGCCTAAATTGAACGTCTTACTCAACAAACGTGCTAGCTTAGACTTTTGTAGCAGAATTTAAGACGGAATAAAAATTAATTAGGCACAGAAACGGTAGCGTTTCACTCCATTATTACCTGACTGTCGACAGTATCGTAATTATGCTCTACTTAGAAGAATGCAGTCCGGTTAACTTAGGATAGGCACGTAATGTTAGACAAAACCCTATATAGATATGCTAGTTCGAGCGAGACCGAGTTCCGAGTCGTGAAACGAAAATGTTAATCAGTTACCAATGCCTTCGGAACGGTTTGCGGGAATTTTAAATGAATTCTCTTGCGCATATTCCAGACCCCATCTTAATTGGCGAGATATACGAATTAATTCGCCTCTCAATGTTCGGCTTGAGTACCGTTTTTTAAGATTATGATATTCTTGCGAGGGTTGGCTACTCTGGTTCAAAATATGGGTACGATTACCATCACTGTGTACTTACAAAGCAATGTATGTAAAATTTTTGCATAATGCTTTTTCTATTAAAATATGCAAGCACTACAAGAATGCGGGAAGTAACCTTTATCAACGTGATATTACTAGGGACGAGACATGTTTACGCTGAAGTAATGCAATAACCTGCAAAAAATACTATATAACTATTATATAACCTAAAAAAATACACCGATAATAGCCACTCAACGTGGGTGTGGGATGTAAGGGAGCGAACCATCATCTTTTCGCTCCAAGCCAACCTCACCTACCCGTGGTGCATCCTGCCGAATAACAAACGAGGCGCTGGCAACCGACTGTTGGCGGTATAACCATCACAATAATTGAATGCGTAGCTAAATAACACAGACCGATGACGGGCAGCAGCGTCCCGGAGCGAGAAGCTATGCTCTGCGATCGCCAACCCGCCTGCCCAGCGTGGCGATTATGGGTATATCCTCCAGACGTTTGTCCTAAGTGGTGAACAACTGAAGAGGCCTATGTCCAGCAGTGGACTGCAATAGGCTGATGATGTGGGTGTTTGCCCCTTGCCTTGACCGATTCACTCTCGCCATGAAAATCTGAATATCATATTTATCGGGGAACACGGGCTCAGACTAAGAATTCCAAAGGTTAACCGCTCGAACTATGTATGCTAATTCATATTGCAGCACTTGCTTGAAACTAAACGATTTACATATTCGTACAAATATATTTAATTGAATATGTAAATAGGTAAACTTTTTTCTGAACTCAAATAATTTATCGGCTTTTTCCTATAAGCACCTGCTGGGCTACCTGAGAAGTCTTCTCTCATTTCATAATTGAACAATTCGAAGTAAGTATAAACGATGTGTAATCATTTCCTTTTGTGAATATGAATATAATATCCATTTGAATACATGTATACTCGTAAAAAAAATCCTGGCTAACATTGACTGGCTCGATGGCACATTTGGTAGTGACCCCTGTCTCCTTAACCGAGTGTCAAGTATTCGATTCCCACTCGGGACAAACATTTGTTTGAGGAACATTTATTTGTTCCGTACATATATTTGTGGTACAAAGTACATAGCGCAAGTGGTCAAGCTAATCTACTTTGGGATCGGAACAATATAGAGTATGTGACAAGCTGTGCCCGCGACTTCGCGAATAGAGTTTCATCACTTATTTTATCCCCTTGGAGGTAGAATTGATCAAAATCCTTTCGTAGCGGATATACCTACGTCATAACATCTACGTGCATGCCAAGCCCGATCCGTACAGTGGTTTGGACTTTGCATTGATAGATCACTATGTCAGTCAGTCACCTTTGAGTTATTTTATATTTAGATGTTGTCTGATACTAATTTTTATCTGCGTCCTAACATCGATTATAGCCAGCCTTTAGCACAAATTAATATATCCCATAAAACAAATTAATCAACAATTCCGTAAGTTATATTGCATCGTTAAGCCGCGGCGTTCAATATATGAAATGTCTCACAAGTTCTCAGTTTCACAGATAGGAAGGCGCGATATAAACAACTTATGATATCGTATTGACACGCTACTTTCAAACGCTATTTGAAGGCAATCGACTTTGATATAATGTACGAATACTTCCTTCGCCATTAATAAAGTTTATTAAAGCTCCGATCACACTATTACAGGCGGATTTCTATAGAACGTTATCGAATAACTTATTGTATCTACCCAGTATCAGGCCATGATTTAGAAATAGGTACCTAGATGTACCTCTCTAGGTACTACTACTACTAAATTTAAGAGCCTTGCTCTTGTCGGTGGAGCAACTTCCACTCCTCCCTGGACTCCGCCAGCGCCTTCAACTCCTTGTACGTCATGACATTAACTTTCTCCTTTAGCTGTTGTGTAAATGTTCGTCTTGGCCTCCCTCTTCCTCTTCTGCCTTCTATTTTACCTTCTATTATAATTTTTATAAGTGTGTCATGACGCACAAGGTGTCCCACCATTTTCCCTCTCCTGTTCTCAATCGCCTGCATCAAGCATCTCCTTTCCTTTACCATCTCCAATACCTCTTCATTTGTCTTCTTTTCCATCCAGCTTATTCCCTTCACTCTTCTCCAGCACCACATCTCTAGGTACGAACAACAAAAATGTTTTGATCTGGTTTGTGTCTGTTTGTCCTGAAGAACGTGCTAGCTAGCACAAGAGGTCTGATGCAGAATATGCACTTCGCAAAATGAGGTGTAACCCAAAAATATACATTGCATAGAATGTGCATTTCTCATAATGTACATTCTCAGAAAAAGCATTTCGCAAAATGTGCACTTCACAAAATGTGTACTTTCCTAGGATATTGGGAGTGGATTGCAATTGGATGGGTAGTAGACGGCGATAGTATAGGTACAATCTTGCCTTGCTAGGCGCAAAGATGCCATAATATAAAACAAATTAATTGACGGCTTTAATTAGACAACAAGGTTAAAACCTTTACTCGTATTACCGAGCTCACGACAAATAACAAGTGCCTAATTAAAGCCTATTTCATTTTATACGTAAATCTCAGGCATGCCCATAAAATCGGCTTCCTTTAATAAAACACGACATTACGTCACTACCACTTAATGATCACTAAATTCGTGGTGTTAATTAGTTTTGGAGGCAATTAACATGCGCATATCATTAATATAATAATTATGCAATTTTTATCATTTGATCGAATGTAATACTTTTAAAGTGAGCTTATGCAAACTCGATTCGTGTGTGCTAATTTTGCGATAAAATAGATAAAGTTTTATTACTTTCTTTTCAGTTCAGGTTCAGCATTGTGTAATCTAGCCACATACACACAATAAGACATTTAAAAGTCGGACTTCACATACATTGCCCCGTTTCAAAAGTAAGTAGCTAAATAATTAAGTTCCGAAATTAAATTTATAAACTAACTAATTTCATTGCGCATGGAAATTTACGTGGACTTTGCCCCAACTGATCAATAAATTTCCGTGTTAATAGACATATATCTGACATAGGCTACGATTAAACTAACATACTAAGTCATGGTTACTTGAAATAAACAAATTATTATTATATTTATAAATTTGCATATTTTATACATTTTTGACCCTCGAAATTTGCAGATTCTGATGACTTATTACTAATTTAATTATTCTAGAATGAATATTTTATTTATTAATTCAAGAATAAATTAATTCAATTTGTAATCCTAGGATTAAGATACTAAAATTAATGCAAAGGCCTAGAGTGAATTTGTAATCATGTGAAAGTCGTAATATGAAAAGTTTCCTAAAATTTTAAGTAGGTACATAATCACGTTTACAATTTTAATTGCTTAATGATAATAGAGCTTACCAATTTCCACCATACTTAGACCATGCCTTATCAAGTAATGACGACCGTAATGTACTAGTACAATATTGTATCTTAAGTTACGACATTAACTCTTTAACGGTACAAAATAGAAACTTAGATCATCAAGATAAAGATCTAGTTTAAGTAGTTTAGGATATCTAACTGCAAGATATGCCGCGAAAGGCAACAGGTAACATATGATTATGGGGGGACATATACAATTGAAATAAACATCTAGTAGTACCTGACCCCGTGATATCGAAATCAGATAATAGAAATCGCTTGATAAACTTGTGGCAGTTTGAGTTATATTTCACTTGCAATCTGATTTACAGTTTGTAATGCGATAGGCTTATTAAATACGAAAGCGATCCTAACAGTTGGAACTTACTTCCAGGGTTAAAGTTTATGTGAATCAAATGCCTTGGTACTAAGTATGAGGAAATGCCGATTAACTTGATACAAGTCAATTTAATTCCATAATTCTATATTTGTACCACTTTATCAAATTGTGGAACACAAAATGAAGTCAAAAATTCGGAGAAAGTGGTAAAATAGACTAACCATGCATACGAACGAGTACAGTTCAATTACTCCAACGAAAATTGTCACAAACCAGCATGTTGGAACTATTATACCTATTTTATTAACGGGGCTTTTAGAGTTCATTCTTGAAAAGTCTGACCATACAAAGAGGAAACACAACCAGCCTTCTCGGTAAGCTTGCAATATGGGTACGAGACAACTGAAATACTTACTTATACATATACTTTTTTGTAGTGAAAGAAGAAGTCATGGACGGATTATGATAGAGGCCCATCTCACGCAAAATAGAGACTCCTTACTTACTAACTAAATAGTGACCGTGACAGCTTAAAACAATACAGCAGTGTCCGTAATAGAATATTTTCAAGAAACCTCCCGTGCTTCACTCAAACTACCTACTACGTCATTGAGATCGAAAGTTACGTTTTAGCCTTTAACCCAAAGGGCGCTGTCTCACTTCACTGGGCAGGGCCATACCTCACGCAAGCTAGGGATTAGAGGTGTGCCGTAAAGCAAGTAATTAATAGCTTTGTCTGATGCTATCAAGTATCTTATATGCTTTGACTATACTCGACTTGTGATACTTTAAAGTGGCGAAATTTCATATTAATGCTTGTTATCTGCTTCTCGTTGTTTGACCAAAGTGGACCACAACTGGAGAGGCCTACGTCCAGCAGTGGACTGCGATAATCTGATGATACATAATGAGGATGATCTGCTTCTTGTATAAAAAATTAGGTTACTATAATAAACTAGCGACCTGCCCCGGCTTCGCACGGGTTTAATACTATTTTTCCCCGCTAGCTCCCGTTCACGTGGGAATTCCTTTCTTAGTGCACCTTTACTCTCCATGCCAAATATAAACACCTAATTTAAGATTTCACACGCCACCTACACCACAAAACAATAGTTTACTAATGGCAACTACAAAAATTTGACAAAACAACAGGTCACTTTCGCAAAACGTTTACACGCTAACAAGATATTCCAACTTAACTGTTGGCACAACGAAATAGGTTAATGTATATATATCTAGGTATAGTAAACCGGTGGAGAACCGTTACATACATATTGAATGACCATGATTATGTATCGAGATACATAAATTTGAATGATGCAAGCGGCAAATCCGCAAATGCAACATTAAAGTTTAGAAAGCATGTTGTAAATTGGCAGACGACACTGGTCGAAAGCGGCGGTGTGGAACCAGTTCCGATTTCAATACGAGCCGTGAACATGGTGGCATTATTAGCTGGTTATATCGACACGTGTGGTAAGGAAATTACAGTTAGAAATGTATTTAAGTAGGTTACGTACGAAAAGGAATAGATAAAGGAAAGTGTGAAGAACATTGGAAAGATAAAGTACGGAGAATATCTGTATACCGAGGAATGTATAAAAATGGAAATACAGTCAGTATAATAACTTAGATCAATATGATGCCTAGGATGTTGATATCATGTTTAAAACAACTTTCGATGCGTAGACACATATTAGTGAGTTTTTTGTATGTAGATCTATGTGAGTAGTCTAAGTATTTATATAAATCTGTTGCTGGCTGTATCTGCGAAAATAAAGTTATGGAAACCATTGATCCTGAATATATGATAAACTGTGATTAACGTATGTATAGTTTGTTAGCGTAAAGGAAAGATACCCAGTTCCATAGCTTTGAATGTCGATATTGACACAGTTATCAATATGGTGGAAGTACAAAATGTGGTACTATGAAAAGAAAGAGAAAACTATTGATCATATGTTAGAGCGTATGATAGATGAGATGAGAGAATGTGATTAATGTTACGAGTATGCTAGTATAAAGGAAAAGGATCCAGTTTCTAGCTTTGACAGTCGAGAAACTAGACACAATAGAAAAAATATTGTCTGTCGCTCATTGGTGACTCTTGGCTTACCGTGTCAAATAATTATAAACAAGTACAATAAAAAAAAATATATGGCTGGATAAACCTCTTTCTTTATGAAGAAGACAGCACGTGACATAATAGCTTTAACCTCGTTAAACCAAGATTTTCAGACAAAATAGTTTTAACAATTGATTTGAATATTAACGTTAGTAGATCACGATCTCGTTACTTTGGAAAAAAGTACTGGAATGTACAGATAATAATAAGTAAGAGCAGGTAATTTATTGATAAACAATGTAACATAAACCAAGAAAGTTAGACTAATTGCTGTCACTTACAAGTAAAAGGTAAACCTATTATTAGCTCGTAAAAGTTTACTATGGACCTTATTTGTTCAATCTTCGACTTTGCATACCGCAATCAGGTCAACATGCATAATATTACTATTACCTGTGTTTCCGATACACTAAGTCTCTTCTAATTTATCTTTATTATGATCATTTATGACGTTAGTCGTGCCCATCTGGCCCGTGAGAGCAACATAAATATTTATAAGCGCATATAATTTTATATAGAACTAAAGGAGAATTTATAAGATAAATCAGTAATACAAAAGGATTATGAATTATGCAACAGCAATAATTGTAAAGACAATATTCATCAAGAAAACGAGTAAAATAAGAAGAGCAGTGTGGCATGTCAGAGTTATCGATAATCTTGCCTGCTCAATAGGCAATTTATTGTCCCACTATGTCGTGGTATGCAACTATACGTCGACCATTTTAAATCCTTCCGATGCTATCATTTATTTAACCATTCGCTCGAAATAGAATTCAAAGAATAATACCCCACTGAATTAAAAGAACGGTTAGTTAATAGTTTACAATAAAGTTTTCTGGTTGACGTGACGCCATTGCAAGGCATGTTATAGCTTGAGTTTGTTAGCAAAATCTAGACAATACAAATAATGGCTGTAATTTAAACCGAGGAATAGTTTGAGTTCTGTCAAAATGTTCGAGCTAACGTCAATCTTATGTCAAGAGTTCTAAACCTAAAGTGTGCTGGCTCACAACATGATAAAAACAATGCAAAGAATAAATACTAACGCGTTTATGCGGATAGCTAATAAAGCAGGTACCATACATTTACAAAGACAATTTCTGAATCAGTAGGTATTGCATAATGAATACGGGAATCAGCTACACCAACAAGAGTTATTATGATCAGTAGAACAACAATACTGGTATAATGACTTCATTATAAGACTACCTCATTACAGTGGTTTCGTTACCGCACCTCTATTAACATTAGTCAATAGATTGTTTAGCTAGTTAGATACAAAGATAAAGCTTGAACTCTTACGTTCAGTTTGAATGCTTAAAAATAGGATGTTGAGTAACAAATATGGTTAAAGAAGCGAAAGTGAAAACAATCAGTTTATGTGTATGATTTTCCTTATTTACATTGTTTTATGTTATTATAACATAGTATAGGTAATTAGTGTTGTCATACTTACAAATGCTTGAGAAGTTAAGTGAATGCGGAAGTATTATTACTAGAACCTTTTTAAACGACTCAATACGAAGGTTGTTGTTTCTTCATACTTTTTGCTTCTTTCTTTAGAAATTGTGAATATCTGAATACCTATGTGTTTTTAATAAGTATGCATAAGTATGGAAATTAAAGTCTTCTTATTTTATTATTCGTCAACTACTTATATAGCCTGTGTTAACGTCGTGTTTATTAAAAAATACAACTCCAATCCATCGATAAATTCATATATTTATAGCGGAAGCGGACCCTTTGTATTCATAAAGTAGATACTAAAAAGCTTCCCTTATTTGTTACTAAGACAACAGTAACATTTGTAACGATAACCGTTTTATAAACATCGTTAACTTTTATCGCGATCGTTAATTAACTGTGGTCATGAACGTTTCATTTGCGTAACTATCGACATAGCGTATGCCCACACTAGAACGTTGAAAAATAGTTGGACATCTGATTGAAAGATCGATAACACGTCTGCCCGTGTCCAGTAAATTGTTTGTTATTTTCCGTTAATTGTTTTCCGTGTTTGCTGAATGATTTATGTCGGCCGGTTATTACAGAGCTTACCGCACGCATCTCGCTTAACACTGTGTTGCCAGACGAAATTCGAAGAGCGATCCTAGAAATTTCTCAAGCGCTGGCAACGCGCCTGTGAATCTCCTGGTGTTACGGTGTCTATGGGCTGAAGTGATCACTTACTTTCAGGTGACCGTTCACTCTGGCATAAAAAGTATAAGTAAGTGTACTATGTTTTTTTAACCAAATAGATGCCATTTCTATGGCAATTTACATAAATTGAAGAACATAGTATTGTATTGTTTAATAGAAACTTATTACACTCAGCAAGATATAGAGTACAATTTTCCAATCACTCAGTCTGAAGCCTCAACTCAATTAAAAGCCCGTTTAGACATGAATACGGACTGTCATTGCACAATCACGAATAAAATCGGTAACATTATAAAGTGTTAAGTACTTTTTTCCACAAGCTCTGGCAACACAGCCTCTCAAACCAGATACTCTCATGAATAACTTCAAAAGTAATTACCAACGAGATGCAATCTAGACGTTGTCGTGCAAATAAGTAATGGTATTGTCCGTCTCCCATCATTAATTGTCGATGGCTTCATTAGCAGATAAGGCTACTATTTACTCCCACTATTCGGGCTAGCTTTCTATAGGAAACGTTTTTTAACCTTCTAAAGGTGCTAATACTTTTGACCCCGATATCGATATTTTGTGCGGTGACGAATTTGGGCAACACTATTAGCACTTTGGGTGCGAAAGCGGAAAAATGTGTAATTTTTTAAAATTTGTTTTAGTTCTAGAGTGGATACCGTTTCTCGACAAACGTAGTTTAGGACGCCTTCAGGTGGAGTGACGATTTGCGGAAGATGGATGGCAAGTGCTGGATGCGCCAAACAATAGGGGAGGTCTATTCTATGTGCAGCAGCGTACTATGATGGGCTTATAACAAGTAATGCAAACCAAGCAACTTAATGGTCTTCATTGATCTCATCCTAAAATGTACTCCAATTGTGCCTTGTTTGCCCCAAATTAATGTGGCAACAATTGTAGCAAATTGTGTAGTGGAAATAGTGTGTCACCTAACCCGCAATTTCTTATTAAGCTTGTTACGAACAGATTAATAACGCGCTTCCTGTACAATTTGCGCCCATTCCTCCCACGTTAACATAATCTAGTATCAGTTTTTCCCTGGCTTGTAGTTAGGATAAATTTATTACGTGCCAGATAGCCTGATAAAAACAGCAGAGATTGCCGCAACTAATTTCACCAATTCACATGGCTTGAATGAAGTGGAAAGACTGGAAGGGAGATCATCACAACATTTAATAAATAGTCAGCATGGACTGGCAAACTCTGGAACTGACTCCCAGTTTGTGTTCCTGATCGCTACGCTATATCCTTCTTTAATGTGGTTTAAAGAGAGCTCTTTCCTTACGGTAGGCAGCGGCATAGCTGTGCCCTCGGCATTGCTGATGTCCACGGGCGGTGTTTAACATCAGACAGGCCGCTTGCTTTACTAGCAACCGCAAAAAAAATGTAATCCCTACTGTTACGACAAATAAATGAGAAGCAAAAAAGTGCGTGTAATAGCGACCGGTATCATCATAACAAAACTAATCATAGTCTTGACTAAGGCGCGTCAAATATTTAGCATCACACACTTATAATTACTTGCAAGCACCTGTTTGACGCCTGGAGGCGGTGAAACAGTCAATTAACTTTTTTGTTTTAAGGGCGATATAACACTTGGTACTGGTTTTATACAGTTTAACGGTGGTTTTTATGTTAACATGTAAGACGAGCTAGATCAGATATCAACCTGTAAATGACAGCTGCAGTATCGAATAATATTGCCTTGCTAGTCGGTACATGCGACTATGGAACATCTGCTCAATTGCCTGATTTAGCTCACCACGTGCACGATCAGAGATCTACTTACTACTATATTAAAAAACCGATAGCTGAGTCTAAGAAGAAGACTGACCGCTTAAGAAATGTCTTGGGTTATTTTTTTATAAGAGCTCTATATTAATTACGTGTTTTGCAATTAACGTGACAACAAATAACAGTATAACAAATTGACGTGTTTTCTCCACATAGTCCTAAGGCCCGGACTTTCAGAACATTAGTGGAACAATTTAATTTGGAACCGAAAAGGAAGGTTTTACGACTATACGACACGTTAGGGCTTCAAAAAAATTCAATTCCAAATGATAAATGCAATTATAAGCTCACATTCCTTCACTTACAACACGTAATGGTATATCCACCTAAGTAATTAGAGAGGACGTACAGTGAATTCATAACAATAGAAATGGCCAAGAGAACCAGTTGCAAGTACAAGCACAATTAAAGAACACAGACGCTTCTAGGAATAAATTACACAATTAGCAAAGAGTTATTTTAAGCGTGTGAAAGAATCGCCCACGAGATATAGATCGGTACGTAATTAATGGAAATAACTAGAATGATGAGAGCTGGTTAGCTTTTAAAGGTGCGGTCCGTGCAGAGATTCCTTTGTGCAGTAATGAATGTTACTACGCTTTTTATGACGTTCGGTTAAGGGAAAAACGGGCAGACGACTTGGGCTATTCGATTAGCCAGGGCTATGGATGGCAATATACTGCTGTTTTACTTAAGAAAATAGTTTCACTAGACATGTATTTAGATTCCCGATCCATTTGAAGTTCTACATTAAATTAAGAGGAAGAAAATTATTAAAAGTCCTTTTTGATAAAAAAAAAAGCCGTAACTTACATTCCGTAACCTGATTTGTAGTATAAATAACTGATAGACATGACCGATCCATTTGAAGTTCTACATTATATAAAGAGGAACAAATTATTCTACATAATACAATTAATTATTCTACATCTTTTTAAACAAGAAAGCCGTAAGTTACTTTCTATGTCCTATTTTGTTGTATAAATAAACGACAGACAATGCATACTAAATATGGCTCACGTTCCTTATATTATGGAAGCTAATTGATTCTTCTAATAAATCAAAATGCTAGTTTCTTATCTTAAAAAGTGTGCGTCCTGGTCACTAGCATAGTCTGTAAAAAGCTCTATGAAAATAAAGTGACTAACTTGATACTAATTTCATACTACTTACTACGAAGCCATATCGAATTTAATTGCATCCTTAAAAAAAACACGTTTCAGTCTAACTTAAAAAATAAACAAACTCGAAATAAACACACGAGTAAAAATCCGACGACGCTCAAAGGCGCGAATCGATTCGCCGACCTTCTGGCGCCTTATTAAAATTATCAATAATCGAATAAAAACGCGAATCGATGTCACAGCATCGACAGGCCACGCGATGGTATCGAGTATTCTTTTTAACAGACTCGTGAGAAAGTGTGAAGCGACCTCGCACACGCAACCACTAACGAGCTCCCGAGGCCGTTCTTTATCTCAACACTTCGACACTTTTTGAATACAATAATGATATTATAATATTCCTCTCATAACGCTTGCTTAGTTTCGACATCAGCGAAGTAGGCAAAGTAACTTTTTGCCACTTGCAATTTGATACAGTTTTGAGTGGCCGGTCTGTCGGAGCGTAATAAACTTATACTTGTATAGGTACGGAATGAAGTAACACGAACTAAAACTAAAATTCATATTACTTGATTTTTTAGGTATCTTCTAAATACTAAAAAGAAACAAATCAATGACGAATGAATGATATTTTAGATTTTTCTTATTAAAGTACCTAAGTCGTAATTTTTGTTATGTTATTTGTCTTTGCGATAGTAGTCATTTTGCGAACAATCTCGGTTACGAGTATATAACAGAAATAATTGATTCTATAATTTATCGTGTACAAAAGCAAACTGTATTGCACATTGCACTCGTACATCCTTCCATTCAAGTTGATATGTCAATGAAAGTTGATATTCTAAAAGATTTTCACAAACAAAACACTTTTTTTTAAACACGCAAGGTATTACTATAAGCTGTTGAAACTAAAAACGGAAATGAAAATCGCAAAGGCGTGGAATAAGTATATGTGATCACTTTAAAAGTCAACAGAAGCTTAGAACACATTAACATAATGGAATGAAATATGAGCTGGGAAATCTGATATACATAAAACGCTTGAAGCTATGTTTAACAAAATCTATGCAGAATTTAATAGCGAACAATGGTAATTATTATAATTTTATGGCCAATAGCTCAGTTTAACATATAAAAACAAGTTTACAACCACAGTCTCATTTCAAATTTTCATTTACATTCGTTAACACAGTTCTGACCATCTGTTTTGACGATACAACCCAAAAGTATTTTAAAAAAGTATTTGCACACTTTAAATAGGATTTTAGGATTAGGATTTCTCATAGTTAATACCAAATATGCAAACGAATTAGAATCACAACTTTTCAAACACAAATCAAGATGAACTTATGATGACAAATCTAAATACCGATTACATGACAAAGTTAACATACGTTATTTCAAAAAAATCAAAGAATGATAATATTAGCTACGTTTTTGCAAGCGTTTCATTAGTACCTGAATGATGTGATGTAAGAAATTCTCAGAAACAATTGACGAACAATACAATTTGTCAATACTAATTCAATCATCTTCGCAGTATTGGTTATAATAACAAAGAATTTATGTTGACCTTACATATTGTATTAGTTGTTCGTCATAATGAATTATGTACTTTCGATATGAAATTGTGCACCTAATAGAATCGTGTGTGTTTTATAACTTCACTTAATTTATTGCTATATCAACGAGCATGCCTCGTAAAAAATTGTACTTACGAAATGTTTCTGAGACGTTCTAGATTTCGTTTTCTTACAGAAACATCGAAATCTGGTTTGTATAAAAACCAATCCAAGAGGTCAGCTCGTGGTTAACCACAGCTTCGATCACTTTTATTGTCCGTTCTAAAATCAGCATAAATGATACTACCACTCACCAACAGTCACCCAAAATCGAAATGAAATAGTCACGACTTCTCCCAGCGTTTGAATGGATGTTTCAAATAAAACGTGCACTAAAAATAGTTCAAAAGTTAAAACTTGGGAAAACTTTTGCAAAGATAACTTTCCAGTAGCACATTTAAATGTGACGATGCACTTTGCGTAACGAAGGTTGAAGAAAGTCGTAAAGGTTATGTGCGAAAGTGGTATTATAGAAACAGAGTCTTTAGGAGTCATTACTTAGTCGTACTTTACTATCAGCACATTCGATGTCAGGAAACGTGAGTATATTGCTGAAAATTGGTTGCAACTTTTCAATTGACTTAAAATTGCAAAGTCTTTCGCAATAGAGTTGCATCGTGTGAAATGAGATTTTAAAGATGATACGAGTAATCATTTAGAGGTAATGAACAGTCGGAATCCTTGAGCACACAAACGCAGTGGGAATGAATTGGACAAAGGAACAATTGAAAAGAACAAATTACCACAAAAAGCACAGTAAGTCACGAAATCTGGCAATTATATCTCGTAAGTCATTCCTGCAGCCTAAAATGGGCATTCTTCTGGGTTTGACAAAGTAGTCGCCGTACATAGTTCAATGGGGGACATAAATCTGTATCATATTCAGGGCTGTCAATCAATTGTGACTCTTGTAAAATGTAGGTGTCAAAGCGAGTTAGAATAAAGGTTGTCAAACTTTAGAAACAATAGAGATCAATAGGGAGAGGTTACTATTAAGTAAGTCATTAAAGTTAATTTTAAATCCAACTATCTTTTGAATGACTTTTCCATAAGAGATTGGTAGCTACTAAAGTTACGGATATCGTCACTCAATATATAATAAATTTAAGTGCAATTTTAAAACGTACTTAAAGCAAACTTCTACCTATCGAAGTATGCCGATATAGCAAACCGTAATAATTCTCAAAAGTGGTGTCTTACGCACGCATTTATTAAATGTTATGATAGAGATGCTGAATATACCTCAATTGAAAAAGATTTAAATGACTTTACTCCTGATTTAAGACAAACTAATGCACATATTGTAGGTTTGGGTGACGATGATGAAGATAATTCACCTGTAGGAAATATTTAAAGCTTTGAAGGACTGAACCAGCTCGGCAGCCCTAGCGACAATAATGGCGGCGTTAGACAAGTTGACGCTGTATTTGGTATACGAGTAGAGACGGAATGCGGGCCCGGCGCGCTGTGACGAAACGGAAAGGCCACAGCCTGCTGGGTTTATGACCAACGTTGTAATAAAGCCGATCAAACATGATATTTGTCTATTTAATTCCATTTGCATAATGGCTAGTAGGGCAGGCGGCGTAAAGTATATAAATAGCCTATAAACGTCGAAGCCTCATCATAATAACTCAGACATCTCTACGATATTATGAGTTTGACAGGATTTATTTACAAGCTATTAATAAGCAGTAGAAATAAAACAATTTAGTTATGAAAGGTTTTCTACAAGCGTTCGTTTTTAAAATTCTACGTATATTATAAATTAACGTAATTGTACGTTTTTTTTTCGATTGGCGCAAGATGGCTAGCAAGTGCGAAAAACCTAGGATCGAGCAAAGTAGCGAACTATTTGAAAAGCCTATGTCCGGCAATTCGACAAGTTTTGAGATCAAACAAAATATAGGAAGCAGTGGACTGACAGTGACTTATTGATGAAGTTATTTTAGAATTACATACATACCATTGTTCAAACCAAATAATATCTGATATTATTGCACACCATTTTTAGCTAAGAGCATAATTTAGACCCAAGTTGCTAAACATTATATTCACCATCAGATAAAATCGGTTTTGTATGCCATGTTTTGCATCATTTTTTAATAAACCGAATTGAATTTATAGCCCCGAGACGAGTTAAAAATGCATTGGGCCTGTGATAACGATCAGAAAAAATATCAAACTCTGTTTTCAATGTGAAGTCTAAAAAATTTAGATCAACATTTAACTCGCCCGACCGCGCAGTTTCGATACAATCGGCGGCAGTAAAAAATGATTTGTCAATATCTTCTTGCTTCATTTTTTTATCTTATGCCAATATCTGAAGTTTTGATGACTCCAGTCTATTATCTATAAAATGTGGCATCTCAAGCTTAAAACGATCCTATTTTAATAGGGTATTTGACCTTGTTTCATTTTGCATGTTATTTTCATGTTTACTAAAAAGGATCTATAAAATATGACATATTTTATAACATTTTGTTATGTAGTATGGCAATTTTTAACACAGCTATCAAACAAACTTCTTACGCGAGGCAAATACGTTTTATATGGAGCATTTTGAATTTGTCAATATTAGAGATTTTGAAATTGTTATAACTCTTTGAGCATTTATGATAACGGACTAAATGTTGTCACCAATGGGTAGTTAATGGAGTAGTATTGAGTTAATGAAGTAGTAAGTAACATCGATACTAAATTGAAAAATAGTCAATAGCATTAGCAATAGCATATTGTATACTAAGTAATTATTTTGGTGCCCAATAAAGAGTATATATCTATCTATATTAAAGGATTAATAAAATATGTAACTAGAACAAAATCCTCTAATTAATACGGCACAGTATGAGGGATTTTAAGTAATTTCCAGGCTAGATCTAAATTTTGATATGACAACTGCAACCAATGCTTTCAACATCAAGCAGTAGTTATGCAGTTCGGGAGCTGACATAAATAATCATGATCTTGCTAAAGTAAGCTAATAACTTTCAATAAACTATCTTGAGAATACTATTAAAGTACAAGCAATTTATCAAGATTTGACATCAAAATAAATAAAACATGAATATATAGGAAGATTTTTTAATCACTATCCAAATTTGGGTTCTAAGTATCGTTAATACAACCCATTACGGAAAAAAGAAATGTTGATCATATCTTCATAACAAGTCCGGAACTATCGCAAGGTTTAAAAACATCATTAAATTTTAAAACTTTATAACTCATACAATAGAAAACATACTTTATTAATTCGATATTTGTATTTTCCTAATAAAGTCATGTATATTCACTATTCCGATCAAGCAACGTGCCCTTACCTACTCGTATGTAAAAACAAAACAATTTAATACAACCAGCAAAATCCCCACGCAAAAGAATAAACTATTAAATACAGGTAACTTTCTATATCTACATTCGCGAATGATACATACACATTAGCAATAAATCAGGTTCCAGGGACGAGACCTGCGCAACACCAATATGTAAATGCAAGCTAAACATATTTTAATCCCGATCGCGCCACCCGTTGCGCGGGCGCAGAGAGCCCACCTACGGCAGGCAGGTGGTTCGTTTCCTTTTCACATAACCATAACATTTTTATGGTTCTTTAGGGGTAAAAAACGGAACCCAATTACTAAGACTTCGCTGTCCGTCCGTCTGTCAGTCACCAGACTGTATACCAAGAACCGCGACAGTTGAAATTTTCACAAATTATGTATTACTGTTGCCGCTATTACAACAATTACTAATAACAAAAGTAAATGTTTTGGCTATTTTTACGGATGATATTTGTACGGAACCCTTCGTGCGCGAGTCCGACTCGCACTTAGCCTGTTTTTTACTATTAGTACCTACTGTATTTGAGTTACAAATGATCATCTCGTATTTATTTATAAAGCCTTATTGAAACCCTTTGAGCAGGATTGGTGGATCATTAACTAGATTAAAGGGTAAAAAGTTAATTAATATAGTGACAGTTGGTATTTTTTTCAATTAAGTAAAAAACGTGTCTTAAGTTTATCGTTTAGTATTTATAGCTAATGAATATTCCTTAGCTGGTTAATTATAATTCAAAGACGTTGAATGATAATGGATAATAATGAGTTTCTATCCAGACACTAAAAACCACTGCTATAACATAAACGTCGTCAGCAGTTCACATTTGTCCCCATCCAGGGGCTCAAGCCTACCCTAAATTAGACCGATTAGGCTGTAAAGAGGGTTGGTCGGCTTCACAGGACTTAAGAATTTCTTCATAAGTGTGCTCTGTGCAGGTTTCCTCGGTAGGGTTTCCTTTCCGAATTTCAATTTCATATGGACGTTGAATAAACGTCCATATGAAATTGAAATTCGGAAACACGGTAAGTGGCAAATTTGAATCTCCGTTTCCCACATGAAAGAGAATTGACCGCCCGACCGCTCACTTACAACAAAGATAATGCACATATTCGCTTTAAACATGACGTGCAATCCAGGGCATTAAATGAAATTGATATTTAAAAGAATACAAAATATTAAAACAATTCAATTGTCTGCCGAATTATAATGATAACACATGTTGCTCAATGTGCAATCTTGGGTAATTCTGATAAATATTTGGTCAAAAGCTTGTTTAGCAAATTGTCAGTCCATTTAGCTTAATTACGACATTGCAACACGATATCTTATTTCGCCAATCGGTGTTGGTGGGCGTCAGTTACATTAGATCGGATTCGTTGCTTCGATCAATCCGATGCCGATTTTATCGGATTTGTGAAATGAACTTGGATCATGCATCGATCGTTTTAAAAAGCTTTGTCCCACTAAGCTGCACTGATTTAAAATTTTTTGGTGTTTGTCGTGCTGACCCCTAAACTTTTCTCTTTCTTTTGTTAGTGTAAATTATTATATTACTTATCCTTGCGATAATTATGAATAAAAAAAATTATGTAGTGATGGTCAAAAATAGAAAAAAAAATTGGAAAACCTTCATTTTAACAATAGACTGGGTTTTGGCAACAGTTTGTTATTATTTTATTTTATTTCTATTTTATTTTACTTATTATAACTCATGATTCCAGGTTTCAATTATTTTATTCCACAGTTACTTATCATTACACTTATACTAATCTTAAAATATATTGTCTGTGTCACACTTATTGGAGAGAGACTACCAGTCTAGTATCACAGAATTCACAGATCACGGTTAATATTTGCATATTTCTATAAATTATGGAAAGTGGAAAACCTAAAACGGAATATAATGACAACTTAAGGACTTTCTGTGTCACACCTATAACCGCTCAAACAAAGTCGAGAGAAAGTTATATATATGTTACCTATGTATAAAAAACAAAAACCTAGATTCTTTAAAATATTTTTACACTCCCATATAAGCATCCTGACAGCTATTATATCCAATGGTTAAAATTTATGACTAATACAGATTTATGAGACCACTTGTCTTGTCAAGATCGGCCATGACAGCGCCGATCCGCTGCTAAATATTTATGACACTCGTCAGAGTGCTACTTTAATTGACCATTGCTTTGATCAACGATTTTTTTTCACATTTCCTTCATATTGAATTACTTTGACGTGTTTCCTTTGGACCAAACGCTTTATCTAGAAAAGTGTGTTGTTTACTTTTAAATTAACTGTACCTGATCTACTGTACCTTAAATAATACCTTATTTTAAGAAGTTTAGGCCTAATCGAATTTATTACACTATTTTCCAGAAAAATAAGTAACCATTTTTGCTCTTTCCCGGTATCTCTCAGTTCCTAGGTACTTGCAACCATCAAACCAACGAAGTAATGACAAATAATCGGGTACAATTTGATCTGTACCCATATTCAATAGCCGAAATACGAGAATATAGCTGTGTGAGCAAATTACACAACAGCATAGCGAGACTATTCCCAAAAACAGACAGAAGAAACTACTTAATGTCAAGCAAAATAAAGATTTCACTTTTAAGTTTCTTTTGCCTTAAATTCATACATACGTTTTCATAAAACAAAATATTTAAAGCAATAAACCCAACGTAGCTTACAACTTGTCGCTGCGAGCAACTATAAAGGTTTTACTTGCGAAGGGACCGCTAAGTAATAAAACAGGAGTTTTATAGTTTAAGATTAATCTTAACTGAACGGTTATGCGCAGGCAATTGATCTGTATTGCTTACCCATTTGTATGTACGGCTGGATAATGAATGAATGCTTGTGTAATAGTGAGGAGTATTGCTTGTTATTTGTTAAATAGTGCAGGAAAGTTTGATAAGGTTAGAAATGCGGTGCCGTTATAGTGTGATCAATATTTTTTTGTTTTTGTTGTTGTCTTGTGTCCCTTAGATGGGGCAGAGGGCGTCCACATTTTACGTCGCCATCCCGAGCTGTTCCGAATTTCGAAACCTTTACTCCGCTTTATTTCGCTTTCGCGCTTCGCTTCGCTCGCTTCGTCCGCTGGTGAAACAAATTCATCTAGGACAGTTTTGTTACTTTTACTTGTCGATAACTCGATATGTGCCTAATTATCCGATATTTCGGCACTGTTACGAACACCACATATCGGAATCATTATCAGCTTCCAACAGTCCACTGCTGGTCATAGGCCTCAATGTTCGCCACTTTTCCAACAGACATCGTATTTTTCTCTATTATAATACCTTGAAAATTATATTAGCTAACTAGCTGTGCCGGCGGCGTCGCACGCGTGGATATCGGGTTTTAAAAATAACGGACTTCAATAAAATGGTACCTAGATTTTAAGTTAGACCTCTAGCAATATATTGGTGAAAACCGCATTTAATTCCATGCAAAAGTTTTCGCGTTATGCGCGATCAAACATACAGATAAAAATTTCTCCCGTTTTCCCAACACTTCCCGTTACTGATCTGCTCCTATTGATTAGCGTGATGAAAAGTATACTATAACCTGCCCAGGAGTATGAAGAATAATCGTACCAAATTTAGTTAAAATCCGTTCAGTAGTTTTTTTTTTCTATAACGAACATACAGACAGACAGACCGACAAAAATATTACTGATTGCATTTTTGGCATCAGTATCGATCACTAATCACCCCCTGATAGTTATTTTGAAAATATATTTCATGTACAGAATTGACTTCTCTACAGATTTATTATAAGTATAGAAATCAGACATCCTTTTAGGCACTCAAACTCACATAACCGCAACAACCGTGAAAGCTTAAAACAGTACACAATCAGATGCAAGACTAATTGTTCCGGTACACGGAAGTTGCTAAAGGTGCAATTAATCCCTAGGGATAATGAACCGTTGCGTACAGGCGGCCGCGACCGCCTCCCGACTTGTGTACGCGTACATTCCGCATCCCATTTCCTGTCAGCTGTTCACTCACGCGAGTATAGGTTTAAGGACCAGCCCACGGAACTGTTTGTTCACACACGGAAACGGAATAGCATTCGGTAACATCGGCAAGACGTCTGTTGCTAGACTTAAACCTTCGCTAAAGACTTATAATGATCGATAGTAGTCAGCCTGCATTAAGCGAGTACCTGTGACTTTTAAATCATCTATCCTCGGTGATAGGGTGTGCCGTTGCGTTTCTCGTCTAAATATCTCGGGTTTCCCTAAAGCCTTTTGTAATTACCAGTTACACGCAGCCTTTCGCGCGTTCTTGTGACTTTAGGCTATCTCCTCTTCTATCTGGATAACGTAAGAAACGTAACATAACTTAACGTCGTTGGTAAGGAATCCCACAATACGTTTCCCTTCGAAAAGTCCCTAAAGAAGAATTAATTTCGTGCTATGTGCCCTGGCCAATTCAGTTGACTCTCCTTCGATATCTTGGTATATCTTCCATATATAATCCATTCCTCGATATTTAATCCAAATTTGTATTCGTTTTATAGCGATAGGTGTAGCGCTACACTAGACTAACTGATTGACTGATTTACTCTAACACTTGGTACCTACGGATAGATAACAAACCGAAGTGTCATACCGCAATTTATACTACACACGCGAAAACACAAGTATTGCATAGGTACTTAATCAGTTTTATAGTCCAATGGGTCGACACTTTGACAACACCGAAGTAAGATTAGGCGAAACACCAAAGCTTTTAGATGTACAGAAGTATTTCTTAATATTACTACCAATGCTCTTTAGTGTTTTTATAATGCTTTAATTATAAAGAAAAAAGCAGACATACCTATTTTCTGTTGATTTCTTAATACCGATATAGAAATGCACTCATTCTACCTATTAAAATGCGGATTATTCGTCGATACCTAAATTTATCGCTAATTTCTAAACAAATCAGGCTATATTTTACTTACCTATACCAATTCCAAGTGCTTAACACGCTCGAAAGTGCATGTAATCTCTTCTATGCAGACACCTACGAAGTTTCCAATGTATTCAAACGAAATGGAAGCATTTGAACCTGCTTTCGTAATAGGCCTCAATTTGAAAAGCTCTCAATCGAGTGCCGTCACTTAATTTGTTTTAAGTAAAACGTGACGGTTGTAGATAAAAAGCTGTCTCCTTTCAAGTAGTTTATTACTTTACGTCGTCCTACCTTGATATAAGGTTGTGAATGTACTTAACTGTGTTTAATGACTTAATGATTTGATGGGTATAAGTGTTATTTAATAGAGCAGATGGCGAGGAAAATTAGTGTTGAAAACTTTATTTATACTCAACGTGTTATTTTATTTACAGTTTACGAAATTGTAGTCCAATTTGTGTCATTGTAATAGATAGACGTCTTTTAAAATGGATCGTCTTTATTAAAAATGGATTTTGTGTTTCAGATATTTATAAATATGTACCAACTTCAGCTCTCGATTTTGTCCACGTGAATATCAATGATAGGTACGAGTATATGAAATGATATTGTATTGAAAAGAGCAAAATACACGAGTTTCTTGCCGGTTTCTACTTGGTAGAATACTACTTTCCTTGGTAGTAGATTAACGATATGTGTTTTACTTTTATAGAACCTATACAAATAAACATTATTTTGATTTTTCAAACCAGCTTCGTTAGTTAGCAATTATCAAATAACCTTGTAAATTATAAACAGACATCAGGTTAAATCATACTTAATCTGATTCTGATTTACAAGCTATAAGTATTATGTACTTGTAAAGTTTCATTTTTTTATAGTAGCTCGACATAATATGCTGCGGTATTCTATAGGTCCTTCCCCGGACGGGCAGCTCAATTCGAGCGAAGATTCGCTATGCTCTCTCTACCTCGCTCATTTAAACTCTTTACGAGTCGGTACTGGTAACATCAGTAATCTTTTATTGCAATTAGCAGGCTACAATTCATCACTAGGAAGACATAACCAACATCATTTCAAGTATCGTTCTAATGGTCATTACACGACAAAATATACATCTCACGATAAAAAATCCCGTCCTATGTGTGTCACCAACCCAATTATCCAGCTAAACTAGTTATTTTTTTCTTCATATTAACATAAATCAACTATGTAATGTACTAGCTATTAAACTCCGCTAACTACGCGTGGCGAATCGCAAAACGGGCTGTCGGGCAAACCACTTATTAACGTTATGTAAAAACTGTGCAGTACTTACGCTGCAGTTGCGATTCCGATGTGTTCGCATTACTCAAATTATGTGTTCATGGCCATCTGTAACAAGAAAAATGAATTTGGTTAGGTGTTAGAAATTTTAATTGCTTTTTTTACAAGGAAGAAGGTTTTTATCCAATACAATCGATTTCGGAAGGAACACAGAGGATTCATCATCGTATTTTTTGATTGTGTTCGAAAGTTGGATATTTTTAAGGCTCCATGGGACAAAAAATCCTGTATACTTGATGTTTTCAGCTTGATACTTTCAACCGTTCTTACACACACTGCAGACGGAATATAATGTTGAAAAGAGCCTTTATTTATTAATTCATTATTTATTTATTACTATGCGATGGGACACAATGTGTAACGCGTAATAATCACTTTATCACCTGGCTAAATGTATACTTACGGTGACCGGTGATCTAGAATCGAAAATTAGAATAAAAGGAGGGAGCAATGGGTTCCATGATTTTGGGCGACGAATTGCGTGCATGGTCAAAGTGCATGTGTGGGTTTTGAAGAGTCTTAAGGTGCTTCAAGAATAAGAAGAGAAGAAGTACTCTCGGAATAAGAAGAGCCCTACCACATATAAAGTGTTTACGTAAAACAATTGTAAGGTAAATCCATTGTAAATATGGGCGTAATTTTCTCATCGAAATTCATTATGCAGCTTACAGATGAAAGGTTATCTTCAACTCATACATATGAGTATACGTAAGTGCGTAACGGTCGGATTATGTGAACAAAAATCTCAGGGTAAATGCTCGTAAATGCAAAAGTATTGAACACAAATGTATGCAACTATCAACTTTGTTTTCTTAACGTAAGTGCATTTTCTCGCTTGCACAAAAAGGCGCCAAGTCTTCACAATTTATAAAGCACTTATTTGCGCATAAAAAATCAGTATTCGCTTCTTATACCTCCGGTGTCGACGTACGCAAGATCGCATCGCTTCCTCAACGGCAAAAAGGCATCGCTAGGACTTGAGGTCAACTCCCAACATTGTCGGACAACAATGCCGATTGTTAGAAAGAATCCCGAGACAATAAAGCGGACTCGACAATTAGCATTGCCAATTAAATATTTGTTCGAGCAGGTATTGTTTGTTTCGGTTAACAAACAAATAAATGTGTAAGTAAACAAACACTAGCGATTGATCACGTCTTATACGGACCAAATTGCGGTGAAATCACCACTCGGATAATTAGTTGGTGCATTCAATTTGAATTTACAGCTCTTCCTTCCTTTTAATGTCTTATGCCTTTACTCACGTAAAGTCTTCTTGACGAGAAAAATCAGCAATTTGTGCAGGACATTTTAATTAAAGACTAGATGTACCCGCGACTTCGTCCGCGTGTGTTACTCAAAAAGTACCTTCCGGACGGATTTAATGAAACTTACATTATGTAGCTCATACCTACTTCAGATAATTTATAAGAATACCAATTACCACATTTGTCACGATATGTATGGGGGCAATGCCACGGGCTTTAGCTAGTATAAAATATTAAATTCTCAATTAGCACGAACTAATCTCTTCTTTTATATCAAGTCTATAATTTACTAACGAGGAAATCTTTTGTATTCACATAACCGCTGAGAATACAATATGTTGATATGCTACGAGTATATAATGTAAAGTTGTAAGACTTTCAGAATTAAAGAGTGTAAAGAATAAATTTATGAATGAAGTAAAGACATAAATTCTTGTAATGTCGAAACCATAACGTAATAAACTGAAAGATCAAAAGAAGGCAATTTTCCTGCAACAACGAAATCAGAAAGCTGGATTAATATCCTTGTCTTAATAAATCGGTGCATTAACATTCAACCGGTCAAAAGAGCTTGCGACATTTCGATTCGGGTGCAAATGAGTGCTTATGCAACAGAATAAAGTAAGCAGTGTTGAGTAGGACATATAAGAGGAGGTACATTCGTCCTGTAGACGTCAGAATATGTCAACATTTCTAATTGTTCTACTTTAAAGTTTGGGTCGCGGCAGCTCTACTCATTCGCGAGTGAGTAGATAGCTCCTACTCACTCCATAGGCCATAAGTGAATGTCAATGTCAGAGAGAGATAGAGGCAGAGAAGAGGAAGAAAGGCACACGTCCTGCCAAGCTTTAGGACAATCAGCCAGCTTGACAATCCAATGTTAAGCGTAGGCCTACTCCAGACATCACCACCCATTCCGATATTCGGCAACATGCATCCATCCCAAGCTTTGTAAAGTTATCGGTCCACCGCATTGGAGGACCCAATACGTTTAAATGTGGTCTTTACTCCAACACCTTCCAACTGTACTAGACATGACCTGCCAATATCTACTTGAAGTGCACAAAAACTCATTTCGCTTAGAGGTGAGAGCCTTGCGTTCCTTCCTAGTCCGATGATTATCATCATGATACAAGATGATAGCCTTGTGATCATAGTACTCATTCAAGAAAAAAAAGTCTCATTTCTTTCGCTTTCTGTCAGGCAAAGACAATAAAAAAACTTGTGTTGTGACTTTAGTGTTGGGCACTAAAGTAAAGTAAAATAGCACCCCTTGCATAAGTGATGTCAACTGACCAGCGTGGATGTGCGTGGGCGCAGCGGAGGTGTGGGAACCGGTCCGACGAGACACATGACTCACGCGCCGATTCGGAAGTGGACCGAACAATTTCTTCTCTCAACTTGTTGTCTCTAATTAGACAAATGGCTTCATTTGATTCGGTTTAGAAAGTGTCGCGTTGTATGTAATTTCGTTTATGTTTCAAGTCTACACGATGTATAACAAGTTATCAGAAATACCCCATGGCTTTTCTTTTTATGACAGAGGGGGCAAAGACCTGACCTGGAGGTCCCTGATGGTAAGGGATCATTTCAGCCTAAAGACACTGCAATACCAGGGAGTCACAGTTGCGTTGCCGGCCTTTGAGAAATTTGTAGGCTCGCTTTTGGAAGATCAACAAGTCGTCTCCATCCGGATAAGTCACAGCTGGAAGCGGATTCCAAAGAACCGTTGCACGAGGCAGAAATTTGCGCGCAAAACGTACTTTGGCTAGCTACATAGGTTACTTACATTATCGTTTCACGAACTAAAACCTTGCTTAAAACTTACTTAACAGGACTCAAGCGACATTAATTATGTAGTACATTTTGTACTTCAGGCAGTCTCGTTGTGACTACGGCTGTTGTAACACAGCCGAAACGTCAAGCTGTAAGTACATAATGTTCTACAAAATAAGGGTCCAATTCCATAGAAGCGAGGCTACGAGGAGCTAACTGAAAGTTTAACTGCAGTGGAGCGGAAAAGACATTAATAATTGGAGAATCATTGGCAAATTTTTGTTAGCCCCTCTCCTATGGAACTTTTATGTTACACTTGATGCCCATTAATTAAGTTTTAATTGTAATGGCACACGAAATGTTGAAATAATATTGCTTTATAATATATACTCAGTGGGCCTTCAGGGTAAGGGCGACAGGCGCGGTGGGTATGCCCTATTGTGCCTGTCGACCTTACATTTGGACCTCACGGCCGCTTACCATCAGGTGGAGTGAGATCATCCTGAATGCTCTTTTTATAAAAAAAAAAAAAAATATACAACTATTCTGTGCTACCCTGCTCAGGTCGACAACGTCGTCAATATTTGACCAAGATTTCATATTATCAAACTAGGCCAGCTTTCTTCATCCTCTACTTCTCTGTCCATTCATTTTGCTCGTCCAGTATTATTAAAAAAATGCTTTTTTCGAATTAACTCATCTACTTTAAATAACACTTGAATCTATTTAGCAGGAACTTGCCATCCTACCCGTTTCCACGGATTTCTATTTTTAAAAGTGAGTCACTATTCTACAAAGGAACAGGTTAAAGGACTAAAAGACTAAAAGTTCTTATATGTTCGAGTTACTTGTACGATCGAAACATTTTCTTAAGAAAAATTTAGTCCTTCATTGAAAGTCACTTATATCAAGAAGTATTTGTAAGCTTAATTGTTCTTTAGACTTCCAAGAACTGCCACAATCGATTCAATCTTTCGACATCATCGTAACTGTATACGAAATCGATTTATGTCTCCATGTACCGAAAGTCGTGTAGGGGACGAATCATAGAACAAAAAAACATAATAAAGCACTCTTCATTATTACAACAATAGTGATCTTATTATACACTAACGGAACCTCTATTTCTAGAGGAATAAAGGTGAAAACGGTTTGGATATAAGCATATAAAGTTTATAAGACTTTCGCCACTGCGTAGGCGATGGGAGTTACTTGGCCCAAATCGGTCAAACAAACACGAACAGGTTGAATAAATAAACTGCGTCGAATATAATGTAGCATTTCTAATGTGTAATGTAACCAGCCTTAGTACCCAAGATATTATCCACTTAGGGAAATTACAATCGCTGAAAAAAGAAATATGACTTATAACAAAAGCTATTATTGATTTAGAATGGAATATTACTCAGTGACGCACCAACTGTCTAAAGCTATCCTACTAAAATCAGACCTTAGAAAAGAAAATATTTTTATACATTATAATGGCCTTAGGAAAAGAGCATTCAAATAGCACAAATAAAACAGATTCTACTGCTGGATTTAGTACTTTTAAGAAGAAGAAATGGCAAGTAAATCTTTATCATCGCCAATTTTCCAACAACGTTTATTTTACAAATAACATTAATATCATTATTAATATTAATTAGTACAAAGACACCATGGTCAACATTTGTTATGACTTAATCGTTTCAACCTCGGGTCACGATGAATTACAGCTTGCAATACTTGCTCAGTATTGATTTGACGTTTATGAATTTCAAGACACTGATAATGACAATTCGACAATATTTGCTACACGACCCACTAACGGCGTCGGATAGATTTAAGTTAACGACATAAACACGAATTAGCAACTGAACCACCACTCACAAAAGACTATAAAACTACTGTAGAAAATGGTTTGAGTTTGAATGGGCCGTTGGCTAGTTTGGTTTTGACCTTGCCTTCTACGACTGCAGGGTTCGAATCGCATTCAGGAGAAACATTCATGACATTAATTGGTTACTGCCTGTTAACATTATTCTCCAATTTATGAGATTTCTAAGAGAATCAATCAATAAAGTCCCTTTCATTTTCTTCATTAAAGACAGCTAAAATAGTTCTCTAACTGTTAAGTTCAAACACCCGATAAATAGATGTAAACGTGCCAAAACACTGCCTTAGGTAAGTACCTGTAAGTACAGAATTCATTTTCTTCTCACGTATTATACCAACTTTGTTACTGAGCTGCGGTAAATCGTATTATGCAACACACTTCAAATTATTGACTCCATTGTTTTTGTTACAGCTTTGTTGCTGAATAAACCATTTTGGGAGTGTAAACAAGCAACAGTTTAGAATGCAATGTCGTGATTTATTTTAAGAGTAGATCAAAAAGTATATGGTTGGTACGTGATCGACAAGTTGTTGTTTTGCTTCAACCTTTAAATGTATATTTATTGTGAAGCGTAAATGTATCACGAGCACGATTTAGATAACTGGACAATTCTCAGAAAAGAAATGTTAACTGGGTAAAGAAACAATTAGGATGTGTTAGAATGAACCTTTCTTTTCAAGATGGAAGTAGAATTGAAATAGAAATAAAATTGGTGATATTTAACTGTTACTTAACAGTTTAATCACGTTGAGATTAAACTGTTAAGTAACAGTTAAATCCGTGATCTTCCTAGATCCTGCACTCGATCAGTGCCTATAACTTTGTGGAATTTGGCAATAAGATAACCCAAATCAAAAATTCATATGTTCCTCTTCTAAAATCACCGAAAAAAGAAGAAAAAATGCGAGAAATGGTATTTTACGCAAACACAGTTTGTGATAGGAACCATTAAAGAATCGACAGACCACAATAACTTTGACGGTAGGAGCAAGACATCAATATTACGATTACTACCAGACCACGATTCTATTAAACTGTTCGACAGTAAAACTATACTCTTTGCACCTCCTGACAATGGTCATAAAATTTAACCCGAGACAGAAATAGGTACGAGAATAAATTCAAGCTTTCCAAGTTTTTATTGCTTCAGAACAGGAACTACCTTACTACCTTTAAAGTTCTAACTTACATAAAAGTTAATTTGACGACGACGCCCTTTGACTTATATTGACGATAGTGTATGTCAGAGAAATTGGTACCACATCATAACAACTGGAACTCGACGGTTGTGTCGAGAGCCCGCTGTCAACTTCTGAAGCAAATGATGGCAATAAGCTCGACTTTGGAACCAGAGAGAAAAATACCTTCTAAGTTGGTAAACACGGTAGGAAAATGGATCAGTATTTAAAGCTTAAACTTCAGTTGCAAGCTGGACTTGATATTAAGAGGACTATGAAAACGATAAGAAATACTATGAACAGAAAACAATACGGAGAAATCGCTCCTTCAAGACAAGGCTAGTAAGGTCTGTTCACTTTGTGATTAGTTCTCTGTCAAAGGTTCCTTTAAAGACTAATAAATTCGTCTGATCGTAAAACTACAGTTCTTGCTAACTCGATTCGACTGAACCATTTACTGTCTATCATTGCATTAAGTCTAACAGCTACATTGTTCACAGCAGGTTTTTCTGTAGAATTATTTCATTGTCACATGGTCACATAAGATCCATCGGAGGCAGATGAAATGAGCTTGATTTTAAATCACAAATTCACTTTTGTGTGCACTAATCTTTTTCGTTTCTCATAATACTTCTGTTACTAGAATATAACGATACCTGCTTTTGTATAAACAAACACCAGGTTTTGCCTTGTTAAAACTTCAAAACCAGTGTCTCGTTAGTACGAATGAACTGAACATACTTAACTTTTTCAATGCCCGTTATAGGACATTATTATTACTTGACTAATGCTTTACGTTTAAATAGTAAAAACTTAAATTGGATTCGGTATTTCTGTAACCCAGTGACATTTCCTTCAAAGGTATTTTATCAATCCATTCTCTAGTATCCAGTGTTAACGAGTTCTGAATGTTTTTAACAAGGTGTGGTTATCAAGGATATGTTGAATTCATTCTACACGTTCTAATCGTCAAAATATTCACTGTTGAATATAAGCCTCCCCCAATATTCTCCAAGGAATGGCTTTTGACACTTTGCATCCAAAGATGTCTGTCACCCCAATTTGGACTGAGTGAGTATCTTACCTAATGCAGTCAATTATGTGTTTACTGTCCACTATAATATATGTTTACTAATTTACGATAAATCAGTAACTACTGGACAAAATACTCGTATTATTGAAATCATTTCAAGACGTAATTTTATTTTACAAGTAATAAGATAATGTAAAATGGAATAAAGACGCTCTACTATGCACTAGTAGTGAACAAGTGACGATCCATTCACTTTGCTATTAAATCTTTTAATATGAACGTGGTAAGGCAGTTAATTGAATAGGTCATAATCATGACGTGTCAATAAACACGTAGATTAAAAAGGTGGCAACATTATTAATGAACACTTGTAATTAAAGTTCGTGAAATTAGTGTAGTCAGCGGTAAAAGTAGATCCGTAAGTCAGAGTGGTAAGGTCTATTTTAGAATACATTTAGAAGCAAGATTTTTTGTTAACCGTAGTATGATTACATTAAACTGTGTTAATTTCATCGTTGGCTGAATACTGGCATATACTTTATTTGGTTTTAATTTCAATTACTATTTTTACAAGTAATAGATTTTCTAATGCTTATGATACACGATTATATGATATGCATGTTACGAAAGTCGAATTAGATTTACATCTTTTTAATTCTAATTGATACAAAAAATATATATTCCTCCTTATTAGTAAGATAATGTTCCTCCTTACTATTGTAACATTATTCACTCTTAACTGGTGATCTAACTTGTTAAAGCTAAAAATATAACCGAATTTGCTCGTTTCTTATGACCACCGTCTGGATAAAGCATCGTACTAGGTAAATTAATGAAGGAAAAACATACTTAATATTATTTGTCAATCCAAGCCTAAATGTACGGGTCACAAAAAAAAACTCCGTTAACACGAATCCACCTATCGAAAAGAAATTCCGCGACAAAAATAATGTGACAAAGGCATCGCCCTTACATAACAAACAGCTATAAACGTGATTGCAGTTAAAATGTGAATCTCCCACGTTACCTCAACTCTCAACCGATGGCATTTCAAAGTAATAGGCGGTGCCTAGCCGTTCGTATCCGCATACAATTTAACTTAGGAATACAGCTTCATTTGCGGCTCTAGCCCTTTGAAGAGAATGTTATGCAAATAAACAATGCTATCTACAAGATCATTTTGCACAGATTGCTGCGTTCTAAATTCACCAATGTCCAGGATGCATTAAGCACCTTTAGAGGAATAATTCAAATTATAAAGTTAGAGAGGGAAGATTACAATAGCTAATTATGGTAAGACATTGCGAATGATTATAGATAGTACGAGTAATTCACTGAATTCCTCTAATTTTCCTAATAAGGCAGCAAACTTTATTGCAAAATAAAACATTTACAGGACAAAGTACTATGGTCATATTGCAGCAGTGTAGGTGGTCTTATCGGAAATTTTATAAAGTCAAGAAACATGTCAAAGAATGTCTACAGAGACTGGTCAAGTACAGGAAACAGTATGTCAATAATGTGTTCGTGAAGACAGGTGCAATCTATGTGGTTCATTCCCATAATCAAATAGGAGGACAAACCGACAGAACCCTCCAGTTCTGTCGGTTTGTCAGCATGACCAAACTGTGATATGCAATGCACATTGATTTAGAAAGCTACAAGTTGTTTATACAACAACCTTGAACTTCTTGCCAGTCTGCCCTGAACTTTAATAATATCTACTCGTAGAAGAATACCTACTCGTATATACCCTGTACAAACTTGTTAACCTATGTTCAACCCTTACCTGGGGCATGATTATTAGTTCATTAAAAAATCGAATTGTCAAACATCATGTTCATGACTTTAGACCCCGTTCAGATGATAAGAGTTCTACACACGTTTTGACAGTACGGGGCCTGTCAAAAATGTATAAAAGTAGATGATATTATATAGTTGTAAACGCGCCCTATCAAAACGCACGTTGATCGCTTGTCACCTGAACGGGGCCAACAATCCTACCAACTAGACAACGCGATAAACACGATCGTATAATCACAGACAGATTTAAACAGGCGAAAGCCCCGTTTGACAATACGGCGTCATAAAATAATCACTAACCTTGACCCTGTGTCATAACATTTCATTACGGAACTTAAATCACAATTCGATTCACAGAGCAAAATTCTATAATAGTGAACCATTAAAGCCTAAATCACTTTTACGGTATCTCGGTCACAAATGGTCCATTATTGAAGACGAATCGCAACATTGTACCCATAACTAAGTCGATACTTTCCACTTAGAAGTGCGCGTGATTCACAGGCGGTCTGTTAGAAAATAGGATTTTTGTGATTTCGGTTCTAATGAAACCGAAACTAAATAGAACCGAAATGACGAGTGATAAATAAGATCACCTGTCGAGGTTAATAGATGGATTCCTCGTCAATAACAACTTTATAAAGTATTGTTTATTTAATGTAGGAAGAATGTATGACGATACACTCGACGATTTGTGTTTTTTTTTAAAACCTGTACAAATAAAGATTATTTTGACTTTGATAAAAAACATAGTATATTTTTTCTTTAATACCTATCGAAGGGGTTTTAGTTAAAGTTCTTCATTATGTTCGTACCATAAATATGCAATCGTTTTTCAGACACAAGTTTTTCAAATATAAATGTTTGTCATACAAACGTCAATTGGCTTTGAAAGTGGCATTAAAATACGATGCCGAAACCGAAACTTCGGACATTCACAGAAACGTGCTAACCGAAAGCAAAGTCGAACACTACCGGCAGGTCTGCTAAAGTTCAAGCCACCACCAGTCAAGGTCTCGGAGGATCCGTTAAAGGAACAGCGACGTCACGAGGGGGCGTCACTGCTCCGGTCGTTTTGATGCACGTCGCGGTTGGTTTCCATTGCTGACGTTATTAGGTTTACCTTTTTTTTTTAAGTTAACTAGCAACCCGCCCTCGCTTCGCTTCGAATATTGAAGAAACACATTAGAAACCCTTAGGCGTTTAAATTTAATATTATGCATGTATTATACTAAATCATCGACTTAAATCACCCTGTCTATTTAAAAAATCGTAATCATTTCAACTATCATAATCTGTTGTATAGTTTTAAAGATCGCTTGTAAAAGTTTGAAACCTGTCGTCATTTTCTATGCCACGGTTCAATGTATTGCTCAATAAATTTTTGAAATTTCATCTAACTCTACATAATCCATAATTTTTCTTAGACATTTGATCGATTTGGGTCTTCATGGTCAAATAGTGCTATTTGTACGAAGATATATATCCTGGAAGACATTAAAGATAGAACAGATCTATTTACTAAAGCCTCCGGAGCTTTTCGATTGAACATGGGAAGAAGGACCTACAAAAGTATGTAACAGAGATGATTCATGTTCATATGCCTTACTGAGTCTCTATAAAATCACTTTATTTCTATTATTTAAGTTTCACTCGTGTCATTCGACGTTAATTAGATCATGATTAATTAATAACAATTTAAAATAAAACCTGTTTTAATTTTCTAGCAACTTAATTTTGAAACAAGTAACTTATAAATAAACGAAGTAGTCCCGCAAGGTAATTAAAACAAACAGGTAATTATTGGTAACACGAGATTTTTTCCAAGAATGACAAAACCACTTAATGTGTGGGCAAAATCGTGACATACACTAATTCACGAATTAATAATGAACAAGCAGCACGACTAACTATTCATAATAGATCGTATCATGATGTCAAATTTGGTATAGAAATAGTTATCAAACTATCTGGCACCATATCAATTGAAATCGAGAAATGACCTTTATGACAACTAAATAAGGTTTAATAGAGTCGATACCTTGTTTAAGGAAGTCTGATTAATAATTACTTCAAACAGTGCCTCAAGCACTAAATCCTTCGGTGCATTTCTTACTAGTTTAATGCATTCATTACACTTACTTCTTAATGATATCTCGTTAGTAATATTGTTTTGTAAAACGAGTACAATATGTTTGATATTGTATTCTATATTGGCTAAAGTGCAATGCATTCTTCATGTTGTAATGACTTTATTTGTATTCTCTGAATAATAGAGAATGCACGATATTAGCATTTAAGATTATTAGTATAAATCAAAACATAACTTTTAAGTTGATGGCATTTAAAAGCGCAAATGGTCTGTATAAATGTAATGAAATATATTGTCCTTTTAAAACCAAAACTTAGTAGCTAGAAGTCGAAAATTTGGGCTGTTAAGCATATAAAAAAGACTACATAACTACTACTTTAAATTGCCTATCTACCTTTATTCCACTTTTAAGTGGCTAAGTTAATAAAGTGTTCGCTGAATATTACTTACGCAGAATTAAACAGGCTGGGATTAGGAATACATTACGTATATTAGATATAACAATCCACACTATCTTTCACAGAGTAGACCTATGACCGTTAGCAAGATAACGCAGCAAGCCTTTGTGAAGGCAACAATTTTTATCAACATAGCATTCGCTTGCTATCAGCGCTGTCAAACCAACGTGCAGAATGGAAACGGGTACCACAGACTCACGAAGTTTTACTTATTACCCCGGATCGAAAGGGCCGTTGATTGTTTCGTGATTAGGGTATCGAGACGTTCTTTTAATGAATTGAGGACAATTAAGGAAGTGGATTGCGGGATTTGTCAAGATAAATGGCGGACGCGGGAGAAATTATGGAATGTTGATGATAATTAAACGATTTGATAGGCGTTGAGTTTGCAAAGTTATTGGTGTAGGAAGAGTTTAATTAAAATGTATTTGAGAAGTGTGAGAGTAACTGGAACGGCATAATGAAACTCTACTTACAGATCAGATGATTTGTGGCCACACGGTTAAGTCAGTCCTAGGTATTTCCAAAACTGCCGAGAAACCATATACAATTTGAAAACTTATTGATTTATTGAGTGATCCCCATACCGGTTAAAGTTATAAAGTAAGTTAACAAATCATCATGTCCTCAAAAACGTCGGCACACTGAGACCCCACAGTCGATTTCGTTTGCAAACCAAATAGAGCTAGTTTAGATCCGATAGCCATTTGAGCATGAATACAGACGATAATGACTTGAGATTAAGATCTGTTCCGAATGAAATCGTAAGTAGGAGACTGACTGCCTGTAGCCTTTTTCGGTCACGCAAATAGTATGTAGGTAGGTGGGTATAACATGTATATTTGATGATAGAGCTTGACCATTCTGGCGCTTACTGTATCATACAACTCATGTGAGTTCCTTAACGATGGTCCGTGTGGTTATCGTGTTTACCGAGTAGAATAGGGCCATACTATCTCATCCTGTGGGTGTTGTAAAAGACGACTCAGGGAATATCAGGAAACGGGCAGCAGCGTTTACGTGGGTACAAGTAAAACCTACTGCAGTAAAACCTGCCAAACATGATGACAATTGTTATTGAGGGAGGCTTATATCCAACAGTGGACGTGTGAAGAGTAATGATGATGATGAAAATACCTAAAATTGCCAATTAGTAATTACTAAGGCACTTTCCGATTAAGCGAGCGAAGATGCAACAAATATGTTTGTAGGTTTAAAATCCAAATATATTTACATAATCACAATTTTCCCACAGACTGTGATTAGTAAGTCCCGAGGCATTTGTAAGAGCAACATTAAATGAATGAAAAGCAACACTTAGTCCGGCAAATTTCTCGAGACCACGAGGTCAAATCGTTTTAGTTTTGGCGAGACACGAAACGGTAATGTCACCAGTTGCGAAAGTCACGCGCCTTGTTCTAAATCACATTTGTGGACAAAAACGACGAATATTTCGATTGACAGTGACGAAATGGCGAGTGGTTTTTGTCTAGTTTAGTTTCCTAAAAATTTGTTGCCGGTTACGCCCAAATCGGGTCAAAGTGCGTGCGTTAACTATTTGGTAACTTTTCTAGTAGTGAAAGGTTCAGCCTTGAGTCCCTTGGTGTCAAAGGGCAAGTGGAACGACCTATTTTATTCGTATCTCCAATACGTCAGGACATTCGATCACAGATAGTGTTTGCAGCATATACAATAACGAGAGATATAGGGACATTTCATACATGGGAAATAATTAGACAATCCTCTTTTCATGCCGGTAGAAATTCAACATCTAGTCATTGCAAAGTTGTGAGATTTGGTCACAAACCAACACTAACTTTAAAATAATAAAAAAATCTAGCACTAACTTCAAAATAAAAACAAGTTTAATTTTTTCGCAATATTTCTGCAAAAAAATTGTAAGAAAGGGTTGTGTTGCCAAGATCGATTGGATGAGAATCCAAGCTAATGACAAAAACCCGAAACGAACTCTAGTGTACTAACTGACATGATTTATCCTACGAATTTATATATCGGAACCTTGGAGTAGCACATGAGCTAAAATCAATCCCTGAGAAAGATAATATTACGTACAGAAAATCAAACTACTTCAAATTCTACAGACTGGCTTCTTCTCTGTCCTCGTCTCTTCTCGTTACGCGCTTGGCTGATAAACTACCAAAGAAACATGAAAGAAATAAAAAGACAGACCTAACTTCTGTCTGGAGTAAATGCTTAAGTAAATGGCGCCTCAAGTTTAGGAAAGCCGAACCTGCGTAATAGGGTTAACAGAGATGAAACAAAACCGATGCCGCGAGTATATAAGGCGGTAGAAAAAATCAACAAAAATTGTACACAAGTACACAGATGTCACTGTAACTAACCATGGATATCGACTTTCCACTTCACGCTTTCGTGATCGATGGACAGGCAACACGTGCTTTACCTTCCTTATTAAGTAAACCGTTGTCGCATCGTCTTTTGTGACCAGACAATGTTTTTCTACGCCATACCCTTTCCTTTCGTTTGAATTATGACGTGCAAAAAGCTGATCAATAGCTCTCTGAGTGGGTACTATTTATTAGAAAGAGAAAGTACATTTTTGTATAGCATGTTTTTCTTTGGATGATCAACTGGTTTTGGAGTTACGTTTACAAAGGGTAACTTCATTATTGAGTGTCTAGTGTATGCTCTTCTGTCTCTTAAAATATAATGGTTCGTGTAATATTACAGTTAAAAAACTTATACAAGGCGCTTCGCCTCTACATTCATAGTGCGAACTGCTAAGCTATGGAACTGTATACCGGAGTCCGCGTTCATATAACCTTCAGATTTTCAAGACGAGAGTGATGTTATAACTCGCCTGATTTAAATATAAAAAAAGTCATGAATGCAGTCGCCAGTTCTCTTATAACTCAAGATTTGTCCAACCTCTGGAACTTGGCTGACACACTCCCGGGTATCTAGAGTTTAGTTTAACACATTTCTGGACATTTCACGTTCGTGATAAGTTTTTAATAAAAAAGAATTTTTGACTTAAATTTTGACTGATACTTTTAAACTAGATTTTGACTGTGTAACAATCAAAATGAATGTTTTGAAAGGTGTCGTACAGAACAACACGATAACAATAAAATAACCCACATTGATTCGGTAGTTATATCGGGGCGAAGATAAAACGCACAACGGCATTTATGCAACATTGTCTACCAGCTGTAGGGTTTGTTTATTTGATATTGTTACGTAATTTCAGCATTTATGACTCGAGTGATACTAAAGATTTTATATTTATGAAAATATGTAGATCAATTAAACTTTAAAAAAGTGTAAAAACTTTTGTGCTTGTTTTTTGTCTCGGTGTTTTTTTTTTGTTGTATGTTTGTTACCACATATCTCCGAGAATTGTGAATCGATTTTAAAAAATCTTTTTTTTTTTAAAGGTGTACCTCCTAGTTGGTACCATTGTCACAATATTGAAGTTGGTTCTGTAATCACCATTATTTCTATACATTATGCAGAATACATACTAATAATGAACGGTACATGTCTTATGAATCAATTGGTACTCGGGTAATTCAATTGATTTGCAGTAAAAACGACGTAACTGCTTATTAACTCATATATATCTAAAAACATCAACCTTGGCACCGCATATCAAAGTATATACGCATAAGCCGTTAAATAGAAGGTCATACACACTAATTGATTGAAAATTGTTTCAATTCTATTGATGATACACACATTCAGTGTTATAAAGAGCGAGGCAACTAATGCAATAGTTATTTAGCAACAGGCCATTATCTTTAATTAGGCCAACTCCAATTCAAAATTACAAATACGAGAAACTTAATTACAAATAGTGCGTATCTAAATTTTAATGGCCAATTTGTTAGCAAGTAACAAAGCGGTGTAAGTGTAGGTCTATTGAGACTAGGTGGCTTTGTTTCGTTATTTGGGTACACACGGATCGGTGTAGTGACGGATAATGGATACAAAACTCCGCTTTATCTCTTCCTATGGGTGTCGTTAGAGTCGTGGGAGATTTAAGCATCTCAGCCGGTGGTAGGGCTTACTCTCCAGTCTGGAGACCGTCGGACACTCGGCGACAGTGACAGTCGCGTTTCGGATTCAGTTGATGCCTATAGCCAGAGCTATCTAACATAACCATTGATAGATTGGCAACTGATAAGTTATTGATTTGGTTACTAGTCCGTAGCCGCAGCGACTTGTCCTCACTGTCACTTTTTATCAGGCGAAAGGAAGCAACTTTTGTTTTATGCAAGAGGCGGCAGACGAGCAAATGTGATGCCTGATGGTAAGCAGTCGACGCCGCCCATGGTTGGACACCCGCTACTCAGGTCGAGTTCTGGGGTCGCTGCCGGCCTTTAAAAAGGACTGTTTTTTATGTCACAGGGGGCAAACGGGTCCAAATGTCATCTGACGATAAATGATGCAATGATAAATGATCTGTGTGTGTGTGATATCTGTGTTTCGTGCAATAAAGAGTAAGTTTCTATCTATCTATCGGATGCCATAACGCCCGGAGATACAGGTTCGTTGCCGGCCCTTGAGAAATTTGCTTTCTATATAGACTTACTATATTAATTCCTTCAACATTCATTGTCTCAAGCTAACGTACCGACACTTCCCCTAGACGAAACATAAACCTTCCTTTAAACTAGCGACTAATGAAAACGCTACATGTAAATCTTTCCCACACCAACATAACAGATATACGGTTAATTAAACGGACGGGAGCTTGTTATGCGGACTTGTAAATAAATCCTTCATTGGTCTACCAACTGAACTGTTAATTGGTGATAGATGTAATTCAAGTTACAGTAGTAAAGCTTTACTAGAGTTAAGTTTACACACAAACGTAAGGAAATTACTGACCCACTTTTAAGTACGGTATCATAAAAATGGTTTATGCACCCTGAGTGCGATTTTGATTTTTTTTAATGACGTGTGGGGTGGGGGGGGGGGGCTAAATGAGCCAAAAGATAACCTGACGCTAAGTGATCATAGACACCGCCAGGGGAGTCACAGGTCCGTCACCGGCCCTTGACAAATTTTTAAGCTCGCTTCTTGAAGGCCCTTAAGTCGTAGCAGGAGAGAGTAACGGGAGCGGCCCGACCTACGATATTAAAACAACACAATACTTTCCAATACTGTCAGTCGTCATCTTCAGCATCTTTATCATCACCTATCGCAGTTATTCGCCACTTTCGGCAAACAACTGGAGGATTTACCCATATTCGCCACGCTGGGCAGGCGGGTTGGCGATCGCAGGGCGAAGCTCCTCGCTTCGATGACGCTACTGCCCGTCATCGGCCTGTGGTATTTAGTTACGCTTTCAATCGAGATGATTATACCGCCACCAGTAGGTTGCCAGAGCCTCGTTTGTTATTCGGGCCGGCCCGTGGTGCATCCTGTCCTATTAACATACGATCCTATTATCTTTTCTTCAATCCACCATCAGGTGATGGTGGCTTTAATATAGTCCTTTTGGATAATAGAACGCTCCCGTACATCCCTGTCAGTCTAGTCATTCGCAAATTAAGTTTCGTATGAATTATAATTTTATACCAGCAATGTTTTATTGAAGCGTGTCATAACACAACAAGTAGAAAGTTACAAGTTGTATAATCAGCTTTTAATTCATTTCATTATATTACAAGTACGTAATCTTCCTTATGTTTTGTTTGAGGACATTTCACTACTATGTAAGGAGAATCATCATTAACAACTGTCTTCCTGGTTCTACAATAAAATACTTAACTGCGTTCGTGACAGTTGCGAAAATTAATACCAGAATTCTGCGTAATAGTCTTTTGTAACAAACGTTTGTTGATAAAAATATTTCAATTGCTTGCTGTGCTGATAACAAACGATAGTAGGATTTCTAATACGAAGTAGGCTTTTTAGTTTGCGATAAACATTTCTGTGTTATATTTAACCGACCAATGAATCGGCATAGGGTCGTGGTTTCAGTTTTATATCTGGGCCTTGGAAATACTAGATGCCTACTTATGTTATAATCACAGAAATGATAAATGACCCAAGACGTGCCACGCTGGGGGATATACATTGCCATCTACGCTCAAAAAAAGCCAAAAGCTATGCTATGGAAATATTAGACCACTGATTTATTTCATAAGGCAACGGGTAAAATAGACCAATACGGACATTAACAGTCGCTATTGTTTTGCACTAAATAAACGTTTTCTCTTTCTTTCTTTCAATAAATACCAAAATAATAACCTTGCAAAAGACCGCTTAAGAAAATATGGAAACTGCTTAATTTAATATTATTTCATGACAACCGATTAATATTCAGTCCATTTACTACTAAAATGACATGACGTGCCAAGACCTATACCATATAATGTTTTGCCATTGTACTCGTATAAAGCATAACAATTAACTTGACAGTTAATTAGCCTATTCGTATATTGAAAACGATGATACACGTTTTCAAAATATCAAGAAAACCCACGATATGTTTAAATCTCAATAAAGAGAACTTTGCCAACAGCGCAATAACACTAAAAGGCGTATAAATGCACATTCACAGTGGGTGGTTTAAACAAAACGCTTGTCGCCTCAATATTTAGACCACACAGTTGACGTTTCATGACATGTCACAGTGATTAGACGGGCACGACAATTCATGCGAAAGCAATGAAACGTTACATAAGTTTTGCATATACGTGTGTGATTGCGCAAATATTCATTTTGTCGTATGGGTCATTATCCGTCTTCAACTTCTCAAGACTAATTGCATATTTATATGTACATAGCTTTATGTTACTAATACCAATAGGTTGCGGTACTGATCAAAAAGTGGTACCAGAAAAGACAGCTCTCATAAAAGGATAGTTTGAGGGTTACAGGATTGCAATAGAATATTCTTTACTGGGAGATAGGTTTCATAAACACCTGGAAATAATTGTAAAGTACGCAACCGGTGGTTTAATATAACTTTTCTTATCTGTTTTTTTATTTGTTATAAAAATTCCGATAAGAAACTCTATTTATTTCACATATTATATTATAATGTATTCATTACAAATAAAAATTCCGATAAGAAACTCTATTTATTTCACATATTATATTATATTCATTACAAATAAAAATTTCGATAAGAAACTCTATTTGTTTTTTTTTTTTTTTTTTCAAAAGATTTTTCATATTCAAGTAAGTACTTACATACTTAATCATATCATAGAATTTTGTTTTTATTGTTTAATAATAATTAAAATCTATGTTCCTGCTCATATTAAACTTTTTTAGCATTCGTTCACTGCCGAACACTTTTTTATGTCTGTCTATACTTATTGTTCGTACTCTGCTTTTAACCATACACTTAACAAAAAAATAATAACTACCATCCGAACATTATGGACAACATTCTTTGTACCTTAGACATTTTCACGAGAGCAATAAAGATAGCTGGCAACATCATACACCGCTACTTATCGTTACAAATGGTACCTCAAATACATACACAGTAAATCCACATCTAATTACGCTTTTAGACAAATGGCCTCGTACTAAAACGATAATTGTCCGAGATGCCTGCATGCGCTTGGGCATTGCGTATCAAATAGGGTTACCATTCCGAATGGAATGCGGTATTTTATTAGACAATGAAGACGCAAGGTCCGTGTGGGTTACGGATTTGGAATAGGACTAACTCATCTCTACCGTGGGTGTCGTAGAAGACAACTAAGGGAATATGAAGATACGGGCAGAAGCACACCTGGGTACAAATAAAACTAACTGAGGTCACCATCCCGCCTGCTTAGCTTGGTGGTTAAGGCAAATCCCCCTGAATGACAATTGCCTATGACAAGCTGTAGATGTTAGCAGATTGATAATGATGAAACGTGCATGGTCGTATAAATAATAGCCGCTGTGTTAACTATAAGGAATGTTACTTTAAAGTTTTATTAAAATCCGTTCAGTTGTTATTGCGAGAGAGTAACAAACATCCAATCATTCATCCGTTCAGACAAACATTACATAAAAGAGAAATTGATAAAAAAAGGTGGGGCAAAGAAAAAATGGATGGGCGCAGTATGATATGGCTGAAAAGGGAATGGATGGGAACACGACATCTGCGAGGGTTGAATGAAAGAACAACATATTATGCCTCCCATAGGCGATTTGAGAGCAGATGAATAATAATTATTATTAAAAATACAACAAAGGATAACGGATAAAAAAAGATATTAGGCCTTTATCAAAGTCGCGGCAACCCTAACATTACCACCCGGTGGGCACTCCATCGCCACTAACTTACTTCCATTATCTACTACAAGATTTTATGATACTTCCTATATTCCATCCCATCATTAACAAAACAAGCGTGTAAAATCATGTGAAACAAATAAATGAATAAGTCAAATTACTTTTCGCCTAGTACTTAGAGATCTATATTATTTGATAGTCATAATATTTAATGGTTCATGAAGCAAAATGCTTTATGTCTGAAATTAAATTCAATTAAAAAGACACTTCAGCAAGCAACATTTAATGCTGATCGTATTATACTCAATAGCTTTCCCAAGCTTTCATACCCTTTTTTATATGTAATTAGTTATGCAATGTAGGTGTCGTGTGTATAGCAAACTCATTACTATGAGTTGTGGTAAAGGGATACTAAGATATACTTATACTAAGTAAGTGGTAAAGGGATACTAAGATATACTTATCTTAGTATCCCTTTACCACTTACTCAGATTTGTATGCGTATAACAACATCGGTATGAATATTCTATAATCATGATTACTAGAACCATTCAGACATTTCAAAACAACTATTCAAAAATCCAGAATTTGCTAAGGTCTGAGAAAGTTAAGTTAACATTTCAATAGATTTAATCAATACTACACAATCACATCCATATAAATAAACATAGGACCAATGCTGAGTTAAAATGACGTCGAACTAGATTCTAACAAGAACTAGATCGTCGTGAATAATCGTAAACCTATTTAACAGTGCACAAAACTTGTCGAATGCTCTTACTGCACAAAGGACGCTCGGATACTATTTGGAATGCATGTAATTTATTTCAATACACACACAATACGTATTGTTCAAAAAGATCCTATGGTAATAACAGACATTGTACAATGGTTTAAATCAGTCGTTTAGGAACCAGACGATAACCAAACAGGGTGACTGGAGAACACCATAAATCATAGGTACAGAGGCTAGAAGCGACAGAAATGCATATTCAATAGCCCGCATTTAGTTATTATGAATAAAAACCGGCAAAGCGTGAGTCGCTTTCGAGTAATTAGAGTTGCGTTTGTGGAATAGGCTGCCACAAATCAAAGTGGTGTTTTAGAAACCAGTTGGTATTGTTTAATTTGGTCAATGATTTGGTTTAAAGAAACCCTCGAACACGACTTTTGCATTTGCGGCAAGTTGCCAAGAGTCCTGGATGTTGTGAATGTACCTGGTCGTGTACCAGGAGCATGAGCCATTTGGGGGGTCCTAAAGGGTCTACCATGGGTTTAGACTGCCTTCATACACCGGTGTCTAGTTCCCCGTGACTCTAAGGATCGTTGATGAAGAGTTCACCATGCCCCATATAAGAAAAAAAGGTATTATTCAACTATAGATTATGTTTTCGTCTAGCCTCGATCGACTGCTAATAACCGCGATCAACCGGTTGGCCATCCCTGTGACATTACATTTGTTAGAACAACCAAAAAAAAATCCGCAGTGAGGCCTTAAAAATCGTAGATATGTTATGGACCAAGTGATAAATGTAGCATTGTATATAATGCCCGGGCATTCTGATAAATGGCCAATATGAGAGGGCAATTTGATAATCATTATTCAAATAATCAAATTGATCGGGCATTATAAATATTGTTTATCACCCTTTGGGCAAAGTAATAAAAACATATTTTATAACTATTTCGCAGTCTCCTGGTCCTCTGTAAGGCTTGCGTGGGGGCACAAGCTCATCCACTCCTGAGATAATATAATATGTGTATGTGATACACAGGCCAGACATTACTTCTGACTGCTCCAAGATGACGCATTCAGTAGTAATACCTACTCGGCAAATGCAGCACTGTTGCATAATGATGGGAACTAAAGTTCTTAAGAGTTTTACTTAGGAAAGAAAAAATTTGCTTTAAGTCAAGTGTAAACGTTGCGATGTAGAATCAAGCAAATTACTTGTCAAATCAGCTGCCCTATTAGCCCTGCATAAGTACATACTACTACCTAGTTCCCATCGACCAATGGCAGTACTGTCCCCTATATCCTAACCGTTAAGGAGTTCTATGGCTTCATCATCAGCACCAGATGTTGACGCCCGGAAGCATATGCCTGAGTAGGATATGATTGCGTAACAAAATCACCATATGAGCATACAACTTTGGTTGTTGCCCTCAATTTCTTCCGGATACCATCATCAGATCCTGACTTGGTGATAATGGGACCACCACGGAAGTGTCTTCTGTCGAACCAAAAAAATTTTTTTGACATATAATTGACGGAAATATCGGTGAACATACATAAAAAATTATACATACAGACGATTAAGAACCTCTTTTTTCGCAGTCGGTTAAAAAAAACATTACCGGATACATCGATCTCCGAATAAGTAATCGTGCGTCCCTCCCCTTTGCTTTATTATCAAATTGCCTAATTGCCAAGTAGCAATGCAATAATGACCGGCAATGTGATAAATAATGAAGTTTAGATAGTAATTATCACTTTGCCCAATAGAATTTGACATTATTCATAATGCCCTAGCATTATAAATAATGCCCGCATTAATCACTTGGTCCATAACAGATATACGTACTCGTATATTATTACAGGTTAGGTGTCTAACTAAACTAAGATTGCCCAATATTCGCCAGTAATCATACATCAAGAACTCAACAAGATAACTTGATAATATTATGTACACTGTACATACTTAAAAAGTGTTGACAAATACACACAGTTATTATAATAGTCTTCTCTGATCATACGAATGACGGTTTAAATTTTATGCGCGGATCCCTAAGACGACCATGGACATTTAAGTTTCCATATAAGGAAAAAGCATTAGTGGTTACAGGGTTTTATTATGACAAAACGTGAGCGCGGTAATAGATGGGAAACCAGCTAACCACAGATTCACACTTACGCCCTTATTATTAAGATAAGTTTAACAAATAAGGCATTGGAACTCAGCAGGATTTTGCTTCATATAAATGGTTTGTGTGCAAGCAGTCTTGGGTACAAATTTAGATTGGCTGTACAAGAAGCTATGTAAACGTGAACCATAACCGCAGAGCTGACTACAGTTTAGTGAAATGTTAGAAAATGAAAATTTGGACATTCTGCGAATAAAGGCTGTTGGACATGCAAGGTGCAGCGAACATAGCGCATGATGGCTAGCAGTAGTTGCATGCGAAAAGCCAAGGATCGAGAAAAGTGGTGATAAATTGGAGAGGCTTATGTTCAGCGGTGGACTGACGATGATGATGTTGATCTATGTGAATGTCATAAATGTACAAGAATGTACACAATTCAGTTAAGTTTAGAAGCAACTCGCAGGACAATTCTGAATATTCTACTTTCCGTACATAAAGGATGCAGCATACATGTGATGAAACAAATAAAGGTGACGTTTCCTCACTTCAACACATGAACCGTTTGACCTCAAAATCACATAATGGGTGTTACGGACTGGCCGCATGGCGGCCGACCTCCTTCGCATTTATACTTTTTTATAGTTTCGTTGTTCTTCTGTTTACTGAAAATTCTTCGTGTGTGCTTTTCCTATCGTTTGTGCGTGTTGTGTATTTTTATTTCGTGTTATTTTTTACTTTTATATTATATTTTAATTTTCTTTGAGCCTCCCTTTTCCTTTCTCCGTTTTTCCTTTTAATTCTTAACAATGGGACATTTATAAAGATCCGTTTGTTATCCTCAACAGGTTTATCGCGATATGTCTAACAACTGTGCCATTTTCCACAGCACACAAACGTTATAACTGACGGCTCAGATAATTTTATATAATGCTAGATGATGAAGTAATCAGATAGATAGATAGAAACTCTTTATTGCACAAAAACACAGACATTACAGAAAAACACATTACAAACAAAAACAAAGTACAATTTAGGCGGTCTTATCGCTAGTAGCGATCTCTTCCAGACAACCTTCAGGTAGAGGAAACCAGATTCAACAGAGATGGGTAATCTAGTGCAAAACTATCTATTTCAATAAACACGTAAAATAAGTCTACATAAATATACCAAGTAATACATATTCCATAGACATACATAAATAAATAAATATATATATACATATATATATATAAATTATACATAATAGGTAATATATTACACATATACATACACTAATATTTGAGTATGAATTAAGGAAGATAAGGTAGAAGAGAAAGAGATAGAATTTAGAGAGACAGGAGATGAGATTTAAGCCTAAGCTTAAAAACTGGGAGGGATTGGGAACGTCTGATGAAAAGGGGGAGGGAATTCCACAGACGGATGGATTGGACAGTGAAAGACTGGGAGTAGGATTTAGAAAGATGAGATGGAAATGATAAGAGGAGTTCACGGCAGGAACGCATACCATGATCCGCGGTGGGTTGCAAGAAATTGAAACGCTCTTTCAGATAGGGAGGTGAAAGAGGATTGAATAGCACAGTATATAATAGAGATAGAATATGTAGTTCGCGGCGTCGACGGATAGGAAGCCATTTAAGCTGTGAGCGATATTCAGACACATGATCGTACTTACGTAGACCAAAGATGATTCGAATACAAAAATTTTGGAGACGTTCGAGCTTGTCAAGAAATACTTCATTAAGGTCTAGAAAGCAACTATCCGCATAGTCGAGAATGGGCAGTAGAAGGGACTGTACAAGAGCAATTTTGGTTGGTATGGGAAGGAAATTGCGTAATCAGCTTGCTAGAAAGGAATACTTATGCAAATTGTTTAAAATATTTCTTGCATGGAATAAATAAAAGTATCAAGTAGTATACAGTTTAGTAAAATGAAACAGTATTATGTAGGTTTGGCAAAATATTTAAGTCTAGGTATTCTGGGAGATGCTCCCATAATACTCATAGTATAAGCAAAGCCTTGATTTGAGACTAGATAACTTGCTAATCATGCACGACAAAGCGATCCGTTTTCGGAGCTTTGGTCTCACATTATACATATAATACTTTTGCTGCAACTCGAAAATATGAAGAAGCATTAAGGGCAACCAGTGTGAAGTTTTCGTCATCATTATCATCAGTCAGCAAACGTCCACTGCTGGACATAGGTCTCTCGCACTGACAATTGTCAATTGAGGGGATTCGTCTTAGTCACCACGCTTGGCAGGCGGGTCGGTAACAGCAGTAGGTTTTAATAGCCAGGCGAATGCTGTTATCCGTTTCCTTATATTCTCTTCGTTATCTTCTACGACACACACGCGATTACATAGAGTGGGTCATATACTAAATCCGCAAACCAAAGGACAAAGGAGGTTTATTATGATCGATAGAATAGAATCAGATGCAACAACCTGCAAATGAAAGGATAGACAAACGCTTATCAATGCAAAACGGGCCACATCAAAAGCAGCCGTGAGAATCGACTTCGCCTACGGCCTATCACAAATACTAGAATAAGATAGCTATAAATAATCAACGTTATTTAGCCGAAGAGCATTGTAGCTGCTACGATGCCTGGTCCCAATGCCAGACAAACGGCTTCATAAAACATGTTGATTGCCTCAGAAACCTCAATAAATATTAACTAAGTGAAAAAGGGGATTGGTCGAAAATGTTATTCGGCTAGTTCGCTGAATTAATTCTTACGCCTTCGACTTCCTAACGGACTTGTTTATGGCATCCATAGATCAGGGAACAAAGATGGAGGAGTTATTAGCTTAATAGTCTTATATTGGACGAGAATTGTTGTATCTTTAATTTGTGTTGAGTAGGACTTACAGGAGGCGGCGGTACATTAGTCTCGCACATGATAATATCAATCAATATTGGACAACATAGCATACAATTTTGGGATCCCAAAGTAAATAAGATATGAAATATTCGAGTTTTAATGCGCACATACCTTTTTTTAAACCCGACGTTTCAGTCTTCCCAGTGACCACGGGCGTGATAGCACGGCCGATACAACAATTAAATACGCTTCAATAAACAGGCCTGGTCCATACACTGCTGAACGTAATCTCTCTTTACCTTTCTTACCCTATCAAGGCAATGGCAGCGGTTCTTCTAAGGTCATCAGCCCAACGGGTTGTGGGGCGTCCTACACCGCGTGTACGTAATTAGAAGTAGGAAATTGTACTGGCTCAGTACAAGAGGCTACTCTTACAAAAGCTTTTCCAAGTAGTATTCTACCCAACACTATCTTGAATGCGTTATCTTAGATCTAGTTTCTACTAGGTTCGTGTAACAGTGGCAGCATAGAGACACTACTCAATTTGTCAATGTTTCTCGATACACCGGCGATTCATAACAGAGAAACTATAGGCAGGTAGATACATAATATTGTGATTCATTAATTGGTTTCTTGTTAATGACTTGACTTGATTTAGTCCGGCAAAATTAAATTCAACAGCACTGTCTTGTAGTCTAAATAGTTCTCAAAATAATACACATCTATCTAGTGATTGAGTTTTTAAAATGGAAACAAAAAATGGTTGAGCACAAATTAAATAAAATAAGCCAAGACATGCGACGTTGGGACGCACAGCGCCATCTAGCACCAAACTAAACCGAAGATTGTACTAAAGGTACTGAATAACTAATTAACTTACTTTTTTTGTAATTATAGTAAAAACACCAAGACCTATACAAACACCTAAGTTCATGCACACAAAATGTTTGTACTGTGCGAGGATCGAACCCACGACCCTTGGTTCAGAAGTCAGAGGTCATTACCAAATGAGCTATTGTGCCAGTCAATGTGTATTGATTTACTATGTTATAGCGTTGATTTATTTACAAATATTTGAAAGCAATAACCAGTAGGGGTTGTTCATTTAAACACAGATAAATAGGTGTAGCATAAGTTGTCATGATGATATTCAACTTCATCTCATTAATTTAATTAGATGTCGCCAAATTGATGGACTTTCCCGGATGACGCTAGGCGGAAAAGACATTCAATATTGGCTTTCCATCTTGGATCTAACTGTATAGTCAGCTATTAAGTGGTCCAGTTGATAATACTTGCCTCCACAGGAGGCACTATTTATCAATTTGTCAATCTGTTCGTTGAGAACACGAACGGTCGGACTTCGGAGCAACGCAAAGGGCTCTATCGTTGAAACGTATTTATTTACTGTTTTCCTCTTAATCGTAAGCAGTGGATGCTATGAAGTAGGTAACAATAATTGAAACGTTCAATAAAATATGTCTTACGATATATACCTATAACATTCCACCTGAACAGGTTCTGTGGTGGGAGTAATTTTTTTATATCATGGATAATTTTACGTTGGTTTATTGTTGAAAACTCCATCGCTTACTAGGGCGCCTTGATATTGTGAAAGGAAATAAATGATTTTTTATTTATTTATTTTAAGCATGGTCAGGGCCTCAAAATTGTATCATTCGTAGTTATGTGCTTATATTAGTTTCTTATGTATTCGGTACGTATTTAAAAATAAGATAATGGTTGACCCAACGATGCATCAATACAGCATCAAAATCCCACATTCTATTAGGATTTCAAAAAAATAATGTAGATCTTTGTATTGAAAATTTCTTGTGACCTTCTCGCTATGATTCATCGCATATAAACAGAGTTATGCAATTTTGACCAACCCTGTAGTAAGCCACCTCTCGATCACTCTCAACAAAATCCGATAAGCCCGATACATTAGCACCGGGAGGTAATATTTATCGTTTCGTCAATCTGAACCAGGAACGCGAGGGTACACTAACATTTATCATTACAAATCTGGAATGGCACAAACGCAAAATCTCCGCAACATGTTACGAAACGGCATTAATTAACAGGAACCTAGGACCGGTGTGTGGAGGTCTGAGGCACAATTACGTCGGCTTCAGCAACAGGAAAACGTCGGGAAGGCCACCTGTCTCTCGGACTCCATAACGAAGTGCAATTTATAGACCGGCGGTGGAGTGGGCGTGTGTTTAGAACCGTTTAGGTATACATTGCAGCGACTGAGGCTGTGAAGCGGAGTTTCGAATTAACTTACTTTGTGACTACAAAGTCTAAGTCAGTCTCAATGACTTTTGGTTGTCCATCGGCTGGTTTTATACTGGACACTCTGACCTGACACAACCAAAATGTACCTATACAATAATAAATCAATAACCCCAAGACATGCCACGCTATTTAGTCCCAAACTAAACCGAAACTAGTACTAGGGGTACTAGACAACTGACAAAATTACTTACTTAGATACTTTTTTTGGAAATAAATACACATTATATAGCCAATGGCCAATATTAAGAGACCTGTTAATGGACACAGTTAGATTAATAACGCCTATACATTCTAAGTGCACATGTACTCGTAAATGTTTGTATTGCGCGGGGATACAATTATTTTATTTGAAGGAATTGAGCTTGATCCTTTTCGCTTCTTTTTTCATTGGAAGAGCAGAGATACGGCGAATTGCAAGCTCCTAGTAGCAGTATTCTCCTATCAGGCATTTTTTTTTTTATTGCTGTGGGTGGCAGACGAGCAAGCGGCCCATCTGATGTTAAACGGTTACCGCCGCTCATAGACTCTGCAATCTGCAATGCCAGGGGCACAGCTTAGCCGCTGCCTACAGTGAGAACAGAATTATTAAAATAAACCTTATAGTCCAGATATTAGACAACCCTACACCTTAAAAGGCATGAAGTAGTCGACTGGCGGTCCCAGCAATAAAACTCATTGGTGTTGACAATGCAAATAGTAGCAGAATAACTAACATATAAATTAACAATAAGTGACGCCTTCTCGGCGAGAACGGCTTCGCCTTATATGACGGCTATCCTAGTTCAGTGACCCGTTTCTCCTAGTTAGAAAACAAATTTAGATTACCGTAGAATTGGTAGAATACGTATAAGAATTTGCAATTACGAGGACGTTTATTGGTAGTTGTAAATATCGGAATAAAGCTGGTTTTGAAACTAGGACTAGGAAGTGGAGTGCAGGCATGTAGCTATCAACTCTGAATGTATTAGAATAATCCCTATGTTGGTGATGTTTATTTGTATGGTAACTTGGTAAATTTAAGCCGTTAGGCCAAACACGTGGCTGGGTTTTGGTCTCAAAGTAAATGTACGGTTTACCGGCGACTCAATAAAAAGAAGTGATGTTTTATTCAAATGTTGTATTATATTTTTTCGAGAGATATAAGGTATTTTATGTATTTTTCATCATCCCTGACGCTTGATCCCTGTAATCATACCAAAGTTAAATTGGACAATATGAAAATCATAACGACTGTGGTGGTGGTTTGATACTTTAATACAAGTACAAACACCCAGACACGGAATATCTTGACAAAATTAATTATTTTGACAAGATTTTTTGTCCCATGTAGGGACCGAACGCACTACTCTTGATTATGGGTTTTATGTAAGGAAAATCTTAGTACTTGACTATCTTTTAGGAAAGGAACATATCTAAATATGTTCAAATACTAGATGAAGTTACTTAAGGTGTTAGAAAAACACTTATCGGTGTTGCTAAGGTATATTTCTATTTGTACGAGTATAATGTCTACTGCGTAACTGTCAACCTAAGACTATTTAGTTTTCCAGGTCGACGGTGGCTTGTAACAGAGTTCAAGGCATTATAACCTTGGCGGGAGCAATGACATCGGATGTTTCTTTCGCAAATATAAGATCCTGAAAAATGTATTCTTCGGCAACTTCTAAAAAACCACTCTTTTGGTGTGATAATGAAAAATCATACCTACCTACTACTGAATCGGTATTGCACACCCCACAACTCGAAAGCATTGCCACATTATCTGCATATTATCATACAAAACCGGCGAAAGGCCACACGGAACACAAAATCAAATCGCAAATTGATTCATTAGATATTTGATTAGGTCCGAACGGTAGATATTCCTTCACGATATGCAAAGTGGGACACGATATCTTTCAGCGGATAAGCGTCGTATTTACATTTACACTCTCTGTGCCGCTGTAAGATAATGTATACCATGGTAATTGTCTACGCATAAATGTTGCCGTGTTGTTCATTGTAAGTGCTTGACACTGCGGAGCGCGTAAAATGGAGTGATCGATGTTGACACTGTGACGGTGTGGGTAAATGCCGTCTCACGCCCGTTTTTAAACTACTAAGAAGATTAAATGCAGTTTTTTTATCAAATTACTACGATGATGCCTATGCAGCCTTGACATCGTCTAGTAGGTATGACTTTCTAATGTTAAACATGACGTTAAGGTGCCTAAAGCATTTTCCTAAAAAAAACTCAATATGTTCTATATCACGACTGTAAAAGTAAACACAACAGATAGCGACCTATCATCTTTTCACTCCAAGTCACCCTCTCTTGCCCGTGGTGCATCCTGAATTCCTGATGTATAACAGACGAGGCTCTGGTAACCGACTCATGGCGGAATAACCATCACGAAGCTACGCCCTGCGATCGCCAAACCGCCTGCACAGGGTGGCGATTATGGGTAAAACCTTCAGTTATTTTCCCAAAGTGGCGAACACTGGAGAGCCCTATGTCCAGCAGTGGACTGCGACAGGCTGATGATAATGACTGCATCTATTTTAAAACTACATGCGATTCCATTAAAAGAAGTAATGAGGTTTGACGCGGTCACATGCAAAAACAGTTTTATTTTTAAACAGCAAAGCAAAAACAATGACCCACTAGTTAAAAGTTATTTAAAGCCAGGCTCGTCTAAGCCGTGTGAATCATTTGGAAGAGCATGTTGATACAGCAATTTACATATAAGTCCCGCTAGATGCAAATACGAAACTGAATATGCAATTATAATACGCGTAGGGAAATGACGACATGTGTGTACAATTACGCTATGGAAATAGACTGGTAACCTAATTTCTGTTCATTATACTTTGCTATTTTGTTCACGTCACCTTTTCTATCTTGTTATTCCATACCCAAAGGTTTTCTGAAAGAGCAGAGAGTGCTGTTAAGATCAGCATCGATAAGACCAGCTTAATTGTACAACTACGAGTATCGTATAATTTGTCTAATTTTAGGTAGATTTCTTGGTGTGCAATAAAGAGTATCTATATATCTACTGTTACAGACCCAAAGAGTATCATGGAAACGTTATTATTATGTAGATGAATTATATTTATTGCACAAATTACGAAAATTTACAGCAAAAGGTGTTACATAGTACATAATATCTTGTGGTACAATTGAGACAGTCTTATCGATAGTAAGCGATCTCTTCGAGACAACCTATTTTCTTTTCCTTTAAATAATTTAGTTACATTTTCGAGTTCTCAAATTATACGTCGAAAGATAGCTAAGGAGTAGGCCGTCTGTACATGCATAAAAATTCAATAGGAAGAAAGTATTTCTTAGTAAGTATGCGCAACATTTTTTATGAAATCGTAAGTAAGAGGCCTATTAGATTAGATACTACTTCGAGTTTCGTAACAACCACCTGTCATACTCGTTTTTTTTATTTAATTACGTCGTGTCGTGTCAATCTTTGCCCACCCATAAAAGTTTTGCCGTAAAACAGAAAATAAATCAGGTAAAAGCAATAAGATGTCGGTTCTATTTCTTTTTTAAATTAATGGAGCGTGTTTCTTCAATTAGATCCGATTGATTGAATCTAACCGATTCGTAAGACAGGTGAAATAGTGTTGTGCCGTTTTCAATTTTCGTCCATTTAAGTAATTAAAAAATCTTTAATTGCCAGCTGTTGGTAGACAAGCTTATCATTCAATTTTCACTGAATTCGGCTAAGGCCACACTACTAGCAGGAAAAGTCTGCGCAAAAATTTGTGGTCCATAGAACTTATATTACAAATTTTTAAACGCAGTGTGTGAATCTCGAGCGGTTTTGTAGTTTCGCGGTTAACCGCTTGCAGGAAGAAACTATAGTGGGACTTATGCCCTACATAGCCTAATAACAGATATATTTTGCTCGATTTTAATTCACGTGCACTGCATGCACTGCGTTGCCGGCACTTCTCAGTAGACGCATCTTTTAAAAGTGAAATAAAATGAAATATGTTTATTATATTACCCTTAGGCTGGTACTCAAAACATTGAACTTTTACAGTACCTGAAAGAAAGAGAATCACATTATTTTTAAATTCCATATGCATGCAGCTTAAAGATTTCTAGGTGCTTTTCTGAAGTTTGTACAAATAAAGACTTAATTGTAATTGAATTGTAGAAATGTGAATTATTTTATTAATTGTTTTACACGTAGATACTGTCATAGTTTGACACCTATTCTGTGTCAAAGCGATTGTAATCTACATCAAGATTGACACTGGGTCCATTGTCAATCAGACATTTTGACACAATAGAAAAAAGTTAAGCAAGAGACTAAGTATTAGGACACCGTTTAGCAAAAGAAACCAATCTAAAATTGAGACTAATTAAGACTTTCAATGTTAAATCACAAGTAGGGTAACTATTTTAAAAATAGTTTATCTTTCACACAAAATACCTGATTTACATGAAATAGTACATAGAAATCGTCTGTTGTGTGAACTGGAGCCTAAACTAGGGCGACCCCGTATTTCATTTTAAGTAATAAATATATTAAATTTATAAATGTTTCAACATTGTTTATATAAAAATAGAGTCTGTTGCTTGCACATGTAAATTAGAGAGATAGTTCTCTTTTCCAAAGTTAATCAATATACTTAAATAGTAACATAATATTAAATAGCTAGGTATATTATGTTTTATACACTGAGAAAAGCGTGTATTGACATATAGTTCCAATTCATATTTTGAATGAAACATATTTCGAACTTATACATAATACAATGTTTAAAAATTTAACTAACATTTAATTCCTAAATCTAAGTCTGTTTGCGGACTATTATTATGAGGAAGCTAATATGCCTGAGTAAGCTTAAACTGTACTCGACAACTAACTGTTAGACCAGATTGCAGTCATTTCAATTGTGAAAGAGCAAATCCTTGTCCTATAATTGAAACTCCTTCTAGTCTAAAAACAGTTTCTATAATCGCTGTCAAAATTTATGGCGCCTTAGCTAGCCAAATAAAAACACTGGTCGTTACGAATTAGCTCGCGAACGTTACGAAACTCACTAATCAATAAAGGTGTAACCGCTTCTCGTAAAAAAAAACTGTAAGACAACAACCGCCGGCTGTTTACACCGTTCACGCCAATTTTAACTGGTACGCCTACCGAGGAAAATTGACGGAGGGTTACACAACGCGATACATTGGCCATAATGGTGTTACACGAGAGTATGACATTAGCCTTACGACTACACCGCACTTTTAATAAAATAACGACTTAACTCAAATTTTGGAAAAGTGAGGTGTCACAAGATGAGGATAGTCGAGTTAATCGAGTAACTCCCTGCAGACTATGTGCTTTTCGGATTTAGAACAGGACCACCCCATCTTATTTCGTGGGTGTCGCAAAAGACAACTTAAGGAATATTAGGAAACGGGCAGCAGCGTTTACCTGAATATATGCCCAGCAGTGGACGTTTGCAGGCTTATGAGTAGTATAATTACTCCCTGACAAGATTTTGGTTATAGCTGCCAAGCTCACATGAGTCAAAGGCAAATGCACTCTGTTATTTAAATCCTATAATTTGACAGGTTGACGAATCCATACATTTAGATATACGTGGAATATTAGGATTTGTGCAATTCTAGGAGTCCGATAGGACTATAGTACAAAACGACGGAAGAAGGATTAAACGCTGGACCACTAGACCAGAATATCAAACTAAAGTTTGTATTAAAAGATATTGTATAACGTTAAGCTAAGATTACATTATTTCAATACTTTTAACTAATAAACTAACTCTCACTAATACCTGAGCGTGTTGTTCATTCCGAACCGTTACTAAATTGAACATTGATTAGTTATTATCATTCGCTGCCGTTAAAATTCCATGTTGCAAATAGACCATAATTTCCTTTATGACAGACAAACACCACAAGCTGTTGTTGTTGCTGTTGTATTTTATACCTATATTAAATCTGCGAACAGAAGTTGCACTATTTCGAGCCCGAAGAAAGCGTATGATAAATTACAAGCAGCAGATCATTGCAAGAACAGGTACTAATAAGGGTCGTGATACACTGACAATGGTATTATTGTAGTACCAAAATGTATGAGGGAAGTATAAATATTGTAACGAACTTGCCTTCTTCTTGAAATCTTTCATTATTTTTTTACTCTTAAATATTTACTCCTCTTTTCTCTTGTACAAATCTCGGCTCCCTATCTTTGCTTATACTTATTCATATCTATGCGTGCATAGAGATGCGAAAATAATGTAGAATTGGATACAACTACGACGGATATTTTAATTCTTTTTCTTTTTGGGTCGAGGGTAGTTCGCAATTACATCTAAGCACGACTTAGCCCTCTAGCTCTACCCAATACCCTCACATGTCCCCTTCAAGCAACATAAACCTTGACTTACACTCACCAAACTTTCCCAAGAATTAAAAGCCGTAGCAAGCAAGCATAATTGCTTCCTCACCACTGATAATCGTCCCAAGTTCAAACAATTACCAGCACGTACCACAGTCGTGTCACTTTGCACTTACGTCTTTGTTCAACCAAATAACGGTGGGCGCCTCAGTAGCGAAACGTGAGCGATAATTTAACGATAGACCCTACTCCATAGCGGTACCGGACAATCGGGATCGCTTTCGTATCGTTATCGAAAGAGCCACGATTGGAATTTTACGGGGTATCGCCGGGCAATCTATGCGGCGCATCTGTGTTGGATAGAGTAATAACCTCGGGTATATGAAGTTTATAACGTTAATTTAACTTTAGAATGATGTTAAGGGTCGCTTGCAATTTTCGTTTTGCTCACTTCGGATAAATAGACGCGTTGTTTAATTTGATTGGTTGTCTTGCCTTGCCTTTTCTCGGCCGTATGGACAGTTAACAGAGAAAGTACAAGATGCGTTGGTTTTGTAAGTTATAATAGTAAGATTATTGATACAAATGATAACCACGATAAAAGTTTAAGTTTTTTTAAACCACTAAGGTAGCAAACAAGTAAGCCTGATGTTGAGCGGTTACCTCAGCCGATGGATATTTGCAAGTTCTGCAACACCAGGGGTAACACTCGCGCGTAGCCGACCCTTTAAAAACTTTTCACAACCTTTCTGAAGGTCCCCATACCGTAGTCTCTATAAATTACTGTTGATTGACGTATACATGATATGTTGTCTATCAAAGGTGTATTCACGCAAAAACCGACTCATTCAGAAAGCAAAATATATAGTGAGTGAACACGTGTCTCGTACCATTTACGGTACATGGAGTTTCGGGCTGTTTTGGTCACAACCGGTGAGCAGGTTGTGCCAAATTTGGGGCGCAAACTGGTTCGGCGGACACGTACTTGTAACAGGCATTAATTAAAAAAAATTGACTGATTTCGAAGAAAAAGCGGCCAGCGAATATCGCTCGTGCCGCGCCAATCACCGTGGCGAGTCAAAATAAAATTGATAACAGGTAACGGATTGATAGCGTGTAGTAGTAACTATTTATTAATCTGTGGTGTAGTTGTCTTGTTTCTTAGTGGCCTCTCATCACCGTAATCAGTCGTCTTTGATCAATAATATATATTAAAAATAAAAAATATTGCAGTAATATAAGACAAGATATTCCAGTGATTTCTTTTTTATTTCTTGATTAGAAAATAATAATTCATATTTTCTAATATCTATCGATTTAAAAAAATAATTTTAGAATTTATTTGTGGTGTAAACAATATTGCATTTATAATGATAATTCAAGATGTCTAAGATAAGTGGTTCCTTATTTGTGCCAGATAAGGAGCTATAAGGAGATAGGTGTAGCTAATTTACTATAGCTTAAAAGCATTTTTATGTTGTCAATTTTTCTTCTTAGTTTATTTCTATAGACAGCGCTCTAAGCAATCAATACTGGTAATTGAATATAATTATCGTAATGCAATCTTGCAATTGTTAGTAAATAAACTTTCTAATTTAAAATAAGAGCAGAAAAATTGTAGCTACCAATAATTGCATTAGATAATAGTAAATAAGCCTCAGGAATGAAAGTTTCTTTGGCAGCTAGCTTTCGCTCTTAGGTTCACACTTTTGGATTATTCAGAAATGGGATATCCTGTATGCCTCGCAAACATTGCCTCTGGGGCAGTGGTGGAGTTTGATCCCCGCATAGTACAAACATGTCTGTTTAGTACACGTGATAGTCTAGTACCCATAGCCAAATGACCTCCGGGTCGTGTTTCTGCTGGTGAGTAGGATTTCCAGATCTCGTGGGGGATTAGGGTTGGGCCGGCATGGCGGTGGCAGCTGACTGGCCAGTTACTTGCCCGTTGTCACAGCGATTTGGGCTTCTCTTTCGCTTTCCATCAGGCGTAGGGAAGCCATTATGTCGAGCTACATTTAAAAAAATCCAAGCATCGGCTTAATTTGGGCGCCGTGTGGCCCAGCATGGCATGTTGGGATTTTTTTTTTATTCATTTCTACCATGAGTATGTTGACTTAAAAATCATAACACAAAGTAAGGTAAAGGCATCGACGCCAAATTGGGCAACCTTTTATGCATTATCTTTGGCAATATACACTTATCGAGTTACGTAAAACATACTGGCGCCAATCATACGGCTTTTTTCGTTGCACTTAAATCGATGTGTTATTATTTATCGATACCGTAATATCAACACTGGTATCTGTTTGCGCCGCAAAAAGTATGACAACTTGTCTTATTATATCGTATTTATTGTTTCTCAACGATAATATCGTAATTAAAATCTTAGCTTTTTATTTAACTTGGCTGTAATTGTGTGTTATGTGTTGTTGATTGTATCTTTTAGTTCATTTGAAACACTTTTAATGTATGAAGGCTTCTTATAAAGGATGTTGCGTCGAGCTAAGTAAAGTACATTCTTAGTAGGACAGGACAAACTATGGAACTCCTTGCCGGACTCTTTGTCCTCCAGGACACATGTCGTTCAGATGTTCAATGTGGGAGTCAAACGGTTTTATTTGTAGGCTGATGATAATGATCATAAAATAACATTAGTTATGTTTAGTAATTGCATGCATTGCATGGGCATTGTGTGAGTGGCAGCAGTGGCTTGGCCGGAGACCAGCCACCCGATGGTCGGATGACATAGCGGCGGTGGCCGGGAAACATTGGACAAGGTTAGCGAGGGACCATGTAAAGTGGCGGTTGAAAGAAGAGGCCTATACTCAGCAGTGGGTAGATGTGGACTGAAATGATGATGATGATGATTAGTAGGTAATGCAATTTAGTAAAATAATGCATCAAAAAGGGTAAATAAATAAATAAATAACCCAAGACATGCCACGCTGAGCCACACAGCGCCATCTAGCCGAAGCTTGTACTATGGGTACTAGACAACTGATAAACTTACTTAAATACATTTTTTTTATACATAAATACATATTATACATAGAAAACACCCAGACCAATACAAACAGTTCATGCACACAAATGTTTGCAATGTGTGGGGATCGAACCCACGACTTGTCTCAGAAGGCAGAGGTCACTACCAATTGAGCCACCGAGCCAGTCTGACTGCAGAAATCTTCCACTACCGACCAACGATATCACGTAACACCATCGCACTCAATCAAAACACCTTCAGATTTCAAACGTTTCTTACAGCGTTATCTACCGCTACAGTGTAAAGGGCAACTTCCATTCATATTCCTACAACGACCCTACACGCTACAAACAGGTATACGAGCAGATAGACGTATAAATATGCACTATCACTGGCGATATCTTTATAAACACTAAGGCAGACACTAACGGGTCTTCGTGAACAGTCAGTGCCATTTAGATACCGGAATAGGCAAAATATGCATCGGGAGTATGCATACAGCGAAGCGAAAGGGCAGTGAAGTAACCAAACTGCTTAGAATAATAACGTATTAATCTAAGTTTACCTTAACAGGTAAGTCTAGGAAGCAACCTTCATCATTAGCCTACAAACTCCTACTGCTGGACATAGGCCTCCCCCAGTGATATTTGTCATTTGGGGGGATTTGCCTTAATCACCACGCTTGGCAGGCGGGTGGGTGACTGTCACTTCATTGTAAATAACGCAATATGTAGTTGTTGTCTTCTCATGTTCAGTTATCTATTGTTATAACATTCTATGAGAACATTGTTATTTTATAGAATATCCAAAAATAGCATACAATCTAGATTTTTTTAAAGATTTTGACAAATAAGGATAAATCAATGGTTACGTGCTTGAGTCTATTTATCACAAGACGTGTCGTAGAGTAGAGTGCAAAGGCTAAAGACTTGAAGCTTCAATGTTACTACACAAAGCAATTCAAAAATAATTAAATATTTTTCTTTTACGTCGGACAAGACAAAACAGTTACAATACTGTTTGTAAGAATGACAATTTATGTTACAAGATTTGATTAAAGCTGTCCCATGATTATGATTTACAAAATATTTTCGTTACTGTTTGTCATTATACTGTATTGTGAAGATAAGCTGGTGCCTTAGACGTCTATCGCGCGAAGAGTCTGGTTTGGATATGACAGTAAATATTCAAATATCCTGTGGGAAAATCATCTTGCGAAGACAATATAGATTTAGACATGATATGTCATCAACATACTCGTACCACGCAGTCCAGTAGTTCTCGAAGATCTCGTACCTCGTATGTTGAGCCGTTATTCTGCGGGACCGTCTGACGGCAGTACTATTCCCAGGATTAGCTTAAGTAAAGCCGCGGCCACACATTAGAGATGAAGAAACAATGAAGAAATTGGGCATTGGACGGTGATTGGACGCAAAGTTGAATCAAATGTGTGGCCGCGGCATAAAACGTGGAAGGTATAAAACCTACAAAACATAATTGTTTAAAAATTTCATACTTTTATGCTTGTACTTCTTAGTAAGTAACCGGCCAGCTACCTGTCACTTGCCACAGCCATGCCGGCCCAACCCAAACCCCCCACGAGCTCCAGAAACCCTATTCACCGGCAGAAACACGACCCCGAGGTCATTTGGCTGCGGTATTCTATAGGGTGGAGGTCCTTCCCCGGACGAGCGGCTCAATTCGAGCGAAGATTCGCTATGCCCTACCTCTCTTACTTTCATCAATTACTTTTATGCAGGTACAGTAATAAAAAATAAAATGCAATTTACCATGCACGGCTCCTAGCAAGCACTGTGCCTGTTCGTGGTAACTAAAATATTATTATCATCTGTTCCGTAATACCGTCGGGCAATCTTAAGGTCATTAACCATGCCATAATTATAACTGGTAGACGAATCGTAAAACCGATGGGACGAAAGTATAACGGTTGATAAAATCTACGATGAACTAGCGGTAGATAGCGGAATCTTGACGAATGTCACTTTACATCATTGTTCTGGGGTCGCTGCCGACCTTTTAAATTGGCGTACGATCGTTTCTTGAAGGTTCCCAAGTTGTAGCTGTTCGGAAAGACTGTCGCAGAAAGTTCGTTCCACAAAATAGACGCGCGAAGGTATGAAAGGTTAAATCCGAGCGTCGGATAAATAATGGAAATCACCATTCCTTTTGGTGTCGTTAGAGTCGGTGATTTTCTTGAGATTTTCTTGAGATTTCAGGTTCTCAGCCGGTGGTAGGGTTTACCCGCCAGACTGGCGACCACAGTAAAATAAATTTGTGTTTGTCAATGTGATCTAGCGTATTTATTTTTCACCAATTAATAAGTAACACTTATTGTTGTTAAACAATTAGTTCAGTTCAGATGTATTGACAAACAATTCAGTTAACTTTTATTGTTGTCATTAAGAAGCAATCCTTATTAGTAAGCATTCTGAAAAAAGTATTGCATAATCATTATCTTATGAATACAAACCAACGGTCGTTGTGTAATGAAAGCCATTAGCAGACATAAAATTCAACTCGTTTCATATTGAACTGGGACAAGAAGCCAGTTTTAAAAACTGTACTGTGTGTATACTTACTTGCATATTTTTTCTGCAAGAGTCATTGGAGACTACATAAGGTTCAATATTCCGTGTACTAGCTTCAGTATCTTGTTTCAGAAATCCAGAAAAGTACTGTTATGAGCAGAAGTAAAAAGAGATCAAAGAGGTTGAGGTTTATTATCAGATGATTTGGGAAGATAGCCTAGTCGTCAAAAGGGTTAGCAGAAGGCTCTCTCGAAGTAGTTTTAGCACCACAGCTAAGGGCGCTTCCGAAAGGGGATATTACATAGAAGATATTATTAACAACCGTACTTTACCAAAAAAAAGTCAATTAATTTACGTTTAACGTTTTTACTTTGCAATCCGAATTATGTAAATAAGCCTATGATTATAATAATTAATAATCACTAAACAAATATCTTTTTTATTGCGAGCCTAGAGCACAAAAAATTTCAGCTTTAATAAAAAACATAAATCAATCTTCAAGAACTCATAGTCACTTGTCCTAAACAAACACCCAGATAAAACCTAGACTTCAAGCCGTTAATAAAGCTAAGGAAATGAACCCTCATTGAAAACCAGCATTCGCCATTGTGCAAATGATGGGAAACTTCATAACTAAATAAATTACGAACGGACAAACGTACAGTAAACGTACTGTTTCTAAATTCACAAGATATCACGACGGAAGGAATGGAGAGCATTAAACATGTAAGGAACACAGATAAATATGTGAAACGAACTAGCGTCGGAATAGACTGAAGATGTAGAGTGGCAGTGAAAGAATTGATGATGCCGGTCGCTGACAGAGACAAAAGGTACGTTACATGTACAGTCGCTGGTAAAATTATAATAATGTTCAAATTACGATACGATTTTTTGTAGAATTTGTATGAACGGATGTGTAGAATTGCGGATGTTTCTCGCAGAAATTCTCGCAGAATGTTTGCTGGATGGAACTGAATGAAACTTTAAAAAGATAGCGCACTATAACATAGCCTGTTATTAATTCAAAATCTAAGGTAACTGGCCATTTATATGGGCAAAACTGCGGGCAAAAGCTATAACATAGGTCATTATTTATAAATACATAAAGATTTTACTAAAAAGTACACGCTTTTACTTCCTCTATGTGAAATCTAAAATCATAGTCAAATAATCGTTTTTTATAGCGTAGGCACATCCACAAATCATGATTGTACCGGCTTGTTTTTTCACCAGAATGTATACTAAGAACACAGACGATATATTCTGTTTTCAAATTAATAAATATGTAGTATTTTGTGAGACATGAGATCGATATAGGACTATATAGCGTACATTATTGAAGACGACTGTACCAAATGTACGACGTGCACTTAGAATGACACACAATATCAACATCTACATACATACATATGTTCAATTTCATAATGTAACAAGGCTTGGGAATGAGGATGCTAATCTTGATACAAGACAAAGCTAGACGGAGCTCAGCTCTCACGAAAACGTAACGTTTAAAACGATTTTAGATACTATAACTTAGAAATGCATTTACAGTATTCGACTGTTTCAATGTTAGATTAGAAACGAAATAAGTAATCCTGTAGAATCTTTGTTGCTAGCACCTGGTATTCTAACGAAAACTATAAGACACTGAATACTTCGGTACCTCTATGCAAGACAAGACAAACAGTTCTTTGAATACGGTCATTTGATATTCTGAGGTAACCCGCACATGATCTTATATTAAAACCTTGACCTACCACATAACACCAAAACTATTACGGAACTAAAATGAAAGCGCCAAACAAGTCCCACTGAACACCGGAACCTTTCATGCCTTTTACAATACTTCAGACCCCGTTTCAAATAATTTAATTGAAGGCACAACGATATCCGTTTCAATTTTCAATTACCTAACGACAGGCAGTACAGACGATCAATTTCTAGAATCAATTTATCGATCCAATTACAAAATCCTTTTGCCTCTTGCTCAAATCAGTAGTAACAAAGGCATTATCACTTCAGAAAGGGGCCAGCACTAGACTTGTATGCACCGTTAGCTTAGCCTGGTGTGTGTAAAGTTACAACTATACTGCCTACTACTATATTTTCATTGTGGTTCATTGGAATAAGACAACCGCGGCGAATTTCTATGACATTCTTTGTCTACTTATATAGACATGTTCACTAAATTACCCTTCCCCTTTGGAAGTCGGGTAAAAACATTCAAAAAATAATCTTAGGGTCAACTAAAAATCATCATTATAGGCCTTTGAGTCTATTACATGCAATGTGAAGTAGGACGACAATGTGTAAACTAAAAAATAAGAGTGAATTAAAACTTTTAAAGTCACATGAAACCGTAGACAAATTCAAAAGTAATTAATTTAAAATCATGAAATTAAATTAAAAGCATCTATTATGTGCTTCAATGCTACATGATTTGATTAAAAAAAGAAATCGCAAATTACGTTATTAGAAAAAAGTGCAAACAAAAGAAAATAAGAAAATCTTTACGCTAGTTAAATTGTGACCGGTTATTACACGCATCAAGAGTTATTACAGAATTCGTTTCGATAAATTAAATGCAGCATCGAAGGTGTTAAGGTTTTTTTTAAGTCATGTCACTTTATTTGTAACGTTTATCAATGTGTATTTATTCACAAATTCTGCAAAACTCAACCATAGCACCATTAATTTACCATTACTATTACCATTGAATACAAACAACGCGTAGAATTTCGAAACGGACACATACATTCTGATAAATAACTTCGAGTAACAGTTTTCACCATCAATTTTCAATTCAAAGCATTTTACTGCTACCAAGAAAGTGGTAAAAGATGTTATTAGCTGTTAAATACTATACAAAGTTCAGCAAGATTTAATGTAACCACAAAAGCACCTTGTAGAATTCCGTGTGGTCGACTATTTGGTAGTCAATGAGCCAATTTATTTCGTTCAAACAGCACAGATTCAGAAACAACAGAAGAAGCGAATTCCTAAGCATAAATTCGATTAACTGTACCATTTTGAATTTGTAAATACGGTATGCTTAGACAGGAATGTTGGATTATTATCATAGCGGCGGAACTGTGGCAGTTGATTCAACGTTGATTGGCGTTACAAAGCACGTTCGCAGCGGACCATTGGCCAGTGAAAACAAGACCTTGATGGATTATGAGAAAGAGGATTGATTTACAACAACTTTGTCTAGTACGTTGACATCTGTCCTATATAATTGCGGTTTAGACCTGTACATAAGTAGCGATTCCACGCCTGAGCTTCGTAAGCAATCAAACCGAAGCCAATATAAGTCTGAGGCAATCACAATACAACAGCGAGCGGTTTTACTGTGCAATAACTGAAATTTAAGGTCTTACGGATACACCTATGCCTATTGTGTTGTTAACGGTATTTGAAACGCCAACGGCAATGTCATTTCATATTAATGGTTACGCGGGTTTCGTATAATAATCAGAGAAGTGTAGATAGAGCGGTAGTCACGCTTTATTTTCATAGAATAACAGCGAGTCACTCTTTCATGGGTTAGAAATTCGAATGCTTGATATAAGCACATTATAACTCAGTCTGCCCAGTTGTATAATAATGATTAAGTCCCACCATACCGATCCTGTTCTGGCTACACCGACTTATTCCGAAACGCGACCGAAGGCTGAAAGGCTAGGATCTGTACCTTAGTTGACTCTTACGACACCCGCGGGAATAATATGAGGAATATCTAACAAATCGGACATATAGAACGCTTTAAAACTTAAGAACCTGATAAAATTCCGTGAAGAAATTCTCGCAGTCCACAACTGAATAGACCTCTAGTTAGTCGCCACTTTGGGCAAACATCTGGTCGCTTTACCCATAATCGCAACAGGGGTTGGCGAGGATCGAGGATCAACTTTGAAGTTATTTTTTTTTTTATAATAGCTCGACATAATGGCTTCCCTACGCCTGATGGAAAGCGAAAGAGAAGCCCAAGTTGCTGTGACAACTGGCAAGTAACTGGTTAGTTGCCTGTCAGTTGCCACTGCCATGCCGGCCCAACCCTTACCCCCCTATGCCCTACCTCTCTTAAAACTTATACCGTCGGTAAGTTTCGCCGACAACATATAACCATGACTGATACGATAAAACTTAATGCATAGCGGCTCGGCGCTAATGTGTTATTTCTTTTTGTTTGTACCTATTTGTACAAACTACACGTTCACTTTCAAAGCATTAGTCGGTCAATCACACATCTACTATTACGAAACGGCTCATATTATCTAAATCAAGCAAATGGTTTTAGTTAAATGTCAATGAGCGTACACATATTATTTTGTGTTTCTTGCGTGGTATGAACTTTGATCTGTGGCTTTTGTGAAGCATGCGAGCATGTTTGTTCACGAAATTTCGGCCTTCGCAAATTTGTGTTCGTTAAAAGCATTGTACACAATTTGTATGGAAATGCTATTCACGGTACGGACGGGCTTAATGAACGTTTGTTAGTTTATTACAAACGGTTATTAACATTATTAAACACGTTCGCGAAACGCTTCTTTTTTTAACTTCTTGTTGCTTCTTACAGGTGTAATTTAGCGTTAAAATTTAGTTATTTGCAAATGCAAATAACTTTTTTATAAATATAAAACCCGGCAAAAAATCGACATACAGTGTTTTTATACCGCTCTTTTTTATTAGGTATGTATGGTTTTCGGCATGTTTGTGAAATATAATATTGTAACGATTGGCATCAGAAGTGAAGATCTAGAGACGTAGTCGGGCTATATATAACACAAAAGTGTCCGAATGACAGTAAGAACTAATAAGCAAAAAATATATTTCCTGTTTAATAGTCTAGTCTCAGCAAAACCTACAGGTAAACATGGCGTTGGCATCTGTCAAGTGATTGGTAGATAGATGGATAGATATTCTTTATTGCACAAAACATAGAATAAATACAGTAAAGGAGATACAGACATATTGTGGTACAATCTAGGCGGTCTTATCGCAATCTAGGCAGAGCGATCTCTTCCAGACAACCTTCAGGTAGAGGAAGCGTAATAATTCTGAAGAGAGGGATCGATTTAGTCACTAGTCACTTTCCAATGCGACTTGCGCCTTTAGCTGACAAGAAACCTAATTTGCCAGGAGTTTAACCAGAAATACTTCTATGAGAAGCTGAGTCACTGAAAATCACCACAGGTTACGTAACTATCCTCGGTGTACGTAATCCTCTCAAAGGATTTACATAAAATGTTCCCGTAAGAGCGCATCAATATACTCAATGTTGCCAAACGCTAAACAGAGATCAACGGTATACGCTAAAGTGTGGCCCTGTTTAAATTAGTGATTCTAAACGCGTAACCTCTGGTTGCTGTAACCAATTTGCACTGTATACAAGTAGCAGACTTTGCAACAAGCCGTATTGTTAACAATACTAGTGATGAGTGTTCGATGCTGAGGGGAGTGTTATCGATGTTTTTTTATGCAAGGGGTTTGCGCTTGACTACTCAGCACCCGGTCGTAAGCGATATCGCAATCTACGATGCAGCACGCAGAACTAGCAAAGGTCCACTCTCGATTTGAATATCGGAAGATTTTAAGTCTCGGGGAACAAGGAGCCCGGCAAAAAGTTCCATAGTGTTCCGGCTGTTCGTACTATAAAAGTAGAGGCGAAAAGTGCTGTGCGTGTCTTTGAGTCCTTCAAATATCGATATTATATTAAAAATGACGAAATATTATCGATACTCTAATAAGAGTGAAAAAAAATAACATCTAAAACATCATCGACTTAATTATTTAATCAACGATTGATTTTTATTCAATTATTTATTGTATAATGCATATGACACCTATAACATGGTTATAATGAGTAATACGACTGTAACCTTTTAGTGCATTTTAGTAAGATTTCTAAATCAATTTTAATATGACCTTTGCATTTCAAACCTTGCAATAGTTAAAATAAATCACTAGTGTAATCGGGTAATCTATAAATAATAACTTATCAGACTACGGAGGTCAGACAATATCTCAGTCACTTCATTGTTTAACCAACACCCAACATATTTCGAACCATGGTCGGGGCGAAACCTGTACTAAGTGAAACTTACAATGCGAAATACCCAACAATAACAGTTAACAACGATTTCAAAACCGCCATTCTTCGATACTTAAAACATCGATATGCTTCGTACAGCACTAATGTATAATATACCCAGGAGCCAGTCTTTAACCCACAGGGTTTTGAAAAAAATGGTCAATTACAAACTAGGTATCCTTTAGTGTGTGACACATAATCTTCAACATTGTTGATAGGAATGCGTCCTTAAATTGTATGACTATGAGCTCGTAGCTACGTAACCTTGTTTGGTTGCGCTTTGTATTGTCGTTTATGTCCCAGAATGTGTCTTTTCAAATGTTGATGCTGAGATATGAGTAAGTATATGATTAACGCTTAGGTACCATAACTTTCCAAAAATTTAATATTTATCGCTTTCCAGAATTATACATTTTAAGTAATTTCGAAATGCTTTTTAGAATGCCTTAGTTAATGTTAAAAACAATTTATGGTGATCACAAAGACGTGACTAACGCCAGGTATACATTTCTATTTGCTGTCAAAAAGTTCAAAAAGTGCGTCGTTAGAAAAATTCGATTCCTAGAAAAGGGTATTAAGTAAAGAAAATCATCAATATCAAAATGATCTAAAAATACTGCATTGGCTAGCCATGATACAAATTACACCGGTAAAACACTGTATAGTACCTTTTTTTTTTCAAAAGCCATAAACTTATCTACATAGCAACCCGCACCTGTGACATACAGATCAAACATTTCCGTAGATCCGCAAAGAAATTACACTAACCCGTTAGTATAGACAGAAGTTCAATGCGGATCCAACATGATATGTCACTTCTTTGAGTTGTTCCCGTCATAAATCAAGCAGTACACTTATCACAAATATGTACCACAACGTGGCCATTTCAAATTGTACGCTTATGACAGCAAATAGCACCAATAAACAACCTGTTACATTGTGGGCATTCGCTGCTGCCAATCGTATTGCCCAACGAACGACAAAGGTGCGTCCAGATTGTAACATTGATCGAATGTTTCGAAACTGGGCGAAGATCTTTGCTAAGCTACACGTCGATTCTGCATTCCATACGCACGCAGTGATTTACAATCACGTTATCATTGCATTGCTGCTTTGAATAGCAAATAAACTGTTTATGCTGGTTGATAAACATTCTAAAATTATTTTTTTATATAAAAGCATTCAGGATGACCTCACGCCACCTGATGATAAGCGGTCGTGAGGTCCAAAAGTTAGGTAGATAGGATGGAATTATGACATGTAACCATCTGACATTAATAATTGTTGAAAATTATTCTATTCTATAATAGAACAAACCCATCGCGCCTGTCGTCCTTACGTTGAAGGCCCACTGAGATGCCGTTTGACGCCCCGCTTAAAGACCCTAAGAGTGTTCTTAACACTCTGGAAGGAAACACATGAGTTGGAAGGGTATTCTATGACTTGATGACACGGGGCAGTAACTAAACCTCTTGGTGCGCGCCACTATCGTCTTTATCACCGTTTCCTACGTTAATCTTTATGATTTGACGCATAAATCATTAAGCACTTTGAAATGTTCTAACAATAATACCGTATTTAGCAGCATTGATTACTTTAACCTACACATGCCCTTACAGGGAATGTAGTTCAGCTAAATCATCGATAAGGCGTTTCGCGTCAAAGTAATTTAATGTCTTATTTCGTGAGCAAAGAAGCGTGGGCCGTAGACTAATTCCTCTTTCGAGTTCATGCAGTCGGCACACCCTTCGCTTCGCAACGGCATTCATCCATACGGCATGTCGATTAAATGCCAGAATAAACCCATTATGTGCTTATGCCGAGAACGTGTATCTGCATAACATTTACATTGTGGACTTACCTAAAAGTGGTTTGGCAGCTAACCTCATAATCGCACGGCCATCTTCGGATCTGAAAAGAGAGAAAAAATGTAAGCATCACGCAAGAGACGAATTGTTTAATGCATTTTAGTGGGCATAAAACGCTTCATTTACATTTAACGGCAACCATGAATTTTGGAACTGACATGGAAAAAACACGCAACATCATTCAGCGAATGGGAATATTTACAACCGTAATGTAGGTGACATTTGTCGTAAAAAACCGAACCATCATTTGAGAAGGGAATTGTGACAACGTAGGTACTAATGCGTTAAAGTTATGCGTGTATTAACAAGAGCAGAACATTTTAAATCAATCATACCATTCAATTTCAAGACGCAATATATACCTTTGTAAAAGAAGCGTCTGTACGAGTACACTTGAGGTTATAATTCCGAACCTCCATTTACAAATTATCTTAGGAATCAGGAAATGTATCTCATTTATTTTTATAGTACCGATAAAACCGATGCCTATATTGGAAAAGGAAATATTGCTGTACTTTCAATAGTTACGGAAAGATCTTTTAACGACTTTACATATGAAAGATTACATTACTTGACAATCAAATTGTCTAGGCTTGAATTCGCAATAATATTTATACGGAAACTACAGCCTCAGGCGCATTTCAGATTTAATACAAGGAAACTGTTAATAATATGATAAATTCCGACAATATAATAATGTACGTATAAATGTGTGACAAAATAATTGCGAAATAGCAGTCATACATCAAGACGGGGAACTGGTCGTGTATTCGTGATCACAATTACGCGGCAACACAAAACAAAACAAATATTCACATAGAGCGCCACAGAGTATCAAGTTTTCTGAACCTAATCTTTATTACTATACCAATATCTACTTTTAATTATTTTAGGTCGAATCAGCATTTGTGAGAGGTTGCACCGTAAAATCACCGCACCCTAAGAGGTGTCTTCGGGTGCGTTTCGACAGAAGCGAAGCAAGTTCCACCGAAGTAGAGATGATTTATGCAGCCTCAGCTTAACTCCACGCGTGCCAAGCGGATGTGAAGTTCAAGCTATGTGATTGGTGAACCACAGGACAGCTCGTAATTCAATTAAACAGGCTTCAAGTACATATCAGAAATATGTATATAGAAAAGGGGATGAACGTTAACGGATCAATATTGCTTCACGTATGTAGCGGGATTTTAAAAATACCAAACCATCTTTTATTGATAAGCTTTTCTATAACTTTCCTTTTAAATGTCGCTTTATTCATGAGTTATGTTCAGCATTAGCCAATTTCATTTAATAGTCCATAAGCATTGAATGATCGGCGATCACTTTTACGACTCACCAATGAATGAAACTAACTTGAGATTCGCGTGAATTAAACGACAACGACGTCAGTGAACTATCGTCGAACAAGTTTAATGATATAAATCATTTAATTACTTTGCTTTTATAACATTTGCGGAAGCGTTAAGCTAGCAGCGATTCTTCAGGTGAATTAGTATGTATTTCAAGTATCGTCCTAGACGATATAATTATAACACGCTACATTGGTCCCTTCGGAACGTAAGGATGCGAGACGGAGTCGGAGGCGGAGACGAGCTTTGGCACGATTGACATCCGCATCGAATTCAAGCTATGAGATTGGTGGAGCTCGTCTGCATTTTTCTCCGCTCCGCCACAGTGGGTCCGCGCTCTATCTTCTTCTTCGCCCTAGCATTATCCTGACTAAGTGCCAGGGTCCGATCTCTTACACAATCTTACTATTTACTTTGTTCGATCTTTGGCATCGATTGATTCAATCTTCTTTGATTTAAGAGAGGTTTGGCATAGCGAAACTTCGCTCGAATTGAGCTGCCCGTCCGGGGAAGGACATCCACCCTATAGAATACCGCAGACAAATGACCTTTGGGTCGTTTTTCTGTCGGTGAGTAGGGTTTCCGGAGCTCGTGAGAGGTTAGGGTTGGGCCGGCGGTGGCAACCGACAGGAAACTGAATGGTAACTTGCCCGTTGTCACAGCGACTTGGTTTTTCTTTCGCTTTCCATCAAGCGTAGAGAAGCCATTATGACGAGCTACTATAAAAAAGAGAAAAAAATCCTCTGGTGTGGGATTTTTCTCTGCCATATTCGCTCTAACGACATCCAAGGAACCGCGCCCTATCACTGCTCCTGTGGAAACAAACCCTACAATTACCGCAACAACAAAAGCACGGATTTGTAACCTGGAAGCGAATTACACACCCTTCTGATGAATGACTACCGTGATTCAAGTTCGTGATTTCGTTATTTCACTAAATAATGGCTCTCTTAAGAACTATCTTACACTAATTTCATGTCTGGGCAATTTAGATGGTTTTGTTATGGCTTCATTTAGAAAGCTTTTTGTTCACAACATCAGGCGAGCTTAGGTGAAATGCTACCCGTTTCCTTATAAAAAAATTACATTCATCGTTTTTTTCTTGAGCAATTCGAAAGAGCAAACGGGCTTGAAGATCACCTGATTGTAAGTGATCACTTCAGCCCACAGACATCGCAACACTAGGGGATTCACAGGTGCGTTGCCGGCCATTGAGAAATTTGAAGGCACGCTTTTCTAAGGGCCCTAGATCCTATCCATTTGAAAATATCGCATTTGGAATTCCAATCGGCGTCATAAAAAATGGAGATTATTTTTAATTCATATTTGTATCCCTACCTGTTCAAGTCAGAGACAGACTCATTAGTCTTTAAAGTAACGAATCATAGAAAGCAAACTGTAATATATAAATGTAGGCTTGACCGTTTAGTTAGAGCAATCGTTACGGAGACTGATGTCTGGCCATTATAATTCAAGTTATATCACTTTCAAGTGCCTGAGTCATGGAAGTGAGTGTATGTTTAAATAGCTACTTGACCTTTGAGTCTATTTGAGTCATTTAGTTCAAAAGACCGAGATGAATGTTGGAAACGTTTACTACTATTGCAGGCATGTTTATGCTTGTTGTATAACTATCACTGAACATTACAAGACCAATAAATAGTTACGTAATCAAATACATGAAGAGATACGGAATTAAAGCTTCACATATCCTAAAGTATACCTTACAGGTTTTCCTGTATAGGTTTACCTGTCAATATATAAATACTAGCTTTCGCCGCACGCTCTTCGCGCGTGCGTGCTCAAGCTAGGTCTGCGACGCTGGACGCTCCGGGCTTCGCCCTACGCGGAGCTCGGCCTACGGCCTCGCGATACGCAGCTCGGCCTGCGGCCTCGCGAAGTTACTTTTCTGGGTTGTACCGTCCGTATGGGCGGGCGCGGTGGGCTTTTTTGTGGTTCGTTGATTCGGTTTTGTGTGGGGGCTCCTTGGGGCGCCAGCCGCTCCGGGCTTCGCCCTCCGCGGCGTTGTTGGGTCGGCTCGCTCGGCCTCCGGCCTCGCAAAGCTTTTTTTTTTCATTGATGGGTGCATACTCCTTGGGGCGCTGCTCCGGGCTTCGCCCTACGCAGGGCTCGACCTTCGGTCTCGCATGTCATAGTAGATGCCATAAGAATGTTAGTCACGTCATACTTAACGTTTCCATACAAGTGAACAAACATTCACACACACAGTAATGTAAGTATGTTCGTCACATCAAGTATGGTAAGTATGTTCGTCACATCAAGTATGGTAAGTATGTTCGTCACATCAAGTATCGTAAGTATGTTCGTCACTTGTATGGAAAATCGTGATTTTCGAGTTGCCTTTTTTTTTCTTCCTGGTGGCTTTATGGGGCTTTTTGGGGCTTCTACGTAATCTGTGGATCATTTTTAACAGGACCTCATACTTGGTTTTCAAGATTTCGCGAATTTACGTTTCAGGGTAAATCTCGAAAATTACCCTAAAAATGGGGTAAATTTTTAGACCATCAAATAAGTAATTAGGAGACCTTCAAAAGAGCCCCCGAACTTTTTATTCTCAGAGGCACCCTTCTGCCCCAAAAGCCACTTTGAAATTTTCGAAAACCTAACTGTTTTACAAAATGGCCGCCAGCGCAGCCGCCATCTTGAAAGTTTGACTTTTCGGATTTTTCCCATATACTACACTATATATGACGTCGATTGGCATTTTTACTTTTTTCCTGCCAAGCATCTTGGCGGCCAGCTAGCTCGCCGAAAAAGGCATTGCCAAAAAATTTGTTGCCCCGCCGCGCCGAGTGTTGCCAGGCCACCAAGATAAAAATAGTCAAATGTCATTTTAATGGGTCAAACTTATAAGTACATGGCAATTTTTTATTTAAAATTTTGGTCCTTCTACTTTCGACCTTTTTGGACCATATCTCAAAAACTATCAAAAAAGCCAAAAATATTTTTACACCTGGCAACACATAATAACCTAAAGGATAACCGACCAGTATATTGCAATTCTGTAAAATGTTGCCATGACACTGAAAATTCATTTTGAAATTTTCCAAAACCAAACTTTTTCACAAAATGGCCGCCAGCGCCGACGCCATCTTGAAAATCGAAAAAATCGGAATTTTCCCATATACCTGACCATATATGGCAACGGATGGCATTTTTACTTTTTTTCTGCCATTTGCCGGAATGCTCAAAGTATAAGCCAAAAATGGCATTGTCAAAAAAATTGTTTTCCCCGCCGTGCCGAGTGTTGCCAGGCCACCAAGATAAGAATGATCAAATGTCATTCTAATGGACTAAACTTTTAAGTACATGGCAACTTTTTATTTAAAATGCTGGTCCTTCTACTTTCGACCTTTTTGGACAATATCTCAAAAACTATCAAAAATGTCAAAAATATTTTTATACCCGGCAACACACAATAACCTAACGGATAACCGACCGGTACATTGCAATTCTGTAAAATGTTGCCATCACATTGAAAATCCATTTTTAAATTTTCGAAAACCAAACTTTTTTACAAAATGGCCGCCTGCGCCGCCATCATCTTGGATATCCAAAAGTCTATATTTTTCCTGTATTTTAGACTATATACTGGAGCAGAGACAATTTTTATTTTTTTTCTTAAGTGCATCCTTGGATCCACAGAACTTCTGGAAAACGACTACTGCTCAAAATTGTTTTTGCCCGTCAAAACCAGTGTTGCCAGAATTTTTCTCCAAAACTACCCTGTGGCCAATATCAGCCGGGGTTGCCATAAATCTGCATACTCAAAAATTGGATATACGTCAAAATTTTTCCACTCATGTTTGGAGCCCTGGGCCAAAAACTACCATCAATTTGGTAGAAATTAAAAAACCTACCAATAGACTGATAAATATCCTACCACTGCCCAATACTAACCGAATCGATCCAGTGTTGCCAACAGTATGAAAAATCAATTTGAAAAACGCAAAAAATTTTCTTGGGACAAAATGGCCGCCAGCGGCGCCGCCATATTGTTTTTCTTTAGTCTATGGTCACCGGTCGACACTCGACTATATCTGTGACGAAAATAAAAAAAAATCTTGCCGCTATCTGTAAACACCGCGACGCTATGACCACGCAAACATGAGTCCAAAACCAATTTTCAATCCAAGATGGCGGCGCGGCCATCTTGTTTTTTTATTTTTTCTTAACTTTGACGTTTACAACTTTCATAGACAATTCGAAGACAGTATGCGCCGCTCGGTCATTCTATACATTTTAAACTTTTTTTTTTGCGAAAAACCGCCGCCATCTTGATTTTTTTGGATTTTTTTTTCAAAAACCTGTTTTGATTAAAAATTTAGGTACCTTTAAGTTAACATCCCGACCATAGACAAGCTCTTTCTACCCGAAAAACACCCCTGATCAGTCAGTGAGTCAGTGAGTGGTAATTTAGCTTTATATATTATAGATATAAGTATAATCTAAGACATGCACGCTGGGGCCATCTAGTCCCAAATTAAGCCGAAGCTTGTACTAGTACTAGACAACAACTGATAAAAACCTTCTTAGAAACTTTTTATACACGCTCAGGAATACGTGTACAAGCAAACCTGTGAGGTATACCCTAGCGTGTATGGCTAGTCAGTACATAACTGACGAAAGATACGTCGAGTGTAAGAATCTTAACCGAAACTGTTCTATCGCATCGTCCTTTGGATAATCCATATGAAAGGTTGAATGTTTTATTGTACATTTGCAGAATACGTGAAGAATTTCCTTCAAATATATACCCACCTCCCTTACACAAACAAATATATATATCCAACGGGGGATGGGAACCCTTAGCATATAACGTTGGGTGCATTCCAAGCCTACCAAAACAAATCATTCAAACGAATTATGTATTTCAGTAAAAAATCCTAAGACATATCACATCGTATTATCTTGCAAGAAGTTGTTGAATAGTCTCTTCCCACTTCATTGAAGAATACTCATTAAGATCAAACGCATTCCTGTCCTCTATTAAGAATGACCTAACACGATACATACATGAGAAAACTAAAACAATGATACTATACGTATGAAGTAAGCTATAATCCAATGCAATTTATTACAAGCAAAAAACGTTTCTCTATGAAGCAATAAATACATATCCGATGGAAGCTGCTATAGAAGAACTAATTGTTCTTAACAATGCTATCGGAAAAGTCAACAAATTAATTAGGAATTGGTTCCTAAACCTTAAAACTTGGTGATAAAGTTCTCATTCCTTTGTCGGTATAGAAAAGTTGTAATTTTCATACAAAAGGTATCAGACTTATCAATACTGGAAACTTTTTACTGTCTGCTTGATTACCACACGGCTTCAATTGCGAATACTTAAGGTAATATCGACCTTAGTTTTTGCTAATCCATAGCTGGACGCTTCAAGTAAAAGCATTTTTGTTCCAATTTCCGTGAATCTACTTGAAGTAACGAATGCACAGTCAGCGAAACAATCATTAATTGACTTTAGTGGGTTCCGGATTTATGATAGAACCATCCCATCCTACGGGTGTCGTAGAAGACGATTTCAATTTTTTTATAGTAGCTCGACCTAATGGCTTTCCCACGCCTGATGGAAAGCGAAGGAGAAGCCCAAGTCGCTGTGACAACGGGCAAGTAATCGATTGATCCGTTACCTGTCAGTTGCTACCGCCAGGCCGGCCCAACCCTAACCCCCCACGAGCAGCAGCAGAAGGAAACGGGCAGCAGCGTTTACCTAAGTACAGATAAAACCTACTGCGACCTCCAACCCGTCCGCCAAGCGTCATGTCTAAGGTAAACCCCCCAAAATGACAAATGATGTAACAAGTATTACTCGTACATGTAGGTACATTATACGAGTATACAAATTATACACGGACAGTAGGTAGTATTACCAATAACAATTATGATGATCAGGACAATACCGCTCTTTAATGTATCATCTTCTTACATTGAATGGCTAAACTAGAACACTTCTTGCTCCTATTATAATAGAATTAATATTTCATTCCGTCTCACCGCGCATTCAAAAGTTAATAATATGCAGTTGATAATAAAATACAATTTCGACTGCTGTTAAAAGGTTATAGGACGTTTTTATGTCGCTATAGGTTGCGGTCGAGTTACCCAAGAGGCAAGCCGCATTGTTGAAGTTGCGACAAAAGTGTGAAAGGTATCGCGGAATTAAAGAAACATAACACCTTTTAGGCGGTTTGTATGACGTTGAGTCATATCGGATTAAACCGCAGGCTGTATTTGCATTCATAAACTGATATGATGTCAAGTCAACTGAATTTAGCATCGGATTCAATGTGTGTGCTGAGTATTTTGTACTTCCAAGTGTCATGTAACATAATTCGCAAGTGAATTATATTGTCACCGGAGTGCTGGTTGAAAGATTTGCATTCCACAATCTAAATGCAAAATGGCGGTCGTAATCAAACGCGCAATTATTAAGGGAATGTAAGGGAGCGATCTATCATCTTTTCGCTCCAAGCTCCCCCTCACCTGCCCGTGGTGCATCCTGCCGGATAACAAACGAGGCTCTGGCAACCGACTGGTCGTTTCGTAGCGATTGAAGGCGTAACAAAATACCACAGGCTGATGACGGGAAGCAGCGTCATCGGAGCGGAAAGCTAAGCCCTGCGAACGCCAACCCACCTGCTTAGCGTATCGATTATGGGCAAAGCCTTCAGATGTTTGTCCAGGGAACAAGTGGAGAGGCATATGTCCAGCAGTGGACTGCAATAGGCTGATGATGATGATGCGCGACTCATAAATGGGCGTAAATAAAAAAATACATACAGGAAAAAAACTCTTCCGCTAAGAGTGACGTCATGATTGCAGCAAATATTAGAAGCCATAATTTGTCCTGCAACTTGATATATGAAAGTTAATACATAACCGTTTTTTGTTCTGTCCGTCCTTATGAGATTCGAATGGCCTACTGGGAAGATACACCGCAAAAAAAACTTTGACGTTTAGTCAGAAAATATAAGCAGATCAAAGCAAGTTATACTCAATCATATCAAATTCATAGCTTATTCGTTGAAAAATTATCTATAGTGAGATCACTTTTTTCATACATCTAAAGGGGCGATGCTCTTATGTCGAGATCATTGTCCATTTACAATAAATTGTTCGATCCGGTGCTAAATTTTTCTGTTGCTCAGCAAACAGTCCTAGGCCTATCTTTAAAAATATTTTGTGTGCAATCATAACGACTCGTATCTATGTATATCAGGATTAAAACTTGTCTCGAATACTATCAAACATCAAATTTTGAACCAAATTAATTCGTAAAAAGGTTATTAAGCCATTTAAAAAACTAATCTAACCACAATAGAACAACTTTTTAATTGCATCCCACAATCTTAGGAACGGCCATCTCAATGCCTGCGGGCAGAAATACGAAAAACATCATAATAACAGTTATACACGTGCCTTAATACGCAACTGGAAATTACTTCAAATTATTGCTTTGATCATCTAAACCGGGTATAATTAAGAACGAAAATGGCGAACGTTAATCCGAGAAGGAAATGTTCGATTCAAACTCGACTTGCAACATTAAGATATATATATGTCACCGGAAAATAGCAAGAATCGTAAGTTGATCAATTTCCTAGGTAGTTGATTAACTTTCGGAATATAACAAACGGTAGTTGAAATGTATTATTTAACGCAATGGATTTCAGTTAGTTGATCAATTTACGGTAGCCTGACAGTCACTTAATAATTTACGATTTTGACACAAGTAAAATCGTCCTCAAATGGGCCAATCATTGCTCAATGTACTATTTAACGGTGCACTATTACCCGTAAATTAATACACTGTTTCCTGATTGGATGCCGGGATAACGCCACGTGAGCCATTGAACCAATCAACGTTCACCTCACCTTCGTCGGATGATTTTACGGCAAGACCCCGTAAAATGATCAATTTACTAAAATACATACGTTAAATAATACATTTCAACTGCCGTTTATTATTTTCCGGAAGTTAATCAACTACCTAGGAAATTGATCAACTTACGATTCTTGCTATTTTCCGGTGACATATATAAAAGTCATTAAAACAAACATTAAATTATCAAAACAAATTATAGTGTCGAAGGTGTATCCCATATCCCTTTCTCTATTATTAATACGTCTCCATCCACATCTTCTTCAGATATTGCACAGCACCTTTTTATAGAAGTTACACTTTCGCACACCAAGCTTCTCTTAGGGGTCTTCTACAGTCCATCCTTGAGGGTTGACTATTTTGCTTCCCTCGAGAAACTATTGGAGGACATCTCTCCCATTTATAGGCACACTATCCTTATGGGTGACTTCAATACATGCCTTCTGAAGAATGACTCCCGTGCCAGACGCCTAAGAGAAGTGGTTGACTCCAGTAATTTTCACATCCTACCTCTTGACGCTACTCATTTCTTCCCTAATAGCTCTCCATCTCTCCTAGATCTTGTAATCGTCTCCTCTACTGACCTAGTTGCAAAACATGGTCAATGTCCTGCTGATGCTTTTTCTTATCACGATCTTGTATTTTTGTCGTACAAGACCCGCCCTCCTAAATCCAAGGCGAAAACTCTTCTACAGCGCAATTTTGGTGGTATGAATCTTGAAGAATTGCGTAGGGACGCCATCGATGCTGATTGGTCAGGGGTTTTTGCTGCTGATGGTATAGACGACAAGACTAATCTGTTCAACTCCATACTGATCAAGCTTTTTGACAAACATGCTCCTGTTCGTCCTGTGAAGGTCAAGCATTCCCCTGCACCGTGGCTTACAAATGACCTGAAGATTTTGAGGGATAAAAAGAATATTGCCAAGTTTAAGTTCAAAATGGACCCGTCCGACAAAAATCGTGAAAAATATAAGTTGTTAAGGAATCGCTGCAATAGGATGTGTAGAGACGCTCAACGACGCCACATACACCAGTCTGTTGAAAATGGTAACCCAGCAAAAGTCTGGAAATTTTTAAAATCACTGGGAATTGGAAGATCTCGTAATGATCCTCTGCCAAAAGATATTAACTTCGACTCATTGAATAAACATTTCTCTACGTCTGCTGCCATTGACGATGCAGTAAAATTAAACACTTTAAATCATCTGTCATCTCTTCCAATTCCAGATTATACCCCATTTGTCTTTAGTCAACTAACCGAATGTGATGTTAAGAAGAATATCCTGTCCATTGCCTCTAATGCTGTCGGTAGTGACAGTGTTAGCCGTAATATGATTATACCCATCCTTGATATCCTTGCCCCTACCATTACCCACATTCTCAACTTTTCCCTGTCCTCAAGCACTTTTCCCACCTCATGGAAGGACGCTCAAGTGACACCTCTTCCAAAAAAGTCCAACCCATCTTCCTTTTCTGATTATCGCCCCATTTCTATTCTACCGTTCCTCTCAAAAGTCCTTGAGCGTGTTGTTCATCAAAAGCTCAGCCCTTTCCTCACAAAAAACAACATCCTAAGCCCCCTCCAATCCGGCTTCCGTCCAGGTCATAGTACGGTTACGGCTCTGGTCAGGATCACCGACGACATTCGCCATGGTGTGGACGGTGGACGTCTCACTGTGCTAGCGCTGCTTGATTTCAGCAACGCCTTTAACACAGTGGATTTCGATGTCCTCCTTGGCTTGTTACGTTCTCTTAGCATATCTCCATCGGTGGTTGACTGGTTTCGTACTTATCTTTATGGTCGCCGGCAACGTATTCGCGTTGATGATTCACTTTCTACTTGGTGTGAACTTAGTTCCGGCGTACCTCAGGGTGGTGTCTTGTCTCCTTTACTCTTCTCTGTCTTTATAAATTCAATTACTCATAATCTTTCATCTTCCTACCATCTTTATGCAGACGACTTTCAACTATATACCCAAAGTAGCCTTGGCGACCTGCCATTAGCCGTGTCGCTTCTTAATACAGACCTGAGGCGTATTTCCGAGTGGAGCAAATCGTTTGGCCTAAAGGTCAACCCTTCTAAGACCCAGGTCATTATTGTGGGTGGCACACGAATGATTTCACGGTTAGATTGGGAGCTACTCCCTCCTATCATATTTGACGGTGTCCAAATTTCGTACAGTAAAGTGGTTAAAAACTTAGGCGTTTACCTGGACTGTACGCTGTCCTGGAGTGCACATATTAAGGAGGTTAGTCGGAGAATTTTTGCGTCTGCAGCCTCCTTGAACAGGCTACGTAACTTCCTGCCAATACCTACCAAGATTGCGCTTGTACAGGCCCTATTACTCCCCATTCTCGACTACGCAGATAGTTGCTACTTAGATCTCAATGAAATCTTTCTCGATAAGCTCGAACGTCTTCAAAATTTCTGTATTCGCATCATTTTTGGTTTACGTAAGTATGACCACGTCTCCGAATTCCGTGCCCAACTTCAATGGCTTCCCATCCGTCGTCGCCGTGACCTCCATATTCTTTCTTTGTTGTTTTCTGTACTTTTCAATCCTCTGTCACCTCCCTATTTGAAAGAACGTTTCAAATTTTTGCAGCCCACCGGGGAACGTGATATACGCTCGTGCCGGGAACTCCTTCTGTCATTTCCTCCTCATCTGTCCAAAGCCTACTCTCAGTCTTTTACTGTCCAATCTATCCGTCTGTGGAATTCCCTCCCCTTGTCCATCAGAAATTCCCAATCTCTTCCTGCTTTCAAGTCCCGTCTTAAATCCTATCTCCTGTCCCTTTGATAACCTTCATAATTTTATCCACTATCCTTTCTGTTCTTGTGGTATTTATTGCTTTTATTTATTCATGTAATTTATTATTTTGTGTATTTATTTATTATTTATATATATTATACATATGTATTTATTTATTTATATATATTTATTTTTATACATGTTGGTATAAATTTACTTATATAATATAATTAAACAGTTTGCACGACTTTGCCCCTCTTCAGAATAGCACACTTCCTCTACCTGAAGGTTGTCTGGAAGAGATCGCTTACTAGCGATAAGACCGCCTAAATTGTACCACTTGTTGTCTGTAATATCTTGTCTTTAAATGTTTGTATTTTGTGCAATAAAGAATATCTATCTATCTATCTATCTGTATTTAGCTACAGTTTTGAAGGCGTACCTAAATACCGCAGGCCGATGGACGGGCAGCAGCGTCACCAGAGCGAGGAGCTACGCCCTGCGATCGCCAACCCGCCTAGAGCGTGGCGATTATGAGTATGGCCTCCAGATGTTTGCCTAAAGTGGCGAACAACTGGAGACCCCGTCCAGCAGTAAACTGCAATTAGGCTGATGATGATGAGGTGTATCTGTTAATATACCCAAAAATATTAAATGTCGTGTCAAATTCTTTCCGAAATGTATACGAGAATCGATAAACTATTTTACGATCGTATAGTTCAAAGGCTTCGATTATAAGGATGTGTACGATAAATATAGCGTCTATTAAAGATTTTTATAGAAGAGACGTTTAATGTACTCGTAATCGTATTACAAAATGGGTCTTAGAATACGTGATATTACGAACAAAGAGCTCACGCGTTGAAGTCTTATGTTGGGGAGAATGAGCGGGACGAAGCGTTATACATTTACTACTGCATACGACTATTCGTATATCGAATCCAATCGTGATTTCGTGATCGTATTTAGCGAATGCGATTGATATAATTCACTTCGGTCCTTTATAAACAAGTACAATAATAATGGTTTGGCAATAGCTGGATTCATTTATTTTATAATTTAACAGTTTAAAAGAGCGCTTCGAAAAGAGCAGAACATTGGATATTCTGGGATGCCCTGATCATCTCTCGATTATAGTACAAGGGACACCTTAGTTTGAGACCAGTGGTTCGTGTGAATAGTCTGGCGCATTTATAATCATTAATTTATCTTTTTGATTCGATACAAAGTATGTAAACTTATCATTATGCATGTGTGTAAATAACTTAAGTGATTTTAATTTGGTTACGTGCATCATGATGTGAATTGCGTAAACATGTTTTCCTATAAAATTTAAAGCGTTAGACATAAAAATGTTTGATTACAGTTATAGTAATAGTATGGATGAATTTGAAGAACATGTATGAAATCTACCATTTTAATTTCATGATGTGCTGTTGATTATACATAAGTAATTATATTAAAAGAACAAATGAATGGAACTATCATACAGAAATGACGGAAGCAATTATTGTACAGTCCATCAAATATTTAAAAGAGCTATAAATTCTACAGAAAATCTTTTGCTTATATAGAAACCTTCGAATAACAGTTTTAATATGCCCCAATGTTATTTGATCCATAGAAAATAGACATCAACAGCCTCCACCTGTTAGATTGAGTTTGTTAAACCATAAACAAAATGTATGGTAAAAAATATTAACGATGTAATAAATAATAACTTATTTCATATAAGCTATAAAATCAATCAATGGGTAGATTTATGGTGGATCTGAACATCGAATAGATAATGTATAAACAATTATCGTGCAGTCAGCGATATTGAAAACCATCAATCGTTTAATTTATGGAGATGTTATCAAGATATTTATATTTGCAGTTAATAAATGCATTTCATTAATTTAATTTTGTAGAGAAATGTGAGTGTAGTGTATTAAAAAATCTATGAAGTGGAAGTAGCAAACACATCTGTATATCGACAATAAGGTACGATTTTTGTTATTGGTTTTTTGAGATGCCACCCAGACTATTTCTGATCTATTGTAGCTCCCTTGATAAAACTAGAGTTCATAGCTACCAGGAACTTCTACTGTTTTAAGCAGTGAGTGTACTCTGTACTGACTATCAGTACTTCTTCTGGGTGTAATAGGATATAAAATAAACGGATTTTGCCTTAACACATTCGCCTTGAACATCGGAAGATTATTATTTCTTGGGGAACAAGGGACCCGGCAAAGAGTTCCATAGTTTGGCCGCTCGTATTGTGGAAGAAGAGGCGAAACGTGGTGTGGAGCTTGCACTATAAAACAGTGTCTATTCACTGTATGATAGGATAGGATTCAAAAGTCCAGAAATCACTTTAGCTAATATTCCGTTGCACTCTTTAATCAATATTTTAATGACTTATACTCATAGTAGTATGTCCTTCCGTGTTGAATTAAAGCATTGCAGCTAGTGAAATTACTAGGTCAATAAAACCTAACAACTGTTGTCTCGTGTGACTGGTGTAGTAGAATGATAAACTACTTGTTCTCACCGCTAATATCATAGGCATACATAGCGTTTGACATAATAATGCTTGTCGCACTTAACATAAGGAAATGTTTTATGGATCCAGTAGTTCTCCATTTTTGGTATTGTCAAACGTTCGACAATATGTCTCAAACCGTTACTAGTGGAAATTATGCAGGAAATGTTAAGTGTGTCAAAATATTTTGCTTAAAAACTATGTACATATGTCGATAAATACATGTGGAAATTTTCTATTCATAATTATTTTCATTGATTCAGAATCATATCTTATCCCGTGGGTATCGTAAAAGACGACTAAGGGAGTCTGCAGGCTATGATGATGATAAAATAAAATTAATCATTCATGTTGACCTATCTCAATGTTTATAAACTTAATAATGTTGACTACTCTATATACAAACAATGACGACGAATCGCCAACTATTGTATGCAAAGCGTCTTTAAACGAATCAGCTCCAATCAAATTCAATAGACCAAAAAAAAGTATTTAAAACAGCTACCATTCATTCCGAATCGATTTTCCTTTAATAACCAGCGGGTGAGAAAAGCGTACGCGTATAGTCCGAATTCATTACCCTTTGTATCAATAAAGCATCAAGTGTGCCGGACCGTTATGCGCACAAAAACCCGTAGTGGGTCAATGGCACAACACAAGATCAAGCGCAACTCCGTCTCCCGCGCATGCCGCGCTTTTTTAACCTTTTTTAATTGGCTGCGAAATGGAAACAGTTTTGGTGGTAACTTTTAACTGTAGTGAAATAAAAAAAGCTTTTGTTTTTGTTTATTTGTAGCGGGACATGCTTTTCGTGCACGTGATGGTAAGCGTCGCGACATAAGTGCCAAATAATAATTCATGGTTTTTACTTGCTAACAAATTGAATACTACCTAGGCGAAAGGACAGATGACTAGCATATACCTAGTATAGTATAAATTGATACCAGACTGATAAGAAGATTTTTGAAGACGTAGAGAAAATGAATGAATCAGTTTCTATTGAAAAATAATTATCACATTATTACAGTCCTTACGGTCTAATTAAATCCTTAGATTTATTCCATATCTCTATCTCTTTTATTAAAATAAGTACAAGCACTAATAAACCGTATACAGTAAATTAAAAGGAATTAAACTACCACCGGATTCGGAATGCCACTTCTATTGAGAGTGAAATTTCTTTAAAATTATATAAAACAGTGAAATTCAGCAGCTATTTACCATTCATACATTACTTACATGTTTACACATTTTCAGATCAAAACAATGTTTAACTAAGATACCCAGTATAGTCCCACAAACGTATTTAATTCAAATCGATTGTACATGTTACACATATTACTGTACACTTACAATTACAGAACAAAACAGTAGAAACTGTGACTGGAATAAATTGGATGATCTATTTGCATAGTACATTAAACAGCTATTTTACTCGAAGCGAATGAACCCGACACAATACAACAATTTACATACAAAAATTACAATTTACTTTGTCTACTTTTATACAATTTATCGGATATTACTAACAATAGTTTTATTGAACGTTATATCGACAAAGGATAGTGTGTAAAAGGTGATATACTGAGCAAATTCATAACGAATGATAAACATTTAATGCGTATTTTTGTTTTTACGATTTCTTGTTTTTATTTGTTTTACTACAATCTTTTTCTTTGTTTTTGCAATGTATGTTACTTGCTGCACTTTATAAGGTAATTGTCTTATGCTTTGAAAAAATCAAGTTAAAATTTAATTAGCAATTAGCATAGTTTATCTCATCATTAAGAACGTTTATCTCATTACTTGCACACTATTATTGATAAAGATAGGTAAGGATTACACTATATCCTTTAAAAGTTCTGCTGGACATAGACCTCCTCCAATGAGAATTTTCATTTGGGTGGAATTGCGATAGTCACCACTAGAAGAAGTAGAAATTTTATTTGTATTCAGTTAAAAGCTGCTGCCCGTTTTGTGATATTCCCTTAGTCGCTATATTTGCTTGGTCCTATTCTAAATTCGGAAGCCACACGGATAAGTGTTTAACAATCAATGTAAAGGCCCACGGAATTTCTGAGCAAACTTCCATCGAACGTCAAAGCAAATCTAACCGCTGGTAATACAAGCATTTAGTAAATGTTCAAGATTTAGCCCTACATCAGTCACTGTCGTGCCGAACACACGACAATACTTCATACCGCAAATTACGTTTACTTAACAAATGATCAAGTACTATAAACAATACGGTTTCCTCACTCCCGACGGTAATAAATAACGGAAATTATTTGCAACAAATCCGTCATAGTGTTTTGTACCGCTCACGCGTTCTGTGAAACAAAACGGGGTCTGACTTCAACCGGTCCTCAAGGGCTGAGTCTACATAAACTGCCGGCTTTGATATGGTACTACTAGCGTCATAAAAGATACCGTTATGAGGATTCTCGAGAAATTCTCGAGAGTTTAAAGAAATCGTACTAACGGACGTAATGTGTTGTGTTGTTTAGTATAATATTAGAGCCATAGTACACACAATGGACTGAGTAAGATTATGTACGAAATATTTCCATCAGGCAGTTTTAATAATAACAATAAACAATCTTCTAATCTAATGAGCCATGTCTGATTCCTTTGATAAATAAGGCGTCATTTGTAATCGCATGTTTACATTATCCTACAATTTATGTATGGGATGAATGAATCAATTACAATCATACACAACAATGTAAAAAACCAACGCTCAAAATAACTCTTTAGGTATTTGTCTCAAAGGCTGAATTAGAGTACTTTTTAAATACACAGCTTTCTGCGGATCTTTAAAATAATGCCTATGTGGCATTAAGTCCGCCTTTTGTACACTTACTTTACTATGCAATAAAGATTAAACTCTAAAACTGTTTCCATCTTTTCACAAAACGACAGCTTTAACTTTCATACATTCAATAATATCACACCTACACTTTTTCAAGACTCAGAAATATTTGCGTCTCATTTTTATCGAAAAAATATTTAACATCTTGATATTTCTCTTAAACGCAAATTGTTTCACATGGCAAATGTCATTCGGTTTTAAAGATTTCTTGATATGAAACAATGATTTCATCCGAAAGGAATGTATTTAACAGGTGTGCAATAAATAACAGAAAACATTTTCCCATGAAAATAATACATGACGTTCTAAAATAATCATAAACCGCACCTGTAAATAAGTTATTCATTCAAAAACATGCAATTTGAATTGCAATTTCTTGTAAGAATGACTTCATTCATGATGAATGAACGCTGCACATAATTAATAAGCTAAACAAATGTAATGCGTATCGCACAAGGAATTTATTCATAACTTGGGACAAGCAGAGATGGTGGTTCAATAGTAAAATTATATGCAATAATTCGGATTTAATGTTGAATCGAACATAATAACAACAATCAGGAAAGGGACTATAACAGTAAATTCAATAGTAATGGACGAAATGAAAGGAGCCAGCCTACGCGAATTGTATTAAGAATGCGTAGTTTCGCTGAAGATGGACTTTAAATAATAAATAACTATTGTAAAACGATAAAGCGTTTAGTAAATACAATAAAAGCTGTTCTGTACCTTAATTTCAATCAATTCTTTGAAAGTTCGACTATAAATTTCCAAACATAAATCACTGTTCATTTTGATCGAAATGAATCAAAAACTTGTTAATTTTTATTATGACAGAAGGGAGAAACGATTCTGATAGTAAGTCCATAGATGCGATGTCTAACTGGGGTGACACAGGTGCGTTGCTGGCCATTGAGAAATTTGTAGCCTCATTTCTTCAATCTTTGTGACCAAGTCGTATCCATTTATACGATTATTATTCACTTTAGTCTTTCTTGGAATATTCTGAGGTCAGTTTACAGTAAGTATATCAGTAGATGCGTCTAGCCAAGAATTAAAACTATCTTTTATATAAAATACTCACGAATCAGACGTGCATTTTATTGAAAGTGGCCAAAATGTACCAAAGATACGCCGATCTTCCCCCAACACTCGGTAACACCACCACTATTAACCACGACAGCGGCAAGCCAAAGAAACAATAAGCGAGATTGCAGCGCCGACAACAAATCGTTCCTAACTTGCACCATTGCATTGATACTGTTAGCTGCCCGTTGGGTGGGCCCGCACGAAGTCCCCACGAGTCACGATGATTGATCACTACCTGCCGGACACCGCGGCTGTGCCTGCCACAGAAATGTACCGAGGATAGAATGGGCAGCATGCCTTTATGTTCAATGTCACTCTTTCTTCGAGAATATACAGAGTGACAAGGATGTTCTGACTAGGGCCGGATCTACCTAAGGGCTATTTGGGCTGCGGCCCAGGGCCCCAAAGTTACTAGAGTCCCCCAGACCCACTGAAGGCTTTTCTACAACTAAAACAGTAACAGTTGTTTTTGAAATGGCTATTAGTTGATTAATACAAAGATACCTTAGGTAAGCCCCTCCGAGGTATTCAAATTACTAAACCTGAGGCCGTTCTAAACAAACACATTTCTGTGGCGCTTTCCGTCCAGCGACTTGTTAGATCTTAGATCATCTTAATTGTGCCACGATTGAACGTATTCCAATAGAATTGGAGCTTTCAACTGCAAATGTTAGTCGGAATTGGATCATAAGGAGCGAGATGGAAAGATTTTTGGGAATAAAGTCTCGCCTGATTAAGCTATTTGTTGTCTGAATTTGCTAAATAAGTTAAAATTGCATATTTTAGCGAAATATAAAGGTCCTATATCTTCACAGCTACAACAGGAAACTCGTTAAGTATTGAGTAGACAGTTTAACGGAAGTAGGTACGATGCATTGAAGAAAATTAAAGAACATTTTTTATTAAACATTATTACATGTTTTAATGACGCTATAAATACATAATATACATTTTTTTTTTCATAATTCCAATGACTTCCTAAAAAAAGAAGGAAACAGGTGAATAAAAATGGCAAAATTTTCTTCTTTACAATTAAAATGTTAGTAACATGATTTAACGGGTTACGATTCCATACTAAAGTAATCAGTAGAAACGGTTTTAACGATTGTGTTGTACAATAAATTTATAGACATATTATTAATGAGACCATGCCAACAGATTTGTTTTTGTTCAAAACCTACCGTAATCCACTCTAGTTATGATAACTAATTTCAACATTGTAAATTCCTTCATACCCGTTACTGGATTCCTAAGAAAATCTAGCGAGATCGATGCAAAAACTTACCGCACCCACTAAGTGTAGCCCTTAGGCGCTGCAGGTAAACAAACTATAAAAAAAACGGTCAAGTGCGATCTGGACTCGCCCATGAAGGGTTCCGTAGCAGCAAGTAACATAATATAAAAGGTTCTTAAAGTTCGATGTAGCTTTGATCGACGTTTAAATTTTTTTGAAGTGTATTTCTTTATTTAAATGTAGTATTTACTAGATCTCGTTTATTCAAATCTATTTCCGGTGGAAGTTTTTTTTAGTTATATCAATCTCTTATTTTGGAGCAAAAGGGGGACAGACATTTTACCACTTTGGAAGTACCTCATCGACACCCCACACTTTTGTGGTCAGATAAAAATAATATTTAAATCAATGTATGGGGAACCCCCAAAGTTTATTGCTATTTTTCTATACAAATCTTAATGCGATTCATAGAATACATCTACTCACCAAGTTTCAACAGTTTTTCTTATTGTTTCGGAAGTGACATGACATACAGACAGACATATAATATGTATAGATAGATTAGCCATAAATTATCTAAAATTGTAATTGTCAAAAAACAGATCCCTAAAAACTGAAACGGCAAATCGCTTCACATAATTATCTATCAACAATCCGGAGAGTTAATCAACAACACGTTTCACAAATACATATACACGTGCAGTGCACTCTCTCGTAATCGAATCGAGCAGACAATCCGACATGACCGGAGAGAGATCAGGCAAGACCCACGCAGTAACGTGATTTCCGACGCACGGGCTTGTAACGCGGACCCATTTCCTGTCTCCGGGCAATTAAGTAATACCTAGACAGAAAAACTTGGTTATCTAACTGGATTGGACTGTATACTAATGCTCGCAAGATATAAGTTTTTTTTTCTAGAGGGAAATGCATTGGTCACCGTCATGCCACCTCCGGGAGGAGGTGACACGGTGTGTGGAACTCAAATCTCCCGAAATGGGAGGGCATACCACGGAGCAAATGGGCATACCCACTAAACCTCCCTGTGTCGGCAGTGGGCAGCAAGTTGCAGGGACACGGGTAACGCCGAAGCTTACGGCCACATTCGCGAAACCTAACTAGTATAACAGATTTAATCATTTCATCATCCTCATCAATCCTCATCACCATCGCCTGCAAACGTCCACTGCTGGACATAGGCATTTCCAAATGACAATTGTCATTGCCTTAGTCGCCACGCTTGGCAGGCGAGTTAGTCACCGCAATAGGTCTTTGTACCCAAATAAGCGTCGCAGTCCGTTTCTTGATATTCCTTTAATCATCTTCTACCTTAAATCAACCTTTATTTTAAATTTGGTTAATTCAAATCCAAAAGAAACTTCACACGATAAGAAATTAGCCATCATTTCACTGTAATATAATGATGATTAAACAATGATTCGATTCGTCTGAATGCCGATAAAAGATGACGCTCAAATGTTTTGTACAACCTCGAAAATAATAGCAACAGCGAGTAAGATAACGGTACCGAAACTATTATAACTCCACGACAAGTCACGTCTAAATCCAACGTATATTTCGGTTCAATTAAATAATCATTTCCAATCATCGCCGTTGTTAGAGACCGTTCATGTGCCGATGCACGAACCACGAAATTCGCCTATAGTCGTGCCTACAACGGATTCCGAAGATCTTATTTCGACGACAAAGGCACGATGACACCGCTAATCGAATTACTGGACTGGACCAGATGACGAAAGTGACGAGAGAAAAAAATTGAAATAGCATAAAACGTGGGCTCAGACCGCGAGGCCAATTTAAATGCTCACGACAGCTTCTAGACGACTATAATCTAGTTGACAAGCCTTTCATTTCAAGTCTGAGCGTCAAATGACTGCTCTCTTTTTCTAAATCGTCTTCAGGTCCGGTTTTATAATTTAGAGTAGTCTGACAGGAAATAATGGTACCTGTCCAGTTACATAGTAAACTACTCACAAAGAGCACAGCCAACAATAGAAATGAAGATAAAGGTCATATTAAGTAATAACTTTTATCATAGAAATCGGATAAATTTGATACATGACTAGACATTAATCAAAGAACAAAATGTTTACTAACTATTGCATTTCAGTAGTCAATAGCAGTTTATATAAAGAATTAACTAGAAAATCAGTATTTAAAACACCTATCTAGGTATCAACAACACCCAATAAAAGCACAAAAACTAAATCGAAAACAATGTTTACATTCAAGAACGTTCAGTTGACAAAAACCATGACACGAAGATAACACATTCACAGCCACACATGATTGAGAATTCAGATCCCGACAACATAACAGTAACATTTGTAACAATAAATCAACTTTGCGATAGCGCGACAAAAAATGCGAGTGTAAAAACTTGCATCACGATAGCCTTTGTGTCCATGATCGATTTCATGTGAGATGTTGTCGATATGAGGACAATGGGACCCCCATTAAGATGTCTTGCCCATACGCCAGTAGCAAGGCATATTGGACAAGGACCGTCTTTTGTGCATCGTAATTCCAATAGTCATGATTTAAGCCGTTCATTAGAGATGTTCGATTTGCGTTTAGCAATTGCATGATGTATCGGTGAAGCAACATCCTTTATAAATCAGTCAGTTTGCAATATATGACTTCAATCAATATGTAAGTGAAATTAATATTTAGTACTATTGCACATTTATGATAACTACCTTCGTTCAAATATTTGGTACATAATTAAATTAACGTTTAGTTGGTAAATCATGCGCAATTGTATTCTTGATTTCTTTGTCTTTATTGGATTATTCTAAGAAACAAGTATCTGTATATTAAGGCCTATTTTATTATTGTGGCACAGCTTTGTGTTACCCTTGCCCGATAGAAGGCTAAAGAGAAGCCCAAGTCACTGCAGCAACGAACAAGTAACAAATCACTTGTAAGTTGCCATTGTCATGCCGCCCGGCTGTATGATAAATAACCGTATATGAAAATATACACATGAAGAGATTTAAATTAAACGTATTGAAGTAAAGATCAAAGCACAATTTCAAATAGAAACTACATATCACAGACTTTATGAAGAGCATGGACTTTTTGAAGAACATAAAAATGTTGCAACATTTGATAAATGTTAGACGAAAAAACCTAACACGTCTTTAGTCACCAAAATTACACAACAATTTCAATAAAACAACCGTACAAAGTAATCTTTCATTGCTTCTCGGCTACTGACAGCAATTACAATTTGTAATAAATGATGTGCAATTTTGAGTAATGGCTTCTTAAAAGTATTTCGTTTTTTTGTCTCGATCTGATCATCGCTGTGTCATTACTTTTTTATTTGACATGTTCTTTAAATAGACGTGAAATGAGCTTTTAAGTTGTAACTTGAAATTAGGTTTATAGTATGAATAAATAGTGTAAAGATCAGTTTCATTCAATAGAACACAAACTAATCCATGTACCTACGATTGATTGCATTTAAGTTCAAACTTGTATATTTTCAAATTCTGCAGAACAATTTTTGGCTCTGAGACATTTTTTTTATTATATTTAAAAAAATATTATTTCTGAGCAATATAAAAACACCAAACATCCATTTAATTGAGTCGGAATTGATTTATTACTATTTTATCAAAATTAAACAACAGGTGGAAACTTTCCAATAATTCTTAGATCTCAAGTACGCACGAGTAATAAATCGGTTTCAATAATTCAATACCAGCCGTTTTAAACACTAACGCGTATCAATGGAATACCAAATTGCTTCCAACTCCCACAAAACAATCGAAAATAAATTATGTATACAACAACTTGTGCGAGCCTATAGATTTTCCTACTCGTGATACCATCATCTCTAGTTATCGTTCGAAATAAATACCGATAGTCCACCCGTACAAGGACTAGGAAGGAACATCTCATTCGATACGAAGGCATTTAACCCCGATGCCGAGAATTCGATTCGAGCACGTTCTTAGAATCGATTTCCGTTAAGTTTCGCGTCCACCCACGGTCCCGTTCATAGCGAAAATGCCGAGTAGAATATTACCATACGTCGGGACATGGACGTAAAGTAAATTAGCATGGCTTGATAGCGTCAGTTAGGGCACCTACAGAGTGATTCACTCTTAGCGGTACACGAGAAATTAAATTAAGAGGCGATCGTCGGTTAAATTGATTGAATCCACCGTAGTCGTAATTTTATTCGGAGATAATAAGAGCGGGATTCTGCAGGAAATAGGTATGTTGTTATCCAAAATTGGTGACATTCCATAGTAGTTTCAAGAGAATGGCTCAAGATCATAAAGGGGCTTTGTCGTATCTCGTTCTGCTTAAACTTTATAATTAGGCTGCCATATTATTAGATCTTTAGTCAGCTCGAAACATGTTACTTCCATTATCATAATCATCCTCGCCCTCTTTTAACAGTATTCGGTACAATTTCTGTATTTTCAATTTAATTCTTTAAATTCCACTGCATGAAAAGCTTTATGGTTTCGTTATCTTGTTATTCATAAAATCTCACGTTCAACATTGCAAAACAATCTGCTAAATAGATTCACATTAAAATTTTAACTCTATTCATGATACCATTACGAATTACCACATTACGTTCTAATATGATAGAATTATGCTGCCGAGCGAACTACCAAAAAGGTCAGGAGCTATAAAACCTTTCTAGTGAACCTATTTCCATGTTTCCCAGTACCTACTTAGTCCTAAGAGCGAGCCGCGTTCAACCATTAGCATAACTAGAGAAGCGCGGGCGCAGGTGAACGGCTAACGGAACATAGTACGCGCATATCGACGACGCATCTTTTATTACTTCACATTTCAAAAACAACTTTACAACAGTTGATTTAGAAACTGTTTTCGATCAAACCAATAAGGCCTGAAGTCGTTTTAGTAATTTATACGTGTAAGTTTACAAAGTCTGGGGACTGTGTGTCAAACAGATTAGCGCATCACAATAAATTGTATGTTTATAGCCCTTTGATACATCTCGAAAGGTAAAAAGTTCGCGGCGGCTTTTGCTACGGTGATTTATTTAATAGATATACCTAAAATGAAAGGTACAAACAAGACGAATGGACAACGATGGCTGATCGCGAATCATGCGCTAACTCTTATTGGATTTATGTAATGTTATACCCGATTGTACGCTTGAATGTCCACTATCTTAGATCACTATTTTATCCATAAACAGCCTAAATGTAATGGTTGGCTTTTACAGCATATAGGAATGAATGGGTAGGCCGTAGGATTAACATTGAAATTCAGATAAAAGAAAAACATAAACTTATAAATTGGTCAAAAATCGGCTTTATTTCTGCCAACCATCAAGAAGATCAATATGGCTTCTGTAGAGATGAGAGTGTTAGAGAAATATAAATGCTATAAATCCTTCGGCAGTGTGAGACCCGAATAATAATACCAAGAATTTGAGGTTCAGAAAATAAATAAATAAATAATAAATAATAAATAACCCAAGACATGCCACGCTGGGCCACACAGCGCCACCTAGCCCCAAACTAAGCCGAAGCTTGTACTATGGGTACTAGACAACTGATAAACTTACTTATATACTTTTTGTTTTTTTTGTAAATAAATACATATTATACATAGAAAACACCCAGACCAATACAAACAGACATGTTCATGCACACAAATGTTTGTACTGTGCGGGAATCGAACCCACGACCCTTAGCTCAGAGGGCAGAGGTCACTACCAAATGAGCCACCGAGCCTGTCAAAAGTGTAACATGTTTTGATTAAGCAATTCGTCCTTCACCTCGCATGCCATTATCTCACCTCAGTACCTTACAAAGTTTAGAATACTCAACTATTCAATCAATAAGAATATTGAAGTCATGTAAAACGTCAAAATGTTCAAAAAGAAGAAAGAAATGCTTGCAACATTAGCAAAACTGTATTTTTCAAACGAAAACATTGTGAGACACCTGTTACACTAAGCGTTTTTCCAATGACTGGCTTTATAGTAAGAGTGACTGACATTACTGTTAACATAACGTTAAGTAATATATGATAATGTTAGCACGGTTCTGAAAGCAAAACTTGTAGTCTCGAAAGCGAATGTTGCAAGTGCTTCGCTTCTCGGTAAAGTATTCAATACGGTTTCGTTCGAAATCACCCATTAAACGGAATTGATTGTGCAGATAACAAAATTTTGGTACGTAATTTAGGAGTTAGCTGTAATTTAGCAAAGAACATGAAATGCAAGTTAAGGTATTGCAAGTTTCGTAGATTCACACAACACGATAATATTTATGAAACTAGTTGTTAGCTGTTCTCAAGTCTTAATTGCATTATGCAATCTTTTAGTTTGTATAATCCAAAAAGGACGGCACTTCTTCTTGTTGCACTATTTCTTCTGCATGAATTGCAGTTTTGGAGCAAATCTAGTGTCATTCATTAGGTTTTACAAACAGACAAATTATAATTCATGATTAGGCATTAGCACTATTTTTCTCTTAAATTTCGAAATCCCAACACAACGACAATAGTGATGACAAAACATGGCCCCACAATTTTCACGCGTGATCGTATATCTCGGTTTCCCGTCGGATTTCGACGCCGCATAACGTAATCGTACAATAATTCTTCATGCAAGAAACTCTGTGTCACGAGTAGGCAATTTTGAAAACGCGACGATCCGAGGTTACAAGATTTGTGGTGTACCTACACATCCGTGTGTCAGCGTCGCAATAATCGTTATGCCTCATTCGATATACTCGTAGTTGCACACCGACTAGCCAATATGAGCCCTAATCTAGTCTATAGAATTGGAATTGTAAAGGCAATTGCAAAGTGTGGAACTAAAGGATTCTCTCTGTTGACCAATACCTTGTCAGTAACCAACATACTGTGAGCAACGCTAATAGCCTCCAATCTATTCTCAATGTTTTCTGGACCACTAACATCATCTGTACTCGTGTTCTCGGTACCTACATTTCCAATTGACATACAATATGTAGATAAGTTATGATTATCTTTTAGTTTTGTTTACAACATTGACAACAGTTGGGTTCCGACTGAAAGTGATTGCTGATTGTTTCTTCTGACGTTTTAGTTCAATTCCAAGCTTTTTTCTACTTGATCTAGGACAGCGTTTGTTTACTGCTCCGCCAATCCACAAGGAAAAATCGACAACCAAAAGCAATTTGCAATAAAAATTCAAGTCCGTTATAAAATAAAACATTTAATACTAAACATTGACAGTTAGTAATGTCCAGTAGTTTATGGAAATGAATACCCCTAAAATAGGCTTGTTTTTAACGAGACAACACGGAAATTTACTATGCAGTCGTTTGCTTAGTGCATAAGCAAAATTGCATAGGTTACATAACTACTTAGCCTTGCCATTTTACATCGGTGCTCATCTTTGGAGTTTCTCTCGGGTGAGTAAATTTACCATTAATATTCCTTGGCTTTTGATACTAAACACACTGAAGTTCTAAGGTTATAATTAATAGGGTACGTGCGTCAACCGGACCACTATCCGCACACCTATCGCCATGCGACTTGACAGCGAATGGGCGTGCATTAGTTACGAGGGGAGTTCCAAGTTACGAACTGTGTAGCGAACTCCTACGATGATTTCTTATTAAGAATAGTCAATGGTGACCGGAATTGTGCAAATCTTTTTCTATCGGTTTTTGGTAAAAGACCAAATACCTAACAGTATAATTTTGTGCTATATGTTGTTATTGCAAATGTTGAACATTTATATAATGCTTCTATACGCATGCTTGATGCTTCGACGTAATTCGAGCTAAACATTTCTCAGTTTCAGCCCGTATTATACGTAATATAGTATTAATAAGCACATCTTACATGATTCAGAATAGGTACACCTGATTGTATTATGAGTGCTATATTTGCGAGATTGCTAGAGTTTGCTAGATTTGAAACATTTCTTTTGCATTTCAATTGCTGCAAGGGCATGAATTTTGACAGAAATTTTGAGAGAATTAATTGTAGCGGTACCTAAAAAAAAATACAACAGAAACCACACCAATTTCGATACTAAGTATATTCATTAACAGCTGACACAATGCAAGGGTAATTTTGAACACGTTATGAAAACGTGAAGGAATGTTTTATTCTTTATTTGATGACCTGTTGACAATGTGGTCTCCCTGGTTTACGTCGACCAAACACACTTAATTGTTGAACCTCACGTGTCTAGCACTTGAAACCGGAATACAGCTACACAAACATTACCTCTTGGCGGTTAAACACACAACCCCGGACTAGCTCTTACTGTTGACACGAAACACATATCGCATTTCTACACTGATATCCATGAGAAGTTTTATAAAAGCAGAGATGGTATTCGAATTGAAAACGAACCATTTGCATTTATAGATTAGAAAAATTCCGCCTTTCTTATTAAAAGGTTAAAAACTATGATAATCGACACATTTATAAGCTAATTGATTGCATAAATCACTGTTGGGTGTATTCAGAATCAAGTTCAAAATGTTGATGGACCCATACGAGTAGATATGTTGTTGACTCTTGTGTATAGCTTCAAATATTTTAATAGTAAGTGTGAAAAGCTTTTTTTTTTGGAGATGTGATAGTAACTTACAGGTTATAATTATTGGTGTTTTAAGGATCCATGATATTTTCTAACAATAAATAAGACTAGATTACTCAGGTTGATGTACCTCTCCAATGGTGAAAGATATTGGCACAGTAGTTTTTGAGTTCATTCATTACAAACATACACACACACAAATGCACATCTTTGCTCTTAGTGTCGATGGAACTTATTCATTATCTACTCCCTCCTTTATTTCTCATCGCTTGCACCAACTCCCGCGCAGTCCGTACCGTATGGAAGTAAAGGGATAATTTATAGGATAGTAACGGCCGTGGCGGAAAATCCTGTTTCACCAGCTGTCATCAACGTTATTACATTTTAAACTATTGTTTTGAGCGTCCTATCCTAGTGGTAAAACGATGTCTTACTTATGTCTGAGGTAGTGTTCGTGGAGCTACAATAAACGTCATATTATGTTAAATACTTTGGACTGTGTATGTGTTTTATGGCATTAGAAATTTATTGATGTGTGTAGCTTGTTATTCTGTACAGGTATGGTAACGCGTATATTAGATGGGTTTACAATTTCTGAAAAGTTGCATCTTTCGAGCACAAGATCAATAAAAGTGGCAAACAATTGGAGAGGCCTTAGTACAGCAGTTGACTGCGATAGGCTGATGATGATGATGATAAGCATCTTGCGGGAGTCAGAAACCGTTGGGACAAAATTCCATCTTATGCTTACTTGCAACTACTAATAGTGACGTCATAATGTAATATTAGTCCTATAATCTAGTAGACATGTAGATACAAAAACACGTCCCGAGACGAGAGTATGAGTACAAGCTCTAATCACAAACCTGTGCATGCGATTTTGAACCTTGTTCACATTGTAGCAAATGCCTGAAGAGAGAATATTTGCTTAACTCTACGATGGGAAGTCAGTGGTTTGATTTACACCTTCCAACTAAAACGTGTAACGCACTTGGGTTTCAGACTAACGGAACGCAATGGACAGACCAATGTCAGTAAGTAATCTTCAGAGACCGTTTTTGAATGGCCTCTGATGACAATTTGCCGGTGTATTGTTTTGTAAGTTGTCCTATTAATAAAAATAAAATAAAAATAAAAAATAAAATAAAAACTGTGACTGTTTCATATATGAGGATATGGTGTTTGTTGTCAATAAATAGATTTCTACTAGATTCAATACTTGAAAATTATTGTACATAGTTTGAATTTGTAAGAATATGTGGTCTTGTATCCATATACACGCATAGTAAGTTCAGTACGAGAGATTCTTTTGTAAAACGGTAAGTCTATGTAACCATAGAAAATTAATTAAACATGGTAATACGTTGGTTTTGCCATGATGATCTTTTTTAAATATATGAGTAAGTTAATGAACCGTTAAAATGACGAAGCATTAATCGTACAATCATATTGAAGACACTTTATACATTAAAATGAAATATGATAATGATCCCCGACCAATTACAGCCACCATTTCTACTACTAGCCGTTGACTTCGAACTAGTGCGCTCAAAGAAGGCTACTTCCTATCCTACTTCCTACTATATATATATATATTATATATATATATATATAATATTATAAACGCGAAAGTTTGTTTGGATGGATAGATGGATGGATGGATGTTTGTTCTATTTTCACGCAAAAACTACTGAACGGATTTTAATGAAACTTTACAGGAATGTAGTTTGTAAATCAGATTAACACATAGGCTATGTTTTATACGAATATTCACGCGGGCAGAACCGCGGGCAGCAACTAGTTAACTTATATTGGCCGCGAAACATTAAGTAGCACTTAATTACACTATTCTGATAATGGTAATTTCGGTCAGCAGGTGGCAAAGTTAAACAAGCACTTAATAAATAACGTTTACAAGACCTTAATTGGACCAAACCCATTTATATTGACCTACCGGAAAACGAATAAGGTAGTCAATGTAAGCCGTTTCGTTACTGTCTTCCCCTCTAAACTGTGTTAAGGGCTAACTAAGTTGATATGTTGAATAACTAGATGATTTATTAACCCTTCTATCAATGTTGCAAGCAGTTGCAGATCAATGCGAGAGGGAAGTCGCCATTTATTGATTTGTCGTTACGGTTTATGAAGTATAGTAATGAGTACAGTAAGGGCTCGTTAAAGGAAACGCGGGAAGTTGCGAATCCCGTAAAGCGTGTGCGAGTGGCGATTTGTCGGCAAAAACCACGCTCCAGACTTCGTATGTAAGGGAGCGACCTATCATCTTTTTGCTATAAGCCGCCCTCAACTGCATCCTGCCGAATAGTATACGAGCCTCTGGCAACTGACTGGGGGAGGTATGATCTATCACGATGGAAATAGGAAGGTGTAGCTAAATACCACAGGCCGATGACGGGCAGCAGCGTCGCCGGAGCAAGGAGTTATTAGCGAACAAAAAAATATATAAGCAGAAAAATACGCTTATCTGGAACCACCCTTGCGAAAGGGACAATGAGCCACTTCTATCACGACTGGTCTTAGTTCACTAAAATGTCAATCAAATATTACATTAAACCTGGGTAATAACCACTAGTAAAGGTATTATCTTCTGTTCTCGCACGGTAAACCCCCTTGATTCACAACTTTCGAGGAGACTCCTTTACTATGCGCCTACCATCAATAAAACAGCAATCAAGGATAGAATTACAAGAACAGTAATGCCCGTCCGTGGGTAGTATTGAATGCGTAGTAAATTTAATTTAGGCGTTGATCACAAGTTCGTAAATCAGCTAACTTAACTTTAACACGTCTCGGTTTTAACGTTGCCAATCTATTCAATATCTTTACTCGTTGAGTACTTATTATTTACACTCGTTTACTGCCAATAAGCCAGGTACTATGTCCAAGGTAGAAGGCATCATGTACGTCAAGATGGCGGGACCCAAACTAACATCATCAGTCTATTGCAGTCCACAGGACATAGGCATCTCCAGTTGTACGCCATTCAATGTTTTATGGTAGGTATATAAATATGTCCTCATCTCTTCAATAGTAATGGTTGTTATGTCACCTCCGGACAGTTGCCAGAGCCGTGTTGTTATTCGGCAAGATGCACCACAGGCAAGTGAAGGTGGCTTGGAGCGGAAAAATGATAGGTCAATCCCTTACATCTGATTGGCTTCTTGTATGACAATTTTTAGGATTTAATATTATATTTTATACAATTTCATACAAAGATTCGAAACCCAATTTTTTTTAACGTTTTCTAACTTCCTGGCATTCGAAAAGCGAGGCGGGGTCCCGCCGTCTTGACGTTCATAACGTATCTAGGGGACAGTTCGCTCGCAGAATGCTCAAGGCGTTCAGTCTGACACTAAACAATATCCGAGCTAAACGTCTAACATTTGAACCGGCGCGATCAGTTTTACTGCTCAGTAAATAATACAAATTCAATTCAAATACAGTAAAACAATCGACTATTATAACGAAATCGGTACTAGGCGAGCAGTTATCGAACTGTATTTGGTAAATAGATAGGGCAAGTCGAATGGAATGGTTTTACTGCGGCGATCGGCGGTGTGAACGGGCCGTTTATGAAGGCTGGGAATATTTGTTGTTTAGTGTTTGCGTAAAACATGTCATCGGTCTCGTAATAGTAACAATAATAATGAAGCAAGCCACGTTAGAGGCGTGTAGTACCTATAGGTAGAGCGTATAGGTATTGAAACTGTCGACAAGAAGTATAAAGGGTATATTTCGGCAATCACAAAACTATTAGTTTCTAAGTTTAGATTGAACTTTGATTAAATATAGCAGTTAACTTTGATTATATTATAGCAGTTGTCAATATACCTATTACCGCACCACATCATAGTTTTCTGGCACGCCCAATGGTTGACTGGTAGAGAATGCCATTAAGGCATTAAGTCCGCCATTTGTACCTTCTTTGTGCAATAAAGATTAAATAAATAAATAAAAATGTCTTTGAATAAGTTTTAATTAAGTTAATTGCACCAGACAATTTTCCCCACCACTGATCCCATACAAAGGTTTTCCATTGTACTCGTTATAATCACACAGCCACAAGACAACGTCCACAGCTGGGAATAGGCCTCCCAAAATGATAATTGTCATTTGGGGGGGATTTGCCTTAGTCACCACGCTTGGCAGGCGGGTATGTAGGCAGTAGGTTTCGTTTGTATAACGCTGCTGCCCGTTTCCCGATAACGTCACACGTTCCTGCAAACGGGATGAGATGAGGTGGTCCTACTCTAAATCTGGAAACACAGAGATTTCAACAAAAAGAGTTATGTTGATGTGTCCAGTTGTACCTACAATGAATGTTATATGTATCAACAACCTCCACCAGAATACCAGCGCTGTTATGGTGTCCTGGAGGCCATAACGGCACAAAGCTGAGGTTGGGGCCTGGTTGGCTGCGCAGACACTGACTGATGTGCACAATAAGTTTCTTCACTATGTTAATGTTTATTTTATTTGTATTTTTTTGTTTTTCTCATTTTCCTTCTGTTTATGTGTTCTGTGTATATTTATTATCTGCGTATTGTTTTTGTTTGTGCTGCCAATAAATTTATTTCATTCATTCATTCAACAATGCGCCGCAACAGGCAATGCAATAGGATGAGTAAATGTTGCATCTTATCTCTTCATGATAATTATAATAGTAAGTTAATTACAAACACTGGCGTCGCGTTGCTTGCCCTATGACGACATGTTTGCATACTAAGAGACTTTTCTATCTGTACCTACAGTTATAAATCAAAAAGACCCTATAAAGTAATACTGCACTAAATCATCGCTAATTTTATACAGGGTTGCGTTCCTCGTCATACAATTATAGCTTGCAGTAGTCCCAAGCGCTATTGTGGCCACAAAGCGGCTTAATCTCAGGATCTTCTTAGAAACTGTGTCGCCTTAGGCGGCGTGTCTTTTAGTAAATCACACGCTCCCTGTATCTAAAGTAGGGTTGGCACGATCTCGAATAAATCTGCTAAGATAAACTTGTAGTCTGAAGTATCGCGAACAAGAAATAATATGGGCCCCGATGGTTATCTTAGGTTTTGTACTTTATAAGGTGCTAGTGAGATAGGCTTTTTGGTATATTGGAAACAATTGGTGTTTATTAGAAACAAAGGGATGTCTTTTGAATGCGGGCAACGATGTACAGATTGTGGAATAAAGCCTTCTTGGGTAAAGTAAAAGAACGTATAGCGTGGGTTTTTCTGAAATTAGGAGAAACGTTTCTTCGTGGTAGCGCTCTATTGTAAATATCAATAATTCTAGGTCTGAATAACTGTACAACCAGTATTGTACAGACCGCCACAAATCAAACTACCTTTACCTAATATTTTTCCCAAAACAAAATAGGTGAAAAGTGTTACGGAACAGACAGAAATAGTTGCACTGTTTGGAAGTCTGTGCAACGAGAAAGTCTATGAAATCTGTGAGGGGTTTTTTGTTACTCGATCTAAACAGATATAAAAAATATCCTTAATAATGAAATATTACGACGTGACCAGGAAATAATCTACGTTTAAATTAAAGCACTTAAGTTTCTCTGACCAGATAGATTTTGTTTCTTTAAAACAAAAAAACTAAACCAATAAGAGAAACTATTTCAGCCATACACAAATGTATGTAAATGCGTTCCATACAACAAATCATAATACGAGTATACACCTTCTGTTGAAACAGCAAAACAGCAAACGTTCGAAACACGAGTAACTTATGCAAGGGGCGGCGATCTTAAAAAGAATACGTAATTAAACACTTTAGGTAATACATTCTGAATGCATATGCGTTCGTTAAGAGTGCGGTCAATATGTGGCATTGGATGTATGGCGAGCCTTTCACTTTGCAACCATACCCCGCCTTGCGGCTTCAATCATCCAAAAGCCATGATTAATAATCAGATTGTTTAATTTTAAGTTCATAATTTATTTAAGAGTACAAAATTGTGAAGTGATAAATAGACTACCGCTTATAGCGTGTTTAACTGCACACACTACTTCTTCTTACTAATTTATAAACGTGAAAGTTTGTATGGATGGTTGTTTGTTAATAAATGATAACCCAAGACATGCCACGCTGGGCCACACAACGCCACCTTGTCCCAAACTAAGCCGAAGCTTGTATTATGGGTGCTAGACAATTGATAAACTTACTAAGATATACACATTATATGTAGCAAACACCCAGACCAATACAGACATGTTCTATCCTACTCTTTCTCGCGAAAAATACTGAACCAATTTTGCTAAAAGTTTACAATTACATAGTAGCTTTTATATCAGATTAAATAGGCTATAATTTATCTATGGATATCAATAATTATGCGTACAAAACCGCGGGCTGCAGCTAGTTTAAAATATGTTTCTATTAGTCACTCCCCCCAAAATGGATTAGCCATTTTGCATAAGCATATATATATATTTTTGCATAAGCATAGCATAAGATCGCATTCGTTTAGGAAAAAACAAAAAAAATCGGTGGTACTACAGGACATGCTCCCTTTTTATCTTATCCCATTATATCGTCGGCCGTAGGCTCAATTAAGGTAAGGGACAAAACTCACAAAATGAGTTGAGTATACAGTTTTTTTCAGAATTTTCCGCTCTTTCGAATGATATATATGAAAAAATTCTATCTTGAAAAAAATGTCCTTTACTCTAATTATTTTTAGGGGTCTAAAATTAATTCCGGCCCACAAAAACCATGTATCTGACAAAAAAAATAATGTAGCAACCTTAAATGGTGTAATTACTCCACCAACCGATTTTAAATAAAGTAACGGTCTTCGCAATCAAAGAATAGCCTTTACATGGTATTTTTTTTAAGAAAACCTTATAACACTAGCGTTACAGTAATGCATTTTTCGTCTCATAAATCAATACCGCCCATACCTTAAAACGTATGCACGAGTTTTGAAATAAATAATCTTTACCCCATTTTACGTTATTATATTTTAATCAGTGAGTCCCTTACACCAATTTGATTCGATATCCTCTTAGGTTCCGTGTCCGTTACACCAATTTGCAACTGAATACTGATCAATATTTATCCCAGTTATCTTTATTTATAAACAAATCTAACTTCAAGACACAGGAGAAGAGCACGTGTGCAACGTTTTCCGTCCTTTTCTATCCCATATCTTCGCTCTGTGTGTGAAAGAAAGGACGCACTAGCTGCGGGCGGGCATCTAAAAAACCGTTTGTCAGGACGCGTTCACCTGTCGCTTGGTTGATTTGTCAATTTAGTGATAAACATGGAGAAACAAAACAATTTAAACCGGTTACTACGACGCAGACAGCATTTACAACAATTAGTGAATAAAATAGTACATTAAGTACATAATTATCATTTCATTCTTACTAAATTCTAAGTTTTAAGCTGTGGCTGTGACTAATGAATTATACGTTTCATTAGGGAATTATTATTTTTGATTTTAAGAATTATCGATATTTATCTTCTATAGATTTTTGTCTGTCTGTCTGTCCATTTCCATCTGTATATTCGTTATAGAAACAAAAACTACTCGACAGATTTCAACGAAACTTGGTACCTATGATTATTCTTCATACTTCTGGGCAGATTATAGTATATTTTTCATCACGCTATATGATAACATAAGTATTCATGACCCGAAGAAAGATAAGAGCAATATTTGCGCTAAAAATGAAAACAATCCAGACGAGGTAGAAGATAATAAAGAAAAGATGAAATTTCACATGCAAGAGAAAGCTACTACATAAGAAAGATTTACTAGTCATCAAAACTATTCCGGAAAAATATTACTCTAGTTGCAAGCTTTGATTTGCAGAAAGTTTTAAATACGCCTTATGGTGATAATATTTTGTTATTTTATAGCAGAAAATACACTGTCTTTAACTTCACGGTCTATGAAAGCCTTACACAAAACGGTTGTTGCTATGTTTGGGGTGAATGTGACGGGAAACGTGGAGCAAAAGAAATAGGGTCCTGTCTTTTTAAATATCTAATAGATGTCGATGACAGAGGAATAAGAAAACTTATCCTGTATTGCGATGCTTGCACAGGGCAAAATCGTAATAGGACGATCCTCTCGATATTGCAATATTTTTTAACCGACTTCGAAAAAAGGAGGAGCCAAACAAATAAATGTATATTGTCGTGTGGATTTGCCGGCCGCGCGCGTCATACAACATCAGTCTACGTTAGGTACCGAGAGGCTGGCACCGACTACAAAAATACTATAAGTGATATTTGTAATATTTAAAGAATTATGTATTAAGGATAGAATTACTTACGTTATTTATCGCTTTTAGTTTTGGTCGTTTGTGTTTTTTTTGTAGTCGGTTTAATTTTTTTTTTAAGCAATTGTCAATATCAAAAAACATTAAAACTATCCAAATTAACTTCCTGTTGACCGGTCATAGTTACATGCCAGTTGACAGCATGCACTACGCAATAAAACATAAAAATTTCATGAAATTTGTATTATTTACCCATTAGATATCAACAACTTTAAAGTGTCAAAATATTCCATGTATGGGACACATAAATAATTCACACACAATTCAATACATTTTCATAACTTTTACGCGAATGCCCCACTTTAAAATTGCGACTTACCTCAAAAGATTTTTTTTAATGATTTATAAACGATCCCCTTACCCTTTTTATTTTTCATACGTTATTCCAACGAAATCCTTACGCTATTTTTATATTAATGTTATGCACACAACGTATAGGTCAATTTCAGGTAAGGGACGAGACTACAAGTAACTTGGCATGTAAGGGACATTACGAACGAAAAAAGTCGGTGTAAGGGACATTTATTTTCTAAAATAATTAAAATATTTAAATAAACACTGCACAGGAAGATAGTGCATTTAAATATAAGATAATGTGTGAAAAGAAATTTAAAAAAGGTTAATTACAAAGAAAGTTATGTACGATTTACTCCAAAAAAAAACTTTGTCGGCCTCTCCTGAAAAATCGTATTTTGTCCCTTACCTTAATTGAGCCTACGGTCGACGATATGTCACGTATGTGATGCAACAGATATCTAATCTGATACATCATTATGTGCATACAGGAGTCACCCACTGTAAGTAAAAGTTGCGTAACCCTAAGGATGACACAAACTATTATAATAAAGTTCTTAAGAGTAAAGTAAGTAAGAGTGTATTATCTACTTAAACAATTTCGTGAGTGTGTTAACCTCGGAGCAAATACAAAGAGGAGAGGGATTGAAGATAGGGTTCTCCCATTTTGAAGCGCTCCGTAGCGCTCCCAAACTATTCCTCGGAGCGCACCTTCAAGCACACTTCCTGGACACCAGCACCATGTTTTTAGGCGAAAAGTTTGTGCCCAAATGGGCCAAAGATCCTGTTGGTGAAACGTTCACTGGCCGTACCGTTCTTTTGACAGATAGTTCATGGGTCAATAGTCTTTTAGGCAAAAAGATAACGGGCCAATGATTCTGTTAATCAAACGTTCATCGAGCAATGGTCTGTTGGCGAACCGTTTTAGACAATCGATGATGACAATGACTCGAGGATGTAAGGGAGCGGCCCATCATCTTTTCTCTCGAAGCCAACCTCACCTGCCCGTGGTACATCCTGCCGAATACAAACGAGGCGTTGGCAACTAACTGGTTGTTGTATAACCATCATGATTGAAGGCGTAGCTAAATACCACAGACCGATGAAGGGCAGCAGCGTCATCGGAGCGAGAAGCTACGCCCTGCGATCGCCAACTCGCCCGCCCAGGGTGGCGATTATGGGTATATCCTCCAGATGCTTGCCCTAACTGGAGAGGCAGTGGACTCCAATAGGCTGATGGTGATGATGATGATGACAAGGCCGCCTTGGCTATGATCATTGTCATTTAGAAAAAGAATCCTCTTTGTGCTTGCTTCATGGTGTTAACCCTACCAATAGTTCCAAGTTTGTTGTTACACTCCTGTATTAGCCCTGAGCGAGACACTTATTTACATCGAAGTGAACCTACCACTACTTACCAGCTTGTAGCCTAGAAAGTATAGTTTGCTCAGTCCTTTCTTTTACGGTTAACTCTCTGTTTATCTGGTCTCAGTTGTTATTTGGATATCTGTAGGCCGTAGACACTAGTGGGGTAATAGCTTTATCTTTGTAAAGAGCATTCATAACGGACCTTTACAGAAACTGTTTATATGTTCGCGATTTTGATGTCTAAAAGTATTGAAATATAGCCTAATATAATATTATGTTCCTATAAGTATCTGAAATATTGCCTCAATTGTGAAAAGAAGAGACATAAATAAATGTTCATATATCAATACGAGCCCATGATCAGCAAAGACCAATATTTGGAGAAGCCTATGTCCAGTAGTCGACTGCGAAAAACTGATGATGATGAATATCATAGCGATCCCAGGATGGAGCAAACATGCAAAATTATTTTTTTTTAAAGTAGTCGGTTCATTTTAATGAATGAATAGGTATATCAAGAAGGTCTAAGAAATAAGAAGCAATTCAAACATCAATGAAAACTGCAGAACGTCTTATTTTAAATAAGGAGGATCATATCATTAAAGTATAAAGTGCAAACAGGTTGAATAAATTAATGTACTCGTATTAACTTCTCAAATTAAGATCGTAAGGAGATGTTTAAGGAGATAAACTAATAGGCTATACATATGTATAGCCTATTAGTTTATCAGACATGGATAATATATATTATCCATGTCTGATATGTGACATATTAAGGGAATATCTACAGATTACTTGTACATAAAATGAAGTTCCATTAAGGCTGTGACAAGCAGGCCTAGTTAACATACTCGTTACGAGTAAATTCCTCATCAAATGTCAACTCTCGCTCCAATTTTTGAGCAACCATATTTCGAAAATGACATTTATGGTTCAATTTACTAATAAGTAGGTACGTGTTCTTATTATGAAAGGACAGATTTAGTTCTCGTTGCAAGATAACTAGTAAATAATCCAGATAAGAATGCTTTGAGCCGTGTTACGTAGCTGGGCTACGCATTTAAATTGAATTCGATATTATCCCTAATCCTCGAGGGGTAAGGTTTTGCAATTAATATCTGGTTTCCTATTGTAAATAATAGCGAATCATACAATTGTACAGTATCTGTTCTTGAATTGTTTATCGATGTATATTTATACAACCCGGTAGGAAAGGGTTTGCTTGGTGATAGCCACTGCAAGAGTAGGGCCGGTGAGTAGGGTTTCCAGAGCTCATGGGGAATTAGGTGTGGCGGTGGCAACAGGCAGGTAACTGACCAGTTACTTGCCCGTTGTCACAGCGACTTGGGCTTCACTTTCTCTTTCCATCTGGCGAAGAGAAGTCATTATGTCGAACTACATACAATTAAAAAGAATACCTGCCATACATTCGAACTCTTAAACAGGTATAACGAACACGTATAATAGGGATGATGACTAAAAAATAATTTAATGTCCATCAGATAGATTAATGAAAAATATTGGATACGTATTTTTTATTTTGCCTCTTGTTCAAAAACTTACGAAGATACATTGATTTTAAATGTCACATGACGTCACGTTAGAGTACAAAATATACTCTAACGTGACGTAGTTAGCCCCCACTCCGTAACTTTAATGCGCTATATCTAAGTATTTTCTTGTTATTTCGACAAAACAAAAAATACGGGTCTTATATTTTTTTATTATCTAAGAGACGGACTAATTATTTTCTTCATTTTCATACCTTGTCATCATCCGTATTCGAACTCTAAAACTAGTCAATCGTACCTTACCTCTATCACAGATTAATAAGTATATGCCTCTATACAGGTACATTCAGTTCATTACGATTTCAAAACACGTTCATTCGCGATGACAGGACCTAACACCGTAAAAGCACAAAACAAAATCCTCGCACAATGGTAACCTCACGAACACGACTGAATAACAACAATATTATGGTAACCTTTGCGCCTTACTTAGGAACCAATTACCATCAGAGGGGCCGCTATTACCGAAGTAGAAAGTGAGTCCCACTTTTAGAGATACTGTCACAATGAAACAAATGACAGTGCGGAGCGTGTAGACTTTTGATGATAGCGCGTATGTCACACACGTGTATTTTCGGATTTAGAATAGAAACACCCCATCTCATGCCGTGAATGTCGTAGAAGACGACTAAAGGAATAAAGCCTGCAAACGTCCACAGCTAGACATAGGCCTGCCCCAATGACAATTGTCATTTGGATGGATTTTGGTGACCGCAGTAGGTTCTATTTGTACCCAAGTAAACGCTGCTCCCCGTTTCCTGATATTCCCTTAGTCATCTTCTACGATATCTACGGTTAAGATGGGGTGGTCCTATTCTAAATCCCGAAATTATACGGGAAATATTAGTATGTTTATAGTTGGTAATACTTTATACTGATTACGATGGGTGAAGTCACACTGACCCGTTTGGTCGGAAGCGTTCTTCACGGTCATCCGTTACACTATCGCATAGTGCACGAAAGTCTTTACCACTTTCCGGCCTGTGTTGTAAATGTAAACTAGGCTTTACGCCGGCCGTTAGGTGTAGATAAGAGATAATAATTTTGTCAGGCGAAACATGTACAATACCTATGCGTATGAGCTAAACTGTAAATAAATTGTTTCCTAGAATGCCGTAAGTCTGCTTCGCTCTGAATGGTTTTAGACCACCGAAGCAGATAATGTACAAAATATTGGTAGTTACCAATTCATTGCGATATTTATGAATGGTTATTATTGCACTTCACACCATTATTAGGCATTATCTGAAAGCTTTTACAGTTTATAGAATTCAATGATCAAATACTAAGGTTGGGAAAGAATATTCAATTTTGAAACCGAGATAAAGTCACGAATAAATTAAGAGTTTTGAGTAATTCTTAAGTTAAACGCTTAAAAAACCGGCTTTAAGTGCAAATAAAAAGTGTCACCCGCCGAGAAATAACCTTCAATTGCATGCAATGAAATAAACCAACGAAGTATTTCAAACATTCACAGTCGACTAAAATAAATCATTGTTATTTCAGTGCCACTTATGCAACAAACGTATTTGGGCACCTTATCCACACACGATTGTTAACGATTCTAAGTTGTGTTGCCAATTCTCAACGCTACTTAACGTTTATGATCCGAAATAACACGCCGTCTTTATCGAAATCATCCGGAACAATTGCTACAATCGCGATTATTTACAAATTAGCAATGGGCTCAAACATGAAACCGCTTAAAATAATCTTCCGAAGACAGGCCCACTTACAACAATTACATGCTGTCTAACTCTATCATTACTCATGCATCCGAGACGGTGGGCTTAAATAGCTTGATTCGGACCCACTATCAAGCCCACAAGTAGTCAACGCCAGTCATTTTTAACCTCGCAACAAAAAAAGAGATGATTCTATAAACATTTCACAATCGCACGACAATGAATCATCCGGGCACAATATATTATCCGAAGTGGCAACTGGCAACGCTAAATAAGATTCGTTAGAAGATACCGAAAGTAAGAGTATTTAGTTTGACAGCTGGGCGGCCATCTTGGATTTTGTGTCAAAGGTCGCGTGCGCGCAGGTTTCACCGGAACAAACGAGTGAATTCGCGCGCGATCGAGAAGTGAATACGAGTTACAACTGCCTTAATTGGACTATAATTTGGAACGGGCGGTCGCTGGCGATATTTCGAAGCGCACACAACATCTTTGTAACGAAACTGGTGGAATAACATTAACATATTGTTAAAGACGTAAGATGCTTAATATAAAGCGCTTTTGCAGTGCCCCAGGCGATGTTTATTTAGCCCGATATCTTCCGTGAGAACATGGCACTCGATGCTCCTCTGCGATTAGCGCAAGTTTCTTTTTAAATTAATGCCACGGGAAGTGCATTTGTTTCTCTAGACTGGTTTAGGTTGGATGATGAAATTGTCCAGATAGACTGCGCTTGCTTTTATTAACTTGAACCACGTGAGGTAAGGCTTCCGCAGTTCGTTTTTGGCTTGGATTCTCTTGCATAATTCTGATTGCAATTAAGGTATTTTTATAGGAGCACAGCATAACTCGCTGTGGCGGCGAATAAGTAACTAAATCAATCGTTTGTCGGGTGTCACCACCTCACTGGCATGTAGGATTAACATTGGCTATACACCGCCTGCTCCCGGCACGCAACTAAAGTCACTTCACAGATGTTTCACCGAGTGTACGGTAGGCTCCAGTCAGACGGGTAAACCCTAACATTGACTGAGTAGCTGAAATCGCAAGAAGTATCTTACGACACCGGCGGGATAAAATGACGCGGTGATTGTTTCTTTCTCGTTCCAGCCTCAAAGTTACGAAGAGAATTTAGTATAGAGAGCTGATAGAGATACCTATCACGTTGTAAACCCTTTTATGTTAAATTATGTCTAATTTAACAAACAGTTACAGATTCGTTCTCTTATACAAGTTTATTACAAGTCAATCAATTCACCTTGACCATTCCTCAATGGACATCGCATTCCCCCGCTTACAAGCAATTTGATATGCTTGAAAAAGTCGTTCTATCCGATTCACGCCCCAAATATGTTTGGACATGACGGTTTGTGCAGAGGAAATGCAGTCAGTTCACGGGCACTGACCCTACAAACCGTGGCAGCGTGAAACGGGGCCCATTCATAGCATTTTACATGGCGTCCGACATTGTTATCTAAGATTGACGGTACATTAGTATATTTAATGATAGACGCGTTTAGATTTGTCGCTTAAGCGGCGTTGTGGATATAGATGTGTTGTCTGGATAGAATACCGGCTAAAGCTAAGATACCGGCTTCGCACGGTAGTATTGCAATATATGCATGCGCATAAAATATGTTATGCATAATGTACCTCTTTAATCCCTCTATCTATTAAAAGAACGGCATCAAAATCCGTTGCATGGTTTCAAAAATATAAACATACATAAGGACAGACAGAAAACAAAAGCGTTTTTTAACTGCGTAGTGAAGAACCACACCGAATAATGGTTACGTCCAAAATAATAACTTGAATTTGAAAAATCGCCCTTTCGAATGCCGAATAGAATCGCGATAGTGTTTGTTTTTTTAAAGAATCACAACGAATCACTTACACGCGTTCAAAATAATAATTTGAATTTGAAAATTCGAACGTTCGAACGCCGCCTGTACATTGCAAATAGGACGTTTTGCGCCTAAAACCAATATGGTTATCGCTAAGTCTTTGGGGGAGGCAGGTTGTGCAGTGGACCTCCTATGACTGAATATGATGATGATAATTCTTTTTTAATACGAGTGTTGTAAAATCAAAGTAACTCTGTCTGTATGACTGTTTAAATGTTTCGTTTTCACGACAAACCTACCAAACCAATTTAACTGAAACTTACACGTCTAGATCTTGAGAGGATTTATGCCCTACATTTTTGTGCGCAAAAGGGATTAAGAGGATGAAAAGTTGTATGGAAATATACGTAATTTTTAGTGCTAGAAGCTTTAAGCCGACAACCGACCTACGGGTTAGCTCACACAAGGTTCTATCCTTAATACATTTCTAAGGTTGAGGAAACCGCCGAGAGCTAAACTGGGCTGTGAGGTGTGATGGAACCTGCACAATTTTCTGTGCTTTTAGTATGTTATTTAATAGTGATAGTTACGCAACTTCTTCGATGACTTCGCCGTAAGCATTATATCTGATTCTAGACATATACGAACATCACAATTTACCGCAGTAACCATAATTCTTCACATCTACCGGGTATTTAATAATTGCAAAATGTGTTGTTGTAAACACGAGATGTTTTGTTGTGCCAATATTATTATTGTGGTACTCGATAGTGATTCGACACGGTACCGTATGCAGAACGATTGTTTAATTTTATCTGAATTCAAATTTCGGAGATTATTTTAAATGCACCTACGTTTTTTTTTTACACTATTATATACCCATTTTGCATGATTCATAGTGTTAAGTACAGACATAAATTATGCAATTATACGAAGCGCTATACTGTAATAAAAAAATATCTTTTGCAAATATCTAAGAAATGGCCTTCTTTATAGGTATAACCCCGTAAAAGTTGGTTGACACGAATGCTCCCTCAAAAGAAACGCGGTATGAAATTCAATAGTTTTCGTTCAGGCTCATATTACTGATACTAAATAACTACTCGTATTTATCAGAGCATGTCCCGTAGTAAATAGGTCAGTAGATCTTAACAGAAATCGGCTTCTTTAATACTGTAGTACATTTAAATATCGATTAAGTAAACAAATTAGATTTGGCCTATGCATAAATCCTAATTTTCTAGCTATTTATCTAGTGAAAGGAGCACCGCGTCTCTTCTTTAACTGATATTTAAAATATTTACCCACCTGCCAGCATTTTTATCTATTTAAAAAGCGGATCAAAATTCGAATTTCGAATTTTCTTCACTTACCTGCCAGCATCTTTACGCTTTTAACCAGAAAACAAAAATACTATTATGAAGAGCATTATTTTATCAACAAACAAATGAAGAATGAAAGTCAATTTTCGAATGTGGCATATTAGACTGGATAAGCTATACATTACTCAATTTGTGGTCTGCCGTGATTTTTGTGGTTGACTCGAATTAGGGCTAAGCTTCATGTAATTTGGCATAAGATAAGTAGTTGACATAATGTCGCGAGTCGCAAATAAGAAACAGTTGATATGAAGGGTCACCTCACCACCGTGACTGAAAATTAGGAGGAAGATTACTTCAAATTATCATGTCAAATTATTTTAACGTTCCTTTCCAACCTTTTCTGCTTTGGGTCATTTATGCAAACTTTTCACAACGCCTAATTTTTTGGATTTATTTTGCGTGTAATCTAATGTTAGCGTGTAATCAAAATAATCTAATTTCCATTCCATGTAAAATGCTTTGCGTCAAAAAATCTTTTTCTTCCTAAGAAGGTTACCGGTACGATTCAACAAGTTCGATCTTTTGTCGCCGGTCCATTGTCACAAACGATAGATTTATACAATAAATCAACGTTCGGACCCTACTGAACCCTTATAAATACATCAAAGGCAGATAATTTAAAACGACACGACGTTATCTGCGGCGCGTGGTATGCATGTCAACGTGTGTGCCCGTCGATGAATGCAAGTGTACGCGATTACATCCAACGGGCGGTATCGCGGTATCGATGTTTTGTTAACTTATCGATATAATGTTTATCGAGTTTTATCGGAACCACGTAGGAATAGTAGTAGTAAATGAACGGTCTCGTTCCAGTCACCGGCGACCGAAACAAAGGTTTTTTTTTGCGCAATTTTCTTTTTAATATTTATGAACTTAAAAAGTATTACGGGAGCTTCACCAAACCCATACGTGTGGGGTTTAGGAGAGAAAAGATAAGAAGAGAGGGAAGGAAGAAGTAACTTGAAATATATTTATAAAACAGTTTTTTCTACAGTAATCACTGTAACGTACCATCCAAAATCTTGGATGGTACGAGCAGAGGTTATGTTAATTGACCAACATTATAATATCTAGCAGACGACTACCTGAACAAAAGGGCTGGCTAGAGACGCCTTAAAATCCCTTTGTATTAAAGGGCCATTTATCAAATTACAAAGTAACGCCCTTTCGTTATACTCGTAGCTCAAAGAATAGTGATTAAACCGAAGCTATGTTTCATTTTGTAGACGTAGACGACAGAAAACAGTGTAATTATACTTGGCAAGGATTTTTGTTTGTTTTACGTAATGATTACAAATCATTGACGTAGTCGTTTTTAAGGAAACGTGGCGCGATACTTTTTTTTCGTAGAAAAATACATATTATACAATAATTACAACCAAACATAACAATACAAACAGACATGCACACAAAAGTTTATACAGTGCTCAATTTATTTAGTGCAGTTGTGGTAATACGAGTATATCGATCTCGATGGAGTTGAAGGCTCGGCTCACCCCTTCTCTTAACTTTCCTCTACCCAAAAGTTGACTGAAAGAGATAGATGCCTTATAGCGATAACAACAGATGTCTATTATACCTAGGTCAACTGTAAGGTTTAATAACTATCTATCTATCTATCGATATGTCGACATACATTGCGACATCCCTAGTAGGTACTTGCGTGGTTTACTCGCAAAGTCTGGGTCATTTGATGTGGTTCGATTCAGTTTTTCTACTGGTCACCGACCGAGTGACAGTTCAGAAGCCGGAGCTTCCAAGCTTCTTGCTGCATTAACTTACTTAGCTGGTCTATATTATGTGTCTGTGTATTAGCGTTAGCGTAATAAAGGCTAGGAGACGTCAGTTTATCCAGATCCCTTCGTATTAATTAATATAATTTCAAAGAAGGCTTTTATTATTCAAATCGCTTTTAGATAGTTGCAGTGTAGGACGCCATGCAACCCGTTTGGGCTGATGACTTTCGAAAAACTGCTGGTAGAGGATGGATGGGGAATGCTCGGAATAGAGAAATGTGGCGCAAATTAGGGAAGGCATAGCTCCCTCGGAGATCGGCGCTTTGCCGAACCTTTACAAGTTCCAATATTTACTTTAGACTTGAAGTACCCCAATTGTATTCCACTGAGAAAACCTCATTACACAAGTGTTCGCGGGAGGAAAATCATCTGAAATCTAACCGTGAGTGACCAGTCCTTCCTCATGGTATGAGGAAGAACACCCTGTCTAAGAAGTGAAGTCCGATGATAAAATGAAGTTGTTGGCGTCAAATATAATAATTCTTAGGTTCTACACTAACTAATTACAGTTTAATTAGTACTTCACCAAATAAGTAGTAAGCTGTGACAGCGTTTGATGTACAACTTGCGTAAATCTCTCACTTTACTGTCTTGCGTATAAAATACAATTTGAGGTCTTCACAAGACATGTGAACGTACAGGTATGAGGTAAGACCTTTTACGAGCGGGTTCCGTGGCATAATCGTATGCTATCTAAAGTAGGGTTGCCATAAAGGTAATTTAAGTGTGATTGGGACAGGTATTGAAGGACCGCAACTAATCGCATCATTTTAATGTTTCCTTGTGGCTTTTGAGGGGATATATATCAGAGGTTATGTTAGGGTCACCGACTTACAATTACGTCAGTTCAGTGTCATCCAGGCTTCGATCACCACAGATTTCGGGTTCGTTCCCCGCACAGTACAAAGATTTGTACGCAAAAGAACATGTATACAATTTGTATTGGTCTGGAGTGTGTGCTATGTCTATTATGTAAGCAAAGGCCAACCAAGGGTCGCAACTTATTCTTCATTTAAAGGTTACGCTACAATATTGTATATTTTTTAAAGAAAAAGGCAACCCTTGCTTGTGTTCGTCAACAGCTTATTATGACTATCAATAGCCATGATTTATGGTGTGCATAGCATGAAGCTAAAGTATGTTAGGTGTCGATTATGTTGACCTATTCGGACACGTGATTTGAAAATATTACATGCGGATTGTAAGTAATAAATGGTTGTAGCTTCAAATTCCGCCAAGAAAATCGGCGAAATTGTGATTTCTTTACTTTTTTGTGGCATAGCGTAGTGTAATTGTTTAACCGCGCGTGATGGAAAGCTAAAGATAAGTATAAGTCAAGTCAATCTGGCAATGGACTAGTAATTAAGTTAATCACTTGTCAGTTCCCGACCTGTACGACAACTTTATCTATGTATAAATGCAGAAAGTCCAATTTTTATAGTAACATGCTCAGTGAAAAGTACTAGGAGCCCATAACCTCATAAGGTATCTATAGGTTACGCTTACTTAGCTAATGATAATGATGAAACCTCAAGAACTTCCTTAGCCGACACCCACGTGAAGATTAGGCGGTGATTTGCAGTCTTTATCCATCAAGGATACAAATTGACATACCCATTTCCAAGATACAAGTGTTGATAAAGTCCAAATAAACGACGGATTATCCCATATCAGATGTGATGCGAGCACTTACCTGTAACAAGAAACATAGTATTAGAACTTGAGTCATTCAATACATTGTTGGGTACATGCGAACAGCCTAAAGGGAAATTTACAAAGTAGGTTAAATACAACAAGAGTGTCAACTAACGAGGAAACTAGCTAGTATAGGTACTCACTATATCATAAACTTATGCATTTGAATGTTCACACTGACCATTCATGAAATAGAGCTATCAATAATATGATTCCTTAATAGGTACATATTTGTATTTTAGATGGAGACAATCATTCTTACGGCTGTATTCACAAACGTTACTATGCGTCGGGCGAACGCACAGGTACCCAAAAACGTTTGAGCTTGATTGCTTCGCATCAAACAGGATACAGGATGTCTTTTAAAAAAAAAATACTTAAATCTATTATTTTATGCACAATGATTATTCATCAACTCATAGATTATACTTACTAGTATATTATGGACATAAATGCAAATAGACCTTAAGAAAACATTGGCAAACTAGGTTAAAGACACCACGAGCAACTTACAAGGAAGCCAACAGTTTCATTCCCACTATATTTTAAACGGAAACATTTGAATATTCACACAGAACGTTCACGAAGTAGGGTAAAAGCACCAATAACAGGACGGCTCCTTTGTCTCGGATAAAGGCGTGCTATTACTAGACTCGGCGGGTAGGCGGAAGCGATAAACCTGCCAGCCGTGAGGGGATCAGATTATTGGCGTCAACCGCATCGAGATATTGGCACAGAATGGGGCGAAACTGGCATTCGGAATAATCCGGCAAGATCTACAACGGAGACGTGTTACTGTGCGTTTTTAGTTCGGTCTTCGCTTAAATGGTTAACAGCGCTTAATGCTTGTGTCGGCTTATGGAGCGGCAATTGTAGAATCATAAATCGAAAAGCTTTTGTCTAAACTTCGTAGAGGAAAAATTGTGTATGAACAATCAAAGATTAGTGAATGCTGGTAAATTTATTCACGATATTTTTTTTTGGGAAATTGCTTTGCTTTAATATTGATTTGATTTTTGCAATCACAATATTCCTGTTTTTCCTCCTTTAGAATCGCTAAAAAATGGAATTAATGATACCTAATCATTTTAATACCTGTGAATATGACTACTAATCCTCGGTGAGATTGTGCAATGTTTAGGAAGCTTAAGCGCGAACTCAGGAAGCTCTTTGTTCAGTTCCCGCAGGTAACCAATGGATGAATGATAGAGAATACCTATGCGGCATTAAGTCCGCCTTTTGTACACTTTTCCTATTCTGCAATAAAGATTAAATAAATAAATAAAATAACACAAGCCTGGGTTCAGTTACTAAAATCCATGATGATAGATCTTACTAATAAAGTTCTTTTTCTATTCCCGAACAAACATACAACTATTTAGATAACGGCCGGCGATTATTAAAAGTTATTCTCATTCCAACGAAACTTAAGTTCAACTACTTAATAAATTATAAACACATGCCGATGTAAGGAAATAACAGGCGTACGCATAGAAAATGACATACCATTTCCATGCTTACGAAAGGGCCGATCGAAACGATAATTTTGATGGAACAACGTGTCATTAGGGTTACGCAACAATGTTGGCCGTTTTAATAATATATCTCTATTAGATGCATCATTTGATAGACTCCAGGCGTTTTATACAGTCAACGACATAGGTCGATGTTAAACTGTTATAGGTATAGAAAGCTATATCTCATTATCATCAGCATATCGCAGTCCACTGCTGGATGTAGGCCTCTCCAGTTGTTCGCCAGTTTGAGTAAACACCTGGAGACTTTACCCATAATCACCACCCTGGGCAGACGGGTTGTCAACCGCAGAGCGTGGCGTTCTGTCCGTCATCGGCCAGTGATATTTAGCTACGCCTTCAATCGTGGTGGTTATGCCGTGATCAGTCGATTGCCAAAGCCTCGTCTGTTATTCAGCAGGATGCTTAGAGCGAAAAGATGATGGGTCGCTCCTTTGCATCCCAGACAGCTAAATCTGTGTCTGTTAACTTTAGCTTTTGATATCTTTTAATTTTATTTATTTATGTTATTATATCGCTTTGATACCCACATATAGATTTAGGGTGAATAAAGACAAATAAAAAAAACATAGGTAAGTGTAATAAGACTTTTAAATTTTTCTATGAGTTGATGATTCTTGGACAACTGTCCAACATATACATAGCTTTCATCTTCCAATCTCGGCGTCAAATGGTCCATAAAGAGATTCGACATCTAACCGTATTGCAAAAGCGTATCTAACGTAAAAGAGCAGCATTATTAGCACCGACACCAGACATAGCGGACACCATGTTCATTCAAATTAGCTATAAAGAGACACACCATAATTTTTCCTTTAACTGGCCAGACCAGGAAGAAATGTAAAACAAATGGGGCACCATTATCGCAAACGGTCAATTTACATGCAACGAGCATTCTACTTGGCACATGTACATTTTAATATTTCCTTCGCGAACCGGCTACTGCATGTCAAAAGAAAAGCGACGGGAGGAAAGGACGTGATTCGCGAAAGGATAGAGGATTTAGTGAGAACAAAGTGAAATTAAAAAAAAATTCTTTGAGACTTTAGATGGTGGAGGTGGTGTGGCTGTTTACCTCAGGAGCAATATTCCATATAAAATTCTGTTAACATCAAATTCTCAATACTCTGCGTCTGCTGAATATTTGTTCCTGGAAGTGAATATCAAGGGTGTCAGGGCAATGCTTGGAGCAGTTTACTGCCCTCCAGGCATCGATTGTGTGGCAGCATTGGAGTCGGTTCTGGAGCCTATCTGCCTGGATTACGCGCATATGCTCATTATGGGTGACTTCAACACCAACCTCTTAAGCAAGTCAGGGTCTTCCACTAAATTTCTGTCTATGATTAATGCTCTCAATCTTTCTATTTTGCCCCTTAAACCTACTCATCATAACATTGAGGTTCCCGACACCTGGCTTGACTTAATCATTACTTCCTCTACTGAGAGCATTCTTACGCATGGTCAGCACGCAGCGCCTGGCTTTTCTCGTCATGATCTGATCTACACTTCTTACAAACTGCACACTGAGAAACCTCGACCATCCAAAGTTTGGATGCGCAACTTTGCCAGACTTGACGAGGACGCCATCAGGTGCGGCGCTGCTGACCATGACTGGAGTCCTATTTTTTCCGCATCTTCAATTGATGCTAAGGTCACATATCTCAATAATTCTATTCTTAATCTTTTCAATAAGCATGCTCCCTTTCGCCTAGTTAGGCTTAAGCGCCCTCCCGCGCCCTGGATCACTAGAGGAGTACGCGCAGCAATGACAAGGCGGGATCGGGCTTTTCGCAAGTTTAAACGAGACCGCTCAGATAACAACTGGGCTTGCTTTAAGATGGCTAGGAATCGTTGCAATCAGGTGGTGAGAGCAGCTAAGCGGCGGTACATTCATGAAAATGTTGTTGATTCATCTCCTGCACATTTATGGAAGTTCATTAAAAGCTTGGGCATTGGCAGACGCCAAAACCAGGTTTCCTGCAATTCTTTCACCCCTGATGACTTCAATCTACACTTCTCATCTACAGTGTCACTTGACGCGGTCACTCGATCCCGTACTATCAATGAAGTATCTTCCGTGCCGGTACATTTATCCGAATCCTTTTCGCTGTCCGAGATTTTTGAAGATGAGACAAGGAGGTATATCCTATCCGTGAAATCCAAGGCCACTGGCTGTGATGGCGTAAGTCGAGCCATGGTCTTAATTCTCCTTGACATCCTACTTCCCGTGATCACCCATATCCTCAATTTTTCTATAAGTACTGGTTCGTTTCCCTCACTATGGCGCAAAGCGCATGTCATCCCTCTACCGAAAATCCCTTCTCCTAGCACAATCAAAAACTTCCGACCCATTTCTATACTACCTTTCTTATCGAAAATTCTCGAGATTGCAGTTCACACTCAAATGTCTAAATTTATTTTCAGATACAACCAGCTGAGCCAGTTCCAGTCTGGTTTCCGTCGTGGGCACAGCACAAGTACTGCCTTGCTTAAAGTCACTGAGGATATGCGGCGGGGCATGGAGGGTGGTATGGTGACCGTACTTATTTTAATTGACTTCTCCAACGCTTTTAATACGGTTGACCATGCTATCCTTCTATCCATGCTGGCGCGTCTCAACGCATCTCCCACAACCATTGATTGGTTTTCTTCATACCTTGGTGGCCGCCAGCAGGCAGTCAAAGTAGATCAGGCTCTTTCCCGATGGTGTGACCTTAGCACTGGGGTTCCTCAAGGTGGGATACTATCACCTCTACTATTCTCTTTCTTTATTAACTCTATTACTGCCGGACTTGTCTCTTCTCACCACCTATATGCAGACGATTTACAGTTGTACCAGCAGTGCACGATAGGTGGCATCAACGCGACTATCGATAGCCTTAATAATGATCTGTGTCTCATAGCGGACTGGTCGGATAGGTATGGTGTAGCTGTCAATCCTGATAAGTGCCAGGCTATAATTGTGGGCAGTACATTCCAATTGCGCAATCTGGACACTAGCACAATTTATCCAGTCGTTTACCGAGGTACTAAAATTCCTTACTGCGCTAATGTGAAAGATCTCGGCCTGTACATTGACTCTGCTCTTAGCTGGTCCAAGCAGGTCGACGAGGTCAGCCGTAAAGTCACTGCTGCGTTGTGCTCTCTCTATCGCTTCAAACACTTTTTGCCTATTAACACCAAGGCAACATTGATCCAGTCCCTAATCCTTCCCATAATTGATTATGCCGATGTGTGCTACCCTGACCTTAATCAATGTCTCCTTCGCAAGCTGGATCGTCTTCAGAATAATTGCATTCGATTTATCTTTGGCCTAAGGAAATACGACCATGTCTCCTCTCATCGTACACAACTTAGCTGGCTCCCTATAGCGACACGTCGTAATATCCGGATGCTATGTACTCTTTATTCAATTCTTTACGATCCTAACTCGCCAAACTATCTCAAATCTCAGTTCCCATTGCTTAGTTCGACTCACACTCGGCAGCTTCGCTCTTCAAGCAGCTCCCTTTTAGCTACTCCCTTGCACCACTCGAGTTTCGTCTCCAATTCTTTCTGCGTGCAATCCATCCGACTTTGGAACCGACTGCCCGAAAACATCCGGAGTGCCCCGAGTAAAGCAGCTTTTAAGTTTAGAGTCCAGAAACATTTTCGTATCCAACAGTAACGAAGTCGTCTCACTACTCTGTCGTCGTCCTTACTATTATTTATATATATGTATATTATTTTATATGTATATGTGTATATTATATTAATATGAGCTATATTGTATTATATTTACTTTATAATATGTATGTATTTATCTAAGTATTTTTTTTTTAATTTTTATCGAACTCTGCAGCACACTACCTACATTTATTTCTGCTTAGCCCAATGGTTGACTGGTAGAGAATGCCTATGCGGCATTAAGTCCGCCTTTTGTACACTCTTTTTATTGTGCAATAAAGTTTAAATAAATAAATAAATAGATGGAGCGACGTCGATTAAAGCGCCGAGCGAAGCTGAGTTGTGTAGGATGGCTGGCAAGTGCTGGATACCAGAAACTCAAGATCGAGCAAAGTGTTTAATAAATGGATCTTTTTTGCGCAATAATTAATTGGCTACATATTGACATACATTTATTAGTTCTTAGTAGAATAATACAAAATATTGAAGATTGATTCTTAATCAGAGTGATTGAATAATAAAAGAAGAAATTAACCTTACGACAATATTAAATTGAGACATGATATATTTAATATATTTAAGCAGAATAAGAAAGACGATAGATGACAAGAGACAAAAAGTTTCATTGCCTTCAAAACAATGAACTCACACAATAGCAATTTATCCAATTTTTATGAAATTAATTGCCTAATCCGCCTCTAATCTCAGACAATACTCATCAGTGATTTACAGTCAAATGTTGTGACACTTTCAAAACGATACTTTCTAGACTTTCACCTTTATTTCGAATCCCATTTCTTTATAGTCGACGTTCAAATAGCAATTAATTGTTAAAAGGTTGGTTACAATCACGAAGACGATTAATTTCTTAACGCCCGTTCACGATTTCTCTTAAACGGTACGTAGTCTGAGTGTGATTTTGCATGCGACTGCGCATCCTCAAGGTTTGGCCGTAAAGCTGGTGACTGTCAATTAGACTTTGACATTAACGAGAACACTTGTATACGTACACACGTAATTGGGAAACGTTCTCAAAGCCTTTACATTTGCATGTGCTACTAGAAACTAGCACAGGTAACCTAATAATATATCAAGGACTATATAGCCTAACGTGACTTCGTTGACGCTGCTTGCACACTGTGCGTAAGAACCGTCCTCGTACTCATGTAACCATGCTCCCCTGAGCAGCGGGGATGCGTAAATGCATTTTCCCCTGGCACAAAAAAAAGGTAAGAAAGGGCGAGCGTATGCTTCTGCGCTACCCGTGTCTCTGGAACTTGCCCTTCCTTTCCGGGAAGTTTGTTCTTCCCCCGGAAACAACGCGACAGGGCCTAATCTAAAAATGAAAACGTTTGAGCGTTCTACTCGCTGTGATTCTATGTAACTAAAATGCGATCTCGATATCTAGCCACATATATTTCCTTATTGTCTATCTAAAATGGTCAGTGTCTAATAAAAATCACAGTTAACGTGACATAGTGACAGTTAGACATGCAAAAATATACGTATTTATTATCTTCAGTCTGTACCGGGCAGGTGTGCTGAATATTTATCACGTTTGCAAAACATAAAAGGAATATCATTAAAGCTGTTGACACCATAAAACCCGTTTTGTGTAAACAAGCGGGTCATTCGTCATCTCTTTAGCGGTAAGTATTAAATTTGCTTTCTCATAAAAGCAAATAGCACATTAGCGGATATTCGCACGGGCAGACGCGATGCGATGCGACCAATAGGGACATTTCATGTTGTCTCAGTTCTTGAGAAAACACTTTTTACTCATATCGCACTAGTCAATGATTCATCGATACTACTGTAATAATGTCTTATGTAATAAACAATGTTATAATAAAAAAATAAACAATGTTATAAACGACCGAATGAAATCGAATTAATACAAGAAGAAATGGGAAGAATTATAAATAAAAGCCATTGAAATCAGATTAAGTGTCTTACCAAGGCGACGACATGAAACGTTCGGGATTTAATGCACATTTAACTAAAATACAGGGATATTGTGTTACAACACAATGCTTAAATTTTGTGTTCTAATACCTAATTTAGAAACGTTACATTAAAACAATGAACAAACATAATCCCAGCAATTGCAATTCAACATAACCTGTAACGGAGACGATTTAATTCACCTTAAGTAATATCACGTAGCAATTCATTTGCGACTGTGTACAATGGAATGTAAAATCGCAAATGGGAAATCATATTTCGAAATGTCATTGTCTCTAAATTATGACACCTTACCCAATCCTATAGCAGGACGAGTCTCATCTGGCGAAAACGTGTGGCGGCCCTAATGTAACGACGCTCTAACCACTATTTAGCTGTAACGTTCCGTTATACGCAACTCGTGGGAGATCTAAACAAAGGCATTGCTTCCATTCAAATGTTCAAACCAGTCCATTATATTAGCATGGCTGTATTTCAATGAGTTTACTAGCGGTTTCATCGGTAGTTGAAATTTTAAATGATGAGATAACCACCCTGAACTACCATTGCTATACTTCTCCACGGTCCAATTGGTTCTTACTAAAACGCCAATATTGTAACCCAATGAAATAATTATACTAATAATTAAACTATCGAGTTTCTTGCCGGTTCTTCTCGGCAAAAAACAAACTTTCGAACACGGTGGTAAATTTTATTATTGTTTGTAGGTACAAATTTTGACGATTCATAGGTGCTTGCCATAAGTCTACATGAATAAAGATATTTTTCATTTTCATTTTATTTTCAACTATCGGAAATACTATATCGAAAAAAACGTAAGCCTTACCTTTTTCTATTCTTTACGTCATCTAAATTCATAAATCCATCTAGCAAAAACGTTAATTAATTAAGATTACTCAAAGTTATAAATATACTTTGGCCTCAAAATATCAAAGCCTAATTAGTAATAACGAATGGACGAAGTTCACTAATTCATTTGCCTATTAACAGATGATACAACTTCTAAATTTATATCAATTGAATAAGTTACACCTACGCAAATCAATATTTTTCGCCAAGATTAGATGACTAATTTATGAATGATTGGTCATTCGTTTTTTTTAATGCTATAAATACCACCAATCGTTATATAGTTCACTTAAAATAGACCCGTTATTAGAAGAAGAAGAACTTTAAATAGAAATAATCATGTACATACAATGTTCTCGCAAGATCTAAAGAAGTCAGACTTTCCATAAGAAATTAAGCTGTTAGAGATTGCCTAACATAGAATATTTTATGTGTTTAATAAACTAAGAAGGCTAATTAATATATTGATCAAATGCATACGTCATATTATCATCAACGTGCGGCAAATAGGATTTTTATCTCACTAAAAACAAAGACACAAAATTTAGGTATAAGTAATTTTTTACTTACTCTTTAAATTCATGTTTTTGTTTAACCCAAAAGCGAAGTTACATTTAACAAAAACTTAACATTTATTCTTTGAACCAATAATGTACTAAAAGATGAACGTAAAACCGAAAGTGTTCGTAATTGAATCAAGTTCGAGTATCGTGTTGATCCAAAAGTACAGAACGTTGGAGAAAAAAAAAACAAAAATAGACGCAAAGACCAGACGAGCTATGGCCTATTGTTCAGTGACACAAGATGTATGGGACGAGAATCGCGTGCTTGTAATGTACAGACGTGGGAGAAATGAAAATATGGAACATGTGAACCATGGTACAGAAAGCAATAACCATAGAAATAAATGTTTTAATGTTTCTTCGTTCAGAAGCGTCTAATTGGACTTTGATACAAACATGGACAGAACATATCTATGTAATGAAGTGTGGAACAAAGTTTTAATGGCGCTTGTAATTCCATATTAATTGGATGGTAGAGAATGTCATATATGAAAATCTTTTTATTCTTTGTTTAAAGGAGGTTTGATAAATATTACATTAATGGGTTATATTTATTCGTTTAGCACTTCGTTTACTAACAATTGGTAGATATTCATCGCTTATTAACCGACTGCCTCGTTTATCACTTCACCCGTGATACTCACGAACCATTTTTAACATTATGCATCCAATAATAATTAACTGCAGTCAAAGCATATTAAAGCACGGCCGTTAAGTCCACTCCCGGACGACAACTTTCAAAAACCTTGAGATACCATTTAGGATTTAAAAAACTAAACGCAAACATACTTACACGTGAAGTCATTAAACGAGCCAATTCTCGGAATTTGCGAGGTCAATTTAGATACACAAATGATGGCGACTCCTAATGCTACATCAAAATACTCCCTGGAGCCACTAATGGCCATAACCGTCAACGATCGCAAACAAATGGGACGAGATAAAGCGAGACAAAAAGTTTCGTCGTAGGAACAGGTTTCGCCGTGGCTCGGTGCATTGTAACGCGGGATTCAGCCCACATCCGGAGTAGCCAGGTGACGCACGTATCAGATGCTATACTATTATCTCAGGTGCGAGGTTCTTTTTTTTTAATCGTCACGAATGACCGCACTTAATGTATTGGATTTTTGCGAGTGTATAGAATTGCAGCTTGTTGTTGCACAATCAATTGAGATTACGAGTCCAAATATAGAAAATGTGACATTTATCCCATATGCAAATATTTTCAAGTTCGAAATTTGTGCCATTCTAATCTAACGAACTTGGAATGGGAGGAACTGCGGTCGCGGGACGAAGTGCTCATAATTCCATTCTAATTTAATGTGATCATCGAAATTCAGAGAAACACTAAATCAAATACAATGTTACAGAACTTGAACTTATCAATGGGCAGTTTCCGTTGGCGGACAAAAAATTGGATCAAACAAAACCAAAAACAACGAAAAAGGGATCAAAACACGAACCGATAGCAATCGAAGGGTCAAGTCCCGATTGAGATATCTGTCGGATAATAAGGATCGAAACAAAGTTGTTCAAATTCCCACGGTCATTTCACCTTGTTTTTTATTCGACCAAAAAATTCCGTGGTGCTCCATCGCCGGGAGCCATCTTGGACCGTACGCGCAATAATGATAGGGATCTGGGCAATTACGTTCTTATTAAATAATACTTCGTTCACAAGGGTGCGGTACTGTGAAAGTTGTTAAGATGATGTCATTTAAGCAGAAGAAACACGGTTAGAAGATACAGGTGGTCATCTCATCAGCATTCACCTGTATTGAAACGGAAATCCAATTAGTCAATGGAATAAAAAATCCGATTAATCGAATGGAAATCATCAAGTCATGGCAAATATTGCGTAAATAATTCGGTGATTTATGTCAAAACTGATAGTGGTTTGGCTTTGATATGGAAATGAAGAGGACGTAACTTTGCTGATATAAATGAGGAGCGCGAATTGTGTGGGGCTTTCTCAATTCTTTGAATCAAGCAGCTCTTGATCGCAATTCTAAGCCAGTAGATATTTAATCGAAATAGACTGATTTATAGAGCATTCAAATAAAAGAGATCTAGTCAAAACGGTCATGATAGATCCGCCCACACTTTCTACAAAGTTAGGAAACAGTTCTGAACTTAGCTTCACAAGAATGTGTTTCTGACTGATGTCTTTAACCACAAAGTTTTTATCTTCTTTTAAAATGTTACCTTTGTTAGAACAACAATCGTCTCATCAAAACACTCTAGCTTTTATGAAATTCTAGGAATTACTGTTGCAAGATAACTGATTACAGCAGTTTAAGTATTGTAACCGGCAGTAAATTGCAGAGTTGTTTTATTACAGATCGATTATTCGCTCCAACGCCCTCCTTGATCGGGATCCGTTCAGATGTTCTAGCTAGACCGGTAAACCTTTCTTTTGCGAAACAAATGGAAGCGAGTGTCCATACCAGCGTCTAGAGAATGTAATAAAATACACTTGAATACGCTTTACTTTCAATAATTGCAATCTTGCATTGAACATCTAAGAAAGTTTATTAGTTGTCCATTCATAGTACAAGCTTATGGCTTAGTTTGGAACTAGATGGCGCTGTGTGGCGTGTCTTGGGTTTATTTTTTTAAATAAATCAAATCATTAAAATGAGTACACAATTTAACTTTCTAGTAATAATTAGTTCACAAACATCATAGGCATTTCAAATTTTTAATCTGAGGGCACTATCTAGATTGAATTGAATTCAGCTAATTCAACTATTTCAGAACATTTTAATTCAACAACATGAACTATTTAAATTAAACTATTTCAAAACATTTTATAATTAAACAACATCTTACAGCCAAGTCGTTTATTCACCGGCCCTTTATTTTACGAAGCACTTTTTTCTCCTACAATAAAGTAATAAAATAAAGGCGCCCACACAATGCATCGCCTTCACAATTAAAAAAGGAAAAGTCAACATGGCCCGGCCACTCCGTGTCCAAGTTGGTTTTGTATTGCGTTTAACAAACAAAAGACGAGGGATTCGAGGTTGGGACGACACGGTGCGCGGGCGCAATCAAAGATGCCGCGGGATAGAGCTTATTGCGGCGAGACGGGACGTGAACAGGTGATTCAACTGACATTATTATAGAAAAAATATATTTTTAAACTTTAGGGTATTGATGGCAATCTATACAGATTTTTTCTATATCAAAGTGAGGAAGATCACGAAATCACTTGAAGTTAAACATTGTAGCTTCTGTGTATTGACCCATGCAAAATGGGTGTGGGTATTTGTTATTCACATTAATCAGTCACTGCTTTCTATATGCGACTTTTTAGTAACTGACCTAGAAAAGTTAACTAAAAAAACAAATACGTTAATCAAACACAATCCAATCATCTATTTGCAACCTAGCTTTCTCATGCGTTATCAATTCGAAGATAAATCTATGAATTGAAGTATCTCAAAACAAGTAAAATCGAAAATTTTCTTTCCATACATCAAGCTTTTTATGCATCAATATTATGACTAACCTATTAGTAGCCTTTAGACTGTTTACCTTTACTGCATCTTTTATATAGAAAAAAAAAGTGATGATAATAATAAATGATTCATTTCAACAGAAACAACTGTAGCTTTGGAAGAGATGTTTGTATAGTACTTACTCTAGGATAAGATCAACGTAGGTGATGCAGTCTGATATTTATTGTCCACCTTGCTAACCACGTTTTCTTCGAATTACATGCGCTTGCGCACGCAAACACTCATTAGCTTAGCTACCCACTAACCAACAACACAAAGTTTTGTCCGTATGTCCGGTACGTCGTTTGAATCAACACGCCGAGTTCTTATGCAACTCAATTTAACAACAAGTGTTAATACACTGTGCCCTGTCGATGCTAGCATTTCTATTTACAAATGAGAAATCTTTGAAGACTCGAGTCTTGATGTCTCAAAAACGTTAGAAACATGGAAATCTCTGAGTAACTTTTGCTCAAAGTATAGTATTAGGAACTTGGCTGACACGCTCCCTTTCGCTAGACTTATTATAAAGAAGATATTCTGAGAAGCTTTCCGTAGTAGATAGTATCTGAAAATTTACTTGAAATTTCATGATTCCGACTCGTAGAAGACTAAGAGTGCATACAGGCTAAAGAGAGACCGAGAAAAGAGTGTAATTATTAGAACTCTATTTTATTTATTAGATCTATGGCACGGCTGATTGAATCTGTCTAGGAATCACGATGGTACTGCCAGATAGGCTGTGAAGTGTACCGGTGTCGTCGATTTACAGTTAATCAGTGGAAAGGCAATTAAACCGTCATACAGATCGGATATTAGGGTTCAATATTTGATGTGACGTGTTCATTTGGACAAATTAGGGAGGGTATGTTGGTATCTCGATTAAGTCGATAACCGTGTACATATTTTTACTCACGATCTCCGTACGAAGGTATTTATAGAAAAAAAAATGATGATTTTGACTTTTTTATTAATAGTTTAAAATAGTTGAATATGTTATTGATACGTCTATATTTTCCAGAACCAAACATGTAGGGAAGTGTTACAAAGCTGATATTCTATAGTTTTATAATCCGAGATTCTACTTTAACGTCTTATATGTATTCACCTCACACACGAACAGATTTTGATTAGAAACATTTTTAAATTTTGCACGCTACGCTCTACGACTATTGAAGTAATTTATTAGGTGCGGCTGAATAGAAAACTGCCTTGACTTTCGCAAAAAAATGTAAGTAGGCACACTATAACTATAATATTCTAAGAACAATGGACTAGTATTAATACATGTCACTATCTATTCCCTAAATATTCGATAGAGTTATTATAATTTAGATATTGTCCGTGTGGTTTCCGCATTTAGAATGATAACTGATCAAAGTGTGATTAAGGCAAATCTCCCTAAAAGACCATTATCATTGGAGGTAACCTAGAGGGAAGTTTGCATGCTGATGATGATGATAAGATATTAAAAACAAAAAACGAACCCGATTAAAGCATTCCATCTTAAAAAGCCACATATCAATGTTTATATAATACTACCATTTGAGACACACGCCTTAAAATATTTATAGTGTAAGTCACTATTAATTTACTGTAATTAAGTCCAGTTATCTATCTTGAGGTGACACGAACCATAGCATAATTAAAGGCCTAACCTAGTGTGGGCGGAACGCGATAATTAAAGCACAAAAAAGCCATTACGACCTCAAGAGAATTCTCACAGCCATAAAGGAGTCTGCCCACTACACCGTATCATACCATGGCCGTGCTATGAACGTGTCAAGCACGGAAGGTAATACGATACGGCTTGCTTTGCCCACTGAAACGAGTCGACGGCGTTTAATGCCCGTATGATGCCCGTATGATGCCCGTATGATGCCCGTATGATGCCGGTATGGTGTCCGTATGCAACCCGTATGTTGCCCACCCGTAATTTGTGTGACTATTCATAGGAAGCCATAGGCATAGGCATTTAAGACGCGTTTATAACGGTCCTTATACGCGGTTATAACCCGTATTATCACCGTTTTGCTGCCGGCACGCATCGGTTTGGCACCGTCGCGTGCCGTGCGCGGAGCGTACCGCCACCGGCAAAATATTCTCGCCGACAATTCTGAACTGTCCGTGCATGGCACGCGACGGTGTTGGTCGGTGACGGAACGGTCTAATGGGCATCGTCTCATAGTTTTCAATACAAAGAATACTTTTTTGTCTGACACGTTCATAGCACGGCCATGGTATGATACGGTGTAGTGGGCAGACTCCTTAAGTTTGTTTTCGAGACAATTAAAAAGGTCACTTTATTAACGGATTTTACCGTGTACCTATAGTTCATTCGCGTTAAGAAAATAGTGACTCATCACCGACTGCCGGCCAAGCCACACCCCCTAGCCAATTAAAACGCTAGAAATTATAATTTCTAGCGTTAGCCACACCCCCTAGCCAATTAAAACGCTAGAAATTATAATTTCTAGCGTTAGCCACACCCCCTAGCCAATTAAAACTAGAAATTATAATTTCTAGCGTTTTAATTGGCTAGGGGGTGTGGCTTGGCCGGCAGTCGGGGATGAGTCACTATTTTCTTAACGCGAATGAACAATAGTATTTATTTTTAAGGCTGCAATATGTCAGAATTTTTGAAAAAGCTTCAGTTCTTTAGTGATCTCTTTTTATGTACTTAAAGTGGCAGCGCAGACGACAGACTATCCGCGATGCACTTTTTTGCAATTATATGCAGTGACGCACACGACGCGCAAAAATCTGTCGCTGATATTTCACAGACTCAACGCACACGACGCATGTCTTCGAATATACTTTAAATGTCTCAGACGCAGACTCGATTGCACAAAAAGTGTGCCGTCTGCGCTGCACCTAAGTACATCGTACGTTACTAGTATGATTTGGACAGCCTCTTCACGACTGGCAAAATGTAGCAAATAAGCGCGAGTTATGAAGATACTTAGAGGCTTTTGCCCAGCAGTGGGACAATAAAGGCAAAAAAAAACTATTTAAACTTGACCTCAACTCTCCTCATATTAAACGACGTTAGAACCTACGATGGAGTGCGCTTACCCAAGAAAAACCGATTCACTCTCGCCTTGAAAATCTGAAGATTATACTCGTATTTTCCATGGAACACGGACTCGGGGTAAATAATTCCATAGTTTAGCCTCTCGAACTATGAATGATAAATAATGGCGCTTTCAACAGTACGTATCAAATCAGTGCTTTAAAAATAAGGTACATATAGTAAAAACAACAAAAAAAGTAAACAATAGTGAGAATAATGACCATGAAAGCTTAAAACAGTACATAATTCAAAAGATTCTCTTGGTTGTAATAAAAAGGAACTCAAAACAGTTACTACCCCCCGTGATTTTCGCATTAATGAAACGGGATGTTGAGTTTAATAAAACTTAGCGGTACTAGACGGTTATTTGCAAAACGTTATTTTGGTTGACGCAATATTACGATTCTGGTCAAAGCTAAAGATTACCACTTTAAATGCTATGCTAGCGAGTTAAAATCTCATGAAATTGCCTTTAAACTTATAACAAGTTTTACATACGCAAATACCGATGTAGAAATGCTAACATGCACACTCAAGTAAATTATTATAGTAGCTATACTTGCTTGGTATTTAAGTAAAAGGTATTGGATTTGGTTAAGTATAATACAATATGCAGCGCATAGTAATGAACATGTCTGTATTAGTGTGTGTTTACCATTATAATATGTATTTATTTAGTACCAAAAAAATAGTATCTAAGTATGTTATTATTTAATTGATAGACAGTTGTCAAGTAGCCATAGTTTGACCTACGGCCGTATTCACAAACGTTACTATGCAAAACCTATAGGATTTTGGGCAAGCAGCCGTTAGTTTGGGGCTAGGTGGGGGGACTGTGTGGCCCAGGGTGGCATGTCTTGCGTTATTTATTTATTATTATTTCATTTATTTATAATAATTCAGCGATTTTCGTATGTTCCAACAAACTATCTACTCGTAATGTATCAACATGGAGATTAAAAAGTATAAGATTAAAAATATTAAAGTTCACGTTCACCTTGACATGTCTTCAACAAATCTTAGGACATAGTAAAGCCATTTTTGATATTGTAATGCTAATTACAAATAGTATTACGGATATCAAAATGACATCAGCAATAATATTAGCAGATTTGTTCACTAAGAATCAAGAAATAAAAACTGATCAATAAAAACTTTGATAGTTGGATTGTGTTGTGATTCCAATAATAAAAATTACTTTTTACCCAACGTCTTTTGCGATTCTTCTCTTAATGCAATCAATATTCTAGCAAGAAAGAGGATTTCGCAAAAAAAAAAGCTTTTGTCACAATCGATTCAACGAGTGGCGACATTGGGAGAAGCCAGCAGTGGCCTTTGTCCAGCATTGGACTGTGAGAAGCCAATGATGATGATGTTTCTTTCAAATAATGATGTTAGAACGCGCCCGTTCTAATCGCTTATGAAAATGAACTTTACGAAACAATCTGTCTGGTTCGATTTATAATTCGCCTCCAATGCAAATCGGATACTATTCATTTGTCAATACGTCAACGGAATGCAGGTGTGTAACGATTTGTGACGTGAGCAAGGACACGACCGGGAGTTGCGTCGAGGAGAAAAAAAACCAGCCAAGTCTAGCGAGTCGGACTCGCGCACGAAGGGTGCCCCGTACTATTGACTAGATTTTAAGCGTTTACCTGCTATAGTATTAAAATCATTTGATATCGGGCAAAAAGCGGCAAAAACTTACTTTTGTTGTACGAGAGCCCTGTCCAAATATTTTTTTAATTTTATTATTTAATATTTATTTAGTAAAAGTACATCCAAGGTTTTTGTGAATTTTAGAAGTGCCTGTTGCCATTAATATCGAGCAAAAAAAAACAACTCATCTAATATTTATTTTATGTTATAACGGCAACAAGCACACACAATTTGAAAGTTTCAACTGTCTATCGCGGTTCGTGAGTCGTGACATATAGCCTGGTGACAGGCAGACGGACGGACAGCATAGTCTTAATAATAGGGTTCCATTTTTGCCCTTTGGGTGCGGTACCCTAAAAAGCACATCAAACGTGTAGTCTACGGACACATCCTGTTCGTGTATGGTTACGGCGTTGAGGATAACAGTAAGGAAATTTGCGGGTAAGATTAGTATGGCACTTTTAAATGAGTATGTGCAGGAAGGAAATGATATTAAGTGTAGAAAAGAACCTTTTTAAAAGGCTTCGACAGAATTACCTTCATTTCCTGGCAAGCGGATGAGTCAGTCTTTCAAGAAACGAAAGTGAGATCGTATTCTCAAAGGTTGCGTGATTGGAAACTATAGTAAGAAGGAACATAGGTAATTGGATGCTGGACGATGAAAGAAGAAAAACAACATAAAGTTGTAATGATGAACGTAGGAGTAGTTTGTTACCATTTCTTACTAATTCTACTATTGAACTCCCCTAGTAAAAATTTCCGCAATTAAACATTAAATTTGGTCTGTGTAGCTGTATCACTCCGTTTTGGACAATAACTCCAAGAAATGAGTAACTGCCCATGTTAACTTCAGCAAATTTATACTACGACGCAAGACTTCATAGCATCACGTCGGATAAACTTTATTTACCGTCATTAATTCTATTGTGCCTTGGTACAACTGTTGTCTTGTTTATCGTCGTTATAATTGCTTTAGCCAGCCATAACGTCTGCTATTTCATTTGCGTGTATGCTTGTGTTTTATCCCTACATAAATAGGCAGGCTGGTTCTTTTTTATTGAAATCATTTTCTATTCCTTTTACGGCCATCAGCTACCAAAGATAAAAACGTCATCATCAAATCATTTTGTACTTTAAGATGCAATTTTTATGTTTGACTACATTCACATTCTAAGTAATCTTCTGAATAATGTAATATACTTATTGCGGATAAAATCAGGAAAAATATGAAAGGTGAAAATATGAACGCCAATTTCGGATGACAACTAATTTATTCTTATAAACAAAACATCAAAAAATATCAAAAACCAATGAGTCGGCAACATGGCGCCCCCCGTGCACAGCACTAATTAGGAAGCCGACTATAAACAGACGTCGAGTTGGCCACCACTGCCAGCCGCTTCACAGGTCGCCGATGACGATGTCAAGTCAACCACCCGGGTAATGTCATCCTTGCCCGGGTGAGCGCGTACCACCCGCCCTCTGGGCCAGGTGCCGCGTGGGAGGTTGCCGTCTGCCACAAAAACCAAAATCTCCCACTTTGACGGGAGCTGGAGCTGGCGACGCAATCTGTGGACGTGGGGTTAGCTGTGGCAAATATTCCTTAACCCATCTGTGCCAAAAATGATCAGCTAAGCAAAGACCCCTACGCCAGCATACTCGACGAATAAGGTCTGCGTCGTCAACCCGCGCCAGGTGGTGGTACGGCGATGAAGTGCCTAAGAGGAAGTGACTGGGAGTGATGGCTTCCTCGCCGTCCGGCTCGTTGGAAACGTGCGTCAGGGGACGCGTGTTGACCAGCGCCTCGGCCTCTAACATATTGTGGTAAGCCACGACGCGCGATGAATCTTCGTAGCGCCATCATAGCGGAGTCCGTGGATAGGCTCGCAACAGTTTCCAGGTGCGCGGCACGTACTGTCGGGCACGTAAGAAGGGCGACCCAACGTTTCTCCACTCGTCGGCCGACGGAGACAGATACAGGACCGAAGCAATCTAGCCCAGTGAAGTTGAAGGGGAGATACAGGACCGAAGCAATCTAGCCCAGTGAAGTTGAAGGGGCGCTGGAACGCAGCCATCAGCTCGATCGACAGGTCCCCCATGGGTGGCGAAGCTGGTGTGGATCTTGAGACCACCAGACATCTCTGGCAGGATCTCGCGGCTCTCTTCACTGCTGGGCGAAAATGTAATAGCGCTGGCGAAGCTCATTTACCACAGTTTCCAAATTCGCGTGTGCGCATTTCTCGTGGTAGTGCGCTATAAGAAGCTGCACGATCTTGTGCTTAGCGTCTAGGACGATAGGGGTATGCGTAAAGCTTTCTGCCGTCATGGCATTAGTGAAAGGGGTATGCGTAAAGCTTTCTGCCGTCATGGCATTAGTGAAAGGGGCATGCATAAAGCTTTCTGCCGTCATGGCATTAGTGAAAGCACCGGTTCTGCCTCTCAAGCGTAACAAACCGTTGACCCGGCACAAGGATAGCTTACTTATACGGCTTTTCTTATTAACAGGGAGGCCCGCTAACAAGGCCCCATATTCTTCCTTGAAAGCGTCCACCTGAACCTTTATGAACAAGCTCTCCTCGGCCACTTCCAAATCCCTAGCGCTAATGAATTTTGAATTTGTATGCGGGAAATTATTTAACAAAGACCGAAATAATTTACAAGCCAGATGTGTGCGAGCGGTAGCACGTAGTAACCGAAGCCACTTACTGAAATGAGTGGCGTCTGCTACTACCGGTGAAGGTAGTAAATGTGCAGAGTCTACAATCACACCTACCTGTTCCGGTTGACATTTCAAGTCTTCCAATACAGGGAGGTTTGAAATAAGGCTTAACGGGCCAGTCACTAGACTGAATGTAACTACGTACGCATCGGCATATAAAATATAAATAAATATGATCTATCCTTACGAAATTTAATAACTCTAACTACACGGAATTTTGACGGCTGATAGATATCGCCAAAGGAGTCCGGTTTCAAAATAACCCGACGACAGCCGACGTGTAGTCTTGTTTAAAATGTCAATGGCTCGCTGATCGTCAATGGAATTATAGACTTTCTTTATAATACCAATAGAGTCTAATTTAAAATGTTCTTTCAAATAAAATTCCAAAGACGAATCAGTAGTGTTACAAAAATTGATTCTTTCACCAAGCGGCGTACATTTGCTGGTGAAACAACCATAAAGCACCCAAAACAAAGCTGTACGAACCGCTACCGGTTGAGAAGAGGTGCCTCGCACCGTAGACTGCGAAATGGTTAGCGGCCAATTGTCAGCACCGATGATTAGCATCGGCTTGGCATCCTCATAGCAGAGGAGAGGGTTGGAAAAAAAAGACAAGAGAACCTCTTTGTGCTTAAGAACGCAGGGGACGAACACTTTATTAGGCGGAGCCGGCGTCGACACTACAGTAGGCGCGAGGGAAAGCGCGCGGTCGCCCACCGCGGCGTACAAGCCGTCGGTGCCGTGTGCGACCACGCGTCCACACCTAGATGCCGGCGCAGAGGGCTTCGTCGCGTTCAAAGGTGCCGCGACGTGATAGGCAGGTCTCGGAGCATATTGCTGCTCATGTCGGAGTCGAAAAGCAGGCGGGGCCGGCGTCGACACCGCAGTCTCAGTGCAGGTCTCGGAGGGTTTTCAGGAGGGGTCTCATGTCGGAAGGGGAGAGCAAGCGGGGCCGGCGTCGACACCGCAGTAGGCGCGAGGGAAAGCGCGCGGTCGCCCACCGCGGCGTGCAAGCCGTCGGTGCCTTGTGCGACCACGCGTCCGCACCTAGATGCCGGCGCAGTGGGCCTCGTCGCGCTCAAAGATGCCGCGACATGAGAGACAGGACTCGGGGGTGCGTGCAGCGCGTGTCCGCCCGCCGCGACGGATACACCGGCGGCGCTGGGTGCGGCCACGCAATCGCCCTCGTTGGGCCCCGTCACGGTGCAATCATGGACCTGCGGGCAAACCGACAGATTTGAATGTGCACTACTTATCACGGACTCTACCCACCTCTGCGTTCGTGACTTGGTCTTGGAGCTGGAGCTCTTTAAGGCTGCTATCTGTGCCTGCAGCTCTAGCTCGGGGACTGCGCGCTCGCGCTCGGCGGCACGCTCGGCGACTTCGCGCTCGCGCTCGGCGGCGGCACGCTCGGCGACTGCGCGGTCGCGCTCGGCGGCACGCTCCGCCGCTAAGCGGTCACGCTCCGCCAAAATATTGCGGATAAAATCAGGAAAAATATGAAAGGTGAAAATATGAACGCCAATTTCGGATGACAACTAATTTATTCTTATAAACAAAACATCAAAAAATATCAAAAACCAATGAGTCGGCAACAATACTCTTAGTATGTTTCATATCCAATCTACTACTTCAATAAACAGTTTAGTTATTTATTGTCATACTATGCCCTATTCTAATTACATATAGGTAAGTAGGAAGGATTTTATATCAAGGAGTATGATTTAACTTCTCCTAGAATTACGAAAATTTCTAATCTCAACAAATAGTAATTACGTAATGATAACATTAATTCACGCATCGACTATAATGGCTATTGAAAACCTTTTCAAATCTGGGTAGTTTAAGTATGCTCTTTAATGATCTCCAGATGTTCACAAGTTTACTCCAATAACAAAGTAGGTAGATACTTCATAATCATAGTCAAACCCGATACACTAAAACATTCTTCCCAAACAACTCATAAACCATTCGTGGTCTACCTTAATAAATTAACTGTCTATTTGACAAACTTAATAATGCAGTTTATCTGATAAATCGTATATCAAAGCGAACGGAACTAGAGTCATTAGCATTCAAAATGAGTGTCCATAGATTCCTGCAACATTACAACTTGTCAAAACATACCTGCAAAGCAGATAACCTATCGGTCTCTGACTTTGTGCCTCTGGCGTTACACGTAGCATACATTGAATTATATCATCACTAGCTGTGCCCGCGACTTCGTCCGCGTGGAATAGAGTTTCATCCCCTATTTTTACCCCCTGGGATGGGGGTAGAATTGATCAAAATCCTTTCTTAGCGGATGCCTACATCATAACATCTACCTGCATGCCAAATTTCAGCCGGATCCGTCCAGTGGTTTTTGGGCTGTGCGTTGATAGATCACTATGTCAGTCAGTCAGTCGCCTTTGAATTATATATATGTATTTAGATTATCATCAACCTATCGCAGTCCACAACTGCACATAGGACATAGCTCACCGGATTAATAAGCTGAAGTGGCAGTGGGCTGGCCACATTAGCCGCAGAACCGATAACCGTTGAGGTAAGCGAGTTCTGGAATGTAAACCGCGTCTCGGCAAACGTAGTGTAGGACGCCCTCTGGCCAGGTGAAGTGACGGTTTGGGCAGGACGGCTGGCAAGTGCTGTTGATGATGATGATGATACGCTGCTCCCTGTTATTCCATTAGTCGTCTTCTACGACATCCACGAGATGGACAGTACATCCTAGTGTTTATGAATAAAATAGTCATTAAACTAATATCGGCTTCCTACCCTGACTACCCAATGAAATGATGGGAAATTATTATAGTATGTAATGTAAGAGGAAATTATTAATTTAACTCTGCACAGCAACCAATTACGTATGCGATTTTATAGTTTCCATAATCTTGCGCATCGTCGTGAGGAGAAAAATACAGTGTGCGTAATACATCGAATCTTTTAAATCCAGATAGTATATCTGGATAAAAGTAATGCATTAATGTAATTTAGGATCATTGGAAGAGACAATTTCTTCCTGTGCGGATATTGAAGTAATTTAAATTGATATGTTGCGTAAATCCGTACTATTGAAGAAATATAAGGAAATAATAGTTATTAGAGACATAATTATGTGTTAATAAGAGTACACCTGTAGGAGGGTGGTAAACCTTGGCTTGAGAAAAAGTGGTTTGTATTATTTGGGTCACTTTAAGCATTCTCGCTTACAGTGCGGAACATTCAAAGTATTTCAAAGTTCCAACACTTTCGATTTTAGGTTGGTTCAATTAAAGGGTACTGACTTTTTAAATGTCCCGGGTCTAGTTGTTCTGAGAGACGCCGCCATCATCAGTCATCATCTGGTACTTATATAAATACAAAGGCAACTAAAATTTCATATAACATACCTACGATTCCCCATCTCAAAGCAAGAAGACCGCCTAAATTGTACTAAAAAATGAACTGAAATAGGTAAAAAGTACTTTTGTAAAGAGTACATATATCCATCTATCTATCTATCCATGTCATGACATAACGGATCATTCATTCAAATAATCTTTAAAATTAAAATCAGTTAGACTTCAAAATCTAGTTACAGGATAATACCAATTTACACTCTTAAACAATGGCGAAATATCTTCGTTAACTCTACACGCGAGATAGTTTAAATTATAAAAAAGTAAACTCTAAAATCACATATCAAAATAATGAGGTAAAAGTCCGTCCTCACACTACTTAATGTCCTCGCTTCGTGTTAAGGCCGACAACTATCGAGCCTTTGTCTACATTCCTATTGTCGTACACCACGTACAACAACTCGTTCCGTTCTCGAATGCAGAACGTGTTTGAGAAGCCCGACACCTGACATTGAGGTATACCCTCGAGGGTACGGCCGCACATCAGGGTACCCAAATCTGATATATATATCGAACAAGCGACCCGCTTCGGGTATTTCAGATAAAAATAAAATTCATTGTAACCCAATGAATGTGGCTCAATTGGTAGTGACCCCTGCCTTCTGAACCAAGGGTGCGATATCTACTCGGGACAAACATTCGTGTGATGAACATTTGTGTTTGTTTCGTGTCTGGGTGTATTGTTTTTATTTAAGTATATATTTGTGGTACCTTCGTTGTTCTGATACCCATAATACAAGTGCTTAAGCTACTACTTTGGGATCGGAGCAATGTATGTGATGTTGTCTGATATTAATTATTTACTATCTTAAAATAGAGAATTTTTTAAATCGGCACAGTAGTTTTTGCGTTAATTCATTACACACAAAATACAAAAATACAAATATTTTACTCTTTATAAAATTAGTGTAGATAATGGACTTTATGAATTGGGCATTTAGTTGAAAATTGTTTGAGGCTTTTGACAGATGGTGGTAGGCTGTGTACGCTGTCATCTTTGACAGATGCACGCGTCGGAAATACCGCAAGTGGTAAATGGTGTTGGCACGATTGTCAACTCCGATGTGTCATCCGTAACTTTCAGGTTTTAGATGAACGAGTCGATAAATTAGAGGTTTGGAAACTTACCGATAATTTATTCATATGGATACGTATCGCACGTATGGTTTAACAAATCTGTTGTCGATACCAACATAACTGTTTTGGACACTGCAATGGAATGCGGAGAACCGTCTATGTTAAATGAGAGGAAGTTATAGGCCAGTCGATTAATATTTCTTTAGGGTTCCGTAAAAAGGATAAAAAAGGAACCCTATTACTTAGACTTCGCTGTCCGTCTGTTTGTAACCAAGCTGTAAGAACCGCGATAGCTAGACTGTTCACAAAAACGCGCGTTATACGCACAGAAATCTGTTGAATAAAATTCATTAATTCTGTCACTGCGTGTAATGTTCACAAAATAATAAACAGTTATAATTATTCGCCTATTATCTCATTTAATTAAATACTTAATTATAGCTGTAGATGACGAGATTGGGAGACATAATCATTAGGCATGATTGATTAATCATACTCGGATATATGTTTCTTGACCCACAGACTGCAAGGGCACGGGTTGAAAGATTTAATACAAACGTTGAACAATTTTGCTGTCATGTTGATAAGTGCTTACGTAATGTAATTAATGTGAGTGGCAATTTAACGTCATCGTAGAGTCAGCCGCTCTCTGAGGAAGGAAAGGCTTACATAAATCGTCATCATCCTGCAAACGACCACTACTGGACATAGGCCTCCCCCAATGTTTAGTGTATGTAAGGGAGCGACCTATCATCTTTTCGCTCCAAGCCAACCTCATCTGCCCGTGGTGCATCCTGCTGTATAACAAACGAGGCGCTGGCAACCGACAGGTGGCGGTATAACTATCACAATTGAAGGCGTAGATATATACCACAGGCCGATGACGGGCAGCAGCGTCACCGGAGCGTGAAGCTACGCCTTGCGATCGCCAACCCGCCGGCCCAGCGTGGCGATTATGGGTATATCCTCCAGATGTTTGCCCTAAGTGGCGAACAACTGGAGAGGCCTATGTCCAGCAGTGGGCTGCTGATGTATAGGCGGATGATGGTTATGAATGTGTAGTGTCATTTGGGAGTATTTGCCTTAGTTACCACACTTGGCAGGCGAGTTGGTGACCGCAGTAGGTTTTATTTGTACCCACGTAAACGCTGCTGCCCGTGTCCAAATATTCTCTGCGTAGTCTTCTTGAGACGACCCCTAGATGGCGTGGATGGATGGGTATTCTAAATCCGGAAACCACACGGGCTGTTCTCATATACAAAAACGAATTTGTTTTGTATCAATAGCTATATGCGTCGCGTCACCAATTATTATATATAGTTATTTATTACAAATAATGTTTATTGTTTATGCAATGAAATGTAGTCTGGAACCAAAACATACCAGTCATACCCAGCCACTCCCCGTACACAACTGAAAAGATTACTAGCGAACAAAGTCAAAGCTCGCATACAACTTAATCTGAATTTATTACATAAGTTCCGCATTTCGTATAACGCAAAGATACATTATAATAGCGGTCACTTGGGAAACGTTATTGGTTTCACAAACTGTCCAGTGACTGCCACCTACTTAGAATATTTCGATTATGACCCTATAAGTAGAAAATAAACCTCTGAACCGGCCATTGCCTGTAAAAGGGTTAAGTTGGTGCCTTACGTCAACATTACGGAATATCTAATAATTTAGTTTGAGTCACGACGTGAAGTGAACCGCGGTAATAGCGAAATCATTATCACCTCCAACTGTTATTTTAGACATTTAGATAAATTTCGCGTGCTATTTTAGTTAAAAGTCTAACAAGCAATTTGGGGAACTAACTTTCCGAAAGCGTAATCATATTAAAACTGCGGCGTGCGAGTGAGTTCTAGTCTGACGTAATTTGAGCCGTATTGCCTACACTTTGCCTCATGATGAGCTAAATTTAAGACAATTGTAGCAGGTAAAACCAAAGGGTTTCCACGAGGCGGGGCTGGACGGAGCTAACAGACAGAAATTCACCAATGACATTGCGCAAATCACGCATCGCAGATGAAAATAGTGTGCTTCACTTCATTGGAACACTATTTTTCTAGTTCATCACGAGTAAGTACTCGCATGCTTCTTCAAGTGAGGTAAAGAAGATCGTCTTTTGTTTATGTTCTATCCGCATTGTTTGTGCACGCTTCTGATTTAAAATATAAATACTGGAAATTTAAATTTAGAATAAAATTAGAATCCTTGACATGTACCTATACGCCTGAAAACTTTTAATTGAAATATTATGCCAAACTCCTTTGTAATCCAATCAGTTTAGTGCACGGAGCAAATACATATATACATAGTATACTAATTTACGTCTTTCGAATGCAATATTTTAAAATCAATAAAATTAAGATAATCGAAATCATACCAAACTTATCTTATTTAATGGTTTGTATGACAATACTTGCTGTCATTGTAACCGATCGATCAAACGCACACTCGATAGATTTGTTTGTTAATTTTAATAGGCATAATAATATTAATATACATATTTCATTATACAATATTAATCGTTCAGTTATCTAGTGAGTTGCTCGTACCTCTAAGCAGTGACTGTAGGCTAAATACTAGATTTATGGCGTACAATCGAGATCAAAAGTCATGTCAAGTTGAATAAAGCATGTTCAGCCTAAAGTTAAATCCATAATTCCTATCAAAGGCTTAGGGGATAGAGGTCGAAACCTTTGTTGCAGGCACTCGCTATGAATATGACGTATAAATACTTAGGTATAAATTGATTCTGTATAACTGTTGTGGCTGCAACCATACATACATTACATATTATATGTGTAATTCAAATGCGGATAGGGAATGTGAATCTCCCTACTAAAATTATAAATGCGATTGTTTGTTTGGATGGATCACACAAAAACGATTTTAATGAAACTTGACATTAATATAGCTCATACATCAGATTAATTCATGCTATAATTTATAAGGATACATTATTCACGCGGGCAAAACCGCGGCTCGCAGCTAGTTTTTATAAACCTAATTAAATGCGTAGCGCTTGACCCCAAAACGCCTAATATTAGGCGACGTAAGTCTCTCGTCTTGAAAATATTGCGATACCTATATACAATTACTAGCTGTGCTCGCGACTTCGTCCGCGTGGAGTAGTTATTTTTTTCTACATTTTAATAGCCTAAAGCCTTCCTCGATAAATGGTCTTAACACAAAAAGAATTTTTCAATTCGAACCAGGAGTTCCTGAGATTAGCGCGTTCAAACAAACATTCAGCTTTATAATATTAGTTTATATTTATGGTTCCTTTCCTGCTTTCCATCAAGCAAAAGAAAGCCACTATGCCAATATAAAATAAAATTTCACGCTAAATTAGTAGACCTCGCAAAAAGTTGAAAAAAAAAAACTACAACCTGGAAATGAGCGCTTATTGGAAGTTTAAAATAGCGCGATTAGCACACAGAGTATGCGTACACATTATTAGCAATTATGTAACCAGGTTAATTCACCCTATTACTGCAAAAAATGTTTAGAATTTCCGCGACGTAACTTATGGTCTAACTGTTCTAAGATAAACGCATCCACCGAATGACATTTAACGAATCTCACCAAGAATGTCGTAATAAAACGCGCAGTGTACGTTGCATCGTGATTTTAAGCTAATTATCCAATTTGTCATCCTCCATTCACGCTACAAGTCTCTCCGCATACACGAATGTGCAACGTTACATGATTTAGAACTCTGTGACATTGAAATAAGGACAATTTACAACTTGTAAGAGCCGGCATAGATCAAATTCATTCCCAGAGTTGACACTTTGGATAAATTAGACCCTACGCCCTAGTTGTTAAAGACACGAGCTTTTATAATAGCATTCCTAACGGTTTTGACAACGCAATTATTACTATAACAAACCACTTACCAGTTTAAATGCCAACACAATCAATCCAAGGTCTAGAGAGATATGAAAGTGGAGAAATAAAATAGTGGTTGAAAACAAAACCTTCAATGAAACTGCAAATCGTAATAAACTACATTCTTTAAAAAATGCTCTCGAACAATCTCAATCTTTCGTTCTGGGATACCCACAGATGACGTCACACACAACAAAATTCAAAGAATTCATCATGACAGTTAAATTAGAGACTAAATTGACAATTAAGAATTACTTCCCTACTACTTTGTAATAAACAGGTAATTTAAAATAAAAGCCGGACTGCATAAAGAAATAGCCATACTTAAACAAAACAGAAAAAGCAACCTTTTTCAACGGTCAAGAAATCATAGGACCTCCTCACAGTCGGGAGCTATTTAGGTATAGACAAAATTTGAAGTGATTTCAATATATTTTGATAATGCGAGGTTTCCGGATCTCTTTGGGTGAGCGCTGGATCGGCAGCCGAGGGATTAGGGGGGGGCAACGCGCATACCCTTGGTATTGCAGATTGCAGGCGTCCATAGGCCACGGTAACCGCTTAAGATTAAGCGAGCCGTAGGCTTATTTGCCACCTCAGTGGTACAAAAAAACATGGACATACATATACATACTCTCGAAAAACATTACCCTCCTTTCTTCGGCAGTCTGGTAATAAAAATTCTCCGTCTCCTTTATTCCTCTAAGCTTTTAGTGCGCTCTTGAACCAATCCTCAAACTCGAAACTGCCCTATTAGAATACCAGAATAGAAAAAGTACCGTTCTAAGCACTACAAAGTTTCTTACGAAGGACCCGTACGTAGTAAAGTTATCTAAACTATCTCGGTAATGATAGACATACGTAGAAAATGGCCGGGCCATCACGTTGGCTTGTTAACATTTTTCCTCGACGAATAAGGCCTTTATTGCCTTGTCTTAAAGTTGTTTGATAACAATTTTATTCGAAAACCCATAGAGGCTGGTAGTTTTTTTGCTGGGCGTTTTGATAATTCGTTTCACTCTGACTCATTCGGATAGGTATTCGTGAGCCCTTGGTATATTGGTTTATATTATGTTATTGGATGTTACTTTAGAAATGAATTCAAAGACTGGAATGAGTTTCCTTATAACATGGTACCTATTAAAGATTTTGGTTAAGATGACTAAGAATGTCTGACACGGACTGCCTAAGTACCTATATTTTTAATGACATTTCACTCAACTAGTGTGACTGATCAATAGGCTATTAATAACAGAACAAAAAAATAGCATTTCTTTCATGCCATAGTGTTGCCTAATTCTGAAATGTCGTCATCATCAACCTATTGCAGTCCACTGCTGGACATAGGCCTCTCTAGGTGTTCGCCACTGAAGGCAAACATCTGAATACCCATAATCGCCACGCTTGGGCAGGCGGGTTGGCGATCGCAGGGTGTAGCTTCTCGCTCCGGTGACGCAGCTGCCCGTCATCGGTCTGTGGTATTTAGCTACGCCTTCAATTATGATGGTTATATCGCCACCAGTCGGTTCCCAGCGCCTCGTTCGTTCGGCAGGATTCACCACGAGCAGGTGAAGTTGTCTTGGAGCGAAAAGATGATGGGTCGCTCCCATACGTCCCCTAATAACAGAGATAAAAACTATCGATAAATAATTAAACAGTTGATAATTCGGCAACACTAAACACAACAAAGGCAGAATTCGCAAATTACTTCATTAATTTTAATTGTCTCGGGAATAACCGCATTTTAAGTGACACAGATATTTTTGCTTTTTGCTGGTGTAAGCATGAGGCGATTTGGGAATATCTATTTCCATAATGGAAACTTGAAAGGAATGCTTTTGAGTTAATGACTACGACTACTTATATTTCGCCGACGCGACGACGCCGCGTACGAAATATGTACAGTACCTACTTTACATTAGGCTATGTAGACATGTGATACCTAAGCAAGAATATGTACATAGTAGGTACGTAATGAACCTATTTTGCATTTGATACTCTGTTCTCAATTCAGCATTTCGTTTGTTGTTCATTTAGATTCTTAACTGCGATAATTTTTTGTTTCGTTTCCTCAGAATCTTAAAAACAAATACTTTTCTTACGTTGCTTGCTAACTGCAATGATGAATATTCATGGCCGAATGTAAGAAACACTTGAATGTTATCTTTTTTTTTTTTCGAGTTAGTATTGGAGTTGTGATGTGACACGTTTTAATACGTCAATACAAAAGTGTATTATCGGATACATATAAGAATAAACCTTATTATAACATCGCATTAAGCATGAAAGTCATCCTACAATACGCCAGAACGAACCGTGACTAATTCTAAGTGTCAGACACAAATTTATAATCACCCACATTGTTATTAAATAGGTATCACGAACTATTTGAATTGAATATAGTGCAAGGGCAAAATATTGTATTGAAAAAAATGGCCTTATCTGTCAGATATAGAAAGGACTGAGTCAACTGCGTGCATGACGATTACTAATTAGCCGGGTAACTTGTAACAATAAAAAATAATTAGGCGGTGTTTACAGCTGTTTAGAGTTAATGCGATTAATTAAAAAACATAATGGTGGAAGATCAATCCTAACAGTCGTACCTACGACCTACACTAATGAACTAAAGGCATAAATTAAACGGTCACTTAAATTATCATGTTTGGTCCTAATTTCTTTTTTACAGTTTATTTTAAAAAGAGAATCCTGCCAGTACTCGGTAACAAAATGCCAATTCGTATAACCATGAATAATAAAACCTCTTCGAACATTATGCCCTACTAGTATTTCAAATATGGTGTTACAGCCGGTAAGGTATTAATAAATAACCTCTCCGATATCTTTTTTCACATTAAATGTACTGGCTACTTAATACCTTTTCTGTCTGTGCACTTAAGTTTTTAACGATGCAGCGATGGGTTCTATTCGCCTGTTTATAACGATGACATCAGGCGTACCAACATCTTCGTTTTTAGTAAAAATACTTAAAACTTGTTTCTAACGATGCACATGTTTAAAATATATAAATAGTCTATCTTGTATTATTAGTTTCTTAATGTTCGGAGCATCAAAATGATATCTAATAATATTCTACAATGAGTGCAAGTTAATCAACCGAGATTGGAATTATTTTCATTTCTTAATTTGGATAAAATATTACAGATCCTACATTAAAATAACGGTAAAAAAATATGGCGACCTGTCACCTAATTATTTATAGTTGTAAAATAGTGACTTTAAGTAATGCATTTTTTTATTTTTATCTAAAATGACTGTTCTAGAAAACTTTTATATTATACCTATATTGAACTTAAAACCAATTATATACGTATTCTTTATTTTTAACTTTATAAATAATCTACAAGTCTACAAAAAATTTAATTCCAAGCTTGAATGTATGTATGCTGGTGCCTTATTTTACAAGTGGTAAAAAATAGAAAAAAAAATATACCGCTAAAACCAACTTCGAAATGTTCCATCAACTGCACCCTACAATTACGAAACTACCATTAATAATCATGACATCATGCATATTCCGCATCTTTGTTTTTAGCGAAATAACTGGCAACCTGTTGCAAAAGATGCAGTGCCAGTCGTAAGAACGAATAAGGCCGGGTCTACACTACAACGCTAACATAACTTTGTAACCATAGAAAATAATACCTACCTATTTGATCATTTTTTATAGGTGTCTAGGAGTTGACTAACGGACTTATTCACATTCCAGCTTCTGTACGAAGGTGGTATGGTTTAGCCCGGCGACAACAGTGACACTCGGCGAAGCAACCGTGAAGTAACTTCGATCGCGTTTGTGAATCAGTCGGTGTATAGCCAGAGTTATATTTCAGGCCAGTATGGCAAGTGATTTGGTAACTTGTCCGTTCCGGGTGTACTCAAAATTCACGCTCACGCAAACCGACTGCCGTTTTACAAACCACGCACTATTACAATCTGGAGACACGTCATCATCAACAGTCTTTCGCAGTCCACTGCAGGAATATAGGCCTACTCCAATAGTTCGCCACTATGATCGATCTTGGGCTACGCGGCCCAATATGGTATTTTTTACATTTCAATGCCTTGTTCAACTTTAACACCACAATTAGAAGGTAGGATGACATTATAATGGCCATAACGACAATATAATTTAACCCGTCGATGAACAACGAGTGTGAAATCTTGAGTCACGCTATATATAAATCTAGATAGCTAAATCACACAAATCCGTTCCACCCTCAATACATTTCTGTGCCGGCAACCTGTTGCGAAAGACGCTATGTGACTCGTAAGGTCGAATAAGGCCGGGTGTTCACGACGCGAACTTTACTATTGTAACTGTCTGTGGCCGAATTTATTACGTTGTGTTGCACCGAAGAAACTTGTTCGGTTGGCTGTCATGTGCTCACTGCTCGCTTACTGTTAAAGGTTGCGTTTTGTGGTATTGAAATGTCAAGATGAACTGTTGCAATGCGCGACGATAAGGCTTCGGAATTTTCGCTACTTCTGCCGTACTTGGTTGGTTGTCTGTTGGAATGACTATCCGAACCTGCCCTATGGTGTTGAAGGTGATTTTTTTCTAAGCCACGGCATTTGAATTTGCGGATAATATCAACGTATTTAATAAACAATGCTTCTGAATTGTTTTAAAGTACATTATGCCTTGTCTTCGCTACGCTTTAAAGATCTACAAGTAGATTATAATGATCATATCGACAATAGAATTTAACCTGTCAACGAGTGTGAAATCCTTACATCCTGCCTTACTGGTAAAACAAAACAACTGACAGGTGGCAACTGACAGCTTATTTCTTTTTTCGCCATCAGGCGTAAGAAAGCCATTGGGACAAGGCGTAAGGAAGCCATTGGGACAATGGCTTCCTTACGCCTGATAAAAATTAGTGCTTATATGAAATGATCAAGAACTATAATAAAGTCTTAAAAAAATGTGCAGTAAGATGTGCAGGCATCCGCAGAAAACCAGCGTCGCAGCGCTTAGCGGCACCGCGACATATGCTGAGCGGAGACCTTTTAGGTACTTACTGTTATTTACAGTTTATTGTGCTCCTGTGTATTTTTGGGTACCTAATAAACATTTTTTCTTTCTTTCTTTCTTTCAAAAAAAAATTATTAGTTGCAAATATTTACGTACGCTCGTGTTAACAGTTCACTAGAAAAATTATGGAGGCAGCTTAAGGTTGGTTTACTTGGCTAATGTGAATTTGTACGTCTCATAATTCAACATTTTGTAATACGTTATGTAGTGCCTGTTCAACAACGTCGTAATATATGGTAAACAAGACAATGAACACATAACATTCTTAGGCTCATGAAATGTTTTCTACTTGGTGCGGTGACGGGTTAAATACAAATCACCGCGCTATCATAACGATTGTTGAGATCAGTCGTAGTCATATTCGAAAGATCTTTCGAAACTTGATTCGGATTTGCATAAAGCCATTAGCCGGATCCATCCCGAGCGCCAATTAAATTCGTATTAAGTGTTTGATGATGATGATTGGACAACAGAACGAAACGAAAAGTTGGATTCGTAATATTATGAACGGTTGAATTACCAGATTATCCACATTAAGTTTCAATATTCGTGCATCGACTGCGAACATAAGTGTCGACTAATTGATATTTTTTGCCGAAACGAGTTTAAATCCGGAATAATAATTAATACAAAACAAAATTATTACCACCGTTAAAGGACTTTTGATTGCAGAACTACAAATGTTAATAGTTATTATAATAGGCGGGATCGGATCCGACATGAGATGATCCGACAGAGAATCAAGGCTATCGACATAGCTCACCGGATTAGTGAACTGAAGTGGCGGCCATATCAGCCGCAGAACCGATAATGTTGGGGTAAACGAGTTCTGAACTGGAGACAACTTCTCAGCGAACGTTTTGTAGGGCGCTCTCAGGCCAGATGGAGTGACGATTTGCGCAAGATGGCTAACAATTGGAAATGCCTGAAGATACCAGCACTGGACTGCCAGAAGCTGATGATAATGATGATGAATAGTTTTTTAACTGATGAGTACCTATTATGCATGGGTATTTTCGCTCTGTTATGTCATATATTAAGAACTAGCTGTGCCCGCGGCTTCGCCCGCGTTCATGTAGGTGTGTCACAGAAGTGTTTATTATGCGTGTTCCTATTCCATCCTGCTCCGTGACTCGATCTCTTCGCCGACCTACATATCCCGAACACTATAACAATCTCGAACCCTAACCCGCCACTTGTCACGATCCCTCTCTCCTCTCTGCTCCGTATCCTATTCCGTGCGTTATCCCGATCGCTATTCCCGCCCTTCCGTGATCCCTTTCATAGTCCTTATGCCTAATATTCCCGATCTTTACCCTGATCCCGATCCCGATAGCGTGTTTCAGAAACCTATCAAATCAATCAATCAACAGCCTTGGTCCGTCCACTGCTGAACGCAGGCCTCCTTTAATTCACGCCACATTTCTCTATCCCGGGCTTCCCCCATCCAGCAACTGCCAGCAGTTTTTCTAAGGTTATCCGCCCAGCGGGTTGCGGGAGGTACTACACTACGTTTGCCTAAAGGCGGTGTCCACTCCAAGATTCGTCTGCTCCACCTATTGTCGGCTCTGCGGCAGACGTGACCAGCCCACTGCCACTTCAGCGTAATCCTTCGGGCTATGTCGGTAACTTTCGTCACATATCATGTTCCTAGGTTCAGTAGTTAATATTTTATATAGGTACAAAAGTTTAGCTTCGAAGTTCCCGTTCCGTTCCGTTCGAATTTCGGGAATTCCGTTTGTAGAAAAATTCCACTGATAATTCCACATAATCTGAAAGTATTTATTTACACAATCCAATTACAAACACTCATTCAACCAGAGAGAGGAAAAGTAATAATCGGCAGGGACTCGATGACAGCTGTCAGTGTCACCGTTACCTTAAACTTCAACTGTCAACGTTAGTGCGGTGACTCTTGAGCGTGGCGAATAGTGCTGTGCCGCAACGGTTGATTATTCTCCTCTAACATTATCAAGTGCTTAAATATAAAGTTTTATGGTTTTATCTTGTAAAACTAAGAAATCCCATACAAACTTACAACCCCTTTTTTTTGTGGGTGGGGAATGCATTAGGCACCTTCATACCGTCTCCGGGGGGAGGCGGCATGGTGTGTGGGACTCACACCTCCCAAAAGGGAGGGCATACCCACTAAACCCCCCTGTGTCGCCAGTGGGCAGCAAGTTGCAGGGACATGGCTAGCGCCGAAGCATACGGCCACATCCCTGCCTGCCCTGGCCAGCCGCAGAACTAAAGATTGTCTGTGTTAAATTTTATCAAAATCGGTTGAGAGGTTTAAGAGGTTAAAGCGTAACAGACAGACTGAGTTACTTTCGCATTTATAATATTAGTAAGGATTCTCTAAGGTTATCCTTTTTGTGTTTTTCGGGTATGCACGATTTGTGCTTCTGCCACTGACGACGGTGAAAGGCTTTGTATTTGCTTCGTGGTGAAAAGGTTATCGTCAGGTTTATCAAGTCTCGAACGAAAAGAACCTCCCACGTGTCAAAATTGTCAAAAACAATAATTTTGTGAAGAAACGTCAACGATTGACGAATGTGGATGCATGTTTCTGGCGGCTAGACGTTTCGTTTTACATAGTCACATGAGTCACAGTTCTTGTTGATGAATACTTTTTTGGCGCGACACGCACGCAATGTGGTGAATGAAACGGAACGTGCTTCACGTCAAAGATGGCGACAGCGGTTTGTTTGATTGTTGTTTGTCAGTGCCATCGGAATATAACGAAATTATCTTTAATCCGAATTTTGCGGATATTATGTTGTCGACTCAAAATCAATATTTTTTTATGTTTTGTTATTTATATAAGGTTTCGATCGACTCTACCGTACCCCTCGACGAAATTATTAATATGTTGAATGAAACGGAACGTGCTTCACGTCAAAGATGGCGACAGCGGTTTGTTTGGTTGTTGTTTGTCAGTGCCATCGGAATTTAACAAAATTATGTTCAATCCGAATTTTGCGGATATATGTTGTCGAATCAAAATCAATATTTTTTTATGTTTTGTTATTCGTATAAGATTTCGATCGAGTCTACCGTACCCCTCGACGAAATTATTAATATGTTGAATGAAACGGAACGTGCTTCACGTCACAGATGGCAACAGCGGTTTGTTTGATTGTTGTTTGACAGTGCCATCGGAATTTAACAAAATTATCTTCAATCCGAATTTTGCGGATATATGTTGTCGACTCAAAATCAATATTTTTTTATGTTTTGTTATTTATATAAGGTTTCGATCGAGTCTACCGTACCCCTCGACGAAATTATTAATAATGTTGAATGAAACGGAACGTGCTTCACGTCAAAGATGGCGACAGTGGTTTGTTTGATTGTTGTTTGTCAGTGCCATCGGTATTTAACAAAATTCTTTTCAATCCGAATTTTGCGAATATATTATGTTGTCGACTCAAAATCAATATTTTTTTATGTTTTGTTATTCGTATAAGGCTTCGATCGAGTCCACCGTACCCCTCGACGAAATTATTAATATGTTGAATGAAATGGAACGTGCTTCACGTCAAAGATGGCGACATTGGTTTGTTTGATTGATGTTTGTCAGTGCCATCGGTATTTAACAAAATTCTCTTCAATCCGAATTATGCGGATATATGTTGTCGACTCAAAATCAATATTTTTTTATGTTTTGTTATTCGTATAAGGTTTCGATCGAAATTATTAATATAGATGGTTTTATCTTTTACAATTAAAAATCCCCATACAAACTTTTAACCCCTATTTCCACCCCTTCATCCCCTTTTTCGCAAAAAAAAGGTAGCCTATGTCCTTCCTTATGGTCTAAAGATTGTCTGTGCCAAATTTCATCAAAATCGGTTGAGAGGTTTAAGCGTGAAAGCGTAACAGACAGACAGACAGACAGACAGACAGACAGACAGACAGACAGACAGACAGACAGACAGAGTTACTTTCGCATTTATAATATTAGTATGGATAAAAAAACGTAACGAATTAAACTTAAATCCAAGTTTTAAGGGCATTGTTCTAATTAAGTTTGTAGTATTCAGTAAGTTTGTTAATAAACGAATTAATGCCTATTTAATAATCCAATCTTAAAGTAATAATACATATATATTTTTATTCATTAATATCTCATTTTACATTACAAATAATTCATTATCTATAGTATCAAGTGGAAACTGTTAAGACAAACATCTTGTAATCAGTAACTATGACAAATCGTATTTATTTTCTATTTACATATTTCTTCAAAACACTTAAATATTAAGTAGGTACAAATACTTTCACTGCAAATTTCGTTATCATCACCATTTCATTTGATCGGTCAACCGTAAAATTTTATTATGTACCACTATTATTATTGTGCCCTCGATGTTATTTTACGGTCTATCAAAGTTGAAATCAACCGTCAAATTTTTTATTCAAATTGAATTAAATATTACCAAAAACAAGTATTGTAATGCGTTTTTCTGGCCTGATAAAACTGGTAACGAAATTTCCTGTATTGCATTCGCTTAAATTGTGATCACATTTTTTATTAAATGTAACCATTTCGTAAATTAATTATGAAAGAGTAGTCAAATAGTATTAGTCGAATTCTGTAGTGATTCACCTATGCTGGATTCAAGAACATTCAAGCGATGAATCAACATTTTATAGAACCAAAAATTCTAGATAGATTTCCGGTCGCCTCAGCGTTTTTTTTATGTTGGCTTGGTTTAAGATGTTTTGATAAAACGAGTAATTTACGAAAATAACATTTAAATAAATGAGTCCAGTCATAAGAAATCATATTCATTTTAACGGTAGTTACTTTGCCATCCTAACTTCATCATTTCTTAGGATTATCTTGACTAAAAGGACTGACATAATAGAAAACAATGTACCTACCTAGATTATTGTACAAAAACAGTGCGTGGTCTATCAATATAATATCAAAAATATAACATCCCATCTTATAAATATACCTGATTGGCTATGTACTTACCTATATTATGTACTATCTGTGTCTTGTGTTGACCTAATAATCAAACATTTTTCTTTCTTTCTTTGTGAACATCATCAGAAGTAGTTATCAACAACCCTTTATAGCCATTTAACTTAAAGCCCAAATCACTAATCTTTGATTCCGGTCCTCAATTGTTCCTTCTCGTCATTCAATGATCAAAGTAACAGAAGAGACAAGTAGGAACCTCATTTATTGGCGCTGTTGAATTGTTCGCTGTGAATAGCAGAAATACTGCCTATGTAGGGTGCATTATGTACTTTGTTTGCACAATTGCCTACATTTATCAGCCTTCTCGTGAGAATGTGACTTCATGGTTAATAGTCCTATTGTCGACTGTATAGACAAAGGCAGCCTGTTGGCGAATCTGTCATCAATTATATCAAGAGGCTCGTAAAAAGTGAAATAGATAAAGGTGTAACGTTTATTGGGATCTAGATTGTGTAATTTATCGTTGTTTGTGATTGGATAATACAGTTTATCGCCTTTTGATGGGGTAGAATCGAAAATTAGGTGACTGAGAGTAACTGAAAGTTATTGTCTAAGATTTCTGTAGTAAACCTTTGTGTTGCCAGTTTGCATTCAAGATTTTTTTCTATTAAAAGGAGCAAGAGTGTTTTATCTTTTTAAATAGGTATTATAAAATGCGCGGGCGCACGCATCTTATCAGTTTCTCGTCGGATTTAGGATTCGATTCGGTACCTCTCGGTTGTCAAGTGGTCGGTGGTTGTCAGTACAGGATCAGACAAACGAGACAGTGGTTTAATAAGTTAGAATGCAGTCAAACGTCCTCATCATTCGTCAAAATCATTTTCCCATTTACTAAGCAAGTTACTAAATGGAAATGATACGAAATGTTGATGACGAAGAAAACAATAACGATTTATAAAACAGTTACCTACTTAATTAACAAAAAAATCAAATCAAAACAATCGCACATCAAACCATTGATAGCTCTATACTCGAGTCAAATTCGTAAACAAAAAATTCATACCAACAAGTAACAATACAAAGCTTAATTAATTGTCTAATAGCATATTACGGACAATAGATTGATGATGCTAAATTCTAAACCCGAACACAATCAATAATAGAGGTGACCTCACCTTTATTGCCTACTTCTGAATTTAATCAAAACGTGATGAAATCACGTTCACTGTAGCTTACCTAATTCGCTACAAATGCATCTGATATAAATGCCACAGAGAATGGTGTCATAGACTTAAATTCTGGCAACTACCTACCTACATCAGCAAAAATTATTATGTAATGTTCGTGTGGTTCGCGGATTTTGAAAAGGACCCCATCTCATCTACTGCGGTCGGCAACACGTGTGCCAAGCGTGGTCACTAAGGCAAATCTCCCAAATTGTTATTGGGGGAGGCCTATATAAAGCAGTGAACATTTGCAGGCTGATGATGTACTACCATGGATGCAAGGGAGCGACCTATCACCTTTTCGCTCCAAGCCATCCTCACCTGCCCGTGGTGCATCCTGCCGAATAACAAACGAGGCTCTGGCAAACCGACTGGTGGCGGTAAAACCATCACGTTAGAAGGCGTAGCTAAATACCACAGGCCGATGACGGGCAGCAGCGTCACCGGAGCAAAAAGCTACTCCCTGCGATCGCCAACCCGCCTGCCCAGCGTGGCGATTATGGGTATATCCTCCAGAAGTTTGCCGTAGGTGGCGAGCAACTGGAGAGGCCTATGTCCAGTAGTGGACTGCAACAGGCTGATGATGATGTACTACCAACATCAGCCCGTATTAGGATGTAGGTAAGTTATTTAGCTGACAGTCATGCTGGAAGATGAGATACCAATAGGGAATATGCATGAAAAATAGTTTCAGGTATTTACTAATTTATCGTAAAATAGATCAAAATCTACTACGAACAGTGAAAACAAAATCAAAATTGGTTGAAAAATGGGCGAGATACAGTCATTGAAAGTGAATATATCCGTCTCTCTCTCGCGAAACAGATTTTTCTATGGAGTTAGTACGGCGCTTACGGTACGTGACGTCAACTACCGCATCGGATCTCTCTGTCTAATCAATAACTTTAACGCTTTATAACTCGCTTAATAGAAAAGATAGTTTAAAAATTCTTCGATATTTATGTATCTGGAAGACAAAAGATCTCAATAAATCCATAAAAAAAAGTCATGCATATTCCCTATTAAGAGGACATGATTATTTGAAGGGTCAATTGTTGTGCATAAAAAAGAAATAAATAGAACAACATTATTTTATTCCTTTTGTTTCAGTAAGTAAGAACGTAAATCGTTTTGCTGAAATAAAAAGTGCTTTCATAAAAGATGCAAACTTTTGGTAGGAAACGGTTTAGTAGGCAAAAGAATGGAATGCAAGCAGTATGGGACATAAACCATTCGTTTTAATGGGTTTTAAAAATGGTGTTAGACCGTCACTACAAGATATGCTAAGTGTATCCTGGTATCTTATCAATAGGCTCTTAGCATTTTTAGCAAGTCGTAATTCTGAGAATCTCTGGCATATCCTGGGCGATAAAATTCATTACAAATACAAACGAGAACGACAAATCGACGCAATTTCTAATGACAACTTTTTATGGCAAGTTGATAACAATTTTATGCGTGAGGGAGCAGTCATGACAAGTATGAATGGACATTCCATTGCCAATATTTCTCATTGGACGAGTTTTTAGGGTTCCGTAGCCAAAATGGCAAAAACGGGACCCTTATAGATTCGTCATGTCTGTCTGTCTGTCTGTCTGTCTGTCTGTCTGTCTGTCCGTCCGTATGTCACAGCCAGTTTATTCCGAAACTATAAGAGCTACATTATTGAAATTTTGTACGTAGATGTATTCTGTAAACCGCATTAAGATGTGACAATAAAATCAGAAAAAAATCCAAAATTTTTGGGGTTCCCCATACATAGAACTGAAACTCAAAATTCTTTTTTTCATCAAACCTATATGTGTGGGGTATCTATGAATAGGTATTTGAAAATGATGTTAAGGTTTCTAACAACATTTTTTTCTAAACTGAATAGTTTGCGCGAGAGACTCTTCCAAAGTGGTAAAATGTGTGTCCCCCCCCCCCCCGTAACTTCTAAAATATGGGCATGATAAAACTGAAAAAAATATATGATGTGTATTACTATAAAAACTACTAACGAAATTTAGTTTGAACGAAATCTAGACAGTAGTTTTTTTTTAAACGTCATAAATCAAATTACCTAATTTTTTCATTCAATCAGTGGTACGGAACCCTACGTGCGCGAGTCCGACTCGCACTTGGCCGGTTTTTTTTCTTAACACAATGGAGACGTTACATCTAGTTTGCTATCTGGTTCGAAGACACACAACACATTTTTTGTTGTTGACAAAAAATATTAGTGTTTTTAACGATTTACTACGAAGTAAGTTAGGAAACGTACGTTGTTGTTCAACAAAAGTAGGTATCTATCTACGTGCTATTTACACCTGAGTAACAAGACACTATATTCAATAACTACCTACATGTACCTATCTACCAACTTAGGTAGGTATGTGATTTATTGGCTGAATAAGCAGATTTGTTTACGATTACGTTATGCACCTATAGGTAGGTATAACTTACCTACCGCTAAGAAAGCACGTAGGTATTTTTGTAGCATAACTAAAATGTCTACCTACCTACCTATTTCTTTTGCCGAATTTCAGTCTAGGCAGTTACCACGTACCTATTCTCTAAGTCTAGAAGAGATGTAATTTACACCACAATTAGTATATCTGACAGTTATCTAGAAAAGATCGCTCTCAGCGATAAGCCCGCCAACCTACATTGTACCTACCTACCTACTACAATAATATTAGGTAGGTACCTAAACCATCTAGATAGATACCAAGATAGGTAGGTATTTTTATTGCAAATTAATTTTATTTATTGCATAGCAATTAGGATTTATTTCCTTCTTTCTGAAAATTAAGTAGGTACCTACCTACCTCCCCAAGTAGCTAGGTACTGATCTGCCGTGCAAATACTTCCCAGAACTCTTAGATTTGTATTTTTAATTTTAAGCAACGTTGATTACAACTGTATTTGAAAATTGGACGACAGCTTCACGCATGGTTGGCCGAGGTTCTTGCCCGGGTCATTTACCTGAACTAATGTTGCACTACCACTACTAAAATAACGCTAAAATTAAGTTTTTTAAATGACTGCGATGATGGCTAGGGCGGCCTTGTCATCACCGGACTGTTGGGGGAGCGGAAGGCTCTCACTCACCCCTAGATTAAAATAACGCCAGCTACCTACGTCATTTTAATGATGACATACCTACCTACATAGGTATGTCATAGGACTAGCTAGGTATGTACCTACCCGATAAACCCTATGATCGAATCGATTACATTATGAGAATAAGAAAGGTAGGTAGTAGGCTATGACCGCAGCCCGATCCTAACCCGTGAAAATGTAATAGGTAGGTAGGTATTTATATGGTAGGTATTTACGCACTAGATAATCATAACTGAAGAATACCTTATCCTATAGGATCGGATAGGACGTAGTGCGAAACGCGGTATGCTTATGCTTTGCATTTAATTTTCTAAACTTAAAAATGATTTAGGTAGGTAGGGTAGGCTCTAATTAATAGATAAAAAACGTTAATTCAGTTGAATATGAAATGGTTAAAATTTGCAATATTACGAGTAGTTAGGTAGGTACCTAACTAGGTAGGTACCTAATTAAGCTAAATTCCGTGGACAAAAAGAACGATTTTGAATAGCAAGATCTAAAACGGACATTTTATTAGAACTTACTTAGGTACACCGCCTACCGTAAAATTGCCGTAAATCAGGTGATTAAACCATTAAAAAAATCATTTAATAGGTACATAATAGGAACACAAGACGAAATAATATTCTTCCTGTTATTCCTGTTATGTAGGTACCTAAAACTTCTCCATTCTGTCATTTTATTCCAGACGCAGTGCCACTTCTAGACATTAAAGTTTTAATCGTTGCCCAATAAATTACATCCTCTCTAAGTAGGTACCTACTCTTGATTAACCTATACAAGTATGTTTGCATAAAGTTTGTACCGGTAGTCTAGACATATAAAGGAAAGTTAGTAATACATACGATTACTTATTTTAGATTATTTTTAGAATAAAGTCTAATAAGCTTCCTGTAAGTACCGAGGTAAGGTTTCTTGCATCTTCTGTTTTTAAAGAAAATACCTACGTGTCACGTGTAACATTCACATAAATGTATTGTAATTTAATAACAAGGTGTATGACACAATGGCCATGTTCGTAATTTGAATTCGCCTTACAATAAACCTGTTTACGTATACAAAAGCCAGTTAGCGAGCCTCATTCTTAACACTTTTTTAAAAATAATTTGCCATGGATATTGGATAGCAGGTACTTACAACAAATAGAGTAGCCCAACGGATCACCTGCTTACTGGTTCGGGTACGGAGGCTGCGTCGGCGTCCCCCTTGGAATGCGACACCTGTGACCACAAACACACTCACAGTACAAACACAACGGATCCACCCGCTAGTTTTAATCCAACACTGTTCACACTTCACTTGGAAACAATATAGGTTCCTTGTCACAAACGGAATGTTGCGGAAAAAAGTTTCGCGCGATCGTGAACGGAACGTGGTACGAACGACCGGCCGGCACTACGGTGAACGGCAAACTTCGACTGAGTGTAAAAGTGGGAGGGGGGGAGGCGCGAGAGAAGCGGACCAATCAGGACGCGACAGTAGCGCCACCACACCTGTCGACAGTTGCCGGGCAACTTTGCGTACACAAGCAAGTATGGCGACACGCGACGCGACACACCACAGTACAGACCGAACTTCGAATAGTGCGAATCAGCATTCAATACAATTCTACGATTACGCAATGTATCACGGTAAAGTTTACCGGGCGCGGGCAGGAAGAAAATTTCGAAGAGAAAATTAATGATCAGACAAAGCGGTTAATTAAATTGCCGTTTGTCATGTTTTGTGGGTAGTTAGAAAGAAGGACCACTGGGTGGGTGGCGTTGACATGAGATCAGATGAGGGCGTTGCTTCGAAACGAAAATGTCAAAATTGGATGCAAAAATAAAAGTTAAGTGATATTTTGTATGAGGATGGGCGTTTTAAAATTTGCTTCCTACCAAACCTCCTACCTACCAAAACATCATTGTCGGTTTTTTCTTTTCAACTTGTCAAAAAACGGTTCTCAATTCGACTGTTTATAATATGTATGACTGCTTTTCAACAAATCGCGCCAAACGATTTTCAACCAAATAAAACTCCTCCAAATAACAATTCTAATTTGGCTAGCAGTGGACGATTGCAGGCTGGTGTTGATAATATTATTTATCACATCAAACAACATCACATAGGTACCCACAACCTACATTACTCATACTCCTAAATTCTTATGTAGGATATTAAAGTTCGTAGACCGTAAAAATTCAATTCAATAATATTGATATCATAAACCTTAATATATTTATTTATTTATTTATAGGATTACCAACATAAGGTATTTATAGGATTACCAACATAAGGTATTTATAGGATTACCAACATATGGTATTATTTACATTTTATGATTTATGAACGCAAAATAAATAGGTACAATAGGATTGTTGGTGATGTTTTAACGCGACCCGGGCGAAGAACAGAAATACGTTCGGATACATTTTATTTTGTCCAGGAATAAAAAAAAATTAAGTGCAAAAAGGCCTTAAGCTTATGAACACCAACAAAATTAAACCTCGTTTCATTTTTAACCGACTTCAAAAAAGAGAAGGAGATTCTCAATTCGATTGAAAAGTCTTTTTTTTTGTTGTATGTTTGAAAAATATCTCCGTGAACTGTGAACCGATTTGGATTTTTTTTATACTTCCTAGATGGTCTCATTGTCTGGTGGCAAAACAAAGTTTGTTGTTTTTTCCAAAAAAAAATGCTGATATTTTTTTCCGGCATAGCGGTGGCCACTGACAGGTAACTGGCCTGTTACCTACTTGCCCGTTGTCGCAAAGACTTGGGCTTCTCTTTCGTTTTCCATCAGGCGTAGGAATGCCATTGTACTACTTAAAAAGTACTGTCTTCGGATCATCTAATTTATTTTGTAGCTACTTGCGAAGTACAATTTTATTTATATTTAAAATAAAAATATGAGGTAAGTAATTAAACCAACACTGTATAAATTCAAATTATTTAATTCATTGTTACGACGTGCCGTTATGAATAAAATCTTTATTGTGTTCCGTATTGTAGGTATTGCTTTAGTCGGTAATAGAGAAAAACTTAAATAATAACAATATAGAAAATATTGCATTTCTACGTAATTACAGGTGTATGGCACATACTATTATACAAAATATACAGGATTATACACTATATTTAATTAATCTAATATCACTTTATTTAATGATATAAATGGTGATGTAGCTGCATAAACGCCACGGCAATCAGCACTAGAGGATGGCCAAGTAAACCTGGAAATGAAAAAATGTGATTAATAAGAGTAACAGAACATAGTTCGATATACTCGTAATGGCTCCCCTACGCCGCCCATACCATTATATCGAACTACTATGAACAAAAAAAAATTTGTTGTGGTTTGGCGCATTCCTTTTTGGTGCAATAGTTAGAGCACGGTCGAATCAAAGGTTCCGGGTTGGATTCCCAGTCGCAAAATAAGACGCCCACAATAATCATTCGGTACTCATAGTACAAGAAAAAAGCCCTCAGTTGAGACCTGGTGATAGTGTGAATTGTTTGGTGCATTCATTTATTTGGTTTTGAGGTAGGTCTCATACCTCTATTATGCTTTAACTCATTCCAGGACTGATTGATTCATGGTTAAATAACGGAACATCTTTCTCTAGGAGTTCTATCTTCACCGTTGAACGAGTCATAAATTATTATTTATGTACCGCCAACGACCCCACATCAACTTTCAAATAAATGTTCATGAAGATTTTGTTCTAATCAATAATAAAAACTTGATGTGTACTTGAGGGTTCCTAAAACAAGGCTGGCATCGGCAGTGACATCTCTACATAATATTATTTACTACGTATACTGTCTCCCATTTAAAAAAATACATAAATAATCTGATTTGTAATTAAATCTTCGTAATTATAGTAAAGAAGGAAATGTATCCCATCATCTTTATCATTCGGTAGGGGGCTACACAGTTCTTAATGGTTATTGCCTGCCTTGAAAATAGTGATCAACGACTGAAATGTAGTCTCGATGACATGATTTCAATAATGACTGCATTTACGCAGCGTGTGGGCTTTCTAAGGCGGAACGTTATTATACTTTATTAGATAACTAGCTTTTGCCCGCGACTTCGTCCGCGTGTTTAGATTTTTACATTCAAAAGTTTTTTCCCAATAACTCCCGGTCCCGTTGGAATTTTGCAATATCGCGTTGCAAGTAGGTAATCTTTACGTTCATTAAGGTACCTTGCATGCCAAATTTCAATCATCTATCTTAACGCGATTTAGATTTTTCATACAAAAGGTTTTCCCGCTAACTCCTGATCCCGTGGGAAGTTTGCAATATCCTGTTGCAACTGAAAATCACTAAGGTACCTGCATGCCTAATTTCAAGATTTTCCCGCTAATATGGATGACTTTTTTTATGAATTTAAAAGATCAAAGATCTCATCTTTTATCTTTTCGTAGATCGTAGAATTTTTAAACTATCTTTTCTATTAAGCGTGTTATAAAGCGTAAAAATTATTGCTTAGACAGAGAGATCCGACGTGGCGGATGACGTCACGTACCGTGCGCGCCATACAAAGTCCATAGAAAATTCTGTTTTCGTGAGAGAGACGGATATATTAATTTTCAACGACTCTATCTCGCCCATTTTTCAGCAAATTTTGATTTTGTTTTCACTGTTCATAGTATATTTTTATTTATTTTACGATAAATACATGTAACTATTTCTCATGCATTTCCCTATTCTCGTTCCCGTGGGAATTTCGGGAATTCCTTTCTTAGTGCACCTCTACGGTACCTAAGTTACGTCCCTTCTAAATTTCAAGTGCCTAAGTTTAGCCGTTTAGGCTGTGCGTTGATATGTCAGTCAGTGAGTTTCTTTTCTCCTTTTATATATTTAGATTTAATTTGACCGGTAACGCCATTTATTGAGAGGAATTAGTAGTTTTGGGCTAATTTATTTCTCGGCCTTTCTTTTCCTATTTTATCACATAAAGGGTCGATTTAAAATTTTGAAATTTTATCCCTTTCGGAGTGGAATTTATCAAAACCCTTTTTTGGCAATATCTACCACGTCATGGTATAGCTTTGTGAATGCAAAGTCTCAGCCCGAACGGTTTAAAATTGACAAAGTTTCATACAAACTTTCATCCCCTATTTTATCCCCCTGGGGCTCGAAATGATCAAAATTCTTTTAAGCGGATGCTTAAACGTCTAGCACGTCGTAGCTTTATACGTGCCAAGTCTTAGCCCAATCGGCTTAAAATTTACAAAGTTTTATACAAACTTTCATCACCTATTTTATCCCCTCGGGGGTTGAAATGATTAAAACCCATTTTTAGCGAATGCCTACGTCATAGTAGCTTTATACATGCAAATTCTTTACCCAATCGGCTTAAAATTGACAAAGTTTTATACATACTTTCATCCCCTATTTTATCCCCTTGGGGGTAGAAATGATCAAACCCCTTTTTAGCGGATACCTACGTCATAGTAGCTTTACACATGCAAAGTCTTAGCCCAATCGGCTTAAAATTGACAAAGTTTTATACTAACTTTCATCCCCTATTTTATCCCCTTGGGGGTGGAATTGATCAAAATCCTTTCTTAGCGGACGCCTACGTCATTACATCTACCTGTATGCCAAATTTCAGCCCAATCGGTTCAGTAGTTTGGGCTGTGCGTTGATAGATCACTATGTCAGTCAGTCAGTCAGTCAGTCAGTCAGTCACCTTTGAGTTTTATATATTTAGATACACTGATATTTTTAAAGTTAAATAATACTTACACACGGAGCTTGAAGCATCATCTTGCATTGGAGCTTGGTATTTATCTGTTATTTCTAAGAACTGATAGATAGCTTTGAATCCTGTCCCGTCTAATCTGTCATTTGACCTGAACGTTACTTTAAAGAAATTTCTTTCTGACTCGACGTGAAATTCTTTTCTCTGTCCACAATATCTACCAAATTTACTATCTTCAGTCATAGAGTTTGAGAATTCGACATAATCACTAGCAGATACGGCTTCGCACCTGAAACAGAATAATATTATCATATTTTTTATAAAGTCAGCGCTTTGTTGCACTAATTACCTAGTAGATGGATAAGAGCGAACACGGCTTTTTATTGTTTCGGAATTTTTAAACTAATTAAAATAAAATTAACGCCGGTACTACATAGAGCCGGGACTCTATGTATCCACCCTCAGAGGGCCTCCCGCCAGGGAACACCTTGACATGGCCGACCTGGAGGGCTCTGAACAGATTGCGCACCCAGGTTGGCCGCGCAAGGACAACCTGTGTAGGTGGGGCTTTGCGGACGCCTCTGCTCTCTCTCTGTGCCGTCCCCCAAACTATGGTCCATCTGCTCCAGTGCCCCGCGTGCCCAGATACATGTTCGCTCGAGGACTTACTGAACGCTAACAATAAAGCGATCCGCGTTTCTGAGTTTTGGTCTCATTATATATGACGATTTGCTGTCGACTCGACAAGAAGAAGAACGCCGGTACTTGCTGGAGTCTTTATACATGATATTTATTGCCTAATTTGTTATGTTTTCAACTGAATAGCATAGAAAATTTGTATGTTGGTTGGCAGAAAAAGTATAAGATATTTGAATATATTGAATGTCGTGCATAGATGTAATGGTAAATCACTTTCGATCTCAGGGACTGTCCCTTTGACTTTGAGAGCTAACATTTTTAAATAAAACCTGCCAATAACTGATGGTAAAAAGACTTTAGGGCGTCTGTGCTGACTCGGTAAGCTTTTATTTTGTCTACTTATTGTACCTTTGCCTATATAGCATAAAAAAATATTTCTGATTAGGGTTTTATTTGTTGGGTCACAATCCGTCAGCAACTTTCTGATATCAAAGTCTATGCTTTATTCCTATTCATTCATTTGTGGTGGTTATATCGCCACCAGACGGTTGCCAGAGCGCCTCGTTTGCTATTCGGCAGGATGCACCACGGGCACGTGAGGTTGGCTTGGAGCGAAAAGATGATAGGCCGCTCCCTTACATCCCAAGTTTTTTTATATGTAGTGAAAAATCAAATTACCTAATTTTTTTCATTCAATCAGAGGTACGGAACCCTACGTGTGCGAGTCCAACTCGTACTTAGCCGGTTTTTTTTAATTATGGGGGCAAATAAAAAGTACAAACATGATACTTACGGTGACACGCCTTCCACTTCGAAGCTGGTGAAGTGCAGATGGACTTTCTCAGTCTCTCCGCCGTGGAAGAAATATGTACATTCTGTGTCACGCGGGTAAGGGCCCGGAGAGTTGGGCGAGGCGAAGGTACCGTTGCGCGATTCACTACTATTATACACAAAGGCGCACGGGAACTCCTTTAGCTGTCTCCCTGTAGTTATTCCAAAATCTGAAATAATAAATATTGAAATACTAGCTGCTGCCCGCGGCTCTGCCCGCGTGATATTCGTATTAAACATAGTCTATATGTTAATCTGATGTACAAACTATATTCCTGTAAAGTTTCATTGAAATCCGTTCAGTAGTTTTTGCGTGAAAGTGGAACAAACATCCATCCATCTATCCAAACAAACTTTCGCGTTTATAATATTAGTAGGATAGTAGGATTTCGAATACAGTACGTAATTACCTATTCACTATCCAAATATTTAGAATTTCAATTGCTACACTACCAAATCTAGAGGGACTTATATCACATAGAATCATTTAACATTTAAAGTGCACCTGTGTTTCCGCGTACACTTGTGCGTTTTAATTTCTTCTGTGTAGGTACTTGTAGTCTCAGCTCAGTGGCCAATCTCCTATAAATGTATTCCCATACGGAAATTATGTCACGTGGTCCAAAGAGAGTTCTTTCCTCACGGTAGGCAGTGGCTTAGCTGCTCTGCCCCTGACATTGCAGAGTCTATGAGCGGCGGTACCTAACCATTTAACATTAGATGGGCCACTTGCTTGTCTGCCACTAGACATTTTTTTTATTACTGAATAAAACATAGCTCAGATACTTTTTTACTCGTACAATAATGAACTGAACTATCCTTTAAAAAACTTGGTACCTATGCACATCGTTACTGATACTTACTTTCTACAAACGAATAAGATATCTTAAATCCCCTGGCATATCTAGACGATTGTGTCCCTCGAAACTCCAGCATCAGTTTCTGTCCATTCGACATAATCGGTTTGGGAAGGTTAATTCCGCAGAACATATCCACTTTCTCCAGTCGCCCGTCGACGTAGATGAACGCTTGTAACGTATCCACATTGGAGCAACTGGAAGGGAAAATAATATTTTATTAATTACAATATTTGCTAAAGAGTTATACATAGTTAAACGATTCATCATTTAGAGGCAATTTAAAAAATATACATGTAATTAGCTCGGCATAATGGCTTCCCTATGCCTGAGCAAAAGCAAAAGGTAAATTTGTTGTAAAAAAGGTTGATTTGTAACGGGTTTGCTTGTAATGTAGATAAGTACTTACTCTGAAGATCCATCCGCAGATTTGTGTAAGTAGAAGTCTTGAAACACTAATCTAACCCTCTCTTTGCCTCTGCCGAAGAACTCGTAGTGGCAGTGGGTATTCGGTGGGTACGGCGAAGGATAGTGGGGAGAGGTGAGAGTGCCGTGCTTAGTTCCGTCGCTGCTAAATTCTTGATGACAGGATGAAGCTGGAAAAAAAGAGAAAAAGTACGGTTAAATAAAGTTTTAAGCTAAAAGCTAGTTTAAGTTGATTACAAATTAATACTGGTTAATTTTTATAACATCTTATTTATTTAATCTCTATTGCCCAATAAAACAGTTCTCTACCAGTCAACCATTGGGCTAAGTTGGGCTGTGTAGTGTGCTGCAAAGTTATCATCTCATCGCTGTCTGTGTGATTAAATATTTTTTATGACTGTGTGCCTTTCATTCACGAAAAAGTTTGAAAATATACATAAAACTCTTTGAAATACCAAAAGACATATTTTCTAATAGATAAAACTTTTTTAATGAGTTATTGTATGGTATGAATATCCGAATGTAAATTGCTAACCACACTGACAGTTCCACCGACGCGGCGGCGCGCATGCGTGAAATGTCATTCATCGGTCGATAGAGGTGTGTCGCAATCACAAGATATCTATACTAGGAATTATTTGAAGCATGCGATTATACTTTTTTAATGATATCTATACTAGGAATTATTTGAAGCATGCGATTATACTTTTTTAATGTTGTCATCTTATTAACAAAGAAGAATTTGTTGAAATTACATTCTCTTTACATTTACACGTATAAGTGTAAACTCATATTTAAAAAATCCATTGTTTAATACTAGAACTAGAGAGAATTGAACTTTGTTTTGTTGTTTATTACAGGGCACTTAATTATTTTTTTTATTGAAATTGTTATCACAAAATAATTTTTGTACGTTGTTGCATTCGAATAAGTGCTATTTCATAAAAAAATCTTTAGATACACATTTATAAATCCTTTTAAATTGAAATACTGCTCCCATCACACCAGTCGCTCCTGGAACGTGATATTTCTAAATTTCATCGACTCCTCTCTACAAATGTCAACGTCACATGGTGGAACCAACCAACCAACAACACACCAACTCGTAGCAAGTCAAAACATGTTGGTTTTTCGCCTCGGAAAGTAATTTTTTCTAAAATCATTAGTGTTTGTTGATTTCAATGTATTGTGCAGAATCGTAGCCATTTCGGGCTACATAATATGGCAAAGAGTGGTACAGTAAAAGTGATTCGCCTGTGAAAAACGCTACCATGTCGGAAATAACTCCCTTTTTCGTGGATCGCGCCAAGGGAGGCCGGGCTTCTTGCAAGGGATGCAAAGGTAATTGTCCTAGTGGGGAAATCCGACTCGCGAAAGTCGTGCCCAGCCCCTACGGAGAAGGTCAGACCATGAAATCCTGGCATCATGTGGACTGCCTAATGAATATTCTGCTGAAACAAAGACCTACCACAAAACGCATAGATTCTATAGACGACATCGGCAACTGGGACACATTAACCAAAGAAGACCAGTCATTCCTCCTAAAGAAAATCAATGAAATGGAGAAACTGTATGCTGAGAAAAATAGTGGTAAGTACACAGCAAAAGTATTAAAAAATGAATCTCAGAAAAACTCCAACACATCTGTCTCTACAACTGCAAGCCCTGGCAGTGTTAAGAAAGATAGCACAAACAATATTAAAACAGATGACGATAGATTTACGACTTTTTTTACATTATGCAAAAAGATATCTAGGGTGGATGCATATACAGAGAAAACAGCGACGGTTAACAACTTCTTTAGAAACGGTTTAGACGGGAACTCGTTTAAAGGCGACTTGGCATTATGGTGCAAACTGTTGCTGCCGCAAGTGACGAAGAGAGTGTACAATTTGAAAAGCAAACAACTTGTCAAATTATTCTCTAAAATATACAACACGGACCACGATGACATGCTTACTCATTTGGAACAAGGTGATATTGCTCAGACCGTTCAGCATTATTTTTCTAGAGCGAAGACTGTTCAACCGGCTAAAGAGAGTATGTTAACGATACAAGATGTGGAGAACTTCCTTGAAGATCTCTCGAAACTGACTAAAGAAGAGGAACAAATATATCACTTCAAGAAGATTGTCAAGAAATGTACTACTGACGACATACTAATGCTGATAAGACTTATCAAAGGTGATTTGAGAATAAACGCTGGACCTAAACATATATTGGAAGGAGTGCATCCCGATGCATACAAAATATTTCAAACGTCACGGGATTTGAACATGGTTTTGGATAGAGTATTGTCTAACAGCAGTGGTGTGAAGCACAAAGATGCCACTCAAAGTAGTGTGAACGCTAAGCTAGTTATAATGACGCCTGTCCTACCCATGTTGGCAGAAGCCTGCAAATCGGTTGAAATGGCTATGAAGAAGTGTCCTAACGGTATGTTCTCCGAGATCAAATATGATGGTGAGAGAGTGCAAGTACATAAAAAAGGAAATGAGTTCAAGTACTTCTCTCGAGCACTGAAGCCCGTGATGCCTCACAAAGTGAGCCATTTCAAAGATTATTTGCCTAAAGCGTTTCCCAAAGGAACGGATCTAATTTTGGATGCAGAGGTTTTGATGGTGGATGTCAATACGGGTAAACCGTTACCGTTTGGTACGCTGGGCATTCATAAACAATCCGAGTTTAAGGATGCCCAAGTATGTTTGTTTGTGTTTGATTGTTTGTATTACAATGATAAAGTACTGATAGATCTTCCAATCAGGAAGCGGAGGCAAATATTACTAGATACTATGGTGGAAGTGAAAAATCATGTGATGTTCTCTGAACAGCAGTTGATTCAGAAACCAGCTGATTTAGCCAAAATGATTGCAGAGGTAATTATTTATTTTATTTACTGTTACTTTGTGTCAAATTGTTTAAATTTATTTATTTAAATTCTTGATGAATCTGTAGTTTGTTCCATGTAGTAGAATGATTAGTCTGGAGACTATTATAATTTTTTTGTTTTATAGTAGCTCGACATAATGGCTTCCCTATGCCTGATGGAAAACGAAAGAGAAGCCTAAGTTGCTGTGACTTATATCATCTGGATTAATTATATGACAAAAAGCAGAATATGGTCTAGGAGTAGCTTTTGTAAATAGTATACTAACACTCAACATTATTCAAAAGAATTATCTATACCAAAAGTTAGTAGATAGGGCACCACACTTTTCAAAGAACTAAATGAATAGCTTCACTTTATTTGAACAACTGTGTTAGCCAAACTATGACAAAATAGGTTTTTACTTTTCAGTATTATTTTATTTATTTGCATTATTGATAAATGTGACTGTTATGCATTTCAGGTTCTCCAATTAGGCTTAGAAGGCCTTGTTCTAAAGGACTTGGAGTCAACCTATGAGCCTGGTAAAAGACACTGGCTGAAAGTAAAGAAGGATTACTTATTTGACGGAGCGATGGCTGATACGGCTGATCTTGTGGTACTTGGAGCTTGGTTTGGTATGTAAAATCATTCTCTAAGTTTTATAAAGGTTCTTATATTGTCCATTTTATCCTCGTACGCGAGATTTCCGGACACAATAGTTATAAGAATAGATAAGGATTTTAAGGGAACATTTAATTTTGGCCTTATGACTAATACTTTTTGTGCATAAATGCTTCTGACAATTTATGCCAGTATTGAGGCTCTGTAAGGTCTCCAATTCACATGGCACGAATCTAAATAAATACCACAGGCCGATGGCAGGCAGCAGCGCCATCGGAGCGAAGAGCTACGCCCTGCGATCGCCAACCTGCCTGCCCTGCGTGGCGAGGAGAGCCTATGTCTTGCAGCATTTCACTGCATAATTTAAGTGCTGTTATTTTGTTAGTGCTCCTATTAACATGATAGTATAAGTTCATATTATGTGTCACAGTGTAATTAAATTTAAAGCATTCTCTGTTAACCACTGTAAATGTAGTATTATTGTTGGTCAACATCAGCTTGCAGATGTACATAGGCTTCCCTCAGTGTCATTTAGAGGGACTTGCTATAGTCATATTTGATACCGAAAGGCTGGTTGGTACAGTACTGGTGACTGCAGTAGATTTAGTCATCTTTTATGACACCCGCAAAATGATATTTGGTTGGTAGACCAAATAAATAAGCTGCAATTATTGGCTTTTTCAGGTACTGGTAAAAAAGGCGGTATGATGTCTGTATTCCTGATGGGTTGTCTGGACAAGAGGCGGGACCGATGGGTGACTGTGACCAAAGTTCACACAGGCCACGATGACAGCACCCTGGAGAGGTTACAGAAGGAGCTGGGTCCGCTTATGTCGAAGATATCGCAGGATTATAATAGAGTACCATCGTGGTTGGATTGTAATAAGGGCATGGTGCCAGATTTTGTAGCGTTGGATCCAAAGAAACAACCTGTTTGGGAGATCACTGGTGAATATTTTCTTTTATTATTATTTAACTAGCGATATCGCAAAATTTTAATTTATTGGATGATGATTTAAAAAAACCTTTGGGATACTGTACCAACTTGGGGGGGACATTATATGTAAGGTGTTCGCCGGGTCGACTAGGCGGATACTACAAATCACCTTGCAATCTCTTCCCGTGGGTGACACAAGCCGCTACATAGGGTCTTTTTGAGATTTCAGCTTCTTAGCTGGTGGTAGGGATTACTCGCCTGGCTGACGACCACTACAAACTGGGAGAAATAATCGTAAAGTGAATTCAGTCATTCAGAATACAGTGATGGCGACTTACAAGTGATTGATCAGATTACTAGTAGCTGCGCAAAATCTTAAACAGTTTAGGCTTATGAATGTCTTGTGTCAGTTGTATTTAAAATGAGGTTATGATTGACTCAAATCTTATCTGGTTTAAGTTCTTTGTATTAGCACATCAAAATGACTGTCCTGGCTTAAATGTCAGCAATCCGCATCACGCCTCTTAGCTAGTGCAAAGCAAATCAATCACACTGTGACGGCCTGTTTACGTACCGCTTCACGCCCCATTTAAAATAACCAAGCCTAATAGTTCGACAGATGCGAGTAAGAATTTCATACAAATGTTTGTTGTTGTTTCCTTCAAAATCAATAACGTTCTTACTTTCCATTTTATCAGGTACGGAATTAACCAAGGCGAATCTGCACACAGCCGATGGGATCTCCGTAAGGTTTCCGAGAGTGACGCGAATAAGAAACGACAAGGATTGGGAAACTGCTACCAACTTGGAAGAACTCAAGCATCTATACAAGACGTCAAAGGAGAAAACAGATGTGTCTTTACTGAATAAATTAGCTGCTACTGCGGGGGAATCCTACGAACCACCCACAAAGAAACTGAAGGAGAGCCCGAAGGTCAACAAGATAGACAAGTTCTTCAAAAAGGATGTGTCGCCTAAAGTGAAAAAGATTAAACAGGAATTGAACAGTTCGAATTCATCGGACACAAGAAGTGAGGGTAGTTGCAATACGAGCATAGACGAAGCAGACACTAAAGATATCAAATATGAACTTTTACCAGAAAATCCCTTACCAGACGTATTTTTGGATAAGAGACTAGGCTTCTACCCGGATTTTATAAGTTTTCCAGAAAATGAAAGGAGACATTTTGAAAGGCATTGGATAGCTTATGGAGGTGATGTTGTTAAATCTCTAAAATCAACAGATGTGGATTATTTAGTACACAATGATGATGTTATAAGATTAAAGTATATGCAAAAATTAAAGAGAAAAATGTCTGACAATGTTAGGCATGTCAATAAGAATTGGTTAATCAAATGCATCAATGAAGTTAAACTTTGTGATCCTACAAAATATCCAGTTTATATTGAACCATGACATATTGTTTTTAACTGTTATAATCGGCTACTTTACTATTTTTCATTGAATTACTAGCCTACGTAAATCGATCATGATTTGTAAATTCATTGCACGTATGTTTTTGTTTGAGCTAAGGAGCCAATGAGTTAATACCATAATTATTGTTTTTAACAATGTGTGATATTTACAACTAAACCTACAAAATATTGTTTTGTTATTGCATTGTAATAAACTGTTGTTAACGAGTCATTTCTAGTTTTTTATTATTATTTTTTTACTAACCACTGGAGAGGCCTATGTTGAGCAGTGGACTGCGATAGTGTGTTTTTATTTGAAGCAAAAAAAATTTTGTATGAGGACGGCGTTAGTTCCCATTTCGGCCAAGCAACTGACCAATCACATGACTAGACTGCAGGGCTACGTAACGCCATCTATCGGATATTTAGAAGCCTTGCCGATGTTAATTTTAAAACCAGAATAACAACAATATAGGGAGAATAAGAGTATAAGTTATACCTAGGTACATTTTGTTTGGCTTAGGAAGGATAACAAATAACTTTAACTTTAATAACTAACTCCTCTCCCACAACCATTAATTGGTTTTCGGCGTATCTTGGTGACCGCCAGCAGGCTGTCAAGGTTGACCAGGCTCGTTCACAATGGTGTAACCTTTCCACTGGTGTTCCTCAAGGGGGCATACTATCTCCTCTCCTATTTTCTTTTTTTATTAATTCAATTACTGCATGTCTTGTCTCTTCTCACCATTTGTACGCAGATGATCTGCAGCTGTACCAACAGTGTACGATAAGTGGTATGAACGCGACCATTGAGGCTATCAATAAGGATCTCCGCCTCATTGCTGACTGGTCCGATCGGTATGGAGTGGCTGTGAACCCTAACAAATGCCAGGCAATTATCGTGGGTAGTGCACACCAACTACGTAATCTGGACACTGCTACTGTTTTGCCTGTATTATACCGTGGTGTTGCTATTCCTTACTGCACTACTGTGAAGGATCTTGGCCTACACATCGATTCCACCCTTAACTGGAATAAACATATCGACGAGGTCAGCCGAAAGGTCACCGCTGCGTTGTGCTCTCTCTATCGTTTTAAGCATTTCTTGCCAATTAACACTAAAGTGACACTTATTCAATCCTTGATACTTCCTATTATTGACTATGCCGACGTGTGTTGTCCTGATCTGAATCAAAATTTTCTCAACAAGCTGGATCGTATCCAGAACAACTGCATACGGTTCATCTTTGGCCTCCGTAAATATGACCATATCTCTTCTTTCCGTGTACAACTTCATTGGTTGCCTATTCCCTTGCGGCGCGAAATTCACATTCTCTGTACTCTTTACTCAATTCTTCACAATCCAAACTTTCCTGCCTACCTACCTTAAATCCATGTTTCAATTTCTTAGCTCGACACACACTCGGCAGCTTCGCTCTTCAAGCAACTCTCTCCTAGCCATTCCGTTACACCACTCAAGCTTCGTCTCCAACTCCTTTGGCGTGCAAGCGGCCAGACTCTGGAACGGTCTACCTGAGAGCATCCGTAGCGCTCCAAGCAGGGCGTCATTCAAGATAAGGGTTCAAAAATATTATAACCTCCAACATTCAGCGCAATAGTTTCTGTAGTCGTCGTCCTAATATATTTATTATAAGTATGTATATTATAATATTTTGTGAGTATATATTCTCTAAGTACATATATGTACGTATATATTATACGTAAATTATGTTTTGTTCCTTCTGTTTTTATATGTGTATTTATATTTCATTTTATCATATTATTATATTATTTCGATATTTATTATTATTATATATTTATAATTATTGTTTTCAAATTAACTTTGTGGCACACTACCTTAAAATTAGTTTCTGCTTAGCCCAATGGTTGACTGGTAGAGAATGCCTATGTGGCATTAAGTCCGCCTTTTGTACACAGTTTAATTGTGCAATAAAGATTAAATAAATAAATAAACTTTAAAATCCATATCAACGCAAGTGAAAACGAAGAAAGAAACTAAAAGTAACATAAAGTAGAACGTCATTTAGAAGAAAAGAACACAAACGTACCCCAAAGCCCCAAACCCAACAGTAAAACAACTAGGTAGGTAGTCACTATTAAATCGAATAGGATACGAAACTCGCTCCTACAACTTTGCTATTACGCTTCAAACAGGCGCTCAATGTTTTTTCGACGCTCTTAGATGAGTGTTTAGGGGCTCTCTAGCTGCGTAAGCCGAATGCTTCGGTACCCCTGTTTTTATAGCCATGAAATCACTAACGTGAACAAAGCGAAGTTTCTAGACGTAACAAATTCCTGTGAAAACCAAATGAGTTTACTCTTTATGCAGCTTCCACGAAAAGGAGTGGTTTTGAACTCCGGTATCTACATTAATATTTCACGCTACGAATAGATATAGGTACGTACTTGTTTTTTATAAGAGTGGGTAAGCTGCTGTGTATGTTATTTAGGTAAGGTAACGTATATACCTAATTGTGAAGAAAAATACATCACAAACTACTTAAGTTTGTATATTTAACTTTAAGGCGTCACCGATAAATAGCGTAAGAGCACCAGTAGGCATTGTTGGTGATTGTAGGTCAGGTACGATCCACCAGTACCTATGACTTACGTTAAACTGAACTTCGGACATTTCACGTAAATTAATAACTTGTTAATTTACCTAATAGAATAATTAGCATAACATAGTTAATTAGCATAATATAGTGTGGAAAGCAGTCCTTTTCCTACTTACTTTACTACAATACTTACTAACTGATTTTTGTGCCATGTGTGGGCATCGAATCCATGACAAGGCACCAAAAGAGCCATCGGGCCAGTCAATCCGTACAGGTACAGTATGTAACATCAATTAAAGAATCTAGCTTCTATCGAGAAATATCGGAAAAATATTCACTAGCCATTTTTTACAACACACTATATACATACAAATAGCACAGTGACCATAATATGTTATAGATACTTATTACAATACTACAACTACATCCAAACAAGCCAATTCTCATCATAATAAACGTTCCGATAAACATCTTCCACGTAGTTTGCCAAGTAGGTAAATGTAAGCAAGAGGGTTATGTTAACAAAGATGTCGAACAAACTGCTCATAAAATTCAACGACCGGATTTAAGTTCAATTTCATATGGGCTCACATCAGGAGATTCCGATTGTTAACTCATACTTAGCGTATCTTGCTAGAATAGTGTTGATAGAACTCAGTCTTTTAGTACTTAATTGAGACTCGAGTCATTTATGAAGAGTCAAGTCAAAAAACATTAAAAGACTGTCTGTAGTCTTTGTTATATACAACCTTTCTTTTGATGTCTATGTCTGAATATATTATTTATTATTATGTATATATATATATATATGTAACTATAATATAATAATATATTATTTATATGTATATTGTTATATTCTAATCTTAAGTATTTTGTATGTAATATTATTATACGAAATATATATGTAGGTATGTGCATTACTTATATATAGGTGGATATATTATAGCAGTTGTTAGAAAGCCTATTACCGCACCACTTTATAGATTTCTGGCTCGCCTAATGGTTGACTGGTAGAGAATGCCACGCGGCATTAAGTCCGCCTTTTGTACTTTCCTTGTGCAATAAAGATTAAATAAATAAAAGACTCAAGCCTCTCTGAGGTTTTTGTCTTATTAAAATAGACTCTAGTCTTGCCAAGGAAAACTCTAAACTCGAGTCTTTTATAAGAGCTCAGTCGTTTCTTAACAACAAGAAGTCTAGACAAAGTCCCTTAATAAAAACTTTCCTTAAAGTATAAAAAGTACGGAGGAACGACAGGATATGAGCGGCAAGCGGCACCGAGCCTCAAGATGTTAGAGAGACAGGGAATACCCACTAAAACCCGTATCCTCCATCAAGAACCTTTAGGGCGGTGTCATGGGACCCGGAATGGTGTAGAACTGCTGCAACACCACTAGCTCTGCCCACCTGACAAGGCCCGACAGTTTGATTTGATTGTTGTAACGACTCGTAAGACTTAAAAGAACTCGAAAGACTCGAAAAGCTCAAAGGACTGAAAAATAACTAAACGACTCAAATAATTTTAGATTTGATTGTTTTTTTTTTATAGTAGCACGACACGACATAATGGCTTCCCTACGCCTGATGGAAATTTAAAGAGGAGCCCAAGTCGCTGCGACAACGGGCAAGTAACCGGTCAGTCACCAATCTTAAATAACCCCCGGCCCCCATACAGCGCTCACCCCACCCTAGAGCTCCGGAAACCCTACTCACTGGCAGAAACACGACCCGGAGGTAATTTAGCTGCGGTATTCTATAGGGTGGAGGTCCGTCTCCGGACGGGCGGCTCAATTCGAGCGAAGATTCGCTATGCCCTACCTCTCTTACGCTATGCACTACCTCTCTTGGAATAGAACTCATAAGACTTAGGGCTCAAATGAGTCGTGGGTTCTGCAAAAGAGAATCGTAGTCGCAAAATGAGGACTGAATGACACAGTTCTTTTACAACACTAGTCTAGCAGTCTAGCTGAGACAATTCCTATTGAATTTTAATTTCACGTAGTCGAACAATCTATGGCCTAATTAGCTACGGCGTAGGTACATCAGTAAAAGCGTAATTAAGATTTAACTTTCACTAAGTCAACTAAGTAATTGAGTCTAAAGGATTATCTTTAATCTTGTTCCTTAGATCTACTGATTAATTTGTCTACAGTTTAATGACTTCCTCAATTTGCTGGATTAAATATAAGTAATAATGTTTGAAGCTGAACACTAGATATTCGTTTGTTAATTGCATAATGGCTGTGCGGGATATTTATCGATTTGTCATCATTACAATAACAATATTATATGGTAAAATTATCCAGAAAATACCTACTATAATAGACAATACTAGATACTACTACTACTACTACTCGTACGTAACAATTTAAATTGTTAGGTACGAGTAAGTACCTAGGTATCTCCGTATCTGTAGTACCATCCTACGAAACATTCGGTTATGTAAAGGATTTTTTTATAGTAGCTCGGCATAATGGCTTCCCTTCGCCTGTTGGAAATCGAAAGAGAAGCCCAAGTCGCTGTGACAACGGGCAAGTAACTGGTCAGTCACCTGTCAGTTGCCACCGCCATGCCGGCCCAACCCCAACCCCCCACGAGCTCCGGAAACCCTACTCACCGGCAGGAGCACGACCCGGAGGTCATTTGGCTGCGGTATTCTATAGGGTGGAGGTCCTTCCCCGGACGGGCAGCTCAATTCGAGCGAAGATTTGCTATGCCCTACCTCTCTCCCCTCTCTTTTTAGGTAATGTTTGTTTCACTAAGTATACTCGTATTCACCTTCACATTGTAAAATTTTGAAGTTTCATAATTATCGCCAATTAATAAACATTGCTAATGAAGTTAATACAAGACGTAACCACCTATTGACTGTTTTATTATCCATTGTTCTCGACAGGAGCATAATTTTTGAACTCGACGATATTTTACATCATTCTGACATCATTTCCGATACCACTGCTTACATATTTAAATATAACCTTCCCTTTTTCATAGTCTTGAGTTTTTTAAACGGTGCGTGACGCGGCACTTATGCAGGCCGTCATAATGTGATCGATTCGTAGGTATTGAACTAAGCAAGCGTGATGCGGATCGCGTAACATACCTAACTAAAACGCAGTCATTTTGACGTGCTAATGAATAGGTAGATTCCATGTGTATATTTAACAAATAAAACCATTAAATTTCCAACCAAAAAGCTTTTCCCGTCTCACTCAGGTCAGAACCACCGGGTGCGCCGAGCGCCAACACTCATAACCGTCGAAACTCTGCGGAGTGCGGATCGTGTGTTGCGTTTTAAATTTTCAACAACATCGCTCCACAGCTCAAGTACGCCCCCGCTTTAGTGTGCAAAAACTAATTAATTATTAACACACGCGGCCCCGCTTCCCTCACTCGCCAGAATGTGGGCCTCCGGAATTATACACCGGTGTACCGTGAACTACCTGAACAACGTTGCTTAAAATGGTAGCTATTTTGGTGCTATATGGAACTGTTGGATTTCTAGCAGCTAGTGTCCAAATGAACTATGCTAGATAGAAGTAGTGTTCATAAATGCGTCAAATGAACTATTCGAGATGGATGATTTTAAAAGGCATTTCTACACGCACTACAGGTTGGATGGTTCGGATGCATCCTACACTACGTTTGCTGAGAAGCGGTATCCACTATACATATAACTCGTTTACCCCAACAGTTATCGGTACTGCGGCTGATATTTGCACTCAACAGATATGCCAGTATGCCACACTGGGCTACACAGCGCCATCTAGTCTCAAACTATTAAGCTGAAGCCCCTACTTAGATACTTTTTTATTTATTGAAATTTCTATTATACATAGCAAATACCTACAAACAGAGATCATGCACACAAAAGTTTGTACTGTGCGGGGAACCACAGTCAGAGCCAGTGATCACTACCACTGAACTTAATCAATCTTCAATGTACGAGTATATTCCATTTCACGCTACGCTACTATGTTTTCCGTTTTATACACGTAAGTTTGGAAGAAATTTTACGAAGAATACACAAAGAGTAGGTACACTTGCTTGCCTTCCCGCTTCCCTGGAGTGGAAATAAAACTTTTTTGGCATTGCAGGTAGGGTGAGTTCATAACGAAGCCACTTTGTGTTGCGCACCTACTCGTCTTTGTAAAGTGCTATTGCCATTTATGTTTATGAATGTTATTAAAACTTAGTCACATTATATGTATAGTGTGGGTACTATTCATAAATTGGTTGGTTGGTAGGTGGGTAGGCATGATTAGGAAACTTTTTCTACAGACGTAGGTATAATATTAACTATTGTATAATAAATTATACCTACTACCTAGTAAGTGTGCGTGTTTCTCTATAAATATTCACCGCATACAAATTTGCTCTGTGCATGACCTATGTAATGTGGCCCAATGTGGGGGATGTAAGGGAGCGACCCATCATCTTTTCGCTCCAAGCCAACCTCACCTGCCCGTGGTGCATCCTGCCGAATAACAAACGAGGCGCTGGCAACCGACTTGTGGCGGTATAACCATCATGATTGAAGGCGTAGCTAAATACCACAAACCGGTGACGGGCAGCAGCGTCACCGGAGCGAGAAGCTACGCCCTGCGATCGCCAACCCGCTTGTCCAGCATGGCGATTATGGGTATATCCTCCAGATGTTGGCCCTAAGTGGCGAACAACTGGAGAGGCCTATGTCCAGCAGTGGACTGCAATAGGCTGATGATGATGATGATGCATGACCTAAAGCTTAACTGGTAGAGAATGCTCCTAGCCTTAACTTCGCCTTTTGTACCATTTTGTGCAATAAAGTTGAAATAAATAAATAAGTAGGTATTTGAACACCGACATGAACTTTTTTTTTGTTGTGTCAAACTGTCAATTAACTGTCAAACTATTTTAACGCTTCTTTTGGTTTTTGCAACCTCTTCGTATTTTATAGAGCAAACTCTTCACAAAGTATTTGGATTAATTTATCGTCCATACTCGTACCGTACAGTAGTATTTGGATTAATTTGGGGTATAGACCGGCAAAAGCTCTCACTAGAATATTTCATTGATTTATTTATTTCATTTCTAGAAGAAGAATAGGTTTATCTTCTAGAGATTAGTCGTTGTGGTCAGTATTCATTTGTTGCACATATTCTGTATTTTTAGAGTTCTGCTACTCTATTAACTGAATGAACATATCTATGAACTTTACCTAGATATATTATTAGGGTATTACATTTGTTATTATTTTGTTATGAGCTTCAACAAAATAGAAAGGATTGACTTAAGATCTGGCAGCCGTAAATGTTTGGACCGTAAAGATACCTAGTCTAGAACACAATCTCCAAAAATACTCCAGGCCAATAAGTGGGTACTACTAGTAAACTACCGTATGTAGCGCCGTATAATAAAATATTATATGGACGCAAGCTAGGGAATAAGACTTTGCTTCATATTTCAATTCGGCTGGATTGGAAAATGCTTTTAAACGAAGCGCGAAGAAGCTTCTTGCGAGTTTCAGTCAGTTAACAACGCTGGCCCGCAGAATAAGGGAATTATTTGAGAGTTTTTTGGATGCTCTATGGCACAGTAATGTATAAGGATAGAACAACTTTGTTTGCGTGACTCTATCTTGCACTGCTGTGCATGGTTTGTAAAACATCAGCTCCGTTAGCGCGCACCTCATTTTTGTACACACAAAGAAGCCCAGGATCGATCAAAGTTCAAAGTGGCGAACATTGGGAGAGACACATGTCCAGCAGTGGATTGATATAGGCTGATGATGATGATAACGTCAGTTCTGCGGCTGATAGGGCCACTGCTACTTCAGATTGCTAATCCTGTGAGCTGTGTCGATGACTTTGGTTTCGCATTACCAAATAGTATTCTTACTTATAAAATACCGTTGCTTTTGTATTTGTTATGACGTAAAATAACAAAAACGGTAATAAGCAACGACTGCTATCCCGAGATAACAGGTTATAACGACGAGGTAATAAAACTGTTTATAGTACTAGTCTTAATTAGAAATCGCTGTGTAGGTAAGTATCATACATTTAGGTTATATATAGGGATGTAAGGGGGCGACCCATCATCTTTTCGCTCCAAGCCAACCTCACCTGCCCGTGGTGCATCCTGCCGAATAGTGTTGCCCAAATTCAGTCTTGGTCTTGCAGTCTTGGTCTTGTTCTTGCGTTTTTGCAAGACCAAGACCAAGAACAAGACCGCGTATTTTGAGCAAGACCAAGACCAAGACTGACCGTGCAAGACTTGAGCAAGAACAAGACCTAGCCTGCAAGACTCTTGCGTCTTGCAGCTAGGACTTAGCGCTATTTCACTGAGTAGTTAGGTGTAACAGTTAGGTGTATAGGTAGGTACGCTTAGGAATTCTATGAGACGCAAAAAACTGTATCAAAGAATATGAAAAACTGGACCTATGCGCATTACGACTAATACCATAAACATAGCGAATAAAAAAATATATATTAAAATCAAACTGAGTGCATGCATAGTTATGTTTTAACCATCGGCACTTTGATAATGCGGCATCAAAGGTTTTGTACTTACTTCTCAAAGAAATTTGCCGCTTTTCGGAAGTACATGGTTATGATACACGCGCCGGCGGCTTCTTTTGAAATCTTAAACAATCGTTGCCGCCACGCCGAAATCATAACATTTGACACTACATATTTGATTGCCGCCATAGGGCGTAGGTATACTCATGCAAAATAATTTCGAATTTTAAGAGTACCTACAGGTGTTCCAAAAAATAAGTAAGTTTCAGAGTGCTTAGAATGAAAATGAATATATTATACTAATCACGCAAGTAGTACTAAGATTAGGATAAAATGGTAAGGATAGGTAGTAGATGTCATATTAATTCATTCTAGTAAGTATATCGCGTGTAAAAAGACCCTTAACGAAGCCGTGAACTACATGTTCTCCTGGTCATGACGAACATCGTTAGTTCTAGAAAAATACCTGGGAAATGTATGGTTACCGAGATATTGACCTTCAAAGTTAAAAAAAAAATTACGTTTTTCATATTAACGCTTTTAAAACGTAATTACTAACATTTCTTCTAAAGAAACCATATCCCAATTTAGAATATTTCTCAGCAAATAAGGCCATTCAAATCACGGCCCGCAATGTACATCGCACGCGCACACACAGTCACTATCCCTTGTAGCGACAGCAGCGCACGCACACGCGGCGCGCGTCAGATGTTCGCGCGAGGTCAACGACACAAAGGGCGCGAGCGGAAAACCCAGCTGATAGCTCGACTCGACCCTGTTACCTTACCTAGGTAGGTACATTGCTTAGGGTACCTTTGACGTAGGTGTAAGTAAGTATGTGGCTACTCTTACGTGTTCGTTGAAATAAGAAGCACACAGTTCTGAAAAGAACTATTTCACTCTTTCGTGTGTTTCACTGATGGTGGCTCTGAAAAGAGCCGTGGTTACTCTTCCGTGTGTTTCAATGAAGTGGCTCCGAAAAGAACCGTTGTCACTCTACGTGTGTTCAATGGATGGTGGCTCTGAAAAGAGCCGTTTTCTACACTGCTGGACACCGAGCACTGCACGCACACCGCACAGCTGATCGACGCGCCGCGTAACAACACACGACGCCAACGAAGACGCACGCATGCGCGAGCCCAAGTAGTCGCGTCGTGTGCCTCGCAGTTCGAAGACGCGCGCATGCGCGAGCCCAAGTCGTCGCGTCATGTGCCTCGCAGTTCCTCTCGTGCGCACTGCGCGCCTCGCCGCTCGCTGCCGGAATGAGAGCAAGAGCGCGCGCGCCAATTTCATTCATCATGACTGCGCTGCGCGAAAGCCACGACCGTCTGGCGCCATCGTGCGAGCGAGACGGATACATCCTGCATCCCTTTCCCCCTACACGTGCCACATTTAGTATTGTTACCTAATCTGTTTGTTTTCTGTATCATTTATTTACCTTCTGATCGGAGTTTTACTTCTGCCTCAAGAACCTTCAAGAAGAAATTACCAGCTACTGGAAGAGAATAGCAGACCACTCTGCTCCCCTACTGGCAACTAGGCACCCTCTGCCTACCACTTGCTAAAAGTACATAAGTCAATGGCCAATTACAACAATCATCTCATTTCCATAATTTTATCGACATACGGAATGCATTACCTACCGTAATCTCAGTTGGGGATCTTGATCTCAGATCGTGTTAGGGGCTCCTGGGGGCTTGAAAATACTGCGTTCATTGATTTATTTTCGATGGAGAAAAGATAAATACCTACCTACCTAATTGTACATGTTAGTTTGTATCATGCATGATGTCCACTCGAGATCGAATTTCCGCCAATCGGTGCTGCTAATCTCGTAGGAGACTAGCCTGTCAAGTACGCACAGTTGTAATCCGATTCGAATCATATCATTCCGACCGGAGCATCGGATAGAGATCGGTCGCATGTCTTAACGTGGTTTCCGATGCACTGGGGTGTAAAACCGGCACTACCCTGGCTCCGGAGCTGCTACTAACTAATTTCTTTAATAAAAAGAAATACCTACCTATGAACAACTTTAGAAACAACCTGGAATTCGAACCCGGGACTTCTCGATTGACGGATGACACCTGCGACCAATAAACAGACCAATGAATCGATCTTATTGGGCACATAAAGCAGGTAGCGAAAACTTGCATTTAATTTCAGTCGTGTTGCAATTCAGGTAGAATTTGCTATTAACTTTTCTGCAGGATTGCATGATATTTAATTGACGATTTTCAAATTCAGTTATTTATTATTAAAAGATGGTATAATATGTAACTTTTTTTCTTCATACAAATAGCGCATTCCAAGCGCCTGAGGGAATTCTACCATTTTCCTTATTCGGATTCAAGGACGAAATTAGAGTTTCACAATCAGAAGAGCATTTCTAATAGTCAAAATGTAAGTAGGTACTTGTTGACTACCAAGTACATAAAACAATACATAAGTAAACTCTTAGAAAAGCCAGAAATTATTAAAATGATACTTTACGTAGGGCCCTTCTTACGTACCTAATTGTTAGGTAATTGAGACGTATTGAAATTGAATTATGTTTGAAGAGACTACTTATGTTTAAAAACATGTTTAATTTTACCCCGAGTAGGTATCTACCTACGACATAATCAGTAAAACATAAAATACCTGTGAAAAAATACGATAATTTCTATTGCCGACATTGCCGTGGGTGGTGGTGTTGCCATTAGAGCATTCAAATAAATAACTTTTATTATTTAAAGTAATAATTTTATCAAGACAATAAAATGTATCATTTATTTCATAATTGGGTGTAAGTTAGCTAGCTAACCAAGTTTTTACGTAAGTAGGTACATTTGCAGCGTATAAGTAAATTATGGGCGGTTATTAACCTGGTTATTGGTATCAGAACCTAATGATAAATTGTTGAATGCAACACATTAGCGATGAATAATACTAGAAAAACAACAACTCCAATCATTAGGTGGTAACTTCTGTAACCTTAAACGCTCAGACTCCATAAAATTTAGGTACCTACTTATAGCAAAAATGTTAAATGAGTGAGAATTATTACATTGCCTTAGCAACTTTCAATAACGTGTATTATTGATGCAGATTTGTTAACTAGTTTAATTTGATTTTTAGGTGAATTACTTATTAGGTATTTTAAATAAATTTTATTAATTAAAATTATTACTAGTTAAGTAACTAGGTACTGTACAGTATATCCATTTAACTAATCGCTAATCTGATTTTGTAATTTACCGCAAGCAAAACAAAATTATGTAACCTAGTTTATAAAATGGCAACATCCGCGCGCGCGCGGCGACTCAAAGGATTTCTGCGCTTCCGCGGAAGTTAGGTACCTAATTTTTCAGTTCGGTTCTAAACAACATCGAATGCGTTTTGATTTCGGATAATTTCGCCTCGTTGTGTATTTTTCTTTTGTGTTGAGTTGAGTGTTATTTGTTGTGTTGTGCTGTGGTCAGTGACTAGTGTCGAAGGTGCCATTCCATGCATACAGCGCTTGCGAGTACGTTAACATGGTGTAGGTACGGTATGGCCATACATGGAAAAGTGCTTCTGAGGCACTGCGGCTGTATTCATCGTTCGTTCCACTTGGTACCAGAACGATGGAGCTCCGCCATACATTGTGAGACCCGGCCGTGAGCAATGGCTTGGCAACCAGTAGATCGGGCGGTTCAGGCCCCATACGTGGCCCGCGCGTTCGATAGACTTGACTAACTTGGATTTCATTTTGTGGGGCTTCGTCAAGGACCTTTATGAAGGTTTTCGACCGCCCACTCGCTCATGGAGGGTCGCCAGTTCGAGCCACATCTTGTCCGCTTGGAGAGACCTACACTAGAAGACAACGAGTACTAGGTAAGTACTTAGACCTCATTTAAGGAGACGCGACACTACAGTCAACACGAGCTGCGATTTATGGCGAAGTATGGAAGCATAACAAATGCCAGTGACGACGTCGCCTATTGCGTCATGTCGTTTGTCTTAAAACCTGTGATTTCATACATTCAAAATAAGTATTTTTATGTGTAAAATAAGTGTAAAATAAGGGTACAATAGGTAGTTTAAACTTATTATTGTAGTTCTCATAAATTTCTATCGCACGAGCGCGCGTTCGCGTAGGTATCTAGCGAAAGAGCGGAGACATGCCGCGCGCCGGCGACCGCGCCGCGCGCGAGACATAGGCACCTACGCGCTGTACATTGCGTGGTCTTGAAAACAGCTGTTTTTTTACTCATAAAAACCAAAATCATTTCCCTGTCAAAATATTTGAAAATAGTACTCAGCTATAGGAACAGAATGCGTAGTTTCAGGCTTCGTTAAGGGTTTTTAAACTAATTACTTAGGTACTATTATTGTACATTTGTACATATCATAGGAAATGTTTATTAAGAAACAGTTACTTCCATGGAAAACGACATATAGGTCAGTTGATTTTTCGAATTTCTTATCAAATCTTCAGTTATTTATTAATCTGCTTGATCTTTACTATGGCTATGTTAATTCAAGCTCACAATGTTCCAATTCTAATACGTTTTTCTAAGATTTAAAGTAAACTTTAATAAATAGTAATAGACTAATAAGTAATTGCAAGACTTGCAAGACTCTTGCTGCAAGACCAAGACCAAGACCAAGACTGGGAGCGCAAGACCAAGACCAAGACCAAGACCAGGTGTATTGGCGCAAGACCAAGACCAAGACTGGCTAAGTCTCGTCTTGTTCTTGCATTTGGGCAACACTACTGCCGAATAACGAAGAAGGTGCTGGCAACCGACTGGTGGCGGTATAACCATCACAATTGAAGGCGTAGCTAACACAGACCACAGACCGATGACGGGCAGCAGCGTCACCGGAGCGAGAAGCTACGCCTTGCGATCGCCAACCCGCCTGCCCAGCGTGGCGATTATGGGTACATCCTCCAGATGTTGGCCTTAAGTGGCGAACAACTGGAGAGGCCTATGTCCAGCAGTGGACTGCAATAAGCTGATGATGATGATGATACATTTAGGTATAACATCTCTATAACCTGTTATTATCGTGTGCCATGGGATGTAAGAGAGCGATCTATCACTTTTTCGCTCCAAGCCACCCTCACTTGCCCGTGGTGCATCCTACTGCATAACACAAGGCTCTGGCAACCTATTAGCTTTATAACTATCACGAACCAAGGCGTAGTTAAATACCACAGAACCACTACACACCCAGTCACAGGACATGCCTATACAACAGACATAGAAAGACCATAAACGTACAGGAATGTTTGTCAAGGGTAGGGATTGAACTAAACGACTCTTGGTTCAAAACTACCAAACGAGTCATCAGACCAGAATACATTTAGGGGACTTCGGCTTCTAAGAGACTTCGAAAATAGGTCATAATTACAACCTCTTTGCAGCTTGTTTGATTTTAATATGAGTACACACGCCTACACTTCAAAGACCTACCTAGAGGTTAAACTTCTATGTAGAAAAGCAATGTAGCCGTATAGTGGATGCATCGTAAAGCAGATTTTAAACATACTCTTAGTTTAAAATGCATCCTGACCTCCGGCTTTTGCAGGCAGCAGCATACATTTTCACCTGAGATAAAATAGTAGTGGATTATACGTTAGTATGAAAACTCATTTGGTAGCTAACTTTTAGAAACGTTGTTGGCACTTTCGAACGACCGACAAAACGTCTATACCTTATTTTGATGGTCCTTTGTTTACATTATGATTGCTTTCAGGGTAGGTACTCTTGAACCAAATGGGATTGGGATCGAAATCTTCTGCAGGATCTAGTACAGATAATATACAGAGAATGAATGCCTACTACCAAATACAGGAAATTTTAAATATACGTTCATTTATGATTAAATATTACTTAATTTGTTAGGATTGAAATCAAGATTGGTTTCAAGAGTAGGCCTACTGATCACAGTCAAAAATTTTCATCCCACTAATATTATAAACGTGAAAGTTTGTCTCTAAATTTACTCAAAAAGAAGCGCTAGAGAGGCAGAACAATCAAGAGATGGCGTGATAATTTGGACAGCCACCTATGCGACTCTGCCAGTCGGCAAATAATCGAGAGATTATTTCTTCAGATTACTTACTTATGAAACCGGTCTTGCTATTTAATTAATTGCGTGTTTAAAAAAGACACCATCTTGTTTTTAACCCTCGCTGTTGCCCAGCTGTCCGACTGATCATTAAAGGTCTCCCTTAAAGTTTTACACAGCCAACACTGGACAAGCGTGGTGGGTATTGGTCCAAAACTGTCCTGAATATCAGCGCCGCGGCGCTTGCCTCACGGCTAATGCTGAGTGGTTACCCTTTTGGTGCATTGAACTATTAGTGTACGTTATTTTACTACGTTAGATGTGCCTACCTGTGTGATACCTTCGTTTTACATATTTGTTAAAACTGGCATGTATTGTTTTGCACTAAATAAACGTTTTTTTTTCTTTCAGAACTCTGAGACAAAACAATGGCAGTATACGATCAAAGGAAAAGCCCCAAACATACTTATCCTTACATTTCATATTAATTTCTACGATGACAAAAGAGCTTAGTCATCATCAATGAATAGTTTATCGAGCGGAAACTCTTATGCCATAAGCACTTACCAAACGAAAATATAACCCAAATGTATTAAAATCTTAGCAGATTGACAAATTACATCCCCCGGGAACACGTTCACGGTCGCAAGGGCGCCGTACCAAGACCTTGTTCATTAAATATTGAATATCAATTCCGCTGATCTAACACTGAATTGGGAAACGGGCTTGTCTCCACACTAATCTATGGTTCTCCGAAGGCCGTATCAATTAATGTATCTACCCAAATTATATAACGCCGCCTGAAGAATGGCTCTAATATATTCCCTATTCGCCGATTTGCTATTGAAATGAAAATTCTATTAAGTTGCGAACAGAAATTTGGGCATTACAGCCGGGAGCGGCGATACTAAGGCAAATATCCCGAGTCCGTAGTATCAAATATTTATAAGAGGCGCAATTGCGTCTTGTAGACGTAAGGCTGCGTACAGGTCTAGTGAATGCGGTACTTCCTTGCTGTATGGAACACGGAGCAAGTAAAGGCAAAGCCCTCCGCGTCGCGGTTATATTTATATACTAGCTGTGCTCGCGACTTCGTCCGCGTGGAATAGTTATTTTTCCCCCGTTTTTTTTTCCATTTTCCATTATTTCTTCGCTCCTAATAGTTGCAGCGTGATGTTATATAGCCTAAAACCTTCCTCGATAAATGGTCTATTCAACACAAAAAGAATTTTTCAATTCGGACCAGTAGTTCCTGAGATTAGCGCGTTCAAACAAACAAACAAACTCTTCAGCTTTATAATATTAGTTAAGATTAGTTAAGACTAGCTGTGCCAGCGGCGTCGCTCGCGTGGATATCGGGTTTCAAAAATAACGGACTTCCATATAATACCCATCTATACCTTGTGCCTAAGTTTTAAGTTAGACCTCTAGCAATACATTGGTGAAAACCGCATTCAATTCTATGCAGTAGTTTTCGCGTAATGCGCGTTCAAACATACAGGTTTAAATTTCTCGCGTTTTCCCAACACTTCCCGTCACTGCTCCGCTCCTATTGATTGTAGCGTGATGAAAAGTATCCTATAACCTGCCCAGGAGTATGAAGAATAATTGTACCAAGTTTCGTCAAAATCTGTTCAGTAGTTTTTTTTTCTATAACGAACATACAGACAGACAGACAGACAGACAAAAATTTTATTTTACTGATTGCATTTTTGGTATCAGTATCGATCACTTATCACCCCCTGATAGTTATTTTGAAAAAATATTTTATGTACAGAATTGACCTCTCTACAGATTTATTATAAGTATAGATTATGTCACCGTGAAATTGTAAATACCGTTAGATTATAATCGATCTTGCGAGATTGTAAACCGTCGAAAGATTGTGAACTGTAACATTTTAAGTATTATTTTTCGGTAGACTGTAATCGATCGATGTTTTTATACCTTGACCTTTTCAACCCCTAATAGCCCCTTTTCGCAATCATCAGCTTATTGCAGTCTACTGTTGGACATAGGCCTCTTCAGTTGTAGAACAAACATCCCTAGACGTCCAATATTATGTGTACCAAATTTGAATCCAGATTTAAATCGGTTCAGTAGTACTTCCATGGGAGGAGTGGAAATTGCTCCACCGACAAGAGCAAAGCTCTTAAATTTAGTAACTAGTAGTTTTCGCGTGAAAGCCGACAGACAGACTTTCGCATTTATAATATTAGTATAACTTATAACTAGCCTACATTTAATTTTATATGTTACTGCTTAAGCGAACTACCTTCCCTGATTATCCATCAGCTGTCAATATCCGAACGACAGTGACCGATGATGAAGCAATCAACTATTTTATTTGCCAAACTAAATAGGCAGTCTGTTCACATTCTTACACCGTCCTAAATTACTTGAAGCTCTATCTATATGAGGTAATAGGAAATATAGCAGGGAGGGTGCCTCTTAGATCGCGGAGACGATATAGAACGGAAAATCGCGAAATAGCTATAAGTACCTAAATAAAGATAAAATCAATTTAGATAACGTCCCGGAACGCAGTTTTCGATCTAAAATGTTACGTGCCGGTAGTAAGGAGATTTAAGGTTGCCTGAATACGGCATACTCTATTCCCTCCCGTAGTATGCTATAGTTTACATTTATGTATTTTAATACTATTTTTACGCTTGGGTACAGTACAGACATAATATAGGCATTTGACCGTCTCAACAAGGTCTCGACGGCTCGTGTGGTAGGAGGGGGTCACTAAACTAACTTCTGAACTAGCTAATTAGCTTCCTGAACTAACGGTCGTGGGTTCGACTCCCACCCGGGACAAACATTCCGGTGATCAAAATTTGTGTTCTTTTCGTGTGTATTTGTATTTTTATTTAAGTGTGTATTTGTGGTACCTCCGTAGTTCTGATACCCATAACACAAGTGCTCAAGTTACTTACTTTGGGATAGGAACTGAGAGTGTGGTTTTGTCTACTATATCAGACTTGATTTGAAAGCTTTGGCCATAGTGTATATTTGTTTGCTCGACTTGACGGGAGCGCTGCCTTGCCCTCCTTGTTCATAAATTTAAGCTTGCGTACATGTGTACTTACTTGTACCGTCTTGTCGTACCTATACTCATTTTCAAGGAAGTCTGATGAGACTCAATGTGGACTGAATGTGCTTTAATTTTTCTGTTTCACTGTCAATTTTATGATTCCGTGGCTGCTACTGAGTAATTCCTTGATAGAAAAACTCAAGAACACTTTTTTTTATCCTAGCTTGACATAATGGAAAGTGACACTGTGACAACGGGCAAGTAACTGGTCAGTTACCTGTCAGTTGCCACTGCCATGCCGGCCCAACCCTAACCCCCCAAGAGCTCCGGAAACTCTACTCACCCGCAGAAACACGACCCGGAGATCATTTGGATCTAGCTAGTGAGTTAGAACAGATAATTTTCCGCAACTCGATGTATGCGCTTTTGAATGAACCTAATTTGCCATTAAATAAATAAATAACCCAAGACATGCCACGCTGGGTCACACATCGTCATTAGTTTTACTAGATGTCAAATTTGAATGAACGTTCGAATGAACGAAAACATAAGAATGTTTTCGAATCCGAGGCATTGTGAATAGACTCGTTGTTGGGACGCGATCCCGATGGATCTTTACACTTTCAAACCCGGGATTCGAACCCGCTTGATCTTCAGATAGCATTAAATAAATAAATAAATAACCCAAGACATGCCACGCTGATGATTAAACAAACGGAGCCATACTATGAAGTTCCTAAGATATTATGTCTACGATTTCAAAAGACGTATACGTAGAGAAATTTAGTTTTCAACTTACGTGCACTGTCTAAGATTTTAAATTGCTACGAAATAGAACTATCTGAGAGATAAAGCCGTGGAATGGGGCCATCCGAGATCGTGGATACGTTTTACAATTGGATAAGAAACGATAGTTTTAGCCGAAGAAAGGGCTAAATAGATACTCTTTCGTCTATCTACGATTGAAGCTTGTATTTATGAAGTTGTTGATACGTATCACTGCGTTCGCCAACTCGCCTGCCCAGGGTGTCGATTATGGGTAGACTCCAGGAGTTTTTTTTTTATAGTGGCTCGACATAATGGCTTTCCTACGCCTGATGGAAAGCGAAAGAGAAGCCCAAGTCGCTGTGACAACGGGCAAGTAACTGGTCAGTTACTTGTCAGTTGCCACCGCCATGCCGGCCCAACCCTAACCCCCCACGACCTCCGGAAACCCTACTCACCGGCAGAAACACGACCCAGAGGTCATTTGACTGCAATATTCTATAGGGTGGAGGTCCTTCCCCGGACGGGCGGCTCAATTCGAGCGAAGATTCGCTATGCCCTACCTACCTCTCTTAAGTGTGTGTTTGAGTGTGTCCAAAATGTCCAGCAGTGGACTGCTGCGATAGGCTAATGATAATAGAACCTTAATAAATTCGCGTATTCCAAACCAATTATTTTCGCATGGTTTTGACAACATTGTAATGCTATTAATATTTTGGTACTGAGTCATACTAAAAGAAAAAATACATATTTAAGGATTTTAGTATCAAGATTCAACATTTGAATAGTGATAAAAATATTCCTGTATAAGTTAAGTGTAACTTTTAACGTTTGTATGAAATTCATATAACAAGTGTTTATTTTAATAGAGAAACAATTATAAGGCAAAGTAGATGAGTAGTAATAAGTAATATATGTAGGTCATCATCATCATCATCCTCATTAGCCTGCAAACGTCCACTGCTGGACATAGGCCTCTCCCAATGATGATTGTCATTTGTGCGAATTTACCTTAGTCATCATGCTTAGCAGGCGGCTTGGTGACCGCAGCAGTATTAATTTGTACCCAGGTAAACGCTGCTACCCATTTCCTGATACATTTTTTTTTATTTAATAGGGGGCAGACGAGCAAGCGGTTCACCTGATGGTAAGTGATAACCGCCGCCCATGTACATCCGCAACATCAGGAGTTACAGCTGCGCTGCCGGCCTTTAAGGAAGAGGTATGCTCTTTTCTTGAAGATTTTGGGTATTTTGGGGTACATAGTCGTTCTTAATCACCCACAGATGGGGTCCTATTCTAAATCCCATTCCTCACGGATTAGTATTTGAAGGTAAGGTTTTGTATATTTTCTTTGTTTTCTTATATTTCATACCTAATACGCATTCATATCTAATCTGTCCGTATTAGGTACGGTATTATGTTAAAATTTATAGATGACACTCGGCTTGCCAAATTAAGATCTTTGTACGTATATCTGCTTTAAATTCCGCAGGGAAAATGAGAACGCGGCAACGAAATTTTCTCCAGAAAGAAAACTTGTCAAAACTCATTAAAATCCATATCAAACTCTGTAAAAAGGAACCAAGTACAAAATTAAAGTTGTCAGCGCCTATTTGGCGGACTTCGACAATACAGCTCCGGAGTGAATATTATAAAATTCATCTTTATAACTTTATTCTGTGGGCTAAGCTAGTTAGCTACTAGTTAGTAGTAGTAGCAGCAAGCAACTGAAAACTAGTTCATAATAGTGATAGACGAACTAGAGATCGGTGCGGGTCAAATTGTATATTATTTTGTTCATTAATTTAATAAACAAAATTATAGCAAGTCAGATGTTATATATTCATTAGAAGTTTTGTTATTATGTGAAATATTACGCATTCAATCCAATTTGTAATAAGTGCAGAAAGTGACGGCGTCTCAGATCGTTTCAGAATCAGCCGTTTATTAACAGTGACATGAATCAAAGAAAAGACAACGAATCAAATCATTTGGGCTTCTGTTACACTTCCTGGTAGGGCATAGCGAAACTTCCCTCGAATTGAGGTGCCCGTCCGGGGAAGGATCTCCCCCCTATAGGATACCGCAGCCAAATGACCTCCGGGTCGTGTTTCTGCCGGTGAGTAGGGTTTCCGGAGCTCGTGGGGGGGTTGGGCCGGCATGGCAGTAGCAACTGACCAGTTACTTGTCCGTTGTCACAGCGACTTGGAAAAAAATCTTTATTCAGGGGGTAAACTAAGTTCAAAAACTCGTCCATAGTGATGGACGAACTAGCGCGATGGCGCGGGTAATCCCATTTGTAAGTTGCGCGGTGAGTGGCGGCGGCCGTAATTAACTGCAGCGCCGGGCCCGTGAATAACTGAGTGGCGGGTGACGGCGTGTAAACGCGTCGGAAACGCTCACTATGCATCAGGTGAAATAGGTGCTGTGGTTGAACGTAATATGGTAACTGTGATTTTGTATTAGGTATATATCGTACTTAGTGTTTCACATATTAGGTAGGTACTATAAATAACATTTTAAGTATCAGGTTCCAAGTCTACGATTTTTATAAATCAACAGTTAATGTTCATCAGATTGGACAACATTTAGATATTGTCCGTCTCTTTTGTTTTCTATCAAGCGACATGAGGGGACTATGCTGAGAAAAGGTAGCACTCGATTCTTAGCTACTATTGAGCGTTTTGCCGATGTCTCCAATCACGTCAGCCGCAGTAGTTATGTCCTATTGCTGTACAATCGTGCGCCCGAGTGACAATAATTTAAGCTTATCGACTTTATTCAGTGGGCAAACTAAGTTCAAAAACTCGTCCATAGTGATGGACGAACTAGCGCGATGGCGCGGGTAATCCCATTTGTAAGTTGCGCGGTGAGTGGCGGCGGCCGTAATTAACTGCAGCGCCGGGCCCGTGAATAACTGAGTGGCGGGTGACGGCGTGTAAACGCGTCGGAAACGCTCACTATGCATCAGGTGAAATAGGTGCTGTGGTTGAACGTAATATGGTAACTGTGATTTTGTATTAGGTATATATCGTACTTAGTGTTTCACATATTAGGTAGGTACTATAAATAACATTTTAAGTATCAGGTTCCAAGTCTACGATTTTTATAAATCAACAGATAATGATCATCAGATTGGACAACATTTAGATATTGTCCGTCTCTTTTGTTTTCTATCAAGCGACATGAGGGGACTATGCTGAGAAAAGGTAGCACTCGATTCTTAGCTACTATTGAGCGATTTTGCCGATGTCTCCAATCACGTCAGCCGCAGTAGTTATGTCCTATTGCTGTACAATCGTGCGCCCGAGTGACAATAATTTAAGCTTATCGACTTTATTCAGTGGGCAGACTAAGTTCTAAAACTCGTCCATAGTGATGGACGAACTAGCGCGATGGCGCGGGTAATCCAATTTGTAAGTTGCGCGGTGAGTGGCGGCGGCGTAATTAACTGCAGCGCCGGGCCCGTGAATAACTGAGCGGCGGGTGACGGCGTGTAAACGCGGCGAAAACGCTCGCTATGCACCAGGTGAAATAGGTGATGTGGTTGAACATAATACGGTACCTGTGATTTCATATTACGTATAATATACTGCTGTCGTATGGAAATAGGTCGCTTCTGCAAACAGTTCAAAATGGAGAAAAAGAAATAAAAGACGTTACTGCCACATCGCCTTATAAATTTATGGAATACTTAGAGATCGATTAGGTGCATCTTTTTTTCTAAGTATCATGTAGTGTTGCTATTTCAACCTACATAACTTATTTTAACCGAATCGCTACATAACTCGATCTTAAGGAAATTTTTGATACGCCCTTTTTCTGTATGACGGCAGTATAGGACTTCAAAATATTAGGTGTTATGCACAAGTAGGTACTATATAAAACACTACGGATTATTTAAACTCCATATATTTAGTAGCTATAACCAATCTGTTTGATCTGGGCGATTGCTATGCTTAATATTATATGACTTATTTACTAAAAAAGTAACTAAGTAAGTTTATTAGTTATCTAGAACTAGCAATTGTACAAGATTAACAACAAACCACATAAAAAGAACTTTCGAAAATCTTCAACAGGATTATGAACAGCTATTTTGTCCGCTATGCCAAGAACATCACTACAATACTTCATACAGCGTAGTAAAGTGCCGTAGCACAAATTCCCCGCAACCCTACGCCATTTCCGAAAACAGATTTGTATTCTCTAAAATGAGTGAAATGCTGTCAGTACTCTGCAGTGACTACATATTTAATGAGGATTATCAAACTACTGAATTTTAGTTTTACAGTGGGAAAAGAGACAGGAAAATGCTTCAATTGCTTTGTTATGTTTTATGGCAATATTGCTGAATTTGCTTTTACAATTTAAATTTTTTATGTGCTTCCATTCAGTGGACTTTTTCTATTCAGTGATAAATTTCAGGCCATTCTACAGATGTACTGCATACTAGCTGTGCCGGCGGCGTCGCACGCGTGGATATCGGGTTTCAAAAATAACGGACTTCCATAAAATGGTGCCTAAGTTTTAAGTTAGACCTCTAGCAATACATTGGCGAAAACCGCATTTAATTCCATGCAGTAGTTTTCATGTGACGCGCGATCAAACATACAGGTAAAAATTTCTCCCGTTTTCCCAACATTTTCCGCCACTGCTCTGCTCCTATTGTTTGTAGCGTGACGTATACTGTAACCTGCCCAGGAGTATGAAGAATAATCGTACCAAGTTTCGTTAAAATCCGTCCAGTAGTTTTTTTTCTATAACGAACATACAGACAGACAAAAATGTTACTGATTGCATTTTTGGCATCAGTATCGATCACTTATCACCCCTTGATAGTTATTTTGAAAATATATTTCATGTACAGAATTTACTTCTCTACAGATTTATTATAAGTATAGATATAGATGACTGCCACAACTAGGCTATGCCAGTCTTGCTATCATAAGTAGGGTCATTATCATCGTCTGACTGCAAAACACTGCTGGTCATAGGTCCCCCAATGACATTTGGGGGTTTTTATCTTAGTCACCGTAGACCGCAGTAGGATTCATTGGTAACCAAACGCTGCTGCTGCCGTTACCTGATATGACGATATGGGGTGGTCCTATGCTTAATCCGAAAACCACACGGACAGGATTATTTCATCAAGTTGCATTACATCGAATTACCGTTGATTTTGAAATACAAATTCGACGATTGCTGAGCTCAAATACCGACTGCAAAGCATTACCTATTCCGTCGCAAAGCGGTTTTATTATATCGGGGAAACGTTCGATACCAATATTCTCTGATCCTTCTTTCATTAGGTGCTAGCTAGTTGCAATGTGCAAGTAATCAATCATATTCGCATGTAGGATACATGCAGTGTTGTGTTGATGAGATATCCTGAACTTGTAATCTTCGATAATTGTGACTAATGACCTCAAACCTATATCGAAGAGAAGGATCGATTGTTTGCGGATAATAACCGTTCCGTAATCGAATAAAAGAAAACACTTATACATATAGTCCTACATAGGACACCACAGGCTGGCACTGCTGCATACATATGCAGCAGTGGAAGTTTGCAAGCTCATGAAATAATCCGTTGTCATCAACATCATCATCAGCCTATCGCAGTCCACTGCTGGACATAGGCCACTCCACTTTGGGAAAACACCTGGAGGTTATACCCATAATCACCACCCAGGGCAGGAGAGTGGGCGATCGTACGGCGTAGCTCTTCGCCCCGGTGACACTGCTGCCCGCAATCGGCCTGTGGTGTTTAGCCACGCCTTTAATCGTGATGGTTATACCCCCACCAGTCGGTGGCCAGAGCCTCGTTCGTTATTCAGCCGGCACCACGGGCAGGTGAGGGTGGCTTGGAGCGAAAAGATGATAGGTCCGTTACATCCCAGTCAAGTAAAATCCGCTAAAATAAGGATATTTCTAGAGATTCATGTATCAGCAATTAATGAATTTGTATTTTAGCGCATTGAAGGAAACCTATCCCTCATTGTATTCCCAGTTCCGCTAAACGAAATAGCCGCTGCAAACCCTCAGCACAAAATAACAGTTTTCGTTTATTTCTGATGGATCGGCGCTGGCTCGAGTCAACAATGGCCTCTTAATCAGCCAGTACATGCAGCGCTGTTTATTCGATACCTTGGCCGGCCAATATCTTTTCAAGAATCGAATTTCGAAGCTCCGAGGCAGCCATATTTCTTTCTGATTGTTTAGCTCACATTCATAGGCAATGTGATTGCTGTTCAATCAAGCTCGCTGTTTATTGGTCTCGTGAATTGAATATACTGCTTGATTGGTCTACTTGCTTACTATTTGTCCCCCGGGCAAATGTAGTTTACGCATCCTAACTACAGGGGGGAGTAGTGTATATGGGACTTACGTCGCTCTCAGGAACGGGAGGGCGGCACCCTGCCTCAAGATGGAAGGGAGGCAGGAAGTACCCACAAAAAAACTGGGAACGGGGACTTAGTTGCAACTACCTAGCACATTCGGCGGGAAGATCCATGATCATCCATGTTCATCTTAGTTTATATTTTGTTATGACAAAATGTATTCAATGAACGCTCTAGCCATTCAATTGAATAGAAAATCAGATGACTGGGATATATTATGTATACGAGGCTTAGTAAGCTTAGCTAGCCTTCGTTATTACAAATGTTCAAGTTTCAAATCGATTAATTCCACTTTAACACTACCTATTTCATAATAAATTAATCAACAAAACTCTAAATAGAGATCGCTTCGTCTAAATATAAATTCCATCCAGCTAAATCTATTATTAAAAGACGGAATTGAAAATAGATGGAACGGAAAACCCTTACTGTCATCTCTCACGTCGTTAGGGAATGCTAATGAAGTGATGTTTCCCTTTGTTTCCTCGTCTCCAACGGCAAGGGATTCCATTTGAAAGTATTATAGCCGTTACGAGTTCAGTTCGATATCGTTTTGCCAATTGTTTTAAAATAATTGGATGGTATTTTACATTAAAGGATAGAAAAGTGGAAAAGTAGGAGGTACCTTAGAAGTATTCTTTGATATTTTGTTAACAAGTTCTTTAAAAGAAGAAAGTAAAGATGTTTCTTTACTTTAATACATAAATATGTACAGGTACATGTGTAGGTAGAAACATAAATATGTCTTAAATCATCAAAATCATAGGTAAGAAAGAATATGATCAAACACTACATAAATAATCATAAGAAGAATATACAAACATACAAAACACTAAACTACTATAAAATAATCAATCAATCATCAGCCCGTAGACGTCCACTGCTGGACATAGGCCTCCCCCAATGACCTCCACATGGACCGGTCCTGAGCGGTCTGGGTCCAAAGGATTCCCGCTATATCATCCAGGTCGTCAGTCCATCTCGTAGGGGGCCGTCCCCTGCTGCGTCTTCCCTCTCGCGGTAGCCACTCGAGAACCTTTCGTACCCATCTATCGTCGGTTCTGCGAGCGATGTGGCCTGCCCACTGCCACTTCAACTTGCTTATTCTGTGAGCTATGTCGGTCACTTTAGTTCTTCTGCGAATATCCTCGTTGCGGATTCTGTCGCGCATAAAATAATATTAAATGGTAAATTTCACTTGTAATTAACTACAACAAAACATAATTAATTATTACACGAGCACATAACACTTCATTTATAGAACTATAGCTCCCAGATATTGGTTTTAACAATTTACACGAGGAAATCTATTTAGCAGCATTGGATAACGTTAAATTTTCAATTTATTGGTTTAGGTTAACACACATGAAACGAAAAAGTCAAAGTTACTCCAAATACAGCAGATGAAAATTAATATAACTGTTTAAACAGGATTCGGCCAAATTGGAATAGGAAACGGATATAAACACACTAAAATATTTTACGAGTATTCGGTCCAAATGTTTGAACGGTAGTGATTTTTGCCAATGAAGTTTTTGTTATCTGTAGCTATATAAACAAACAGAAAGTTTGCCCACGTGAATATCAGTGAAATGTGAAAGGATAATATCCTTATAAATATAGATAGATAGCCTCTGTGTTAAACTGATTTATTAGCAATATTTCTCTAAAAAGTTTTCATCATCATCATCAGCCTATTGCAGTCCACTGCTGGACATAGGCCTCTCCAGTTGTTCGTCACCTAGGGCAAACTTCCGGAGGATATACCCATAATCGCCACGCTGGGCAGGCGGGTTGGCGATCGCAGGGCGTAGCTTCTTGCTCCGGTGACGCTGCTGCCCGTCATCGGTATGTGGTATTTTGCTACGCCTTCTATAGTGATGGTTTTACCGCCACCAGTCGGTTTGCCAGAGCATCGTTTGTTGTTCGGCAGGATGCACCACGGGCAGGTGAGGATGGCTTGGAGCGAAAAGGTGATAGGTCGCTCCCTTACATCCCCAAAGTAAAGAGTTTTATTAACGTCCTTTTCATAGCTTTGTGCGTGAAAGAGTAACAAACATCCATCCATTTATCCCAACAAACTTTCACATTTATTATGTCAAGTAGAAATTCGAATTCATCATCAGCCACTGCTGGACATAGGCCTCTACAGTTGTTCACCACCTAGGGCAAACTTCTGGAGGATATACCCAGAAATTAGAATTAAAAGATTATATTTATAACGCTGACTGTTGACGTTAAGTAATAAGTAAGTATGGGAGAGCTTACTTCACATAATAATATATCTATATAGGTAATAAGATCATATTGTTGGATTTCAACAAACAACGTGTTTAATTTCCCTAATGCCATATTATTTTATCGTTGTTATCTTGGGTAACGATAAATTTTAGATTCACCAAAATTTTTACTCGAACCCAGGATTGTGACTAGACAGGCAGATTTATGGATTTATCCATGCGAACTAATTCATATGCAAGCTCTGTAGTTCAGGCATGTTCGAGATTACATTGAGCGTAAGCCAATTGGTTCATTTTTCTTGTCAGAATTCCTGATTTAAAACAAAATATCTGCATTGGTATTTTTTTTTTTTTTTTTTTTTTTTTTATAGTGGCTCGACATAATGGCTTCCCTACACCTGATGGAAAGCGAAAGAGAAGCCCAAGTCGCTGTGACAACGGGCAAGTAACTGGTCAGTTACCTGTCAGTTGCCACCGCCATGCCGGCCCAACCCTAACCCCCCACGAGCTCCGGAAACCCTACTCACCGGCAGAAACACGACCCAGAGGTCATTTGACTGCGGTATTCTATAGGGTGGAGGTCCTTCCCCGGACGGGCGGCTCAATTCGAGCGAAGATTCGCTATGCCCTCCCTCTCTTAAATGGATAGATCGACCGAAAGCGATATTTAAAGATAGATTCAAATCTTATTTATGGCAAGTAACACTTTAAACTCAGGTTTTACAAATTTGCCGTCACGTTTTAAAATGTTTGACAAAATTTTAATTTTATGCTAAGATTGAAGAGTGCTTTACTCAATCCACATGCATTAAGATCGGGGTTTTGAAGCATCGTCGTTATATTTAGGTATTCCTAAATCGATGACTACAGGAATTTTACCTTTAAAAGATTTTATTTGACCAATACTTTTTGTGTAATCAAAATGTTGGCTACATCAAAAAAGCATCCATAAGCTTCTACAAAATTCTGACGCTATTCATTGCAAAGTTACAGTGATTTCGTAATTTTCTTTTTTTATATATTGCCATCTCAGATCAGAGGTGTTTTTTCAGGCGATAATAGATTGACTACCGTATATTGATAAATGGGGTTGGAGGAGACGAGGTTTTAGTAATGAATGTTATTACGCTGTATATCATATTCTATCAAACAGCCATCTGCAAGCTTGAGCATCATTAAGGCTTTTACGTTTCACATATTCCTAACTGTTTCTCTTTACTCTAGTGCAATTGTTTATTTGCGAGCAGTGGTAACAAGAAACGTCCAGATACGAGGCACGTAAAATTTTTAGTCCCAAGTAGATTGTTCTGCTCAGCGTCATTGTGCTACCTCTACGTCAACACTGCAGAAACAATCCCTATGCTCTACGACTTAAGAACGTTTCACAGTACATATTGTCTATCTAGATTGATAAAATGTTGTCTGTATATGCTCCATCGATCCTTGCAGGTGATTCAGATGCAGGCAGCGTGGTTCCTGCTTAGATCAAACACGGATGTTCGTGCTACCAAATTTATGGGAGGCAAGACAGGGACGGGTCTGATTCCGTAATCCGGACGATTCTGTTGCTGTTTGTCTGTTAACTAAGCGGTAATGTTTGTTTATGTCGGACTAGGATACCTGGCACGATTGTTTCAAGTCAGATTAATTTAGGAAATGTAATTTTCTAATCTAAGGACGAAATGTATTCTGTAAAACGCTGCCAATTATTGTCATCTCTTAGGACAAAGGAAGCCTTTCTAAAGGAATTGGTGGTAGTGGTAGTTTCGTAGTAATATCATGCACTTAAGACAATGTAAGTCTTAGTTTTATTGCGAATTTACTAACATACTTTAATTATGATGTTATGTCAATAAGTTAATATGAATTGAATACTTAAATACCACTTGAACTCGAAAATTATGTACCTAATTGTAGACTTAACAAACATTTCAATAGACAAATATCATTAGTTGAAGGATAAACACTTCAATGAAAATTAAGTGTACCAAGTTAATATTTTGTTGTCCAATTTAAAAAGTTGTCTCTTCTAAATAACCAATGGGTAGGTAACCTAGCTATCTAGATGAAGAAAAATAATAGGTAATAAGAAACAAAGCGTTCAAACTAAGTTTTTAGTAAGTTAGGTGTTCCAGACAGCTGTTATAGTAATGTTGGCCGTACCTTGTTTCAGAATCTCCACAAAGTCACAACTTGTCTTGTTATTTTCTCGCTTCTGCGATATCCAATTATTTGTCGCAGTTTTCAATTTTACCCTGAAATGTTTTATGAGCGGAGAGCAATTCAAATCGAAATGCGGTAAACTGGTTTACTTTCCATCTCCTGGCGGAATGCTAGTATACTAGCATCTGCTAGAGTAAAGTTATATTAAGCCGCAAATTTTACTGTTGCATTTGCTTTGCAGTAATATAATATTACCAACCTATATCTGACTCGGTAATTTCTCTTCTTTCTTTGTTTTCTTCAGCTGACTGTAGTCACTTAGTCAGTACGAAGTATAAAATATGTATTCTCTTTGGAAGCAAATGTAAGTAATAAAGATAATTTTAATTCGCGTTGCGTTTATTATGGATTTTTGATGTGTATGACTAAATACAAGAATCTCGACATGGTTTATATGTAGTAGGTATTTAGTATTATAGGCATCGTGTGCTGAATTCAAAAAATAATTAGTTATTATGTAAGTTCATTTAAGGGATATAAGGGAGCGGCCTGTCGTCTTGTCGCTCCAAGCCAACTTCACCTGCCCGTGGTGAATCCTGCCGCATAACAAACAAGGCGCTGGCAACCGACGCGTGGCGGTATAACCATCACAATTGAAGGCGTATCTAAAGCGGCGATTATGGGTATATCCTCAAGACGTTTGCCTTAAGTGGCGAACATCTGGAGAGGCCTATGTCCAGCAGTGAACTGCAATAGGCTGATGATAATGATATGATGATTACTAGCGCTCGCTTCGTTTCGAATATTGCAGTTCGCGAATAGCGAGCTAAGAGACGTAATCCAATGATTGATATGTTTATACATTTCATTGGATTACATTATTGGGGTACCTATAAGTAAGGATCCCTAATCATTTCTAGAAATAAATATAGCCCATGTTACTTAGCGTAGGTTTTGCCACACACACTGAAATAAAAATATTTCAGTTGAACCTTGAAAGCCGATAGAACTAAAAATCAAAATATTTCGTCTTTATAATATTAGCGTAGATAATTATCTAATTATAGGTTTCAGAGCAGGCGCTTTGATTTGTTATGAGGGAGTTGCTATCACGTATTCCAGATGATAGAATTAGGATAATACGAGTAGCTAATAATTTGGTATCGTGCCTAATAGTCACCAAACTATTGAAATTGAATTACGCTTAGACGGGCATATCTATGAGATGAAATTAATTGAGATGACGTTTCAATGTCAAAGATTGTAGAAAGTGTATTCTGTTAATTTAAACAATTAATAATGTTCTTGTATACCTATCGTTAAGGAGAGGCCTATGTCCAGCAGTGGACGGCGATAGGCTGATGATGATGATGATGATGATGATACCTATCGATAAACCAGGATTATCCTTTTTACTGACCTATCAATGTAAGTAAAATGAATATTGTTGTTCGATTGTATAATTAGACAGTTAATTAATCCTTTTAGACAACACAACGCCGAAAGAGATCAGAAACAGTCATAAATTTTCAGATTCAATAAGCAAAATATTCCTGTAATAAACAGAAACCCCGGGTGGTCTGAAACCAATGTAAAATATTGCGTATATCGCATTTATGCAGCAATGAAGCAAGTTTATAGTCCAGGTGCCACCAATGATTCAGACGCATGACCCCGCAAAGATCAGGCGCGGGGAATATTGCAAACTTCAAACACTTTATTACTAGACTCTAGCTTTATTGCTTATAACTTGTTCTGATTAAGCTCGGCGTGTTATGACTTCGCAAATGTTTGTGGCCTAGTAATAAACCTGATGTGAACATTGATGCGATGTTTCAAGTGAAATCTCATGATTGAATTTGTGTAACGCGCCGCCGGTAATGTTATTGGTGATATAAAATGAAGTAGCATCTATTACAAATACAATATCAGTTACTGACTTATCTCAGTGGTGGTCAGGCTAAGTATGCTTTAGCAATGAGGTTGGTATCGGCTAACATAATGGAATGATTGATTTAATATCTTTTCTACCAAACAAATTGGTTTAAAGACAAATTTCGGCAACACACCAATTTTATCCAATGTTATTATGAAAAGCTTTATCAAGAATAACAAAGTTTATTTATGGGGCACTTACCCATACTATAACTAAACTATACCGGGATCTCAGCCCCAATATAGAGGTAGGTACTCGTATCTCAATAGGCGGTATGACTTTAACTTTTAATTTCTAATATTTTTTTAAGAATGCGAAGGTAAAAAATAAATCGGCTTTTGTTCCTATGCAAAATTGTTTATTATATATGTTTACAAAAACTAAAATTAAAAAACTACGATATTATTTTGAACCATATTTATTATTAAGATTTATAAGGTTTAACAGGCTGCAGAAAAAAGTAAAGACTGTTTTGTCCATACAAAGGTACCCAAACCACTTTTGTACTATCGCTTTTTACACCAACAAGCTTCTACTGCAATTCAAGAAACAGAAGCCGTACATATTCCCTGTTGTCCCGGCTCCTGTTAGTATTTTACTCGGCTAAGTTCAGCAGTTTCCATTACAAGGACACAATTCTGCGAGACAAGTCTGTAAACTGCGGTTTTGCCGCCCGCAGTCCCAAACGTGCGGCTTAGATTTTACATGAGCGTGTTTAATTGGAGTTTGTTCACGGCATCTTTCGTTGGCGGATTTGGTAAATAATGAAATGAGTTGAAAAGCGGTGAAAATTTAAAACTAATTATGTACTGTAAGGGAGCGGCCTATCATCCTTTTGCTCCAAGCCAACCTCAACTGCCGGTGCATCCTCCCGAATGACGAACGAGGCGCTGTCAACAGACTAGTGGCGGTATAACCACCACAATTAGAAGTAAATAGTAATGCTACCCAAAGACACTATTCTACGCAAATGAAGTCGCAGTTAATTACAAATAATTTGAAAATAAATAAGTTAACTTTCCCAGTATTGAATTTGCTGAATCATAATTGTTGCAGTTAAGTGAGTAGGTAGCTGGACTAAGTTTCGTAGCAGTCCGCACCGGCTTAGCCGCGGAACAATTCCGCCAGCGAGTCGGCAAGCTGCGGCTACGCCACACCACACTTCCAAACGTTGTAGATTTATTATATTGTGCTGCTAAACAGCAAAACAATATGATATGAAATGGATTTTACGGTGAGAACAATAGAAATGAAGTTACTTGCCAATGGGATGTAATGGAGCGGCCTATTATCTCTTCACTCCTAGCCAACCACACCTCACCGAATAACAAACGAGGTACTGGCAATCGACTGGTGGCGGTATAACCATTACAATTGAAGACGTAGTTAAGTACTACAGGCCGATGACGGATAGCAGCGTTACCAAAGCGAGAAGCTACGCCCTGCGATCGCCAACGCGCCTGCCCAGCATGACGATTAAGGGTATATCGTCCAGATGTTTGCCCTAAGTAGCGAGCAACTGGCTCTCCAGTTAGAGCAAGAGGCCTATGTCCATCAGTGGGCCGCAATAGGCTGATTATGATACTTGCCACAGTAAGCTTAAAGAAGGTAAAAGAATTTGTGTACGCATTACTATTTTGTAAGACAGTTCTTTATTGGAGATGCATATGTCTAGACTGGACTGCAAGAGACAGTTGATGGTGATGAAAAACTGTTTCAGAAACGGCATTACAAACCGTTACAGTTAAATGTATGAGGTTTCATTTTTAATAGTTATTTCTTCTTGATGTGCTTCAAGAAGAGATGTATTTACTGTAAAAAGTAGTGCAAAAACGTTACTTCCGTTTCACCATTTCATATTTTACCAAAAGTCACCTATTCTTCATTTTGTGCACGTTTAAAGAATGAATTTCTTGACAGTTGGCTGCACTCTCCAACTATTTTGAGGCGGGTTAGGTAACGTTTTCAGCTATGCAGTCTTCGTGTGACCATTTCTCCCCAGAAACTAACCATCAAGGAGTGATAAATGAAATACTGTCTTCACTTGATGTGTGGAAGCGCCGAATAAATTTTAAACTATGAAAATGGAACGGAATTTTCGAGGCTAAAAAATCAGCCGGCTTGTCGATTCGTGCAGTTCACGGTTCTGTAGTCACGTTGGAAAGTGTAAGGGTTTTTGCTTTTTAAAAGTTTTCTAGGTCTGTGATATTAAAAAATTATAGAGCGATCGACGGAATGTATTCCAAATTCTAAAAAGCAAATAACGACGTCTCGGATGATACAGTATGTGCAGGAATGCCAATATTTCCTCGCTATATCAAGCGTTTTTGTAGGTTTTAGTTATAACATAATTATCATAGACTGAGAGACTTTTAGTTTAAGTTTTTCTCTGGTTACTTTAAATACCGTATTTAAAGTTTCCAGTAGGTACCAACTGGAAACTCCGGTCGTTTAAAAAAAGTTCAAAACTTTCGAGTGTTCACTACCTGTACCATTTCTGACTTTATACAGTGTGGAGTTTTTAAGTGTTCCGCAAATAAGCGAGAAACTTATAAGACAAGGCTTCGAGACAATACCCAAGAACACTTCTAATGTAAAAGTTTATATTAAAAAATTCAAAAGGTCATTTCTGAAACAGCCGATACCTAGGTGAATATTCAAGATATTTGGGATCGGTAAAGTGTTTTTCAATTGGATAGCATTTGTATAGAAAGTTTTCGGGAGGGTCGTAACATTAATAATATCGAACGAAACACAGCTAGGTAAAGGGTGAATTGAATATATTAGATAACACGAGTTCCCAATTTCAATGTACTTAGCGTTATTTACTGAGTATGTAAAGCAATATCTGGCATTCACTCCTCACTATAAGATTTATAAGCCCGGGAGTTGCGAAGTGGGAGTACCTCATTTGACATTCAAGAGCTTGTAAAAGTGTACAGAAACTGAATCAACAAACAGTGTGATGAACTTCTGAAAACTGAATATATGGTTAAGTAAGTAGCTTGTTCAGTAATCCATATATTTTGGTCCAATCAATAACATTTGCATAGATTGTGGATAGTTTAAGATTAAATAAATTAAAACTTTAGAGTATTAGTATTGTTAGCAATGGATAATAAGAGCTATAAAATGTTATATGGTACAATCACAAGGTCTGAAGCGAATGCTTTTCTTTGATGATAACTAATTTTGACGGGCTCTGTGGCTCAATTGGTACTGACCCCTGCCTTCTGATCCAAGAGTCGTGGGTTCGATTCCCGCTCGGGGCAAACATTTGAAACATTCGTGTGGTGAAAATTTGTTTGTTCCGTGTCTGGCTAATATAATATTTAAACACAAATATAAACATATTTGTGTTTAAATATTATATTTGTAGTGCCTTCGTTGTTCAAATACCCATAACACATGTGCTTAAGCTACTTACTTTGGGATCGGAGCGATGTATGTAATGTTGTGTGATATTTAAATAAATAAAGAAAATTAAAACTTGCATAGGAGCCTCCCTACAGCGAATCGTGGAAACAGAAACGTTGTATCTAGGCTCGCCAAACCCTATCAATACATCGTAATCGTTACTATTTGAAAACTTAACTCATCATAGGCCGATATCGCTCACGTAATAATTGATTTTTAATGGTTAATGGTATCTGGAATTTTGAATTCAAGAATAATTGGCTCGAAGAGGATACGTCTCTGATGTCTTAAGGTTTCGCATCCGCAGCCGAATATGTAAGAAAGAACTATAACTGCGTGAAGATTTACTATGTTGATGGTTTTACAAGATTTTGAGACAACTGATCTCCAAATCCAGGCTATTTTTTTCTATTCATACTTCCCGTATCCGTACGAGAGGTTTGAAAACTGATCGAAATTGATTAATATTTTAACACTAGTCATTACCATTTATACGTTTGTGCCTAAACAAAGAAATAAATGGTAAATGGTCTGGCTAAACGATTAATGAAACTATAATTCTTAATGAAATGCAAATAATTGAAAGCGCAAAGAAAAAGACGGCGGTAACCTTATTGCTTTTAGAGCTAGTCTTAACCTATTCCTAGTCATAGCTGCTTTTTTTGTGCAAAGAGAATAGGGCGAGGGCGACAGAAGATTAGGTACCCTTCCTTTCTCATTAGCCCACCTCAACTGTACAAAGGAGACCTCGACACGATGCCTTGGCAATGTAAGTAGAAGGTCTCTTTTATATTTTCTTCAATACGGCATTACAAATGACTTACATACTGGTTAAAAGTAAAAGCTGCCAAACGATTATGTTTTTATTTGGTTTATGGGCTTGAGTGAGGTGAGGTGAGTTTATAGCGAATGTTCGCTCGAATTGAGCCGCCCGGGGAAGGACCTCCACCCTATACAATACTGCAGCCAAATGACCTCAGGGTCGTGTTTCTGCCGGTGAGTAGGGTTTCCGGAGCTCGTGGGGGGTTAGGGTTGGGCTAGCATGGCGGTGGCAACTGACGAGTTACTTGTCCGTTGTCACAGCGACTTGGGCTTCTCTTTCGCTTTCCATCAGGCGTAGGGAAGCCATTACGTCGAGCTACTATAAAAAAAATATGTATAGCAAGCATGGTGACCAATCGCCAACTGTTGGACATAGGTCTTTCCTAATGACAAATGTCATTTTAAGGGAACAGTCTTAGTCAAACCTTCAGTAGCTCTCCGTTATTTTTTATTGTTACAGTATTTTGTATTAACCTCTTTCTGTGCAATATCGGAAAGCTAGACCCCTGTATCCGAAAATTAGCCAGGATCATGATAATGTTTATAAAAATTCTAAAGGCGCTCGACTTTGTTACCGAATCTAACATTCACAAGACAATTTAAAATCGCCAACTAGCGCATAATAAAAACAGTACAATTAGCCAATTTCCGCTTGCTAATGTCGCACGCAAATTGTGTTTATTTATGCAGATCGCTAGAGAGACTTTTAAGAGAAATTCCGGGCTTTCCGTCATTTCTGACGGTGGAACGAGACTAATTGCCCTCGGCGCTCGTAATTTATTTAATTAGCGGTAGAAAAAGGAAAATGCGACGATACAATGTTTTATGCGTTAAAATTTATCGTAGCCCCAGTTTCTTAATAAGGCGATACCCTAATTTGGACCGAGTGAAGGAAACAACCGACTGTTAATAATCTTGAAGAGTGACTTCGAATGAATACAGTCGATTGAGCTGGAATTTGTGCTTCAGAGATGCGATTTTATGGATGAATTCATAGTACGTTTCTGTTTTTCCTCACTGTCTGACTGGAAATATGTGCATAGTTTATAAACTCTTGGTATGATTGGGTTAGTACCACAGTTCGATATTGAAATTTGAAGCCAATTATCAAACCAGATACCACTGCGCTCTAGCAGGTTTTACTTTACAATTTTGTTGAATTAATTAGAAACACTTACGCGTTTCAGTCCAGAAGTCACAAAAACTCTTTGTAGAATTCATCATTTTTATGACAGGGAGCAAACGGTGCGGTAAGTGATCACTCTAGCCCATAGACACCGTAAGAACCAAGAGTTCACAGGTGCCTTGCCGGTTCTCGAGAAATTTTTCGGTTCGGTTTTTCAGAGACTGTTCGGGAGACTTCCAACTATCAGGTTAATTAAGTCAATTTATTTACAACGTTTCAAATTAACAACGTTTAATTAAGTTTGCAACGTAATTATTGTCCGTTTTAACGAAAGCTTTTATGTCCGGTAAAAATTAAAATAATAATAGAGGAAAGTCGGTGTATAGCCTATAGATAATTATAAAACCTATTTGCACTAAAAATAAACGTAGCGATGGTGTGCCGGGTTGATATTCATTAATTTTGTTTTCTAAATTCTATCAAGCGCAAACAGCAAAATATGAATTCACACATTTTGATTTATACTTTGTTTTCGACTGTGGTGGTCGATAACAAATTGATAAATGGCTACCATTGTTAATGATATCAGATAGCAGCAGTTGTTTTAGACAATTTAGTTTTGAATTGCTAAAATCAAACGCGACTACATTTATTTATTACCTTTTAACTAAAACCTTCCCCTCGGCCAACAAATTATGCCTTCTAATTTAGATTTGTTTTGTGTTCAAATGGATATTTTTCAAGTGCTCGAAGCCATTTCATGATTAAAGCAACATTTATCTGAGAGAATAATTAAATAAGGATTGCCTTTTGTTCTTCTGTTTCAGATTTTGTAGAAATCCAGTATTCATTTCCTGGATTCCTGGAGAAATAGCCATTTAGTTTGTTACGGTAGATAACTACCCGACAATTTGCAGTATAACTTGGAAGATGATAATACTCGTAGAACTTTTTAAATATGTAAATGTCAAATGCGGGTTTTAATTATAAGATCACTCTTGCAGGGATCTACGGATAAGTGGGTTTGTAGCTCAATCGGTAGTGACCCCTGTCTTCTGAACCAAGAGTCGTGGGTTCGATCCCCATCCGAGACAAATATTCGTGTGAACAATAAACTTGTGTTTGTTCCGTGTCTGGGTGTTTATATTCGTATTTAAGTATTTATTTGTGGTACCTTCGCTGTTCTGATACCCATAACACAAGTGCCTAAGCTACTTACTTTGGGATCGGGGCAATGTATGTGATGTTGTCCGATATTTATAAGTGTATTCTCTATAAAGAGCGTAAAATTTATTAGAGAAAAATATATTATTTCGTAATTTTTTATTATTATTATGATTCATGCATTGTAAAAGTGTGTGGTCGAGTCTAGCGATGGATGATGGATGGAGAAAGATCGTGTTTTGTTTGGTAGCACGTCATACAAAGCCTAAACGTCTAAAAAGGATTTTAATGTAAGAAAAATTAAACAACGTTTTATACTATAGATGGAGTGGTAGTTCCAGTTCCTATGAGAGAGAGAGGCTTATATCAAGCGGTGCTGATGATGATGATGCAACTCAAAATAGCAGGGTGGCATTGTAGTTCTCTAATTGAATTTCCATGATTACGTAAACATTTCCATTGTCCTGGCGAAGTCGCAACGCGGAACCCACCGGTAAGTCCATTATGTTCCGAAAATGAGCGTCTTTATAAAGCAATAAAAGACGGCAAAAAGGCGCGTTTAACTTGATACAGACACGTGACTCGCAACTTTGACGGAGTAGAGCGTTAAACAAGATGTTGGCAGGGATTTTTCTCATTTCTTGGCTCCGGGGACCGTACTTTATTGCTTGTTAGCGAGCAAGGCTAGCTTCTTTGCTGGCATCTAGAAGAACTTAAATGAAACAAACATGCCATGTTGGGACACACAGCGCCATCTAGTCCCAAACTGAGCCGAAACATGTACTATGGGTATTAGACAACTGACTTCCTGGAATACTTTTTTTTGTAAATTAATTCATACTCGTATTATACATAGGCAACACCCAGACCAACACAAACACAGACAGACATAGCAATTGAGAACCTCCTCCTTTTTTAAGTCGGTTAAAAATAAGCTATCTATCTAAATGAATTTAAATAAAGTGCATAAGATTTCCACTTAAATGCCATAATTTAAGCAAAAACTTTTCCAATTTTATATCTGCCTTACAACAATGACACGCCACAGTCCCTTTAAAGAAGCAGTGTAATGTTTGAGACCTCATTTACTACAAGCGGAGTCCAATATTAAAACAAAGTTTTAGAACAATTTCCATTCAAATTTTACGCAGTGAAAACTGGGTCAGATCCGGAATTCCTTCGTACAAGACAGCCCTATGCCATCACCTGGTGCCGTCTCGACAGAGCAGAATTGCATTTGAGTTAGTCAGCCTTTGAAGTAACTAAGAATTTTGCTCTCTAAAAATATTTCTTTGCTAAGGGAAGTGGACTGGAAATTAATCTATCATATTTTATAAGTTGGAGGGATTCCGTTCGCGAGGCCAGCGAATAGGATTGTGAGGGTACGGCGCATTTACACAAAATACGTCATTGATGATTCGTCAAAACACATGATACGTCATGTCATGACGGACATTGCATCGTGATTCACGACTCGTGAAAATACCCTACGATTGTTTAGAGGGCAGATAGGTAGATACATAGAAAAAAATATCATAGTTAATCTGCTCATAAGCAGAGGCTTCTAATCTATAAGCCACTTGCCTATATCTTCTATACCCTCAATGACAAAGAACATTATTTTTTTGGTGTTCATATCTCTGTACGATACAGAAACTTCGGTGATTACTTTTTAGAGATAACCAAGCAGCTCTATCGAGACTTGGCTAGTTTTGTACATAATGTTTTTGGTGGGATTTGTATTTACTTCGTTAAGTAGGTATAACTTAAAGACATATACATACATATTTGTAAATAATTAATACATATGTCGCAGTCATCTGGTTGAATCTGCTATTCAATTGATTGACTAGCGCGTTCATTGAATGACGACATTTAATTGAATGCCTAAAGGACAACTCGTCAAGTTATTAAATGAAACGTTCAACGTCTTGACTGAACGTCATTTTAGCATAGTCGTTGAATGGGTAAAAGCCGACTGTTTAATGTTTTAAATTTTTCTTTAAAAGTATCCGGAGGCGGCGTATTAATAGGTAAATCCATGCTGTCACACTATTTTATTACGTATATGTCAGTTTAAAGTAAATCTAATCAAAAAAATATCAACAATCAGGTGATCATGTTCGACGCCATATTTGTTTTAGTGACTACTAACGCCGCGCGGAAAAAAATGAACTAAATTACAATCACTTGACTGCTTTTACGTCCGCTCTTTTCAAAGGGCTATGTTTCAATCCGCTACCTAGTTGGACGTTAAGTGACGCGTGTTTAGTCAACGTTCGGTCTAGTCATTCAATTGAATGTCGTCATTCAATGAACGCGCTAGCGATTCAATTGAATAGGAGATTCAACCAGATGACTGCGACACATATACCACCCGATATGGGTAGTTTTCATATAATTAATTTCTGTTACTCCACAAAGAATACATACTCAGCCGCCTCAGGGTTACCTAGTTTTGTGGAGCAAAAGCTTTGTTTTAAAACAACTATAGTATTCTACCAGTGGGCTCATTAAACTCAGTAGGTATCGTGCATGCATTGTGTTACTTTTGTAACATACGAGTGTACCTCCATTCGTAGCTTTGTGAAACTCTTATGACATTCAACATTCAATGGTATTGTTTGTGTATTTTGAACTACTTATTGGGATGTATCTTTTCGCTCTAAGCCACCCTCACCTGCCCGTGGTGCATCCTGCAGAATAACAAACGAGCATCTGGCAACAGACTGGTGGCGCTATAACCACGATGATTGAAGGCGTTAATTTAATTTATAACTTTATCACTAACTTGTAAAAAAGAAGGAATTAACAATTAAATACTTCATATAAAATAACAATGTAGGTACAATGTAAAACCTTTCACTTCTAGCTGAGATAAGACCTTCGTCTGAAAACCATGATCAATAGGTCCAGACGTTATGCCTCGAGCTATTTGTGTTCGCCATTTGTTCTGGAAATAATTAATTAAGTTAGGGATTACATTTTGTAGAAGGTAGGTAGGAGTGAATACTGAAAGGGTATTCAAATACCTACAGTCAAAATTTACTGTAATTTTATTAAGTGTCTTTTTTATAACATTTATTAGCAACCCTCCCCAGCGTAGAAATTACAAGCCTAAAGTCTCCAGATGTTTGTATAATGATGTCCTACACTAAGATACAAATAAATCCCGGCCGAGCCCAAACTTTCTCCTTCACCAACTGTCCCTTCCACGTAACATTTCTCTTTATGCAAACTGATAAATTCAGTACGGCTCTGCGGGACGATCTTGTACATTTATCGCGTGCCAGTGGCCATTTGTCAGCGAGTAACAACGTACCTACGGGCTGTGTAAGCAGCGGTAACCGATAGGTTGAGCTGTCGCCAAGTCTATGCGTCGGCTTGCCCTGACTTGTCCTGGATTATTCATAAGTGTCCCGGAAAATAGGACTCGGGTTTGCTAACAATAACAACTAATCACATTTTCCTGATTGAATTTTGTTTATTTGGTACAGTGAATTAATGATCTTTACTATGGTTTAACCGAACACGGGCGTTAGATTTAGTAAGCAAGTGAAGTATTTAGGCAATATATTCCTATGTTATGTGTAGTGTAATCAAGTATGTTTGATTAATATATCAAATGATATTTCAATGTTTTAGATTAAATTTGAAATCTATTTCTTGTGATCTTAAAATTTTAAAGATTAAAAATTTGTACTTAAATAAATATTTAGGTCACGAGTTCCACTTTTCAAAATTAGGCAAAAATTTGTCAGTTTGCTATTTTTATTGCCGATTTTTTTCGCGAAAGCAAAGGGCCAAATTTTTGTGTTTTTAAGTAACTACGATAATTGGTCATAACCGGACTACCCTTCCACCGTAAGTCTTGTCTATGCAGAAAAACTTAGGGGTGAGAACCCCTAGGTTTTTTTTTGAGGAATGGTCTTCAATGTGGAACATATACCTGCTAGTAGCTGAACTTAATTCACAAACAAGAAACATCACAACGTTTAACATTTGGAAATTAACCGTTATCTCACTGATAATTCAGTACGGCTTCGTAGAGCGATTTTGTGTATTTGTCATGTGCCTCCGGCCATTTGTCAGTGAGCTACAACAGTGCACGCCTGTAAGCAGTGGTAAGTGATGGCTGTAGTGCAACGGCCAAGTCTGAACGTTTACTGATTTAAAGCAATTTTCCTAAAAAAATCATAATCTAAATATATATTAAGTACTCAAAGGTACTCTAAGGACTGACTGACATAGTGATCTATCAACGCACAGCCTAAACCACTGGACGGATCGGGCTGAAATTTGGGATGCAGGTGAATGTGTTTTTTTTTAAATTATAATTTATTGTTAAAACTTTATCTGGAACCTTTTACGAGGTCTTACGAGGTTAAACCTACTTCATAATAATAATTATAACATTCAGAGACCAGATCCAGAGAATTGGTGACGAATAAAATTTGTTCATACTCACATGAGACGATTGACCCTATAGTTTTTGACCCTTTAACTTTCATCATCAGACACAATAGAAAAGGATTGTTTGACAGTCACCGGTGACTCCCATGGCAGTTTAACGTGTTTAGTCATAAAAATCCTTATTTTTTTATGTCAAATATAATCATCTAGTCTTAAAATTATGAGTAATCACTTCTGTCAACCTGTAGACAGAGTTTCGAAATTAATTACTTCAACTTAGTCTACGCAATCACTTGACGGTGAATGAAAATATTACAAACTTGAGCAGTAATCAACACAGTTTTGTTGATTAGTTTGTAAAGCAAAGAAACTTTTCAACTTTTGAATTAAAATTATTCTCATATTTTGTGAATAGGTAGTATATAAATTATTCAGAAGCAAATGGGAAGGATATCATCATCATTGTCAGCCTATCGCAGTCCACTGCTGGAAATATGGCTTTCCAGTTGTTCGCCACTTTGGTCAAACATCAGGTGGCTTTGCCTATTACTGCCACGCTGGGCAGGCGGGTTGGCGATCGCCGGGTATATCATCTCGCTCGCATTGAGCTACGCCTTCAATCGTGATGGTTATACCGCCATCAGTCGGTTAGACGGTTTTTTGTTTTTAATCAATGGCTAGTGCTTGTGAAAGTTACATTACAACTCGGGTGCTTAGAGTTGATTCGCTATCCTGGATTGCTTGTAGACTCTTCCCGTAAGCAGGTTTCAGTCTTCATCGGGTGAAAAGCAAACTGTCCACGCGACAAATCCCTCGATGATTATTTATTTCATTGAGCCTAAGAGCACAAAAACCCATTAATATGATGAAAAGAAACCAATAAAGTAGAACGACTATGCATCAAAGAATCTTCGATTAACACGTCGTAACATGTCGTACATGACATTTATCCAAATGTCACTGCTTAAAGTCAATGACTCAACCATATTTAGGTTAGGTATACCTACTTAAAGGTTTTGATCGCAAGGGTTATATTTGTTAAAAAAATGCTATAGTAGCCGCTGCCCACAGCTCTGTCCGCGTGAATATTCGAAGAAAACATAGCCTATGTGTTAATTCAACGTATAAGCTATATTACTGTGAAGTTTCATTAAAATCCGTTCAGTAATTAATGCGTGAAAGAGGAGCAAACATCCATTTTTCTATTGCATTTATATTATTTGTAGGATGATACATGCGGAATCTGCGGCTGTATCTTTTGATTATGTCGACTTAGAGATTTCTCCATCCCTTAGAGGGATGACAAACCTGCGTATCTAATAATATTAATCAAACAGAAACTGATACTCATTTATTTACTGAGAAAAAGGGTCTTTGACCTGTCTTGACAAACTAAAAGACGGACAGGATCACAGTTTTCGATTTTTCATAAGATAAGATAAATATTATTTATTGCACAAAATATTACTTACATTTACAGAAATGGTATACCTTTTCTGAAGAAATCTTGTGATACGTAGTACTTGAAAGATACAGTTTTGTTGTGTTAACGCTAGTAAACGATCTCTTCCAGACAACCTTTAGGTAGAGGAGGTATAATTTTCTGATGGAGCTCTGTTTTCTTGAGATTTCCCTTTTGCGAAATGTAAAGAAGTTCCGAAGAGGGTTTTATTCATCCAGAATTAAGTTGAAAACTTAAAAAGGTAACGTACTTACATACTTTGTTAATCACGATATCTGGATACGGAGGTCAGATAGGGATTACGTACTATATAATAATAACTAAGACTTCACCGGATTAAGGCCACACCGCTGCAGTGCCCTTAATTCTCGACTCGGGGGTCTAAAGCGAAAACTGAGAATGGTAGCTATTTAATTTACATGGATATGTGGGGTCTAACTGCTGTTGATTCATGTTACGGACTTAGGCGTCACCTTGATTAACCAATTAACGGCTGTCTGACATCAGAAGGTGATTGCTTACCAATTACCAATGATTGTGTGGCCCTATAGTTGAAAAAGGTAATGTAGGACGAATTTAGATTAGGTGGAGTCACGATTTGCGCAGGATGCGAGAAGCCCGGGATCGATTAGGCGTGTGTGTCTAAAGTGGCGAATATTGGGAGAGGCCTATGGCCAGCAGTGGATGGATACAGTCTTATGATGATGATAGTTGTGATGGGTTAAGGTTAAGCCTACCATCAGGCGCATGATGATTGCCTACCAAGTCCGCTTCATAATACTGTAAAAATCTTAGGCTGCGCGTACAACCAATAGAAGATTCGATTTTCTCAATAATCGTATGATTTATGAGAAAATCGGACCTTCGTGAACATCCTAGGACAATTGCGAACCACCAGGTAATTGGAATCAAGAAATTAATTTCTTAGTATTCCGTGTCGTATTCAAGATCTTTGCGAAAATCTGGATTTGTTACGGAAGACTATAAGTTTTAACGATATAATTGGTTATTCTGAGTCGACTAATCGACACTTGTATTATAGAAACTACAGTCAATTCTTTAATGGCACTAGTATAATTTAGATTGTCCACGACCCTGGTAGTAGTACTTAGTACTTATTACTTCCATGCCTACGACGCGACGTATATTCGACACCCACCCACGCCTTGCACGCATCGGACGCCATTTCGGAACGCCATTCGGACGGCATTTTGGAGCAAGGCAAATTGGTAAAATGCATTCGATGCCCGCCTCAAAACAGGCAGGCATTTAACCGTTTGGTAAGCCGAGAACGTGCTGACGAAACACGTTAAGAACCGTGGGGATGCTAGTTCAGACTACGAGACTACATAACCCTAAAGGAATACAAATGTATCATACAAATTGCATTCTTGAATCCCAGTTAATTGGTATCACAGTACCGTGTATGAATCTACTTTTAAGTACTCTGGGAAAGCTGGTACTATAACCATTATTCATGATCCCAATGGAATGCGGTACCTACGTAATGTACGTGAATGTGGGTTCACGTACAAGCGCGGCTCGCATAATGGTCTGCAGTGTTTCTCAAAGTGGGCGATAACGCCCCTCATGGGCGCTAAAAACCTATAGGGCGGTAAAAGGCCCAGAAAAATATAGAACTTATACTGCAACTAGAGTATAAGCATTGAATATAGGTACCTCATCCGTATAGTAAGTTGTTTTCAAGTCTACTCATTACTTCAAATTCTACTCGGCGGTTCGGGCAGCCTCACGGCGCCCCACTTATAATTATTTGAATGCAAAGGAGAGGTTCCTTTGCATTTAAATAATTAAAAACTATGATATCACACAGACAAGATCCAAAATTATTTGCTTCAAAATGTCGTTGCTGCTCTTTCGGTGCCAATTGAGCTAAAGTATTGTTTTTTTTTACAATAAATGCCCCTCTCTTAAAGGGGCCCAAAGCTCACCTCCATCAGGTAAGTGATCATAGACATCGCAATACCAGAAGAGTCACAAGTGCGTTGCTGACACTTGAGAAATTTGTAGGTTCGCTTTTTGAACTTGTTTGTTAACTTCAGAACATCTCTCTTAGTGTAAAGTTTGAGAACCTCTGGTCTGGAGGCATTCTGCAATCATTCCGGTCGGAGTTTTCGCGTTAATTAGTAGGTACTAGTCCGTATCTGCATTGACGTTTGACGGATCATAATTGCGTTTGGCATCCTGTTGTGATGCTTCAAAGACACTCATTGTGCTTGCGTTTTAATTGAATTTCGTTGTTCAGATGTAAGTGGGTATTTGGTATGTGCGATTGTTGGAAACTTGACCCCAAAAATCCGCCAATATTACGAACCATGCGGTTACAAGTGATGACATTTTTGTACTCATCATCATCAGCCTATCGCAGTCCACTGCTGGACGTAGGCCTCTCCAGCTGTTTGCTGACGCTTTGCCAATAATCGCTTGGATGTAAGATAGCGATCTATCATCTTTTTGCTCCAAGTCACCCTCACCGGTGCATCCTGCCGAATATCAAACGAGGCTCTGACAACCGACTGGTGGCGGTATAACCATCACAATTGAAGGCGTAACTAAATACCATGATTAGTGTTGCCCAAATGCAAGAACAAGACGAGACTTAGCCAGTCTTGGTCTTGGTCTTGCGCCAATACACCTGGTCTTGGTCTTGGTCTTGGTCTTGCGCTCCCAGTCTTGGTCTTGGTCTTGGTCTTGCAGCAAGAGTCTTGCAAGTCTTGCAATTACTTATTAGTCTATTACTATTTATTAAAGTTTACTTTAAATCTTAGAAAAACGTATTAGAATTGGAACATTGTGAGCTTGAATTAACATAGCCATAGTAAAGATCAAGCAGATTAATAAATAACTGAAGATTTGATAAGAAATTCGAAAAATCAACTGACCTATATGTCGTTTTCCATGGAAGTAACTGTTTCTTAATAAACATTTCCTATGATAAAATATGTACAAATGTACAATAATAGTACCTAAGTAATTAGTTTAAAAACCCTTAACGAAGCCTGAAACTACGCATTCTGTTCCTATAGCTGAGTACTATTTTCAAATATTTTGACAGGGAAATGATTTTGGTTTTTATGAGTAAAAAAACAGCTGTTTTCAAGACCACGCAATGTACAGCGCGTAGGTACCTATGTCTCGCGGCGCGGTCGCCGGCGCGCGCGCGGCATGTCTCCGCTCTTTCGCTAGATTAGGGTTGCCATCACCTAAATTGCCGGCGCCGGATAACACGGCAAAAATTCCGGACATTTGGGCGAAATATGGTTTTTTCCCCGGACACTTCAGAATTTTTTCATTCATTTTTTATTATTTTGCCGTGCCTTCGTGATTATGGATTTATCGCTTATCTGTAAAAATTTGAGTTTCGATTTGTAGTGTCCGGATTTTACCCGGACACTGTTAAACGCCCCGGCCGGACGGACCCCGGACGCCCTTCAAACTAGGACAAATCCGGGGAAACCCGGACGGATGGCAACCCTACGCTAGATACCTACGCGAACGCGCGCTCGTGCGATAGAAATTTATGAGAACTACAATAATAAGTTTAAACTACCTATTGTACCCTTATTTTACACTTATTTTACACATAAAAATACTTATTTTGAATGTATGAAATCACAGGTTTTAAGACAAACGACATGACGCAATAGGCGACGTCACTGGCATTTGTTATGCTTCCATACTTCGCCATAAATCGCAGCTCGTGTTGACTGTAGTGTCGCGTCTCCTTAAATGAGGTCTAAGTACTTACCTAGTACTCGTTGTCTTCTAGTGTAGGTCTCTTCAAGCGGACAAGATGTGGCTCGAACTGGCGACCCTCCATGAGCGAGTGGGCGGTCGAAAACCTTCATAAAGGTCCTTGACGAAGCCCCACAAAATGAAATCCAAGTTAGTCAAGTCTATCGAACGCGCGGGTTACGTATGGGGCCTAAACCGCCCGATCTACTGGTTGCCAAGCCATTGCTCACGGCCGGGTCTCACAATGTATGGCGGAGCTCCATCGTTCTGGTACCAAGTGGAACGAACGATGAATACAGCCGCAGTGCCTCAGAAGCACTTTTCCATGTATGGCCATACCGTACCTACACCATGTTAACGTACTCGCAAGCGCTGTATGCATGGAATGGCACCTTCGACACTAGTCACTGACCACAGCACAACACAACAAATAACACTCAACTCAACACAAAAGAAAAATACACAACGAGGCGAAATTATCCGAAATCAAAACGCATTCGATGTTGTTTAGAACCGAACTGAAAAATTAGGTACCTAACTTCCGCGGAAGCGCAGAAATCCTTTGAGTCGCCGCGCGCGCCGAATGTTGCCATTTTATAAACTAGGTTACATAATTTTGTTTTGCTTGCGGTAAATTACAAAATCAGATTAGCGATTAGTTAAATGGATATACTGTACAGTACCTAGTTACTTAACTAGTAATAATTTTAATTAATAAAATTTATTTAAAATACCTAATAAGTAATTCACCTAAAAATCAAATTAAACTAGTTAACAAATCTGCATCAATAATACACGTTATTGAAAGTTGCTAAGGCAATGTAATAATTCTCACTCATTTAACATTTTTGCTATAAGTAGGTACCTAAATTTTATGGAGTCTGAGCGTTTAAGGTTACAGAAGTTTCACCTAATGATTGGAGTTGTTGTTTTTCTAGTATTATTCATCGCTAATGTGTTGCATTCAACAATTTATCATTAGGTTCTGATACCAATAACCAGGTTAATAACCGCCCATAATTTACTTATACGCTGCAAATGTACCTACTTACGTAAAAACTTGGTTAGCTAGCTAACTTACACCCAATTATGAAATAAATGATACATTTTATTGTCTTGATAAAATTATTACTTTAAATAATAAAAGTTATTTATTTGAATGCTCTAATGGCAACACCACCACCCACGGCAATGTCGGCAATAGAAATTATCGTATTTTTTCACAGGTATTTTATGTTTTACTGATTATGTCGTAGGTAGATACCTACTCGGGGTAAAATTAAACATGTTTTTAAACATAAGTAGTCTCTTCAAACATAATTCAATTTCAATACGTCTCAATTACCTAACAATTAGGTACGTAAGAAGGGCCCTACGTAAAGTATCATTTTAATAATTTCTGGCTTTTCTAAGAGTTTACTTATGTATTGTTTTATGTACTTGGTAGTCAACAAGTACCTACTTACATTTTGACTATTAGAAATGCTCTTCTGATTGTGAAACTCTAATTTCGTCCTTGAATCCGAATAAGGAAAATGGTAGAATTCCCTCAGGCGCTTCGAATGCGCTATTTGTATGAAGAAAAAAAGTTACATATTATACCATCTTTTAATAATAAATAACTGAATTTGAAAATCGTCAATTAAATATCATGCAATCCTGCAGAAAAGTTAATACGAGCAAATTCTACCTGAATTGCAACACGACTGAAATTAAATGCAAGTTTTCGCTACCTGCTTTATGTGCCCAATAAGATCGATTCATTGGTCTGTTTATTGGTCGCAGGTGTCACCCGTCAATCGAGAAGTCCCGGGTTCGAATTCCAGGTTGTTTCTAAAGTTGTTCATAGGTAGGTATTTCTTTTTATTAAAGAAATTAGTTAGTAGCAGCTCCGGAGCCAGGGTAGTGCCGGTTTTACACCCCAGTGCATCGGAAACCACGTTAAGACATGCGACCGATCTCTATCCGATGCTCCGGTCGGAATGATATGATTCGAATCGGATTACAACTGTGCGTACTTGACAGGCTAGTCTCCTACGAGATTAGCAGCACCGATTGGCGGAAATTCGATCTCGAGTGGACATCATGCATGATACAAACTAACATGTACAATTAGGTAGGTAGGTAGGTATTTATCTTTTCTCCATCGAAAATAAATCAATGAACGCAGTATTTTCAAGCCCCCAGGAGCCCCTAACACGATCTGAGATCAAGATCCCCAACTGAGATTACGGTAGGTAATGCATTCCGTATGTCGATAAAATTATGGAAATGAGATGATTGTTGTAATTGGCCATTGACTTATGTACTTTTAGCAAGTGGTAGGCAGAGGGTGCCTAGTTGCCAGTAGGGGAGCAGAGTGGTCTGCTATTCTCTTCCAGTAGCTGGTAATTTCTTCTTGAGGCAGAAGTAAAACTCCGATCAGAAGGTAAATAAATGATACAGAAAACAAACAGATTAGGTAACAATACTAAATGTGGCACGTGTAGGGGGAAAGGGATGCAGGATGTATCCGTCTCGCTCGCACGCACGATGGCGCCAGACGGTCGCGGCTTTCGCGCAGCGCAGTCATGATGAATGAAATTGGCGCGCGCGCTCTTGCTCTCATTCCGGCAGCGAGCGGCGAGGCGCGCAGTGCGCACGAGAGGAACTGCGAGGCACATGACGCGACGACTTGGGCTCGCGCATGCGCGCGTCTTCGAACTGCGAGGCACACGACGCGACTACTTGGGCTCGCGCATGCGTGCGTCTTCGTTGGCGTCGTGTGTTGTTACGCGGCGCGTCGATCAGCTGTGCGGTGTGCGTGCAGTGCTCGGTGTCCAGCAGTGTAGAAAACGGCTCTTTTCAGAGCCACCATCCATTGAACACACGTAGAGTGACAACGGTTCTTTTCGGAGCCACTTCATTGAAACACACGGAAGAGTAACCACGGCTCTTTTCAGAGCCACCATCAGTGAAACACACGAAAGAGTGAAATAGTTCTTTTCAGAACTGTGTGCTTCTTATTTCAACGAACACGTAAGAGTAGCCACATACTTACTTACACCTACGTCAAAGGTACCCTAAGCAATGTACCTACCTAGGTAAGGTAACAGGGTCGAGTCGAGCTATCAGCTGGGTTTTCCGCTCGCGCCCTTTGTGTCGTTGACCTCGCGCGAACATCTGACTCGCGCCGCGTGTGCGTGCGCTGCTGTCGCTACAAGGGATAGTGACTGTGTGTGCGCGTGCGATGTACATTGCGGGCCGTGATTTGAATGGCCTTATTTGCTGAGAAATATTCTAAATTGGGATATGGTTTCTTTAGAAGAAATGTTAGTAATTACGTTTTAAAAGCGTTAATATGAAAAACGTAATTTTTTTTTTAACTTTGAAGGTCAATATCTCGGTAACCATACATTTCCCAGGTATTTTTCTAGAACTAACGATGTTCGTCATGACCAGGAGAACATGTAGTTCACGGCTTCGTTAAGGGTCTTTTACACGCGATATACTTACTAGAATGAATTAATATGACATCTACTACCTATCCTTACCATTTTATCCTAATCTTAGTACTACTTGCGTGATTAGTATAATGTATTCATTTTCATTCTAAGCACTCTGAAACTTACTTATTTTTTGGAACACCTGTAGGTACTCTTAAAATTCGAAATTATTTTGCATGAGTATACCTACGCCCTATGGCGGCAATCAAATATACACTACTGTCAAATGTTATGATTTCGGCGTGGCGGCAACGATTGTTTAAGATTTCAAAAGAAGCCGCCGGCGCGTGTATCATAACCATGTACTTCCGAAAAGCGGCAAATTTCTTTGAGAAGTAAGTACAAAACCTTTGATGCCGCATTATCAAAGTGCCGATGGTTAAAACATAACTATGCATGCACTCAGTTTGATTTTAATATATATTTTTTTATTCGCTATGTTTATGGTATTAGTCGTAATGCGCATAGGTCCAGTTTTTCATATTCTTTGATACAGTTTTTTGCGTCTCATAGAATTCCTAAGCGTACCTACCTATACACCTAACTGTTACACCTAACTACTCAGTGAAATAGCGCTAAGTCCTAGCTGCAAGACGCAAGAGTCTTGCAGGCTAGGTCTTGTTCTTGCTCAAGTCTTGCACGGTCAGTCTTGGTCTTGGTCTTGCTCAAAATACGCGGTCTTGTTCTTGGTCTTGGTCTTGCAAAAACGCAAGAACAAGACCAAGACTGCAAGACCAAGACTGAATTTGGGCAACACTAACCATGATGATGGTCAGCAGCGTCACCGGAGCGAGAAGCTACGCCCTGCGATCGCCAACCTGCCTGGCGTAGCGGTTTTGTAATAGGACAGTCAGAATTAAATTCAATATCTCATCTATGTGATTACCATTAAATAATAATAGTAATTCATAAACTTGTGTTGTGCAAAGGAAAGTCTATATTGGTATAAACAAATACTGTTTCGGTTTTTGTTAGTACTGCATTAGGATGTTTGCCAAATGCACTGCCCTATTATGGACAAGATATAAGTTACGACGCCAAGGAACTGTCGAAAGCAATGGTCATTAATCTTAATCTGATCAAGGGTTGCATACAAGCAACTATTGTGTAGGTTTATTTTTGACCATATTTTCCCTATAAATTCAACTAAACATCCTTAAATAAATACGGCGTAAATTCTTGACCGCAGTATGAAGCAATGAATAACATTTATGAATTTCAAATAAGCCAAGAAACTGTCGGGGAGGAAAGCTGAGGAAATCTTTATAAATAAGATTATTTCCACTCCCTACTTCTCCGTTGAAATCCGGATATCTTTGACCGCAAGCGATGTTTTTGTGCAAGCAAGGTATTCCTTGCACAAAAAGATTCGTAGTAACGAAAGTTTGTTTTTTGCTCAGAAATATAATCTTAATATAATCTTTGATTAGATATCCTCTACCCAAAGATTGTCTGGAAGAGATCGCTTAAAGCGATAAGACCGCCTAACTTGTACGTCAATATATCCTTGTATTTAGTTATAAGTCAAATGTTTGGTGTACAATAAAGTGTTAATAAGTTTATCTATAATAATAAGAAATAAAGTTTATTTCCAGCTTAATACACATTTGCTGTCCGTGTGTTTTCCGAATTCTCATTATCGTAAACCTGTACTTACACGTCCACTGCTGGGCATAGACCTCCACCAATGAGGAAATCAATTTTGTTACACTGATCAAAACTAACCAGTCCGGAACTTTAAAAGCTAGTCTTATAGTACTGCAATGATTTATAAGGCCTCTTAATAAGACACATAACCGCGGCCTAACCGTAGTTTCAAATGTAGTTACTCAACTCAAATTCACTGCGCGAGGGAGACAACACTACATCTACAAATATTCACTGAACATACCCATTTGAAGTTAACCTCCATGAAAAACAAAGTAGACCCAAGTCAAGTATGGCCGTTAGGGTCGCTATAAAATAATGCAAAATCTGCTATTCAGTCCTAAATATCCAATTTTCGAGTGGAGTACGACCAACGTCATAATTAACAAAGGTCTGGGACACCGGCCCATGCATAACTAAAGCTTGCGGCCTAAAACAAGACCTCCGTAAACTATGGGGCTTTTGCTTCAAAATGTTCGCAGTAGATTCTTACTGGAAAGGATGAGAATAGATGGTTAAGAATTATGGACATGAGGAGTGGCAATCAGTCAGTCTTATACCTATCAGATGCGCCAATTTTAAGGGTCATAGAAAGCGGGGTTCGATTTTGGGTTCAAAGTAGGTATACCAAATTAGGGATGAAAAGGAGCAACTGCTTACAGTTGAGTCTTGCCGGTTGTTCTCGATAGAACTAAGAAGTAGGCAACTCTTTTCTGGCTCCGGCAGTAGAATAATTCCTTGACGAAGGTACATCACCGCTAATTTCATAAATCCGAAGTTTGCTACCGAGTTGTTTTTGACAAAAAAATCCAGTAAGTAACAATTTTTAGCCCGACCCGGTGAACAGGGTTTGGTCTACGGGTGGAGCTTCAATAACAGGCGATAATTTGGGGTTTAATACGTGTATTTACAACCACATAGTGGAACCGACAATTTTCTTGTTGAGAAACAATTGCAGGATTTTTTCCTGTCAAGTTTTACATTTTTAAATACAAAATACCATAAAGGTTCTATACACCGCCCGCCAAGGACATGTTTTGCGAACATATGTCCTTGATAAATGACTTGCTAATTGTGAAAATTAAACAATAAATTCTTATGCCATGTACAACAAAACATAAACTAAAAATAACAACCTTCTTACACTTAAACTACTAACCAACCTAAGTACTGTAGGTAATAAGAGCCGAAGAATATCATCATGCATTAACTAGACATCATACAAAAGATAAAACATATTATGAACAGAGAAAACAAAATTGAATTAATATACCACCCAAAATAAAACCTATTAAATTCTCTATAAAATCCTTGATAAAAAGTCATGCACTGTCTATTTACATTCAATTTGTCACAGGTAGTACACATACCTTAGACACCGGTCTCTTAATTAAAGAAGTTTTAGTGCGAATGGTAATTACTCGTGTAATCATGTCAGAACCTGGATGCTTTAATTCTACTTTCCCTAGTAACCATCTACCAGGGGGCATGTCATCTTCCTTTATCAAAACCACATCCCCAATGTTAGGTTCTGGAGATTGAAACATCCACTTATGTCGCTGCAAGAACTGATATAAATAGTCCTGCGACCAATGTCGCCAGAAATCTTGCAACATTCTTTGGGTTGAAGAAAGGTCTAGTCAGGTCTTGGAGTCACTCGTGAAGATGGGAGTTGTCCCATCAACTGAGAACGTGTTCTACTGGAATATCTGATGCAAGTTATCTTCGATAGTAAGCCTTGACTGCAGATTTCACACCAATCATTGCTTGTGGACCGCCATGCATCGTTTTGCTGTGTGCATCTGCAATCAAAAGGTTAGTGAGGAAAGAAGTTTTGGAAATAAGTATGGGGTGCTTTCGATTGTAGTCTAGTTAAGACTGCTCCAGCCTCCCCCCGACCCTCACGAATCCTTTTGAATCTATGAATAAATTCAAACGTTACACCATCCGTTTTTATCTTGACATCTTCGTTCCTCTCCGTTCCATGCTCACCTTTTATTTTATTTAGTACCTCCGTAGAATTACTAATCCATTTTTGTAATACATACCCGCCTTTAGCTAATATAGAAGACACTTCTTTACATATTTTATAACCTTCCTCTATATTTTCAGCTCCTGTCATGAGATCGTCCATATAAAAATCATTCAAAAGGATTTGCTGAATTTGCGGAGATTCTTGAGCTTCATCGTAAGCTATCTGATGCAAGACACGTACCGCTAAAAATGGTGCTGAAGCTGTGCCGAATGTAACCGTAATTAGCTCATGTTCTTCTAGCTTCATTTCAGGGTTGTTTCTCCAAAGAATACGCTGAAAGTGAGTATCTTCTCTGTTTACCAGCACCTGCCTATACATTTTCACTATATCCGCACCTATGCACACGGGATGTCTTCTCCACCGCATCACAATATGACGAAGATCTGCCTGCAAGGAAGGACCAACCATCAAGTCATCATTCAACGAGACTCCGTTGCTTCCCTTGCAAGATGCATCGTACACCACGCGCACCTTCGTGGTCTCCCTGCTTTCACGGACGACCGCATGATGAGGTAAGTATACACCCCTCCTTCTAGCTTCTGGTGTTACTTTAACCATATGTCCAAGCTCTGCATACTCGTGTATTACCTTAGAGTAGTCCTCCTTTAGTTTTGGATTCTTAGACAATTTGAATTCTAAACCTCTGAATCTTTTTTCAGCTATTACCCTAGACTGACCGTCTAAACAGCTGGGCTCACTGTCCTTGAATGGAAGCCTTACCACGTAACGACCGCTGTCATCACGTTGTGTAGTTTCTGCAAAATACCGTTCACAATTCATTTCTTCCTCAGTTAAAATCTTTTCCTTTACAGGTTCATCCTCAAGCTCCCAGAATTTCCGAAGCAGGTCTTCCGTGTTGACGTTGACATGCATAACCGCAATGCTTGAAAATGACTCTGCGTTAGATGGAATATTAGTGTCTACGATACCTGAGATGATCCATCCTAAGGCTGTATCCTGCGCCAAAAGACGACCATCTTCGCTACGTTTGATTCCTGCTCGTAACACTTGGCTGTAGATCTCAGCACCTAACAAAATGTCAACCTTGTTAGTCTTATGGTAGTCCGGGTCTGCTAGATTATCTGATGTCAGACTTATCCACTCCACAGGACTAGCCTCTACTGCTGGAAGAAGTGACGTGATCGACTTCAAGACGTAAGCTGTGACGTTAATGCAGAACGTTGGATCGATCCTGGACTGTATCTGTAAAGTGACGGTAGATCTTGATAACAAAGCATTATTTCCTCCTACACCTGTTACAGTGTGCTTTGTAGAACTTTTCTTTAAGTTCAAATATTGTACCGTTGATTCTGTAATAAAAGAACCCTGCGAACCCTGATCTAGCAGAGTGCGCACCAGACGATAGGAACCATCCTTCGCCTTTGCTTTTACTAGTGCCGTGGTCAACAAAACCGTTTGCCTACATTTCTGTGTTGACACACATGACACTACCTGATGATCTGTAGATCCCTCCACTCTTGTGGCAGCACATGCACCTTGCGCCTTTGTGGCAGCACCTGATCCTTGCGCCTTTGTGGCAGCACCTGAACCTTCCGCCTTTGTGGCAGCACCTGAACCTTCCGCCCTTATCGCGGATCCCTCGCCTGTCGATGGGGTCTCACCCATAGACGCTTGTACACCGCTTGGGTGTAATAATGTGTGGTGTCGTTTCTTGCATATTCGGCATTTAAAAGTACTCCGACATTCCTTGGCAGAATGGTTACCATACATACAAATAAAACATAGGCCATTTGCCATAGCAAATTCCCGACGAGCTTGACTGTGTATCTTAGTAAACTTTGTACAAAGTGAAATGTTATGATTACCCGAGCAAAATTTACATTGAGGACCCCTCTTTTCTTTTTGAAGATGAAAAGATTGTGAATTCCTGGGACTCTTATCCATGTTACTATTCCTACTGTCTAAATTCTCCAAACCTCGGAACCGACCGACTAGAAAATCGGTAAATTGTTTGAAGGATGGCAACTCATCGCTGCTATCCGACGAAACACTAAGCTCCCATGCCTTTCGCGTTTCCTTGTCCAATTTGGCACTAATAATATAAATTATTAAAATGTCCCATGAGGTGGCATCAATACCAAGGTTTTTTATGGATTCCAAACAATCTGAAGTTGTGCCTACTAATTTTTTAATTTCGCTTGAAGATTCGAATGACAAAGTCCTTTGATTAAATAATCTTTTTAAAATATTGTTAGCTAAAAACCTTTTGTTATTGTACATTGCATCTAATTTGTCCCAACAGCTCTGATAATTATCAGATGTGACATTTATATTTCGTAGCAATTGCTCAGCTTCACCTGAAAGGTGACTTTTGAGGTAATATAATTTTTGTGCATCATCAATCCCATTATTATTGTGCACCAGACCTAAAAACAAATCCCGGAAAGTTTGCCACTCAATATATTTACCCGAAAAAATTGGGATTTTAATTTCAGGCAGCTTGACGTTACTTATTGGAATGCGGTTAGATACAACAGGGCCCGAACCTTCAGTAGATGGATAGTACTGTGATATTTTTATTTTTAATTCCGATTTGAACGACAAATATAATTCCTCGACCTCATCATAAGTATTTTGGGTATGATATTTGGACGAAATAAAAATAGATTTATCCACCTTACTGATAATCTCAACATGTGTCTTGAAAAATAATTGCCACTGTTGCTCCAGATTTTCTAGTCGCGATTCCATATAGGCAACTGTCAGTCTGTCTTTAGGTGCTTTTTTAAAGTTGTTTAAAGCCTTCACAATAGTGGCCATGGTGGCCTCTTGGATATTCGCTAATGACTCCATAATGAACTAGGTAGGTACCTATTTATTATTCAACTTATTAAAAAATATTTAAACAGACCGTAAAATATGTCACCGACTGTACCTACTCAAACAAAATAATCAATTCAAAAATAGATGCAACACAATACAAATAAAATATTTTCTTCCGAGTTCGAAATTCAAATTTGTTCTAGAACACGACGAAATGTCAATGACCTTTATGCGAGTTCTAGTATCCAGAATTTTCTATGCGAATGAAAAATGAAATAAATAGGTTTCCGAAATATTAAATAATAATAATACACTTAAAGTCTCTAAACACTGAGAGGTTTCAACCTGAATCTTCGTACCGCGAAGACACACTGACCGAAAGATATTGAAAATTTTGTTACTTACAGTTTTGCCCGGCACAACACTCACTATACACGATACACACTCCGAAGAAATTGTGCTCCTTATTGAGCCCTGACGGCACCCTGGCCATCCGCGTCACCAAACCTGCCGTTGTTTTCCTCCCGCACGCACGTCTGCACCGCCGCGCAGCTGGTCTGCTGCTGCAGCTAGGTCCTCCTCCACAAGTGGGACTCCACTAGTGGGGCTCCTTGGAGTAGCTAGTAGAATTCACTGCTCCACTCGAACATGCGGGTGGCAATCTTCCACCACCAAGATCACCATGCATCCGACTCCGTAAGGACCATGAACAGGGTTTGGTCTACGGGTGGAGCTTCAATAACAGGCGATAATTTGGGGTTTAATACGTGTATTTACAACCACATAGTGGAACCGACAATTTTCTTGTTGAGAAACAATTGCAGGATTTTTTCCTGTCAAGTTTTACATTTTTAAATACAAAATACCATAAAGGTTCTATACACCCGGTATTCACAATCGGGACCTCTTTCGCCTAATGGCGTTATAGTGGCGTATTCACAAATGCCGCTGGCTCATGATTCAAACTACCTTCCTGCTGAAAGATAAGAAGCACGTACCGGTGTGGATGAATCATTACGTGGCACTCGTACCAATAAACCAAGGAGACAGTTATACTTCACACTTTATTCTAACACGAATATTCTTCAAGATATATCAACCGTTTGCGCCACAATATCCTTATACACAAGCTCGTAGTCGTAGCCACATCTAGTAAATCGTCTAACTTGAGCGCTGAGACACGGCGGGATTTGCGGCGTGGCCAAGTAACGCCAAGTTACAAATAGTTTCTCATGTAAACTGTTGTCGTCTGAGTAGCCTCTTGTGTCCAACACTATTTATTGGTTGAACTTCCCACTGTAACATTAATAAGGATTTATGTGACCTTTTTTGTACTAGTAAATAAATATCAACAAAGTTACATTCCTAAATCGAACAAACTTGAAGTAAGAAGCTCAAGGATTTGTGTTAAGCGAATCATCGGGCTGTTTACAAATGAAATCAGGAAGATCAAAATAGTACAAGATTTATCAATGCCTGAAAGGAGAATAACATAATTTATGTTTTATCGTTGCTGTGAGTTAAGAAAGTGAATTGATTAATACAGTGTTCTTAATTATTATTCGATAAAATATGCCGTCGTTCTATATCTACAGTTTGTCTAAAGCAAGCTGTGATAATTCACTCATAAATTAAACTCATAAGAAATTCAATAATGGATTAAACAATTTTCCGAACTTTATAAATTACCCAAGACATGCAATGGCTTCACAGTGCCATTTAGTCCCAAACTAAAGTACTAGGCAACTGATAAAGATCCTTAGATATTTTTCTTTTGTAAATAAAAACATAATAAACATAACTAAAACCTAGACTAATACCTACAAACAAACATGTTAATGCAAACAAATGTTTGTACTGTGCAGGGATCGGATAGGCTGGGGATGGGATCGGGAGGCAAGATCTATTTTATTATGCTTTTATACCTATAAATTAGGTCAATGAATAACAAACAATTTAGAATAAGAAAATACTTTCCTACAGAAACGTGTCGATTAGCTAATCACCTTAGTAAGGGTTGGAGGAAAACATCTTTTCAGATTTAGCACTAAGTTTCTTAAGGGTAATCTTGTTTGTTTTGATGAAAGTTAACGTTGCTGAAGCGTACTATACGTACCTATAGGTATTATGTTTAAGTAAAGTTGCAAAGTTATTTAACAATAGGCATAGCTTTGTGTCGAAACATCAAATTCTTTATTACAGACTTAGAGACTAAGTGATGCATTTTGGTCTTAATAATTCAAATTTAATCATTCGTTTCTTCATTCAAATTTTGAAAAATTGAAAGAATGATAATAATTTGCTTGAATTAATTTTACAGTAAAAAATGATTTTCCCAATAAATTTTAATGCACGTAAGGCGGTTCATATTTGTTGTGATTTCCCAAATCCAATTGTAATAATTAAGTATATCTGATAGCCATAAAGCGACATGCAAAATTAAACAAAACTTACAATAAGACGTTAATTAGTTCATATGTTAATACCATCATGGTTCATCTCGGAGCAGGTTCTACGAAGTTTCGCGTTGTGGTGAAGTGTTGGGAGTATATTGCCCCATAGAGGATTATGAAGGCGAGATAACAAGATACTGCTAGAAGTAATTAAGTGAAGGGTACACAATTGGCAAAGGTGTCAAACGAAATACACTGTTTCTAAAATGTAGTTATGAATTCTAAGAAAGCGTTTACACTATGTAACAAAGAATGCAAGTTTTACTTAAATTTAGCTAAGACTGAGAAGATCTTAGAGTTACCTACTAACGCTACTTCTAGTACGAAACGTGAACCTACAATTTTGACTTACCCGGTGGCTCATTTGGTAGTGACCTCTGCCTTCTTAGCCAGTAGTCGTGGGTTCAATCCCCGCACAGTACAAACATTTGTGTTCATGAACTTGTCTGTTTGTATAGATCTGGGTGTTGACTATGTATAATATGGTTAATTACAAAAAAGTATCTAAGTAAGTTTCAGTTGTCTAGTAGCCATAGTACAAGCTTCGGTTTAGTTTGGAGCTAGATGGCGATGTCCATACCAGATATCTACGCTATAATAACTCATACTCAAATCTAAGTTAACTTCAGAAAAGTGTTACAAATAGCTTAAGTAAGCATCCTAAACTGATGTCAACTGAGCACCCAGATGCTCTCACTTCGCTCCAAGCAAAAGTTCCAAAACTTTCCCACTTTGTTTTCTAAGGCAATAAGTCTTTGAGATAGAATAGAAAACTGGTCAAGGAAAGTTGCGGCTTGATTAGTGTTCAGATGTATACGAGTATTCTAACTACAAAGAAAAGATAAATGTATGTTCTACATTACCCTTTTTTATTCGCTGTGAAAACAAATAGCGTAATCCTGAAACGCTGTTGCGGTATTCGCAGGGTTGATTCTTTTATTCACATCATTAAGATCCTATCCTTATTCTTTATATACTCCTGCTGAAGAGCTTCCTCCGGGGGAAAGCTTGACGTGGCCAACCTGGAAATCTTTGAACAGACTTCGGGTTCAGGTTGGCAGCTGTAAGGACTCCTTATGTTAGTGGGGATATATATAATAGATGAGAATGAAAATCGGTGCGAGTGCGGCGTGGCTCCACAGACCATGGCTCACCTTCTGGACTGCCCAGCTTATACGGATAGGTGCTCACGAGAAGACCTATTTAGTCGCACGCGTGGATTTCGGGTTTCAAAATTAACGGACTTACCTAAAATGGTGCTTAAATTTTCAGTTGAACCTCTAGCAATACGTTGGTGAAACCGCATCCAATTCCATGCAGTAGTTTTTGCGTGAAACGCGTTCAAACATACAGATAAAAATTTCTCCCGTTTTCCCAACATTTCCCTTCACTGCTCTGCTCCTATTGATCGTAGCGTGATGAAAAGTATACTATGACCTGCCCAGCAGTATGAAGAATAATTGTACCAAGTTTCATTAAAATCCGTTTAGTAGTTTTTGTTTCTATAACGAACATACAGACAGACAGACAGACAGACAGACAGACAAAAATTTTACTGATTGCATTTTTGGCATCAGTATCGATCACTAATCATCCCCTGATAGTTATTTTGAAAATATATTCAATGTACAGAATTGGTCTCTCTACAGATTTATTATAAGTATAGAATAGATTATTTATTTTATTTTATATTACTTGGTAATGCTGTCCGTGTAGCGGAGTTTTAGTCTCGGATAATTTGACCGGTTGTTATGGCCATCGACACGACAAGAAGAAGATTAAGATCCGAGCGAGGATGAGGCGTATTGGTGTCATAGAAGACGACTAAGGGTATATCAGGAAACGGGCAACAGCGTTGACCTGGATAGAAATAACACCTACTGCGGTCACCAACCGACTGCCATGCAAATATGCCGTATGGCAAATCCTCCAAATGACAATTGTCCATGGGGGAGGCTTATATCCAGCAGTGGAAGTCTGGAGGCTAATGATGTAGATTTAACTGCATTGTGGATCTAATGGCTGTAAGTAGACAGAAAATTTATTTGTAAAGAAAGGCACACACGCTACCCATAGTATAAGCTTCGGCTTAGTTTGGGACTAGATGGCGCTGTGTGGCCCAGCGTGGCATCATCATCATCAGCCTATATAAGTCCACTGCTGGACATAGGCCTCTCCCAAAGTACGCCACTGTGATCAATCTCAGGCTTCTCGCATCCAGCACTTGCCAACCGTCCAGCGTGGCATGTCTTGGGTTATTTATTTATTCGGTTCAAAAAGCTGTGCGTGTCGAAGCCGCGTTAGAAGGCCTATGTTGAGGTTAAACTGCGCTTAAGTATCCATTAACACTTTTTGTACCCCCAACATAGAAACTTTTCTATTACCACGAGCCATTGTTCGACACTGCTAAAAGACTGGAACGCAGTTTAGATAAGGAAAATGATATGATAACAAGTTATAAAAATGTTTCCTATTAGTGCTAGAAACACAGAAATATATTTAGATAGAACGTTATATTATACTTTCAGATATTTCAACAGCAAATGTAATACTTATATGAAGTTGAGCGATATATCCGTTTATATCTAAACCGTTGTTTCGAGCTTCCGCTGGACTTAAAATAAGACGTATCGTTCTATGCTAAACTAACTAGTAAGAAATGTTATAGTGACTTTGTTTGTATGTGACGCGCCACGTTTAAACTACTATGGGGCAGCGCAGATGACAGACTATCCGTGACGCACTTTTTTGAAAATTATATGCAGTAACGCACACGACGCGCAAAAATCTGTCGCGGATATTTCACAGACTCAACGCACACGACGCACATCTTCGATCATTCTGTCGGCAGACTTAAACTCTCTTTTTAAATATCTCAGACGCAGACTCTATCGCACAAAAAGTGTGCCGCCTGCGCTGCACCTCTCCATTGACAGGCTCGGTGGCTCATTTGGTAGTGCCCTCTGCCTTCTGAGCCAAGGGTTGTGGGTTCGATCCCCGCACAGTACAAACATTTGTGTGCATGAACATGTCTGTTTGTATTGGTCTGGGTGTTTTCTATGTATAATATGTATTTATTTACAAAAAAAAAGTATATAAGTAAGTTTATCAGATGCCTAGTACCCATAGTACAAGCTTCGGCTTAGTTTGGGGCTAGGTGGCGCTGTGTGGCCCAGCGTGGCATGTCTTGGGTTATTTATTTATTATTTCTTTATTAGATAATTAAAACTAAAAACAAATAAGTATTTTTATGGTTGTTCTAGTTTTTGAATCCACATACAAATTTACATACTTAAAGACCTCTGCAGTATTCGTTATTTCGGTTGCAGTGTATGTTAAAATCAGTTCTCTAACTATTTCAGTGCATATTTACACACTTAACGATGCTTCTGTGGCAAGTGTGGAATTCCCTATTACCTACCCTGTAAAATGCGCTCTTGGCAAAGAAAATCCCCGGTAATATTATGTTAAATAGCATTAAAGTTACTCGCCGGGAATATTTGCAGCATACAAAGTAAATAGAAAAGATTTTGTCACAAGAAGTTTTTAAGATCGGCAAACTTGTTAGCTTTTAAAAAGAAAAACTCAGCAGAGGCGTATTCCTTCAAGGAATCCGGTTGAAATGAACCTTATATTTTATGTTACAGAAAAATGGATTACGAGATATGATGTATGGTGATTCAAAATGAGATAAAGATAAAGCTTGTAACACACTGAATGGGAATTGTTGTGCATGAACAAAGCAATGCGAATGACCTACGGCTACAGGACAATTTATGGCTACAGGACACAGGTCGCAGTGAGCGGCTTCGGATTGATGTGCTTGCTGCTCCAACACTGCGGATCTCAACCAAACCACATTGTCAAACAGCAATGTATGCTGGATAGGCGGGGGCGCGCAGTAATGTACCTTAAGATCTAGCTGGTAACGCGTCCATTTACTGTTTGTGTGTTTGATTCACAGAGCAAACCTCTGTGGTTTGGTTCATCGTCATATTTCTTCTGTACCTTTTGATGCCAAATCATCAAAATTACAACTGCTGTCACACTTACAGCACTGGACAGGTTTTAATAAAGTTTGGTATATTTCTGTATGAGACGCTACAAAAACAGCCAAAGGCTACCTTTTATCTCCGAATTCAACTTCTGAAAGGGTTAAATTAAGGATGAACCCTGTGTAAAATACAAGTCGAAGCTACATATGTAATTACATTTCATGTTCTCACTTGGTTTCAAAGGAAATTGTATTGATTTACGTTGAATGGGAATCAACTCCTAAGGTTACGTACAATAAGATTTCAATTCAATCGCAACCTTAATACCTATGTTTAACTTGCTTTCAGCCAGTCGATAGCAAATCATTTGAAGTATTTACTCATCTGAAGATTCTTTCCTCCTTTACAAGCTTTTGAGGCATACAAAAAGGAATGAAAGCACCTTTAAATTGGGAATTCGTAGCTAAAAATGAATCCGTCGAATACGGCATCTGAGCGAGATATTTCCGTACTCAATTAGTCGGACGACTACGGATTTCAGACGACATAATTTAAATTTGTACAGAACATTATTCTAACGGTCGATTGATTTACCATCTAAACTCAAGACGGTTTCTTTTAAATTTCATTCACAAGGGGATCCGGTCATTGCATAAAGGGCATTTGCATAAAATTGTGAAACAGCGAATTCAATTTGTCTTCTAGAGGAGTCCTTTCAAAACTTTCTTGACAGCGCATCCCTAAGAGATCAATTAATAATTCTTTTGAGTGTTTTTAATTTTGTATTATTTTAAGAACATGATGTCCTCCTACCCCAGGTCTTCATAAATTTAAGTAGGCTGGTTAGGCTTTGGACTAGAGAGGAAACTAAAAAGAAATCTTAGTGCATCATGCCAAAGCATCGAAGTCGGGAATGACAAAATTCCCTAATTGAATAAAGACAAAAAAAAACATATAATATCCGATGTTTTTGACGTAATGTTATGCCATTGCCTACCCCAAGGAATCTTACAAAGTAGTCTTACACAGTAAGACGTGTTGAATAGGTAGGTATATTATTCCGGTTTTAGCATGTACGTGGACAAAACTATCTTAGGAAATGGACAGCCTGGATCTGATTGTCTACAATTGAAAAATTCTTTGATCTAATTTTGGAAACAGGGAGCCTCAGTTTCTATAAACTTAATAATTTTCTTTTCTCATCTGTCAATTTGAACCCTATAGGTAGGTATTCCTTCTTCTTTCTTGTTATTTAGCCAATGCTAGTAAATTTGTAATAGTATACTCGTATTATATGTTGTTATCTACAAACTAAACATCCTTGGGCTAGCATAAACATTTCGTTGAAGTTATTATACCATTACAGTTAAAACTAACTATGTCGGTACGAAACATCACAGAAGATTCACTTGGCTTTCTAACATTATGTAAGGAACAACAACTTCATATATTTTGTTAGCATTAAGCGGCATGACGAACGGTTCAACGTAAATAGCTGTGTTTTCTTACGGCTAGAAATACTGGGACCACAGTATAAAATGTATCAGTTATAAGTAGAAAATATTTTTCTAAATACAAGTATTGAAGTAATATATATTCTTCTAACTCAACATCAGCCACAATGTAGAGAGCCTAAGAGCTAGAATAGTACTCCAGTCTATACTAGCCTTTTCAATGCAATAATCCGATAAGTTTGCAGTTCGACACGGTTGGAATAACATCTCTTTCTTTTTATGCTTATCTCTAACACATGAAGAGTACAAATCACCGCCTCATATCTTCCCGTGGGTGTCGTAAAAGTCACTAAGGGACTTCTCGAGATTTTAGCCGATGGTTCTCAGGGTATGCCCGCCTTGCTGGAGACCATCATACACTCCGCGAAACCCCCGTAAAGTGACTTCGGTTACGCTTCGCGGATCGATGAATAGTCTGAGCTATTAACAGATCGAAAAAAAGAAAAAGAACCTCCATTCCATTAGATATTCATATAAAGTAGAAAATAAGTAAGTATAGGCATAATATAACCACTCGCACCCAACCGCATGTACCCTTCTGCTACTCACTCAATTGTGTTACAAAGGCATATTTACTCTTCTAACGAAATGTTTGGATTATTGTCGTAAACACGTATCTAACTTTATGTTTTGGGTCCCGCTTCCCGTGTGTAATTACTGGCTTTATGAAAATTACGTCGCTGCCTCTTTGAAATAATAATGTGCCAACGTACCCTCTGGTGTCGTATGAGCCTTTCTGCCCACTATTTTAATATTCTCTTTCATATCGCTTAACTAACATGACTGCGCTTGACGTGTGGATAAAACAATCGTCCAGAAAATTAATAATAGTGGAACAGATGGAACGTTAGACAGAACGATATTATTGATTCCATTTTCAATTCCCGTTTTTGTGCCACCGTTCGGCAGTCGTTGGTGTGTCATTGGTTTTATATCAATATTAATTCGAATGTGTTTGAGTTGACTCTGTAGATTGGCAATATAAGAGAAGCCATAGTCGACTTTTATTGTTAGTGACGTTAGGTTAGATAGGTAATTTCTGTGACGTGTCACAAATCTCTTCGTTATTCTATTACAAATATGAAGAATGGTTAATTATTTTCCGTAAGTATATTTGGTAAATAGATATAGTAGACTGATATTCAATATTGATTCAAAGAGAGGTTGAGATGCTCAAACTTAGATTGAGTTTTGTGTGTCAATGATCATGGTGATAATTCAAAGTAAGTACGCTTTTTTGCGTGAACCAGAAAAAATGTGTCCCCGTCGTTTGGGGTTGAATGGCATGTGGTATGTGGGACTCGCACCACCCCGGTGGGAGGGCCTCAAGATGAAATGAAGGCAAGGAATATCCAATAAGCTAGCTAGCTAGCACGGCCCCACAAACACTTGAACGAAACGAAACGTAAACTTGTCTATTTATAAATAGATTCAGGTACCCCACTTTTGCACAATGAACCTTTTTCTCTATGACCAATTCAATGCGAGGCCCGTAGAGAAGAAGCGCCACAATCTCAACAGTCAATTTTAAAAAGATCATTATTTCTAACAATTTTAAAATGTAACAATTGTTTCGATCCTCAAAAAAAAAAACAGTATTTGCACCTCTGGGAGCGAGATATACGAAACTGTGGCTCAACGGCCACAAGTCAAAAACATTTATATTTGTTTTCGCATACAGCTTATTTCGCTGGCCAGAAAAACAAGCATTCACAAAGTTAAATAACAAAACACCGGTCGTGTGTCCAGCGATGGCGCAGCGCGACCACACAACCGACATCTCACCCGACCTTTTTAATTCCGTTCCCAATTCCCGTATTTCACAGAGACAAATGCATTTTAAAATGAAGCCGAGATATTGCTTAGTCGAGAGAAACATCGGAAAGATTTTGAGGAGCGATTTCGAATCGAGTAAATTAAAATCGGGTCGTCGGTAATGTTCGTGTAATGATCCGCGTTACTTTTAGTTTAAAGTCGTTAGTTGCAGTTTTAAGGGAAATTAAAAACTACTAGATGTAGGTACTTTTTTGCCTTCTTTAGCTACATTAATTTCGAAGATTGTAGATCTGAATCGACAAAAAGACAACGGACAGTAATAATCATCGCCATTATCAGCCTGCAATCGTCCTTTGCTGGATACAGGCCTCAGGAAACGGGCAACAGCATTTATCTGGGTACATATAAAACCATCTGCGGTCACCAACCCGCCTGCTAAGTGTGGTGACTAAGGCAAATCCCCCCAAATAACAATTTTCATAGTCCAATAGTGGACTGTAGTTTTCAGGCCTATGAGGAGTATCTAATGCCCGTTTCCTGATACCTACCTGGTTCACTAATAAATGGTATAAGTCTTGTATTATTAACGTTAAACTTTCGCGTGGCATCATAAGCCATGAAATGTTCGGGACTTAAAGCGCACACATATCTTCTCCACCCGTGACCACGGCCGTTGTAACACAGCTGAAATATCGCGCTAAAAGCTAGTATTCTTGCAGTCTTATATATTGTAGTTTTCTGGTGAGTTATAGATTTAGAACGTTTTTAAAAAGAGTCTAGTGAGTCGGACTCCCACTTTGAGGCGAGATTAAATAAACAATTTCTTTTTTTTTTCATTAGAAAACTATGATTTAAACTCTTTCAGCGTTGAGAAGCTACATTATCTCCGATGAACATAGGCTATATTATATTTTCAGAAAAGTTAGGGTAAGTTAGGAAAAGTGTCTAAAATTACCTAAAATTCCCCACACCGCGTGCGCTGTGAAGTGGATGTGTATTGATTGATTAGATATTTAATTAATTAAAAAAAAAATGCCGCACCATAATATTCGTTCTCATTACGTGGCAATAATCTTAAATACTCGAAGCAAAGCGAGGGTGGGTCGCTAGTAGTGAAATATATTTTCCATTGTGAGATCGGCACGGAACTCCAAAAACCAGTGCTTCTAACCTACGCAGATACGAGAACAAAAAGCCATTCACAAAATCAGTCATCGAATCGGGCCCGCCGAAGGGACCATAATTTCGCCCTTATGCGGGCGGGTATGTACGTATAAATATTAGATAACACCGCTTTGACCTTCAAAATTCAGATGGGGTATCATATGATCCCAGTAAATTGGATTGTATTCTGTAATGCAAAAAAAAGGAAAGGTACTTTGTATTATTTAAAGGATGTAAGGGAGCCTATCATCTTTTCTCTCCAAATCAGTCTCACCTGCCCGTAGTGCATCCTGTCGAATAACAAATGAGGCACTGCAAACTGATTGGGCCGCCCCCAATCTAACTATCACGAAGGCGTTGCTAAATACCACAGGCCGATGACGGGCAGCAGCGTCACCGGAGCGAGGAGCTGCGATCGCCAACCCGCCTGTCCAGCGTGGCGATTATGGGTAAAGCCCACAGGATTTACCCATGGCTAACACCTGGAGGTGTTTGCCTAGAGTGGCGAACTACTGGAGAGGCCTATGTACAGCAGTGGTCTGCGATAGGCTGATTTTTTTTTATAGTAGCTCGACATAATAGCTTCTCTACGCCTGATGGAAAGCGAAAGAGGAGCCTAAGTCGCTGTGACAACGGGCAAGTAACTGATCAGTTACCTGATAATGATGATGTCCATTTATGACAGATGACTGGACGGACGCATACGTGAAGGGAGGCTTTAATAAAACAATTCACACCTAACACTTGGTATCAAACTAAGGTTTTCTCTTGTGCCATGGATACCGCATCATGACTGGGTGTATCTCCAAGAAGACCTATATAGGTGACAATTTAGAAAAGTTCATTTCCTATATTGGTCCAACAATATTTGGGAGGCCTATGTTCAGCAACACAGTGGACGTTTACAAGTATAAATGTTTCATTTTATGTAAATATATAAAGAATATCTATATTATCGTTCTAAAATTTATATTGGAATCCGATTTAATGTTCTCTATTCAATTGAAACTCGTGTAGTAGATTCGTAGGTACAGCATCTGGTTATAAGCTCGGAACAAAAGGATATTAATGATTCAAAATCACATTGTACATTTTGCAGCTTTTAGTCATTAGCCTCGCGAAATTACATGCAAATTACCTACATTTTGTTAACATCATATACGACAACAATATAACAGGATAGTTATGTGTGTACCTACTTATTTTTTATTTAAATATTCCATAAGTCGACACAGCTCTCTGAATTTGATAAGTGTGTACGAGAAAATATCTAAAGAAGAGGATACAACACGAAACGGAACAATACGAGTAAAATAATTTAATAGCGTTTCGCACTACATAACAAAAAAGTGTATGTCAGTATTCATTCATGTATCTGTACATAAAATACTCGTACTTATATTTTTAGAGTGGGCATACTTATTCTACGTGATCGCAGGTTGTCATAACACATCTGCAGAAAAGATTCTCATTCTCTGCATATTTCCTTACCAAATTTACATTGCTAAAAACGAAGCATAACAATGTATAGTAAAGCAGATATTATATCGCCACCAACTCAAGTATTTGGTTATCAATTGTAAGACAAGTAAGCGTTTGAATAATCCCTAAGGGCCCATACTCATTTTCCGTTCAAACAGACCGTACAAAAGTGTTTTATTCGCGGAAACGGCGAATTGAGTCTACCAATGTACGTTATACTTTGTCTAACGATGTTTGCCGAGAGAATAATGGCGGCTAAGACTAACGACATTGTTAAATTTATACTTTGAATATTTCAACTTAATAATGTTGAAGCTATACCGTCATTGTAGTCGATGAGAAAATTCAAACGCACTTCATCTTTGTCTAGACTTGAGCGTAATTAAAAAATAACATTTATGCATTTTTTTTTCAATGAAAGCTATCGGTATTGTGTTGCTCGTATCATTATGGTGAGTACTTTCTTGACATAAAATTCCAATAGGGAAACCAATAAAATACAAAATATTGATTTATTTTCTGTCCGAGTTGACCCGATTGCAGCCCAGGGCGTAGTTCCTCGTTCCGGTGACGCTGCTGCTGCTGCCCGTCATCGGCCTGTAGTATTTAGTTGCACCTTCATCACCATCATCATCAGCCCGTGTCAGTCCACTGCTGGACATAGGCCTCTCCTAATGTTTCTTAGGTCAATTTTGGGCTTCTCGCATCCAGCACTTGCCAGCCGTCCTGCGCAAATCGTCACTCCACCTGGCCCTTCAATTTTGTTGCACCTTCAATTTATTTAAAACTTTATGGCATAAAAGGCGAACTTAATGCTAGGAACATTCTCTGCCAGTCAACCTTTGGATCATGCAGAGAGCAAATGTGAGTGTAAACATCAATTAGGATAAAATATACATCTTAACTAATATTATAAAGCTGAAGAGTTTGTTTGTTTGTTTGAACGCGCTAATCTCTGGAACTACTGGTCCAAATTGAAAAATTCTTTTTGTGTTGAATAGACCATTTATCGAGGAAGGCTTTAGGCTATATTACATCACGCGGCAACTATTAGGAGCGAAGAAATAATGGAAAATGTAAAAAAAAAACGGGGAAAAAATAACTATTCCACGCGGACGAAGTCGCGAGCACAGCTAGTGTTGTATATAAATTAATGTTGAAATACTAATGTATTTCAAATGCTAATGTACGAAATTAATATTTCAGGGAAAGAAAATAATACTGAAAGACACCCCTCAATAATATCCGGGGACAATTGAAGTTCATTAAGATTCTAGTAGGTATTGACAAAGCCTGACATCGAGTGCGAAGTACTTGCCCAATTATGGATCTTAAGGAAATGCTGAAGAAGAAAAATTCATGAAACAAAAACTGATGCCCTCATTACTGCCATTTCCGTTACGAGTTAAGATTCCAAGAAAACCAGACTTGTTTGCGGCACGAGGAATAGAAAATGAACATAATCCTAATCACTCTCAGCTGGCGATGATGTATAACTGTAGCCATGAATATAATAATAAATAAAATATCAGACAATATCACATACATTGTCCGATTAGAAAGTAAATAGCTTAAGCACTTGTGTAATGGGTATCAGAACAACGTAGGTACCACAAATATGTACTTAAATGCAAATATAACCACCCAGACATGGAACAAACACAAGTGCTTATCACTCGAATGTTTGTCCCGGGTGGGGATCGAAACTACGACCCTTGGTTCTGAAGGCAAGGGTCACCAATTGGGTTAGACGATTTGTCATTGTTTTAGTACTATTTGTTCTGTTACTACAACACAGGGACCAATTATAATAAAAACACAAACAGGTACATAGCGATTTTGCGAAAATAATGGATATCCGGGTGTGTAAACTTTAGCCCGATCCAAAATAGAAATATAAAACAATCACAAAGTTGATCAACGGCAAACAGAATGATTCAGCGAATAGTGGAGGCAAATCTCATGGACAATAGGGAAGCTTGTTTACCATTTTTATAATAACGGTGTAAATTTAACTATTAAAACTCTTAATGTTGAATAGTTGATACTAGCGATGAACGACATCGCCATCATTAGCCAATCGCAGTCCATTGCTGGGCATAGGCACAACATAGGTCTCTCCAGTACATAGTTTGCCATAATCGCCTCTCTGGGTTGGCGAACGCAGGGTGTAGCTTCTCGCTCCGGTGACACTGCTGCCTGTCATCGGTCTGTGCTATAGAGCTACGCTTTCAGTTGTTATGGTTATACCGCCACCAGCAGGTAGCCAGAGCTTCGTTTGTTATACAGAGGACGCACCACGGGCAGGTGATGATGGGTCACTCCCATACATCTTCTCATCTCCTTACATCATCCGACTTCGTTCGAGTGGATTTTATGATTATGATGATCGTTACTCGATAAAATGCTCACCAGGCTGCATTGTTTGCTAAGACATACGTTAGAATATTGCTGGTCTTGTCACCGTGTTATTGAGATTATATTCTATTAGTAGTTCAGAGAATAGCGTGTACGTACAATCAATGGAACATTTTTATTCATCAAGGATTCAGCAAGGAGTCCCATAGTTTTGCTAAGAAAGTAGAGGCAAAACGAAACGTGAGTGAGTGCTTGGAACTTGTAACATTACGATGCCTTTTTGCCGGATCTCTACTCCTCCGGTTGTAAAAAGATGGTGAATTTCTATTCTTGCTCTATATCTGTTTAGGAGGTAAAACTAATAAATCTGTACTAAATACGATGAAACACGACACGTGACCTTCAGACTCATAAAAGTGACTTTAATAGTTCCATTATAATTATTTTTAAGTAACTTTAAAAGGAGAAAGTTGGTAGACTTTAGAAATTTAAAGTCTTTTACCTGCGTCAAGTTTTTCCTTTGTTACAAAGAAAAAAAACTTAGCATACAAGACGTAAAATTTCTAAATTGCAACCAACTTTCTTCTTTCAACACTGTGACGTTAAAAGTAGGTACAGTTGAGAAGTACTTGTAGTTAGCTAATGACGTCCATAATAAACTTTTTGCCGTCGCTCCCCGGTCTATTCCCTGGTTACCGGGAATAGTTTTAATTAAATGCTAATTCCCGCTGAAAAGTGGTATTGGGAGACAGAGGGAAGTTGGTTTAATATGTCACATGGTTACAAGCTGGTTAGAATTGCACGATGGCCGAATTTTTCTTGGTTTTTGAAACAGCGGCCAAGCCACACCGTTCCGTCTGTACGGTATGCGCAGTTTTACAATTCCATTCTGTATCAACTTGTAGTGTTAGGGTGTTAGTAGACTAATCGATTGACTGTCGATCGACGTCATCAATAGATAGGAGAAAGAATTGGTCGACGGCGATCGATAAGTTCCTTCCATACAGATCACTCTCGATCAACGTCGATTAATTCATTCTTCTACCGATCGATGTCGTCGACAGATTGGTCTAGTAACACCTTTATAATGGCAATGTATACCAATCAGTCGATATGCTGCGACGCCACACCACACCGTGTGGCTTGGCTTGAACAGCTTAAAAGTACTATCTAAAGTTTCAACCAAACTGTGACAATTATGCTGGCCGCCTTAACGTGTGCAATTTTCATTATGCTAACACGGTGATATTTATCGTTCATATTTGGTGAATTTCCTTTTGAACCTACTTATCATTGAATCGAGCTTTAAACTCAGCGAGGCGGTTATGGGTAAATCCTCCAGTTGTTTGTCACTTTGGGCAAACTACTGGAGAGGCCTGGACATAGGTGTGGACTGTGATAGGCTGATTCAAGCTCTCCGGACTACTTAATAGGCGATGATGACGAGGCCAATACAGGTTTAGATGCTAACTGGCATATCACCAGGGTGATGGACCGAAGGGTTTCAATGCGACAAAAAAGGCCCTATTGCTCTAGCTTCGTAAGACTAAAATTTCCAGACACATACATTCGGTTTTCAAACGACTTCAAAAAGGAGGAGGTTCTCAATTCGTCTGTATTTGATTGGTTGGCACAGACACCAGAAATAAGTGGTATTTGCAAATATTTATTATGTATTAAGTAGTTAATTAGTAACGTTATTTATCGCTTTTTAGTTATACAGATACAGTTTTTGTATGTTAAAGTTTTGATCGTTTGTGTTTTTTGAAGTCGGGTTAATTTTTTTTATATGACTCAAGGGTAGGTTCATACATAATATTATATTAGCCGTTGATGACTATAACAACTTCATTGTCAGGCGAAACGTATTGCCTAATAAATGTGTGTTAACAAACTATGACAGAGTTATTTAATACGCGACAATTTCTTAGATGACGGCACAATTTTCATGGGCTGTGGAGGGTCTGGAGTGCTCAAGGTTGGGTGAAATGGCGCGCTTTATTACGATAATAACGATTCGCTTATGTGACACATATTTTGTTCTCAGGTAAGAATTTACACTGCGCTTACACTTACATTTATACCCTTCGAACAAAAGTGTGTGAGTAATGTGCGGTGTTTGTAAGATTACATTGCTTACATTTTTTCACAACTTCGGTCTGCGTACAGTGTTCTTTCTTTTATGAAATTTTACATCAGGAATGCTTTTACGCATACACCAGGGCCCTAGGTCCGGGACACCTGGGTAATGTGCTGTGTGAAAGAATGGCGGCACATCTCGGGAGGAAGTAGTGATTACCTCCCGGTACGACGTCACTGACCACGTGTGTCCGAAGACACGTGTCGTCGTCTTCCTCGGGGTCGTTGATCGGAGCGCAAGGGAGCCAAACAGTGAAAATCGACTTTGTAGGAGCACGGGAGGGACAATTGCGAAAAATTTTAAAGTGCAAAAATACTCGATTCGTCCATCGAACGATAGTTTTCGATAATTCAAGTAGGGCCCCTAATATTCTTAGTACTTAACATAATAAATTATAGGTTTTATTATTTTACAATAAAGAAATTTCTCAACAAGTTTAAAAGAAAACTATTACTAAAATCTAACACAAATATGCAGACAAGTCAGCAAGAATATTCCAGGTATGTCTCTGAGCTAAATAATTTATGCATCGTCCTCATAAAATAATAAACCGTTGCTTTTGCAACGAACGACATCGCTATCTCAAATGCAATATTTCTAAAATCCTTTGAGACGTGAGTTGCACTTTTTCTACCTGATGCATTAACGTATGAGCATCGTTGAAACTAGACTGGTTTTCTGAATCTCAACCTTTTTGAGATGATGACCGCACTAATAAAATATCATCTAATTTCTATTTACATTACGGGCAGTACTTACATTGCTTCATGATATAAATGTAAAACGTTAAAATATGTATATGTTACAGTTAAAACCCATTTTTCGTTAGAACTCGTTTTCCCCTAGTTAAAACTAGTTATTACGCCTTCTATAGGCATTAAGCCTTCTTCTTCTTCTCGAGTCGATGACAAAACGATTATATGTTGTGAGACCAAAACTCTGAGACCAAACTTAATGCCTTTGTTAGAATTAGAAATAATCATTTAAAAACTAGAATTTACCACTGACTTATTTGATTTTCAGATAAAACTAGTTTGTAACATCGAGCTATAGTAAAAAGTATCGCTAGAAAAACTGATTTGGGATAGAAAACAAGATATAAGTATAAGGTTTAAAACTATATTTTCAAAAGATCTAAGATACTGGGAACCAAATAATCTTTTATACTTATAATAAATCTATAATAATCGCCACGCTGGGTAGGCGGGTTGGCGATCGCAGGGCGTAGCTTCTTTCTCCGGTGACGCTGCTGCCCGTCATCGGCCTGTGGTATTCAGCTACGCCTTCTATTGTGATGGTTATACCGCCACCAGTCGGTGCGCCAGAGCCTCGTTTGCTGTTTGGCAGGATGCACCACGAGCAGGTGAGGATGGCTTGGAGTGAAAAGGTGATAGGTCGCTCCCTTACATCCCAATCTATGACTTAAAGAATCCTTTAGCTATATCAGATTCAGTTTACCAGCACCACACTGGCGAATGTGTCATCGAATTCAACTAAAGTGAGTTTCCGACACATATCCGACGAAACGACAGATCTAACAATCAATTCCGAATGAATTCCGATGTGAAGTGATATGATAGCGAAGCGAAATCGCGTTTGAATTTTTCAGAATACACGTTCTCTTTTGTATGACACGCGTAAATACTGGGCGTTCTATAAAAACAAGCGTTTTGAAAGGAAATAGTCAGTTGAGGACCAAATTATTATTTATGAAAAATAAAGTGAGAAATCAATTTAAGTTTCCCGTTTCAAAAGCTATAATATGATTATGTATGAAACTATTGGTGGATAATAAATTCATATGAACCGAGTGTCAGGAGTTTTGGCTTCGAAAAATGTGCATGTGTGTGTATTGCATGTACCGTATGATATAATACGAGTATACATATATTGAACATATTTTCCTATAACTGTATTGTATATATTTTATAGTTTATGTAGTATATTCAACATATTGGTAAATTTTGAATAAATTATAGGTATTTGCTTACTGAGCTTCTTTTTGTACGTATCGCGCACAAATCTGCTCTATGCATGCCCTCACCTGCCCGTGGTGCATCGTGCTGGCATCAGACTGGTGGCGGTATAACCATCATGATCGAAGGCGCAACTAAATACCACAAGCCGATGACAGGCGACATCGTCACCGGAGCGAAAAGTTACGCCCTGCGATAGCCAATCCGCGTGCCCAGAGTGGCGATTATGAGTAAATCCTCCAGGTGTTTGCCCAAGGTGGTGAACATCTTGAGAGGCCTATGTCCAGCAGTGATGATGAAGCGCATACGATGCCCCTGATGTTGCAGGCGTCCATGGGTTACCGTGTCCGCTTACATCAAGCGGGCCGGTAACCATTTTGCCACCCTAGTGATATAAAAAAAACCTTGATTTCGAGCCGTTTCTTTCAATCGGCCCGCCGTTTGAGATTCAAAATGTTGAATGCAGGTGTTTGAGGGCACGTAGCGTATATTTATGACTGGCGCGTGATGCGTGGTAGGTTACCCATTACGCTTCGAGGGCGCATTTTTACACGCACTTTTACAAATGTACCGTCTCATGTAAAACGTATTTGTACGTTGATTTTTCTTCGGGGATCCTTTGAGAGGTGATTTTGTCTCGTTTTTTGGTTAATGGCATGGCAACCAAACCTAAGGGATCTTGATATTTTTTATTTTTTTTTATTGTCTATTCTTTACCACAACTCGTGAATAATACTTGCATATTAGTCAGTATGTAGGTTGGAGGTAATTTCAGCAGTGTAATTATGGCACCATACATTTTTTTCACTTAATAGGTAGACACTTAAAATATAAAATTTTAAGTAACAAAAGATGGAAAGACAGACTTCCTGGTAGCCTTTGTGAACGGAATGTTTAAGTGATACCTTTGAAAGCTTATGTCCAAGTCCCAACTCTCAAGTAGATAAAATTACAATTGATTAATTATTACCGAACGAAATACTGTGCCGAAATAAAAGCGTTAAAAATGGAAATCTTTTGGAATTTCAATTTAAACGAACAAAATATCGTTTTAATTGAAATTCATCCATTGAATTAAAGACTTTTCCCTTTTTGTTTTTAAGTTTGTTACCTATACGAACGTCTTCCCTCATATCCGATCCTAATCCGATCCGAACCCGTGATTTACGCATTAGACAGTAAATTGAAGATGATGAGATTCGGATCGGACGACTACGTACGTTTGCACTAGCGAAACCGCTCTTAAGGTCTTGTAAGATTTATAGTAATATTATAATAATAAATAAATAAATATCAGACAACATCACATACATTGCTCCGATCTCTAAATGTTATGGGTATCAGAAAAACCTAGACACGGAACAAACACAAATGTTTCTCCCAGGTGGGGATCGAACCAACAGCCCTTGGTTCAGAAGGCAGGGGTCACTACCAATTTAGCCACCCTGCCAGGCCATATTCCAAACATAATGTGACCCTACTACGTTAATACTTAATAAACATTAATCCATTACGACTTCTAGACTTTCAAGTAACCCAGGCTATTGCAACTTAAGGATTTCGTTAAAGTTGGCAAGTTCATGTAACTTTCCTGTCAGCAATGTCATTAGAATTATTACATTAAGTCTGCCAAGTCCTATTAAGTAATGTGTTTCGCTATCTAGCTTACTATATTTCCATTTGTAAGTGTTGAAGTTATTTGTAACAATGATATATGTATCTCCATTTCATCTCAGTGAGTAATATAATAGCATGATAGATTGTTTTGGCATCGTCGGAATGTGATGGCAATAATGAGTGAAGCTTAGTTAGATTATATATAGATATATATACTTTATTGCACACCAAACAATTTACATAGAACTAGGTACAGTATAACAGTAGACATTTTGTTGTATAATATAGGCGGCCTTATCGCTATAAGCGATCTCTTCCAGGCAACCTTAGGGTAGAGGATAGTCAAGCAGAGAGGGTGGGGTGGGCCATCAACTAAATCATAATTTATGATAGAGAAGAATAGATAATAATACATACATAAATTTAATCAAACCTACATACTAATAATATTTACATACATACTTAATATATAATTATAAAATATCTACAAACATAAGCACTACTATAAGAGTGGTAAGTGAAACTCTGGAGGAAATAAACCATAAAATATATGTGTGAAATTGTTACAAATACGTACATTATACTTAATAGTCAACCCTGACATCGACAACACAAAGGAAGAAAGAGATGAGGATTATCTTTAGTATCATTAGATAAATTATAAGAACTGATCAGATTCTAGTTCCAGACGACTTCAGTTATCAAGTTGTTAGAAATACAACCGGTTCGATATCGGTGGTCCCACCAGATTATAGGAATGAACTAGGTATAAGAGAGTCCATCCATATGTCCAGTCCAGTCCACAATTTTTGCTCGACATAATCTGTCGTTACTTCTGAATGGCCTGCCCGTTTCCACTTTAATGTGACCAGTTATCTAGTTCTAAGAGAGAAATTTTGAATACCGCAAAATCTTTAGTGGCTTGAAATCTGTGGATCAGCCTTGTTATCAGTTCTGCGTCTAATATAGCCACTTCAGCTACACTGTATACTCGTATGTACCACCTGGCAATAACCATCCCTTGAGCACTAGTAGATAATAATAGAACATTAAAGGGATTTAAACATCAAACCAAAACGCTTTTTCTGTTCGGTGCAATATTGGCAGGTTTGTCTCTTGCGACACAATAAAAAGTCATGTTTTATGCATAGACCCGTGAACTAGAGGAAGGGTTTGCTACGGAATCAATCTAAATGGGAATCGAAGGCAGGGTTATTCCGAAACTTGTGTTTGTTAATAAAAGTTCTCATTGTTTAGTTGGTAAATCAGTTAATCCGTGGCGGTTGTTTTGTCACGACACGTTTGCTTTGTAGTGTTCCGTTGTGGGTGCTCTGGACAGAGAATCGATTAGCACCCTCATCAAATTGACACATTGAATTACCCACATTGTCTTTGCAATGTTGGTTATATCTAAATAGCGAGTCGGGTAACGATTTGAATCTCATCGTTAATTTAATTGAATCACTAGTTTTGCTTACCTAATCTGTTCAAATAAATAACACTTGGTCTTCAAGTCAGGTTTTCGTTGAGCCATCCTCATTATCAACCTGCAAACATCCAGTGCTGGATTGGCTGCCTCAATAACAATGTCATTTGGACGAATTTGCCACCACGCTTGGCAGGTTGGTGACGTAGTAGATTCGATTTATACCGAGGTAAATACTGCTGCCCGTTCTCTGAAATCACCTTAACTCATCTACGACACCCTCGGGATGATGGAGTGATCTTATTCTAAGTCCGGAAACCAAATTGACATTCCCGATTGTATCTTCCAGAACACCTAGACCGAGGCAATTATGACTGGCAATTGGTAGTGACCTCTGCCTTCTGAGCCAAGGGTCGTGGGTTCGATCCCCACACATCACTAACATTTGTGTGCATAAACATGTCTGTTTGTATTGGTCTGGGTGTTTTCTATGTATAATATGTATTTATTTACAAAAAAATGTATCTAAGTAAGTTTATCAGTTGTCTAGTACCCATAGTACAAGCTTCGGCTTAGTTTGGGGCTAGGTGGCGCTGTGTTATTTATTTATTTATTTATTTATCTAGACCGAGGCAATTTAGAAAAGTTAATTTGTTAAATTGTCTTGACCAGGAACCCAACCCTGAACTTTTGGAAACGATTCCTTAACGCTCTTACGATTGCACCGAGGTCGTCGAAGAGTTTGAATTTTAAATGTGTCTAAAATTTCAAAAATTGTTTTTCAAAATTCTTTCCAGTCCCCTTTCTCCCTCTTAGGCGGTGAATTTTAAAAATCTTTCTTTATAAGCCTATCTTCTAAAACTACACAACGTGCATTTTATTTTATATTTGTAGCTTCTGAGATTTCGTATTGAATGGGTTAGTGACCTCCCACTTTTTATATTTAGCCTACTTATCTTACATGTTTTCAATATTTAATTATCTGCTCAACTATGTAAGAACATGACATACATCTTGGTGAACACTTTCAGTGCAAGCTTGCAAATAATAAGTTCTACGCGGCACAAACTGTTGGCGGCCGAAAGGGCCTTAAATGACAGTTAGGGGTGCCCAAGTGTTCGAGACTTAATACAAAAGTTTTGGAAAGTAAACCTCGGTGATTTATGGTTGTTTTTATTGTACCGCCTTTAATCTAACATTAGGTTATGTCACAGAAATATAGCACAGATAGAACGGGCTTGTGAGTGTTAAAATGTGATCTCTCATCATCATCAATAGTTCATGCTTGTTCCCATCACAGGCTTTTGTATTCGTCGGGAATGGCTTTACGCATAGGTACATCAGGGCTTTGGGTACGGGTCACTTGGGTTATGTGCGGCTCACTTCTATCTAGCGGAGAATACCCATTAAGAGAGGTTTTAAGAGAGGTAGGGCATAGCGAATCTTCGCTCGAATTGAGCCGCCCGTCCGAGGAAGGACCTCCACCATATAGAATACCGCAGTCAAATGACCTCTGGGTCGTGTTTCTGCCGGTGAGTAGGGTTTCCGGAGCTCGTGGGGGGTTAGGGTTGGGCCGGCATGGCGGTGGCAACTGACAAGTAACTGACCAGTTATTTGCCCGTTGTCACAGCGAATGTTGGGCTACTCTTTCGCTTTCATCAGGCGTAGGGAAGCCATTATGTCGAGCCACTTTAAAAAAAATAATTTAATCCGACTCTCTGTCTGAGGGTCGTGATGCCCGGAGGAACTTGACGCGACCCTCTCCAGCGCGGCAGTAATACGCCGCTCAGGGTGGGCGTCACACCTCGGGAGGTGAAGTGTCCTCCCGGCACCTTGCAGTGCATGACGCCACTGACCCAACGGCAAGCGCCGCCGACTTCTTAGGGCCCTAAGCTAAGCTCGAGCCTTTTTTATTTCTAGAGGGGAATGCATTAGGCACCGTCATGCCACCTCCGGGGGGAGGTGACATGGTGTCTGGGACTCGCACCTCCCGAAATGGGAGCGTATACCCACTAAACCCCCCCTGTATCGCGATGAGACAAGGGCTAAGGAGTGAACCACGATGGCTAAGTGTGGGGTTGGCCGACTTCACATAACTTGAGAATTTCTTCAAAGGCGTGCAGCAGGTCTCCTCACGACGTTTTTCTTCAACGTAAGAGCGTCTATAAACGTACATATGAATTTCAAATTTGAAAACATATTGGTACGTGGCGGTCTTTCAACTCACACTCTAGTGTGAATGAAATTGCAAAACGTTATTTCGGTAGCGCACACGATATTTGAGCAATTGACATTCAATATGCATTTGGAATGTATTTTCCAGCGCGCGTTTTAAGGAGAACGCGCAAACTAATTGAAGTTGTCAATTCGAAATTAGAATATTTAAAGATAAAACGTTATCCTTAACTATCTATCGTTAGTCCTACATAGAAAGTACCAATAGGCATAATTAATGTAAGAATTTTTGAAGATTGATTAAACAAAACATTCCATGACCAGAAAGACTTATTTTTTCTGTAATATTATGTGTATTGATTGGCTTCAACTGCCATGTAATTAAGTGATATTGAATCCCACGTTAGAGCCAACAAAAGGCCTTCAAAACTTGAAAATTAATAATATATAAATTTTGTAAGATAAAAGGATCCAACTTTATTAGAAAGCAATGAAACGGCCATTAATTTTGTCGCAATTAATTTTATAGCCGCCTGAAGGAAAGTTGAAAAGAACAAATCGCTATGGCTACGATACCAAGGGTTTAAGTCAGTTACCATGTTGTACTGGTGCAGTATTTTTCAACATTTGCTTAGAAGATACATTGTAATAGATGAAGAGATGTAAGGGAGCGATCTATCATCATTTCGCTTCAAGCCAACCTCACCTGCCGGTAGTGTATACTGCCGAATAAGAAACGAGGCGCTGGCAACCGACTGGTGGTGGCAGGACCATCACAATTGAAGGCGTAAGCTAAATCAGCGAGCAGCGCCTGTCCAGCGAGGGTATATCCTCCATGTTTGCCCTTAGTGGCGAATAACTGGAAAGGCCTATATCCAGCAGTGGACTACAATAGGCTGATGCCATCATCACCATTGATGGAGAGCTATTGATGTAATCAATAGCTCTCCAGTCCAATATATGGGTTCTCCAGTATTTGTCAATATATGGGAAGGGCATATAGGTACCATCCATGTATCAACTTGACCCTACCTTAATCTAAGGCGCTAAGGCCTGCCTTACCGTAGACACCTTTATCGTCCTATATTAGGGTAGATTAGGGTGACCAAAGTGGGGATTAGAAAGGGCCACCCTGTTAATCAATTTCACATTCCTAGTGTAATTAATTCACATGTGTGCAGATTTCCTCACAATGTTTTTCTTTCCCGTAAGAACGTCGAATCGCACACGATCTAAAATACAATACTTCGATCTATGCCAAATTTACATACACTTTTCGGCAAAAAGCTCGAAATAGCACTTTTTGAGATCGAGTAAACTTGACTTGCCCTGCAAAAAATCTGAACGTGATGTATGGGCTGACCCCATTATGATGCGATATTACACTGCCAACAAAAACGAAGTTACACAGCCATAAAATCGTTCTTATACCTATGCTTTTGCTTGGTTCCTGGAACTCTAGAAAACTCTGGATATACTTATTAATGATAGAACCTAAACAAATATTGACTTGTTAGGGTTCTGTGATATAAAATTCGGTTAAATAATATAAAATAAATAAATAAAGCAAGTTTATTAGTTTTCTATGGCCCATAGTAGACAAATTTCGGCTTAGTTTGGGAGTAGATGGCGCTCTGCGGTCCAGCGTTTCATGTTTTGTGTTATTAATTATTTAATAAGTTTGCACTGTGACGTATTTTGTTACAATGATGTTTTTTTTTGCCCGTAAACAAAACTTCGATTGGTGTTCGGTGTGCAAATGATGGCTTAAAATAGATAGGTACCTCTGTCTGTTTCTCATTCTATGTTTATGCGCTCAGAATTTCAAAAATTAAATTAATCTTTGAAAAGTAATTGTAAAGAGTTTCTTGGTTAGCGGGTAAGAGCGTCCCAATCTTGTCTGGCGGAATTTATTTCTGAACAGCCCACAAGGGCCGGTGCCCTTGTGGGCTGTTCAGAATAACACGGTTGTTATTCTGGTTGGAATATTAAAATCAAATTTATTGAGCAACTTGAGCCTATCAATGCGGGTATTCATTAACTTATGGAGATAAGTCGTATCTAGATCGTTTAACAAAAGGGATTTTGGACTCAGGAAATATTTTACTTTGTCTGATTAATCTCTTATTGTTCTAAGTCTTAAATAAATGGTAGGTCATGCTAGGAACAAATATATCTTCAGAATTTTCACAAGTGATAAATTCAGTATACAAGTGATGAAATTTTACGGATCATGGCAATTGTACGTGATGCTAATGTTGTTTTGATGTATTTATTTGCAGACAGGTTCGATGGCTCATTTGGATCATTTGGTAGTGACCTCTGCTTTCTGAGCCAATGGTCGTGTGTTCTATTCCCGCACAGTACAAACATTTGTGTTCATGAACATGTCTGTATGTATTGGTCTGGGTGTTTACTATGACTGTTATATAAAAAAGTATCAAAGTATGTATATCAGTTGTCCAGTACCCATAGTACAAGCTTCGGCTTAGTTTGGGGCTAGATGGCGATATGTGGTCCAGCAAAGCTTGTCTTGGGTTATTTATTTGTTAACAATATAGATAAGGTACACTTAAACAGTATGTATCAATTTTATATTGAGATAGCACAGAGTTGCATTGAAATTATGTACTTGCATTGAAAATATGTTTCGAATCATTTTATCAAGTGAAAGCTTATGTGATTGAGGTAGTTTTACACTTTCAGTAGTACCAGGTTACATCTGGTGATATATTTTATCCTTTACATTCTAGAATTCAACCAAACGGCTCGCAATAGTCCATTTCCTGCCCATTTATCCAAGAGTTCCTGAGATGGGCTCCAAGTATTATATTATTGGGTAATGTGGTTAGAGTTATATATATTCAAAGTTAACCGAAACAGCATGTGCTTATTGAAAGTGTATATAATACCTACAAGTATAAGCAAACTTTAAACTTTGTATCTACTTACACTACCTAATCCAAATTCATGGACCCATCATCAATAATTACGATAACCTTATCCGGTTTTATGTTAAAACTAGCTGTGCTCGCGACTTCGTCCGCGTGGAATAGTTATTTTTTCCCCGTTTTTTTTTACATTTTCCATTATTTCTTCGCTCCTAATAGTTGCAGCGTGATGTTATATAGCCTAAAGCCTTCCTCGATAAATGGTCTATTCAACACAAAAAGAATTTTTCAATTCGGACCAGTAGTTCCTGAGATTAGCGCGTTCAAACAAACAAACAAACAAACAAACAAACAAACTCTTCAGCTTTATAATATTATAGTTAAGATAAAAACGCTTTTCAAAACAATTTCACCAAATTATAAGAGAGAACAATACGATCCGCAGAATGTTGCTAATTGAAACATAATTTAAACATTCACCTGAAACTTAAAATAAATGGACCCCATTCCATAAATACCTGCGACCCTTCCTTGTTACATATGTGGGTACCTACAGGTAGGGGGTATGTGTGCCGTATCTCATTGTAAACCGCTGTATTTTAGAATTTAGTTTATAACAATATATTGCGTAGTTTGGCGCCCGTGGGCTTAATATTTGTTTTTGATTAAACACGTAGGTATTTGTCTCGCACCAATGCGGTTGTAATAATGCCATTAATAGAAAAGTTCAACCGAACACAGTCCGGCTAGACCACAGTATGTTGTAGCTACAGCAAAAGCAGTTCTTTTTAATGAAATAGGGGGCAGACGAGCAAACGGTTCACCTGATGGTAAGCGATAACCATGTATTCCATGTACGTCTGCAACATCAGGAGTTACAGCTGCGCTACCGGCCTTTAAGAAAGAGGTACGCTCTTTCCTTGAAGATTTGAGGGGCATATCGTTCCGGAAATACCGCTAGTGACAAAGCATTTCATAGTTCAGTTGTGCGGGGCAGAAAATTGCGGCAGAAGCGCAAAGTTGTGGACTGCCTCTTCTCTAGTCGATGACAAAACTACTATACATATAATGTGAGAGCATAACTCTGAGATGCGGATTGCTTCATCGCTGGTGGAAAGACATTATGTGAATAGGTATCCGTGCACGCGGGACACTGAAGCAGGTGTGCCATAGTTTGAGGGGCGTATTAAAGGCCCCACCTAAACATTATATACTTTACAGCAGTCAGCTTAGGTGTCCAGTTTGTTCATTGTCTTCTACATCGGCCAAGTCACGGGACGAGGATTTCTAGGAAGAAGAGTTCCTAAGGGAGGAAACAGTGAGTAGAGATATCTGTCTGCCCATAAGAATATGCTGTTTATGGAAAGATTATCGGGCAATTCAAGTACCTAAGTAGATGATACATCCGAATCTTAACTTAATGCAATAAAGTCTATTTTCATTTAACGCTACTGATCGTCGGCTATATCATACACTGCTTTATTGCTGAATTTCACAAATTAAAAGCTTAGTACAAAATCGTTAAACATGTGGGAAAAATCTGGAGGGCTGAATCTGCTGGGGACCTTTGGCGCCTGGGATCATTCAAAATTCACCTCGGACAAGCTCTTAGCTTTTCTTTATACACAGTTCGACTATCGAAAATGATTCAATATTTAATGAGTTTGAAACAAAACAATGTACCTAACAGTATTTTAGAATTTTAACAAAAGAGCCTCCGACATAAATTTATGAAATATTATCCCTAAAAATTTGTAAAAAACATCATCTATAAAATATTTAGGTTGTTTCCTCACAAATGCTTTTACATTAAAAATATTTCGCTATTTTATTTCTGTTGTTTTATAAATAAACGTTGTGTCGATTATGTAGGCGTTTCAAGGGATTAAAGGATATTGATTTTGTAAATTCAAATAACTAAAGAATAGTTTTATAAAAAACGGAAACAAACCATTGTGTAAAAGGCCATAAAATATGCTGAATTTTAATATATTTTTTTACAGGATTAAAAACTGACGTTGCTATAGGTTATTATACTCTACAGCATTTGAGCCACAACCACCCAATATGGAAGTAATGAGTACTACGTACAACACGTCCATGCCATCCAACCGTTTAGTGATGGGCATTTGTCAGAATTTTTGTTACTGCCCACCAATAGGGTATTCCACTATGATTGATTTTGCTTGTTACTTATTGATTACCAGAAAGTATCCGTAAAACTTAACCTATTTAACAAATCACAACTAAAATTAGTTGCAAAACGGAACGACGAATAGGCCTGCAAAATTGACAGAAAAGTACCATTTTCAAAGTGGAAAATATTATACCATCTTTTAAGTAGCATTAAATATAACATATTTTGTTATGAAACCAATAACATAAACGCAATATTTAATATAGCTGTCGAACAAACTTTGTATACGCAGCATGCGAAATAATATACCAGTGACGTCACTCGAACATAGCCATTTTGTATGGAGTGTTTTTGGACTCGTCAATTAGTGATGATTTTGAAATTGTGATAACTCGGTGACTATTGATCATACGGAACTAATTTTTTCGCCAATGATTCTATAATGAGGTAGTCTATCGATAGCAAGTCAAAGTGAAGAATAGTGGAATAGCCCATTGTTTCATGATAATAGTAAATGTAAATAATTAAGAGATGGTTCTAGCTATCAATACATTTCAAATAAAACACAACGGGTAGGTACAATAAAATTGTTGGAACAACAAATCAAGCTCCAGTGATTCATAAACAGACACATATCATTTGTCACATAACGTGAGGTAGGTATGTGTGTGCGTTTACTTCCATACTAAATTATTAACATAAAAATTACATTTAGGTTAGGTTTAGGTTTAAAGAAATTTATTCTCATAAGAAATTTACATTTCACTTAAAATGAGATAATACATAATACATTATAAATATAAAAATAAAATAAAATTAGTCGTCGGTGCCCGCTGATATATAAGACTTAAGTTTTGTCTTAAATGCTTCAACGCTCTTACATTCTTTAATGCTGTCTGGTAGGCTGTTATATAGTTGTGCTCCCTCAAAAAATATAGATTTTTTACCGTAATTCGTCCTAGGAGTAATTAATGTTAGTTGGTTTTGTTTTCGCAGATTATGTTTATTTATTTTTATATTCAATTCCAAATTTGATTTGATAGTTTTAGTTAAGATCTTTTTTATTAGGATGCATGTGTTGTAAGTGTACATTTGATGAAGATTAAATATTTTAGTTTTTTTATATAATTGTATTGTAGCAGTACGGAATGGATAATGAAATAGCACTTTAATTATTTTATTTTGAGTTCTCTGTAAAGAATTTAAATTAGATTTTGCAGCAGATCCCCAAATTTCTATTAGGTATTCTAGGTGTGATTTGACTAAAGTGTTGTATATAATTGGTTTGACCGTTTTCGGAATACAGTGTGCTATTTTACGCAGTGCTCCTAGCAAGGATGTTAATTTTGATTGGACCTGCTCGATGTGCGGTCTCCACGTTAATTTATCATCGATGAGTAAGCCTAGATATTTCTCCAAAAAAGATCGTTTTATTACTTTATTATTTATTTTTAATGGTTCAAACTCTGGGATCTCTTTGTTTTTGGGCATAAGGATCATGAAAGATGTCTTAGATGTATTGATAGTCAACAAGTTCATTAGCAACCACTCATTGAGCAAGTCCAAGTCCTTTTGAGCGTCGGTGATAATTTTGTGGATTGACTTGCCGAAATAAAATAAGCACGTATCGTCAGCATATAATGTAAGATGTCCAGTTAAACCAATTTTCTTTATATTATTCACATATACCAAAAATAGCAAAGGGCCCAAAATGGATCCTTGAGGTATTCCATATGACATATTCTGAGAATCACCCTCAAATCTATCGATCTTAACAATTTGACGCCTATTATGTAAGTATGACTCAAATATATCCAGAGCTGTGCCACTAATACCCGTATCTTTCAATTTTAGGAGAAGTTTATGGTGACTGACGGTATCGAACGCTTTTTTTAGGTCAATGAATACACCTAATGCAATTTCCTTTTTGTCTATATGAATTTTAATTTTGGTAACTAAATCTATAGCAGCTGTGAGAGTGCCTGACTTTGGGCGAAAGCCATATTGTTCGTCGATAAGAAATTGTTTTTGGGTAAGATGATCGTTTAGCCGATTATACAAAAGTCTCTCAAATATTTTCGATATAGCTGGCAGGACAGATATCGGTCTATAATTACTTGGATCACTTTTAGAACCATCTTTATATATAGGGCTAACTTTAGCAATTTTAAGGGAGTCCGGAAATACACCGTCTCTAAAACACTTATTAATAGAAGTTACCAACTTTTCTAATATTAGGCCTTTGAGACATTTAATTGCTTTTATGGATATTCCATCAATCCCGGTACTTGTATTAGCATCTAAGTTATCTATAATCATTTTAATTTCGTCTGCACTGCAAGGCTTAAGTTCATTTAAAGTTACGTCATGAGAATGGTTATGACCATACATTAAAATATTTTCTGTGTTAGTATGATATTCATGCGGTATTTTGTTTGCCAGGTCCGCACCAATTGATGAGAAAAAGGAGTTAAATAATTTGCAAATTTCAATTTCATCAGTTACTAAGTTAGAATTTGACATTAGATTTGGGGGAGCACAGCTATTTTTCACTTTGTTTACTGCAAGGGTGTTTATTAGTTCCCACATTTTTTTAGGTTGATTATATGTTGCGTGGAATAATGTGTGGTAGTAAATCTTCTTTGTATTTTTAATCAAATTTCGTGCGTTGTCTCGCTCATTTTCAAATAATTTTCTTATATTTTCATCTTTGGGGTTTTTCTTGGTTGCCTGCCAAAGGTGATTCCTTAAGTTAATTTGGTCGAGAATGTCCTTATTGATCCAGTCCTGCTTAGGTGGGTTTAGTACTTTAGTTTTTAGTACTTTGGCAACTTCAATACTTGTTGAAATATGCTTTTCGAGCTCCCTGTAGTTGTCTTCAACATTGTTTAATGAATGTAATGAGTGTTCATATAACTTGTCGTAATCCAAAGCTGTATATTGAACTCTTTTATTCAATACCGGGGCCAACTTGCCAATTTCAATGTACAGTTGTTTGTGATCTGACAGGGAGGATTCCATGATTGACAGACTGAAAGAATGGTTGTTTATGTTTGTACTAACATGATCGATTATTGTCTTAGTTGTGCTGGTTTCACGTGTGCAATACATGGAATCAAATTTATTCAGAAAAACGTATCCACTTTCTTTTACTGTATTTATGTATTCGAGGACGTATCTCTCTTTCTTAAGCAGATCAATGTTAAAATCACCGAAAACAATAGCTCTCTTCCGCTGTTCTAGCTGAGCTGAATATTTCTCTAGGAATTTATCGATTTCATAATCCCCATCAGGCTTGTATATAACTCCGATGTTAAGTGATAGCTTTTTTACATATATCCATAGAAAATGGTCCCCGTTATCAATGATATCTTCTGTTAAGTTGAATACAATAGTGTCATGAACATATATAGACACGCCACCACCTTTGCCATTTCTTCTGTAGTTGTATATATGTGTATAGTTCGGAATTTGGTACAGCATAGCATCTTCATCAGAGACTATCCATGTTTCTGTAAATACTATAAGGTGGGTAGTCTTGGGTATTGCCTTCAATATACATCTTATTTCATCAATTTTGCCCTTATTGCGAATACTACGAAGATTTGTGTAAAAGATACGAAGTGACGAAGGCACAAGCGGCAGCTCCTCATATTTTTTGACCAAGTGATGACATAATTTCGGGGTGTTTATTAGGCCTTGCGTGGCGCTATTGTTAAGTTTTTTTTATTATTATTATTTTTTTCCTTAACAATTCGGGGTGTTCCCTTTATGTATTTGATGAATAAGTCTACTTCACCATTTTCTAGGCGCCTTTTCAACTCGCTTTTGATAGATTGAAGATAGCTTTTTTGTGCTGGAGTTTGATCGTTGTAAATTCTTATATTCTCTGGAAATTTCGCTTTGTTCTTGAGTAGCAATTTTGGTGTCACACTATCATCAAAACAGATTTTCAAAGACCGGTCCTTTCCCGGAATGTACTTGCCTAGACGAATCGCGTTTGTCGGTTTGGGACAGTCTCCCAGTACCAACGTGACCAAGCTCGAAAACTCTTCAATGTCGTGATTTCGCCGGGTATTGTAGTTTTTGTCATTTATTTCGGTTATGCCTGTGACTATAAGGTTCTTAGCGCGTTCAGAACGTTGGTGGAGTTCTAGGATGAGATGTTCTTGGCAAGGAAGAGTTGGTCTAACGGTCGAGTTGTCGGAGCAGTCAGTGGATTTTATTTCGGATATCTCTTTTTCCAAATTTTTCATTTTTTCCTGTGTAATACAGTGATCGCTTTTAATATTTTTAACATCTTCTTTAACCTGTTCGAGTTGTTGTGCATAATTTTCTGTCATTGATTTAATATTCTTCATTTCTTCTTTTATTTCAGCAATTTCCTCTCTAATAATAGATAAGTTTGAGTTTTGGGTTGCTCCAAATTCTTTAAGAAATAGCATAATTTCAGAACGAAAGCCCTCCAGTTCATTCTTATATTCCTCCTGCTCCGAGCGTTCTTTGCGTTTCCTAGTGTTCACATTTACAATTGGGTCATAACCAAATGCTGTTAAGTTCGATACTGACACGCTGTCGCTTCCGCTTTCTCCCGTCAACGTCGTATGAGGCGGTGTCCTTTGCAAACTCATTTTTCGGTGCAATATCAGTTAGGTACGCACGGTTGTATCCTTTCGAGGGACTTCCGTTCGACTCGGGTGCAGCGGCGATCGATAGGCGATAATTTAGTTCTTGCAGTGGCAACACTAGTTGTGGTAGCTTTCAGAATTAGATGTTGGTATCCCCACAAATGACAGTGACAGATGTTGACAGATGACAGTTGTCTATGGTATACCGGTGATTTTCACTTTTTAGGTTAAATTGCCAAACAGAGTATTGTAATTTTCTCGCCGAAACACGTATTTTGCACTGTTTCCACTTGTGACTGTTTATTATTTGTGATTCCGTGATACTTTTGCGAGTTTACGCGATTGTTCGATGACTATTAACTACTTGTTGCAATATTTTATTTGCGGAGCTTATTCACACACTTGTTTACAATATGGACACCGGAACCGGAAGATCACATTTACATCCGAAATAAAAATCACAGAGTAGTTCTAAACGGTGTCCACTGAACATAAGCCGAGGCCAAAGGTAGTCTGGAAGAGATCGCTTAAAGCGCTAAGACGGCTTTAATTGTAAGCTGTTGTTAAGATAGTGTGTAGTTGGTGCAGTAGTGTCTTTGTGTTGCCCCGAGTGGTGAGTGCGGGGGCGCGATCCACTCATAGGGGCGTAACGGTGTGGTGGGTGCAGCCACACCGTTGCACGAGGTCCGCCCGGGGAGCACTCTATCGCTCCCCGGATCCGGGGGCAGGGGTATTTGCCCTCTCCGGACCAGGAGTACCGGCCGCTTAACATCTGCGGCTGGCCAGGGCAGGCAGGGATATGGCCGTATGCTTCGGCGCTACCCGTGTCCCTGCAACTTGCTGCCCACTGGCGACACAGGGGGGTTTAGGGTGTATGCCCTCCATTTTTGGGAGGTGTGAGGCCCACACACCATGCCGCCTCCCCCCGGAGACGGCAAGAAGATGCATAATGCATTCCCCTCTTTAAAAAAAAAGTAGTGTCTTTGTGTGTAGCTGGGCACATCGCCATCTAACCCCAAACTAAGCCGAAGCTTGTACTATGGGCACTAGACAAATGATAAACTTACTTAGATACTGTACTATTTATTTTAAATATGTACATACATATTATACACTAGCTGTGCTCGCGACTTCGTCCGCGTGGAATAGTTTTTTTAACCCGTTTTTTTTTCACATTTTCCCTTATTTCTTCGCTCCTAATAGTTGCAACGTGATGTTATATAGCCTAAAGCCTTACTCGATAAGTGGTCTATTCAAGACAAAAATAATTTTTCAATTCGGACCAGTAGTTCCTGAGATTAGCGCGGTCAAACAAACAAACAAACTCTTCAGCTTTATAATATTAGTATAGATAGAAAACACCTGGGTTACGCTCAACTTCTGGAGTACGTCCTTAGTCAGAACCCAGGTTTCAGCTCCATAAGTGAGAACTGGCAGGACACATTGGTCGAATATTCGAGCCTTTTGCTCGGCCTTGAGATTCATTTTGAAGGCAAATTCGAGATTGGAATAGGCTGGAGAGGAAACTAGTTGGAGTCACATTGAGGGACCGTAAAACCAATGAGTGGCTGAGGCAAAATAGTAAGGTCGCAGATGCAACGCAGCGTGTGGCCAAATGAAGTGGGAATGGGCGGGCCACATGGCCCGCAAGACCGACTCGTGGAGCAGACGTTTACTGGAGTGGCGACCATGGGATAGACAACGCCCTCGAGGAAGGCCCAAAATGCGTTGGGACGACGACATCAAGAGGACGGCAGGACATAAATGGCTGCAGGTGGCCCAGAGCAGAGACGAGTGGAAACGTTTGAAGGAGGCCTACACCCGAAGGGTCGAGACGGGCTGAAAAAGAGAAAGAAGAGAGAAAGAGAAAACACCTAAACCACTACAAACAGACATTGGTCTTGTCTCAGAAGGCAGATGTCACTTCCAAATGAGCCATCAAGCCAGTCAACACGCAATGATTATCGCGATAGTGAGCAACGCCGTATCCCGATAGCGTTATAGCTACTAGCCTATATCCCAGACACGTCTAAAAGTTTCTTTTTTTGCGTCGTGGTTTCAATCTACCAACATGGCAGTAGAGCATTCGTTTGGGGGTAATTAACAGATTGCAATCCATTACAATTCATTTCAAGCAAAGCTTCAGTGAACCTCAAAATTCTCATGTGCAATATTAATGTTTATTTAAATTGTACACGGAAACCTCATTTAATTAAATAAAACCCTGTTTCAGAGAACTGATTAAAATTAAATAAATAGTAAATTAATATTTGATATTAACTTACGGTTCCGTAATTCAGTTTGCTTACACCACTCTATTTGAATATATAATAAATGAAGTGAAAACATTGATGTATTTATTTAGGTCATTTAAAAAGCTTTTTCGTTTTTTATTAATATAAGGCGTATCTCTCTGTAGAGACTATTGTAATTGTAACCAGATAAAGTTTAGTTGTTTTTTTTTGCATAAAACGATTCCCCGTAAGAGTCACAATTATGCAAGGAATGCCTATAAAAATGCTTGTGTCCCTGGAAAGTATTCTACCTATACCCGATATCCCGAACTGCTATATCTGCTAATAGACTTAAGGGCACAATACGAGTATAGAGAACCTTGTTAAAAAGTTAACATAATCTTTATGTCCTAACATTGTCTAAATACCTAAATTTATAAACATTTTTGTGGAAATTATAAGTGCACTATTATTAGGGTAATAACTTATAAGTGAATCTAAAATGGGAAACTGTTGATTAAATTGAATGGATACCATTAAAAGTAAACTATCACTCACCTATAAACCTGCTCGCGCTCTTAGCCATAGTTTCGGTAATTTGACAGCAGAAAGAAATCGAGATGAAACTCAAAAAGAATCCTTGGCACGTTTTCCTGATCATCGCTCCGTCAAACCGCACCGACCAGTGGAGCGACGTTTCAAACTGCACTTTTCACATCGTTAGAACTTCGGCGGGAGGGTTAGAATCGTGTCGATTGCAGGCCCAAAGGTCGAGAGCTCTCAGCTTGCGGCGAGAGACTGAAGCCAGCATGCGCCTGCCGGCAGCCCCCGATGCGCAGAACACAACCTGTACGCGTATTATTTTAGCAACCTTTTTGCGAAACTTCCTACACGCTTTAAAAGCTTATGAATTACGTACCACATTCTGAATGTTTAACTTTATTATTCGAACGTATAAAATTTAAGTTCCTCAACGAGTTTTCGAGTAATCGAACCAGATGCTCGGATGTTGTGAGATAAATAAAAAACACTCGACGTTTTGTTTATGGCGTCGAAGCTTGGAACTTGGGAATTATTTATAAGTCGTTTCGACGCCAGACGCTTCCCGATATTACTTACGTGCATCAGACCTATAAAATAATAGACTACCGTAATGTTTTCCGATACCCGTCGGCGTCATTACCTAAGTGTGTATAAGCATACATTGTCCACGATAAACTATTATAAGGTTTTACAGAAAACACCTTTTTTTTTTTTTTTTTTTTTTTTTTTTTTAGAGGGGAATGCATTAGGCACCGTCATGCCACCTCCGGGGGGAGGTGACATGGTGTGTGGGACTCACACCTCCCGAAATGGGAGGGTATACCCACTAAACCCCCCTGTGTCGCCAGTGGGCAGCAAGTTGCAGGGACACGGGCAACGCCGAAGCATACCGCCGCATCCCTGCATGCCCTGGCCAGCCTTACAGAAAACACCTTCAGTTAACTATGTATTTATTTAATGTAGTGATGGCAACTTGTCAAGCGTAGGTATGACTACGGTAAGGTAAAAAATACCGAGACATGACATGTTAGAAATTTAACGCGCACATACCTTTTTTTGTCCCCAACATTTCATGTCTCATGAGGCAATGCGAACGTTTCAAAGTTATTAAAAAAGACTTGTAATAAAAATAGGCCATAAAAATGTATGGAAATCATGTGAAATAGTGAGGTGACTCAATCCACATCATATACAAATATCACTACGAGTAGAAAACGACCTTCCGAACACAGTGGTAGATTCATTATTTGTACCTACATAATTTGAGGATTCATAAGTGCTTGTCATAAGCCTATTGAATAAAGATATTTTTCATTTAATTCATTTTATTTCACTACACAATAAGTTAGGTAACCATTTTTTTTGAGGGTGGTATTTATGCATCTTCTAAGTGAGGGTGAAAAGTTACTCAGCACGAATACTACGAGATATATCAATTTCAAGAACATAGGCCGCAGAGCCGTCGTATCCATAAAGAGCCATTTAGTCATGAAGTCAAATTACGCTTATTTTAGTGATAGTAGCCTTACTATCACTAAAATAAGCGTGCAGTTGTGTGTAATACCATTTTCCGACACGTATATTATGCATTGAAGTATCATAATGTATTAAGTTTGCAACACACTACCTAAAATTTTATTTCTGCTTAGCCCAATACTTGACTTATAGAGAATGCCTATGCGGCATTAAATCCGCCTTCTGTACACTATTTTTTTTTACAGTGCAACAAAGATTAAAAACAAATAATGTTATGTTTATGGTAAATTTTGACACAAATTATGAACAACCTCTTACGTAAATTCGTTTCCTAAAAAATGTTATGCAAGCTTAAACTACATAATTAAGTTGAACTTCTTTGTTAATTAACTTTGTCTTAGTTATGATTCTCCAAATGGGCTTAGTTCTAACCATTCTTATTAAGTTAATTAGTCAAATCAAAAGTAGCTGTCCAATCTGTGCATCAGTGCTACACACTGCCTCAGATCAAATAACCTAGATATTTCTAATGGACTGTGCATTCGGTAGTTAGTTAATAATAATAATAATTTAAACAGTAATTTACACATTGCACATTTCAATATACGTATACATAATGCTTTACGATGTATGTTTTGCGTTAGGTAGCGATTGTACATATTGCAGTGCCATTCAGGAAGAACACATTAGTTTTCACATTAGTCTCATTTCAAACATCATAATTTATAGACACTTCTAATTACAGCAGGACTTAATGAATTACCACAATTAATTTTCTTATCTTTGACTGTTTTAGTTGACTGTCTTATCTTTGAGTGTTTAGTTATTGAGGGAATTTCGACTGATTCTCTCGGATTTGAAGGATGGATTCTGAAGGGTATCATGTGGCAGTAACTCTAATGAACACATTCGTGCGGAGTTGGATGTTACAATAGAACACGTCTATATGGAAGTCAGATAGCTCTAGGACTGCATTAAAAGTAATAATCATCATCATCATCAGCCCACATCAGTCCACTGTTGTACATAAGCCTCTCCCAATGCTCGCCACTTCGATCGGTTCCGGGCCTCTCGCATCCAGCACTTGCCAGCCGTCCTGCGCAAATCGTCACTCCACCTGACCTGAGGGCGTCCTACACTACGTTTGCCGAGACGCGGTCTCCACTCCAGAATTCGTTTACCCCAACGGTTATCGGTTCTGCGGCTGATGTGGCCAGCCCACTGCCACTTCAGCTATGTCGGTAAATTTGGTTCTCTGCCGGATCACCTCATTTCGGATCCGATCTCGTAGAGAGACGCCGAGCATAGCCCTAAAGTAATAATAATAACAATTTTTTATTAAAAAAAATAAACAACCTTCTGTATGATGGTGATGGCACTAACTAGCATCCTTTCAAACAAGGAATTAACCAAATCAGTTCACGATTCTCGGAGGTCTTGTAACACATATAAATAATATCACTCGTATTGACCTCGTCCTTTTTTTAAGTCGGTTCATCATCATCGTCAGCCTTTATCAGTCCACTGCTGAAGTCTGTTAAAAAGGATATTATAAGTCTAAGTAAATGTTTGACGTGTCATTAAGTACATGTCTCTGAGAATTTAATATTTTATTTACAAAAAAATTGTAATATGCCTAAATTGGAGGTTATTTAATTTACATTAATGTTCGTTGAACAAATAGATAATATTTTTTTATGACTAAAAATATTTTTACTTGCAGTTTCATAGTAAATATACTACAATAATTAAACATTTTATGATTACTATCACTTATAAAATAACTATAGTTCATTCGCGTTAAGAAAATAGTGACTGACAGGTCACTGACAGGCCACTAGCCAATCAAAACGCTAGAATTATAATAATATATTTTCTAGCGTTTTAATTGGCTAGTGGCCTGTCAGTGACCTGTCAGTCACTATTTTCTTAACGCGAATGAACTATATGTTTGGAAATGACATAACTCATTTTCGTATACAGCGTGTGTTCGAACAGTTCCGAAGAGACAATAATAATAATATAATAGAGGCACCAATAGGTAGTCATTGCTCTACGCTTTAAGTTCGCGTTTTATATCATTTTGTACTGTATAAAAATAAATGCGACGAACTGTAAGCTATGTAACAGCACGTAATCGGATGAAATTCGAAGTTGATATCGCGAGAACATTTGTTACATAATACCTATGTGCATTTAGCTTCGGTAGAATACATCAATATCAGTTTACATACGAGCTTTAATATATCGATATATTTGACGGAATCTACTCTCTAGTGATACATATTATCTACGTGAGAAGCAGGATAAAGGATCCAGGCAGCATCTAGCCCAATACAAACTGAGGTTATGCCTCAACAATCAAAGGTGAAACTACATAATATTGTGTCTATAGCCATCTCGATTCCGGAAGCACAGATTCCCAATGTTTTATAGACTACCGCCCCCATCACAAAAGATAGATGCCTTTTACATTGTCATAACATTGATTGTTATATTTTTTGTTGATGTTGTCTGATATTTATTAAAAAAAAATTGCTTTTATCTTCTCGGAACAGTACCTACTGCCTGCCTACCGAACCGGTGAAAGATTCACTTTAGACGATTTGTATTTGGGGTATCAATGGCTTTGGCTTGTCCACTAAAGGTGCCTACCTTAGGCAGTTCTCCTAATCACATAAATAATCACAAACACAAAATAAATTAATTTAGCCTGCACGAAGCCATTACAATCAAAACGTCTTAATTTGCTTTTGAAACCATTTCAATCTATTTTTTTCTAAATTGCTTACGATAACCAAATGAATGATAGCCAAAGTGCCATTTTCATCGTCAACGGGAAAAGGTCTCGCCCCTAATCAGTTACCTCTCGATGAGACGCTCTATCGCCCACCAGGGGGCGGTACGGCCCCCGTTAAGAACCTATGAAATAGAGTGTTGTCGCCGTGGTTTCAATTATTTACTGTGTCGCTTCGGCCTAGATACCGGCCTATGGGCCGTCGCTATTGTGTACCGGAGCTGATAACGCTACTGACGGATCCGAGACTACCATTAAGTACGTAAGCGAAGTTTCGAATCGAGATCTGACCTCCTATTTACAACGCTTTGGAAATTAAATCGAAAACGATAAATATAGGTAGCTTACTTTGTTTTTTTCTAACCTAAAGAAATTTTTTGAGAGTGATAAAACATAAAAATCATAGGTCATCTACTTACATAGCAAAAGATGAGCTAAGTCACTTGACCCTACAAACGTAGATAGGGTTGATTAAGGGGGTTCACTTAAACCTTTAATAAGTTTGAAAACCACTGCTATAATAAACAAACAATGGAAGCTTTTTTTAATATTGATTCTGAATATTTTAATTCTATAAATGGCTATGAAATAGTAGTAAAAGTTACAGAATATTTTGTTAAACCTAGCGTATACATAATATAGGTATACGAAGAAAATAAATACAGCACTTCAATATCCAAACAATATTGCATCTGTAACATATCCGGCCACGTACGCTATAATGAACATACTTTTATATTTTTATGTTTTACAAAATGTAGGTACCTATATACTGTGTGTACCTGGTTTCCTAGTTTTAAGTAGATTGTCTATTGAGTCATAAAAGGCCGTGATGTGGCTTTCCGCAGTAATGCAGCATCAAGGAAACGTTTGATATTTCAACGAGATCATGTATTGTTAAAAATTAGGAAAAGAATAATAACTTTTATTATATCAACATCATCATCATTATCGGCCTGCAAACGTCTGCTGGACATGAGCCTCCAACGACAAAAGCCATTTTTTTTTATAAAAATCATTATCGGACAATTGAGGGATTGATTCTCCCCCCACTCCTAGGTTCAATCGAATCAAATACAAAGTTCAAAACCCGGAAAATCTCCAATCTATAGCAAACGTCATTCCCGGCCTGTAAATCCCGACTGTTGTCATAGTGCTGTCAATTATTTACCCCCCTGCGCAACCTAGATACCGTAGTAAAACTAGAAAAGTAGGAACAGTCATGAGTGATCTTACTTTCGCATCAACAACTTACAATGCGTATAGATTACGTTCTGAAAAGCTTTTCAAGCTCAACACATCAACATATTGCTTAGCAGAATGTTTGACTGGTAGAGAATGCCTATTCGGCATCAAGTCCGCCTCTTGTACAATTTTTTGGTACAACGGTTTCCCTACGCCTGATGGAAAGCGAAAGAGATGTCGTTGCTAAGATTTTAACAGCGAGTTGTCACAGCCAAGTCGCTGTGACAACGAGCAAGCAACTGCTCAGTCACCTGTCAGTTGCCACCGCCAAGCTGGATCGTAGGACATTTTGCTGGGATATACTCGTATATAGGTTGGAAGTCCTTCCCCGGACGGGTGGCTCAATTTGAGCGAAGATTCGCTATGCCCTCCTATCTGTGTTATATACCGTTAACGATCCTCATACGCTGACAAAAGCACTTGGTTTACGTTGTTCTGTATTTACTTTAATATTCAGTCCTATTGACTTTTGCCCTCCATCATACAGCAAGACTGAATCGGTTCCGATTTCAAACAGGCTAGTCTTAGTATAACGCGCAGCGATCAATCAATCTTACTAAGCTCCGCTAGGATAAAGCGAAGATTAACGGCACAATAATAAATATACATAATGCAACATTGAGGTCCCTTTGCCGCTTTGAAGATATAATGGGCGATGTTGATGTCGAGTCGCAAAGTAAAGCAATGTTTGCTTTTGGATGGATAACCGACAATCTTGAAGCTAGGAATTTAAACACTATTTGAAACTTTAGTCTTTCTAAGTAAGAAATATTTTATTATACTTTATTATTAGACAGAGTGTCTGTCTGTTGGTAAGTCGCGCACGCCAAAACTACTAAACTAATTTAAATTGGTACACCGATACCTAGTCTGAAGCCTGAGAAAGGACAAAGGCTTCTTTTCAATGCGGCCAAAGATTTTTTTTATGACAGAGAGGGCAAATGGGCTTTAAGGTCCCCTGATGTAACGGAACACTTCAAGTTTGTAAGAAGTGCACTAGGGGAGATGAAAAGTTGTATGGAATGAAAAGATAATTTTTATTTTGTTTGAAATTTATTTTATAGGCTTGTGATTCGATATAAATAGATATGTTAATTTATTTATTTAATAAAAAATGCTATCCAAAGACACTTTTCCACGCGGACGAAGTCGCGGTACAGTCGTCTATATTTTATAGCTGTATTAAAGTTTTAACCTAAATTAATGGTTTTTGTAAAGTAAATCCCAACTAGTTCTAGCCTATTAAAGTCCAAGGGTTATTTTTGATCGACGCTGAGTAGTAGACCTTTTATCTTTCAGATAATGTATCTATCTAAATACAGCATACTATTGGTACAGCGGGTCTACAAGTTGAAAGTTGCGCAGTAATTTATGAAAAGGTCTAATACTCTGCGGGATCGGATCCGAAATGAAATGATCATACAGAGAACCTAGGTCACCAACATAGCTTAGCGGATTAGTAAGCTGAAGTGGCAGTGGGATGGTCGCATCAGCCGCAGAACCGATAAAAAATATTAAAAACATGTCTAATATCGGCTGTTTCAAATTGATTTTAAGAACCAGTATTACAGTGAACTATTGAAATTATATCAATCACAAAGAGAATTCTGGAAACACCGTAGAAAAGGCAAGATATTTTAGTGGTTATCCGGCACATAAAAACGCTAAGGCGTCCATGGAAACTGGTAAACTGGGACTGGAAATTGCAATAAAATGCTTTTGATTTTTGTAAAGTAACGGTTGCGCTAATGGTAAAGACTACGCGTACTTCATGTATGTGTCTTTACACTTTATTAAATATTTTTTAATTTTATGCTTATGTAATCAGACTGTTTATAGTAATGAACTCTTGGATTCGCTAGACCTAAAATTTTGTGTCACTCTCACCTTGAACACCTGAAAATTACATTGTTCGGGCCTCAGAACGTCCCTAAAATAAGTTAATAAAGAAGCCGGGAACTACTACGGCCGAATAAATATTTAATTTTGTACTAAACTCAAAAACGGCACTTTATAATAACGAACAAACATGACTATAAAAAAATAATTTATGCGTAAGTATTGTACGTTAGAAGTTTTTCTTGAGTTCACGGGCTGAGGTCAACTTTGAAAATAAGCATAATATGTTTTTACTTGTACTTCATAATATAAATAAAAAAATTAAAAAGTAATATGTATGGCTACAAAAAATGCTTAAAAAATTATTTAGTTACTTCTTAATTTCCGACTGCATAGAACATGATTGATCTATTTAGAAAGCATGCCATAATTTTTTTGTGCTGTCGCTTCAAAATGCTGTTTATATGTCAACTAACTGTGCCCGCGGCTTTGCCCACGTTCATGTAGGTTTGTCACAGAAGTGTGTCACACTGTCCGCAGAAATTGGCAGAGTTTCAGCTCTTTGAGGCAGTTTAAAAGGTGAAATGCCCTGACGGGGCTTTCAGATAGATCGAAGTAAAGGGTAGCCTTTATAATATACCCTTATTTATTAACCTCTGTAAGGTCCTATCATTTTTCTCATCATCAGTCGTCGGAAAAAGGCTAATGTGTCTTTCTGTATGGGGCAACAAGCGCAAGTTTATCAATCAGATGTGTTTTTATCAAGACCGTGTAGTAAGCAGCACTTACATCGACAAAGGCCAGGAATATCTTTAAAACATGCTGGAAGCCCAGTTTCAAGTAAAATGTCAATGTCAGAACCTGGTTTTTGCAAATCCAGTTGTATCTAAACCTGGCTTGTTCCAAAGGTTTGTAAGGTGGATTTTTTGCAGAATATAAAAATATCACTTATTAGTACATCGAAAAGTTACAACGAACTACAAGAACTTTTATAATATGTTACTTTCTACTACGGGACCCTTTATAGGCGAGTCCGACTCGCACTTGGTAGATATTCGTCTATAAATAGGTTTCTTTCGAGTATAGGCAGTGTTAGAGTGGTGACAGTTTGTGTTTGAATACATTGCATACGTTGTTATGATGAGTGTGCATACTTATGAAAGTGATGAGGGCAAAATAGAGAGGTATATAGGAACTAATCTGAAATATAAACACAAGATTCTCTGGCCCGCAGTTGGTGTTGTCTTATTGATAAATGTATTCGGTGTTGTGGGTTTATATAAAGTTTTTAAGGGTGAAGTTAAGAGTGAAACATTATGGTGGGGTAAGTGAGAGCAAAGTTGATTAGATTTTTTTTATATTTTATGTAAATAAGAGAAAAACTCTATACTCTTCATCCATAGTGATGAAGAGCATAGGAGCTTTGTTGGGGTTTCTTGTATGTCCATTTTTGGAAGGTTACATCTGCTAAGCAGAATGCAGTCATTTTGACGACCTAAAATAACAACGCATTTCTTACACGTATCTTTAAATATGTTTGTTGAAGGACAATGTAGATAAAGAATTTGAGTTTTCAAGTGAAAACCTTTAATTTAGGTGAGAATTTATTGTTACTTCCGTCGAAAGACATTACGTTATGTGATTTATTTTTTTTGGGTTGGCAATAAAGGAGACACCTGCTGTTTTCCGGAGCTGAAGTACTTGCAAAAATATACTCCTAAATAACAAATAATAAAGAAGAATAATCATCCTCCAGCAGAAATACTCGTATATTATTTTTTAAAAACTTGTGCACTTTATTTTTTGTTTTAGCTAGGCTATTTTTATTTATTTTAAACTAGCTGCCCCAACCTTATTATACTAATTTTTTATTTTTTTATTTTTATATTATGCAAATCTTGTCAATCAATGCTCATCAATACATAAAAACCATGAATCATCCAATTTGGTGCAGTCGTTCGAAGGTTATGTGGAACATACATCTCGAAGTTCCTTTTTTTATTTATACATTGTGTGGACACTAGATAAAAAGAAATACAAGGTGACTTTTTAATCACTATCCAAATTTTTTCTGAGCATTAGGTATCATCATTAGAGCCTATTTTTGCAAAAATAAATATAGTTAATATTTTCACAACAAAGTTATTGTCCCGAATCCATAATAAATTTCGCATGGTTACCAATTCTGACGTAAATATTTAGTACGCGAAACGATAAATATCAATGGTATTACGAATTAAGGTACGAATTAAAGGTAAGACGGTATTACCGCAAGTACTACGAAATGGTAACCATGTGAAATTTATAATTGGTTCGGGACAATGAATTTGTTGTAAAAATTTTACCTATATTTTTTTTTGCAGAAATGGGCACTATTAACGATACCTAATGCCCAGAAAAAATTTGGAGAGTGATTAAAAAGTCACCTTGTATAATAATACTAGATAAAAAATAAAAAAAAATCTTAGTAAGTAAGCTGATTCAAAAATTTTATGAATTTGATTTTTGTTCGAGCGAAATTGCCATCTTACGATTTAAATTTCTTTTCTCTATAAGTAAACGTGTTCTTTTTTTCAAACTAGTCTTTTTTGAAGTATTTTAAGATTTACTACGACTAGGAATGCAAATATTAAAAACCTATGATTTCGTTAAAAAATATAATGCTAATTTTCTTGTTAAAATATTCAGATTCCGTGGCTGCGTTAAATACATGCCTTTAAAATTTTATTTGATTATTATGATTGATTTATCTATTACAGGGTTATTTCTGGCTATAGTGGGGCACATCGGTGTATCTGTGGGAACGCACAGATATTTCTCTCATAAGTCGTTTAAAGCCACGCCACTTTTGGAAGTTATATTTATGTTAATGCAAACATTGGCTGGACAGGTAATACTTGAAATTATGAGCGTGTGGTGTGAGTGTTCTTTTTAAAATTTTATCCAATCGTTACGAAATTCAGTAATGTTTTAGGAAATGCTTGTGAAAAGTAAATGGTGAAGCCAAAAATTTGTGAAACGTATGGGGAGAAAGTTATAGTCAATTAACTGGAACACTCAATCCGCTAAGTCGAGAAAAGTAGCGTATCTCGTTTCTCAAAAACTACTCGTATGATATGGGTATGGTTGCCCTTGCCATATTAAAGTGCCAATTTAACGTAGGAGTTCGTAATGTTTTGCTTACTGCGCCCTCTATATAGAGTGTTTATTATTTATTTCTTTTCATCATCATCATCAGCCTATCACAGTCTACTGCCAGACATAAGCCTCTCCTTGTTTACCGCTTTGGGCAAACATCTGAAGGCTTTACCCATAATCGCCACCCTGGGCAAGCGGGTTGGCAACATCAGCTCATTAGCTCCTCGCTCCGCTGATGCTGCTGCTCGCCTTCAGCCTGTGTTATTTAGCTACGCCTTCAATTGTGAGCTGTGGTTACCTGAGCCTCGTTTGTTGTTCGGCAGGATGCACCACGGGCAAGTGGAGCGCAGCTCCCTTACATCCCATTCGTCTTATGTATATTATTTGTTTTGTAGAATCATATATTCGTCTGGTGTAAAGATCATAGACAACACCACCGCTATTCCGACACAGACGGGGATCCGCTCAACGCAAAAAGAAGTATTTTCTTCGCATACGTCGGCTGGGTCATTACTAAAAGGAATAAATATGTAAAGGAACTTGGAAAAAATATTTATATGCGTGACCTGATATCCAATAAAGTTGTTATGTTTCAAAAGAGGTAAGTTTGTTTTAATTTTTTCCTGCTGCCTTAGCTTTATTTAGTTACTTGTTCGTTGCTGCAGGGACTTGGGCTTCTGTTTCGCTTTCCATCAGGTTCCATGGGAAGGCTATTCTGTGTTACTAGAAAAAAAAAGTGTGGGCGTATGTGTATGCTATTAAAGGATGCCATATCACACAAATTGTATTGTCAGTGTAGTTTTCGAATTTAGAATAGTTCTACCCCATCTCATTCCGTGGATGTCGTAGAAGACGACTAAGGCAACGTCAGGAAACGGGCAGCAGCGTTTACCTGTGTACAAAATAACTTAATGTTATCACCAACCTAACCCTGAAAAGCGGGATGGCTAAGACTAATCCCCCTAATGACAATTGTCTTTGGGGGATCGGCTATGCCCTCACTCATAGGCCCTAAGGGCAGGTGGAGTGACGATTTGCGCAGGACGGCTGGCATGTGCTGGATGCGAGAGGCCCGGGACCGATCGAAGTGGCGAGCATTGGGAGAGGCCTATGTCCAGCAGTGGACGTTTGCATGATGATAACGATGATGATATCATGGAACAGAATATGTGCCTATAATGAATACCTACCACATTTGAAGACGAAATTAACAAAAACCAAAGTTATTATTTTATTTTCTTTTTGTTGCAGACATTACCTAAAGCTATTTTTATTGGTCACCGTGGCTATTCCAACTCTGGTCTCCGTCTACTGGTTTAACGAGTCCTGGCTGAATTCCCTACTGGTGGCATATTTTCTTCGGCATGCACTATATTTGCATTATTCATGGTCTGTGGTACTTTTCGGTCATCGAGGTGGTATATTCAGGCCTTACGAAAAGTAAGTAAAAGTGTTTATAAAATTTGTGATAGGTACTTGGCTATTTTTAATATAGTAGCATAGCATAATGGCCTCCCGTTGCCTGATGAAAATGGAAAGGCGAAAGAGAGGCCGTAATCGTTGCGGCAAAGGTTAAGTAACCAAATGAATATCAGTTGCCACCACCATGGTGGCAAGTAGGATTATTCCGGCTATACCAAGACTGATCCCAAAACGCAACAGAAGTCACTTTACGGATGTTTTGCCGAATTTACGGTTATCTAACTGATTTCAATAGATAAACAAGATTATGTGTATTAAATTTGAATAATCCTTTAGTTAGAAAGGGGTAAAAAGTGTTCCAAATTATTGATGTAATTTCTTTGTTTCTTATGATCGGCTAGAACTTGACCGACACACACCCGCGTGTCTATATTGCAAATTAAAAAGAAATCGTTGCAAACTTTGGTCATAATTAGGGTTCGACTTCATCTGGCAGCACGGAATCGCCTTTTTCCGTCGCTCTTTCTCTTTCTGTCGCTTAGAACTGCCATTAGCTAGACAGAGACAGAAAGCATAATGCGATAGCACGCGGCGGAATCCTCGAGGCGATCAGCATCACGGACAAAATGCAATGGTCGGCAGGGAGACTCCGGAACGCCGAAGCGCGCGGTAGCATGCTAACGCATCCTTTCACCGCCCAATCACCTACTATTATTTTTTTTTTATTGTGGCTTGACATAATGGCTTCCCTACGCCTGATGGAAAGCGAAAGAGAAGCCCAAGTCGCTGTGACAACGGGCAAATAACTGGTCAGTTACCTGTCAGTTGCCACCGCCATGCCGGCCCAACCCTTGCCCCCCACGAGCTCCGAAAACCCTACTCACCGGCAGAAACACGACCCAGGGGTCATTTGACTGCGGTATTCTATAGGGTGGAGGTCCTTCCCCGGACGGGCGGCTCAATTCGAGCGAAGATTCGCTATGCCCTACCTCTCTTATCTCTCTCTCTCTTCAGCCCGTCTCGACCCTTTGGGTGTAGGCCTCCTTCAAACGCTTCCACTCATCTCTGTTCTGGGCCACCTGCAGCCATTTATGTCCTGCCGTCCTCTTGATGTCGTCATCCCAACGCATTTTGGGTCTTCCTCGAGGGCGTTGTCTATCCCATGGTCGCCACTCAAGTAAACGTCTGCTCCACGAGTCGGTCTTGCGGGCCATGTGGCCCGCCCATTCCCACTTCAGTTTGGCCACACGCTGCGTTACATCTGCGACCTTACTATTTTGCCTCAGCCACTCATTAGTTTTACGGTCCCTCAATGTGACTCCAACCAGTTTCCTCTCCAGCGCACGCTGGGTTACGCTCAACTTCTGGAGTACGTCCTTAGTAAGAACCCAGGTTTCAGCTCCATAAGTGAGAACTGGCAGGATACATTGGTCGAATATTCGTGCCTTTTGCTCGGCCTTGAGATTCATTTTGAAGGCAAATTCGAGATTGGAATAGGCTGCCCAGGCTAATCTGGTGCGTCTGTTGATCTCATTTGTTTGGTTCTTCTTCCCAGTCACTATTTCTTGCCCCAAATATACATATTTCTCCACCTTCTCTATGGTGGTACAGTTAACTGTTATGTTCGCGTTGGCATCGGTGTTAGTCATGATCTTTGTCTTGTTCAAGTTCATTTCCAGACCACATCTCAGAGAAGCATCACTAAGTTCTTGGATCATGCATTGAAGTTCTTCTGGATCACTTGCGAACAAAACAATGTCTCTTATATAATTTACGAAATGCGACAGGGCGCGGTCGCACGCGGCAGCATGCAGCACGTGATGACAGCCGGAACAAATGCGATTCCGTGCTGCCAGATGTGGTCCAACCCTTTCTCTTTTATTCTGGCAGAAACATTCAACCAGTGGACTCTTGGATAGTAGGCTTGGTGACCGGAGGCGACGGCAACCATAATTTTCACCACGTCTTCCCGTGGGACTATAAGTCGTCCGAAGAGCACAATTTTCTGTCTCTTTTCATTAAGCTATGCGGATATCTTGGACTTGCTTACGACTTAAAGGCAGCTACTAGCGATATGGTAAGAGTTATATCTGTGGACTAGCGACCCGACCTCGCTTCGCTTCGGGTATTTAAGTCTATTGCGACGTAATTATAAGAGATAGACATTTTCTGTCGCGACATTTTTTGTAGATAATTATATATGTTCTGCAACGTATATTTTGTTCTGTAACCAATAGTTTACGCAAAGCGCGCTTTCTAAGAAAGTTTTTGGTAATTTTTTCATACCTCGGGTTACATTATTGGAGCTTTAGTATTTTTTGAAATTTAATTACATAATTAAACTCAGATATTAAAATATTTTTTTCCTCTTTATAATATAAGTGTAAGGAAATTTGTAAATGTGCCTACAGTTACAAATTTCTTTACTCTTTTGTAATTGCTAAAAGGAGTCCTTCATTATGTAAAAATCTTTCGGTAGAAAAATTTATCAATTTCATACAGTTATTTGAGTTTTATGACAGGCATTTTATATTTCAGGTAAATCGTAAAATCAACAAGTCGGGAGACGGTACGCATAAAAATTTTGGGACAAATGAAGTAGTGTCTACTGATAGCCCAAATGTTGTCATGAGGATCTTAGGACCAAAGGACGTGTTTTCATTTGAGCTCCATGAAATGGAAGATACGTAATATAAAAATCCTAATTTACACGCATCCAGGCTCGCACGTAGATGTTTTAAATATAATATAAGCTCCAATTCAATTTTACTAGTTTAGTTTGGGTCTCTTGTCGCCCCTATATTGATGCGGAGCATTTTGTCCTTTTCGGTGAGCTGCTAAGCATTTTTATTGTGTTTGCCACTGAATAAACGTCTTTTCTTTCTTTCAAATAATAAATATCTTTATATAAAAGTCTTTCTAAAAAAATCATGTAATAAATAATCAAAACATAAATAAGAGAGATTAGTCGCATTTTTAACTGCTTAATGAGTCTTAAAAGAAGGTCTATCACTCATCGCCCTCTTCCTGACTATGGTGCTGCTACTAAGTAATTTCTTTGAAAAACAGAACCATTTTTGGACCAACCCGGGTTTCGAACCCGCGACCTCCCAGATGAGGTAACGAGGCATAATAAGCATACAGATCCAAACATTTTCATTTAGAATTTCAAATATATAAGCTTCCAGGGAAGTATGGATGGATATGTCTTCCCTGGAATCCGCCAGCACCTTCAACTCCCTGTACGGCATGACATTAACTTTTTCCTTCAATTGCTGGGTATATTACTGGGGTCTGGGGCAAACTAAACATTTGTGTTGATTCAATAAATAAATAGTTGGACATATTGTGATATTGTGTTTGTTTTTTATGTTAGGTTATGCCTAATACCTTTAGTATTTTCTATTCACAAAGGTCACAGAGGTCGTAACTGTCGCGACATTGGGTTAGAGGTTCGAATTTATTAGATTAACATGTGACGGAGGGAATATCTATCTACGGTTAGAAGAAATAAAGAGTAACAAGAAATGTTGCTATTTTAGCGCAAGCTAGTCGAATGTACCTACCGATTTTTTACATTTATTCCGAAAACTATCGAACACTATAACAAATTTCTTCATCATCATCAGCCTATTGCAATCCACTGCTGACATAGGCCTCTCCAGGTGTTCACCACTTAGGGCAAACATCTGGAGGATATACCCACAATCGCCACGCTGGGCAGGCGGGTTGGCGATCGCAGGACGTAGCTTCTTGCAATAAAGTATTATTACTTTGTTATAAATCGATTTATTTATTTAAACTTTATTGCACAAAATGGTACAAAAGGCGAACTTAATGCTAGGAGCATTCTCTACCAGTTAACCTTTGGGTCATGCAGAGAGCGAAAATTGTGCGCGTTGAGTGTACAAGGAGAAAAAAGTCCTTACAAAAATCTAATTCATATATCGATTCCATTATTAAAAAGCTTTACAATCTGAGCTGTATCACATCATGCCGGTGTCACCATTCTACCATATCGGCACTCTATTCGACGACGCGGTAAGGTCCATCCGTATCATTGGAAACGATTCCGTCTGGAACTATTAAACGTCAGTAGGAGGAACGAGGCTCTGGCAACTGACTGTCTGCAGTACAACCAACACGATTGAAGTCGTAGCTACAGGCCGGGCAGCGTCACTGAACAACTGGGGAGACCTATGTACAGAGTACAGTGAACCGCTGTAAGTTAATGGCGCAGCCTATTGCAGTCCACTGCTGGACATAGGCCTCTCCAGTTGTTCCCCACTTAGAGCAAACATCTCTAGGATGTACCTAACCATAATCGCCAGCGTTGGCGATCGCAGGGCTTAGCTTTTCGCTCCGGTGACGCTGCTGCCCGCCAATGGCCTGTGGTATTTAGCTAACCTTTAACTGTGATGGTTATACCGCTACCAGTCGGTTGCCAGGGCCTTGTTTGTTATTCGGCAGGATGCACCACGGGCAGGTGAGGTTGGCTTGGAGCGAAAAGATGATAGGTCGCTCCCTTACATCCCCTTAGGTTGATGGTGACCTACATTTCTATGATTCGTATTAAATGAACCTTTGAAAATTAAAACCGTTCTACAATTCAACATTCATTTAAAGATCCAATATTGGAACATGTACGAGTAGGTATGGCGATTAACGACTCTTGATGGTTGACAGAATATTATTTTTCATGTGCGGAAATAATTTGAGCTGTCAAATATTTCAAGGCACGTTCGTGTACCGTTTATTGCGAAATCTGTTATTTTCCAGTCGGCTTGATTGAGCGAAGTTCTTGGAAAATATTGCTTTGAGATTTGTCATACTTTTTTCTAAATGATCACACAAAATGTCTACACTTGCAAAGTAGGTATCTGTTATGTAAAATGATTTGAAATTAAAGAGGACTAGAAAAACTTCAAACGAAATGCTTATGAAATTGTTTTGTATGATTTGATGTAGGTACCTTACGTAGTGAAATATTATAGCAAAACTAGCTGTGCTCGCGACTTCGTCCGCGTGGAATAGTTATTTTTTCCCCGTTTTTTGTTACATTTTTAACCGACTTCGAAAAAAGGAGGAGGTTCTCAATTCGTCTGTATGTATAATATATTTTTTTTTTTTATGTTTGTTTACCGATATTTCCGTCAATTATGGATGGATTTCAAAAATTTTTCGACAGTTCGACAGAGGACACTTCCGAGGTGGTCCCATTATCACCAAGTCAGGATCTGATGATGGGATCCTGGAGAAATTGAGGGCAATAACCGAAAATTGTATGCCCATATGGTGTTTTTGTTACGTAATCATATTTTACTCAGGTATATGCTTCCGGGCGTCAACTTCTGGTGCTGATGATGAAGCCATAGAACTCCTTAACGGTTAGGAGTTTGGGGACAGTACTGACATTGGTCGATATTAAACTAGGTAGTAGTATGTACTTATGCAGGGCTAATAGGGCAGGTGATTTGGTAAGTGATATGCTTGATTCTAGATCGCAAAGTCTTCACTTGATAGATAGATAGATATTCTTTATTGCACAAAATACACAATTAGTTCAAAAAAGGTGATACAGACATCTTGTGGTACAATCTAGGCGGTCTTATCGCAATAATAGCCAAACAAATAAAATTAAATGTATATTGTCGTGTGGATTTGCCGGCCGCGCGCGTCAACGTTAGGTACCGAGAGGCTGGCACCGACTTCAAAAATAAGTGATAATTGTAATATTTAAATAATTATGTATTAAGGATAGAACTACTTACGTTATTTATCGATTTTTAGTTTTGGTCGTTGGTGTTTTTTTTTTGAAGTCGGTTTAATTTTTTTCCATTATTTCTTCGCTCTTAATAGTTGCAGCGTGATGTTATATAGCCTAAAGCCTTCCTCGATAAATGGTCTATTCAACACAAAAAGAATTTTTCAATTCGGACCAGTAGTTTCTGAGATTAGCGCGTTCAAACAAACAAACAAACAAACAAACTCTTCAGCTTTATAATATTAGTTAAGATTGAGATTTATGAATACCATTTTTTTATATAAACTACACCAGTTGTGAGGCGTAACAAGGTAACCTGAAATAAAAACAAGTTATTCTTTACCCAGATGTTGTAGGTAGCGATAGCTTATCATAGCTATGTCTATAGTAAGTATAATATATAAAACCTAAAACTAGGTAGTTTTATAAGTCAAATCTTTGAGACATAATATTAATCGAAATATTTAATGTTGTTTAGTGTTTACAATTACTTTGGCGATACAGATGGCGTTGAAATAAAATGCGCTTGATTGTATTTTATTTCAACGCCATCTGTAGATATTTTTCGGAACTGCTATTATAACATAAACTAACTTAGGTTAGTTTTATCTAACTTATGTAGTAATAAGTCTTACAATGTCTACGATTTGATGAAAATCGTAGGTATTTATTGTTATCATTCAAATTATAATATTCATAAACCATATTGATAGAATTTTAAATCAGGGATCAACAAGATCAGCCAATAAAACGGCTGGAAAAATGCAATAGAAACGTGTCAAAGTAAATAAATAAAGCAATTTCCCGTGTACAAGTTGCAGTGACACTGTTAAATGCATCTCGGGCGGTGTCGGGGGGATAAAACAAGCGCGCGCACCTAAATAAATGATCAAACGAGCTGTGCCGCCGGACCGTGCGTTGTGGTGCCCCCGCACTAGGGCTGCGTCCGGATAACCAGGCTCTTTTTATTTAAACCACTTAGGTGGCAAACGAGTCTACGGCCTGCCTTAACCTCGTAAGGCCCAATGTTCTCATGTGATCCAATTCCTATTGTTTCATCTATTGTGTCTGGAAGTCTGGGTCTTACGACTTTAAGTTAAGAGGTTACCGCAGCCTATGAACACAACAGCAGGGATATCACGCGCGTTGCTCACGCTAACCCCCGGCTGCCGATACAGCACTCACCCCAAGAGCTCTGGAAACCCTACTCACCGGCAGAAACACGACCCGGAGGTCATTTAGCTGCGGTATTCTACAGGTGTAGGTACTTCACCGGGGCGGCTCAATATGAGCGAAGATTCGCTATGCCCTATTGACTGTAATTCACGTTAACCTGATGGTAAGCAGTCTACAATACGATCAGGAATCGGGCATCAACGTTTATCTAGGTAAATAAAACCTTCCGCCGTCACCACCCGAGTCTGGAAAGCGAGGTTCCTAAAGCAAATACCTCAGATGACAATAGTCAATGCGAGAGGCCTGGACATTTTAAGGCTGATAAGATGGGGTGAACCTATTTTAAGCCCAGACACCACACGGACGAAATGTAATTTTTTTTAAATAGTGGCTCGACAAAATGGCTTCTCTACGCCTGATGGAAAGCGAAAGAAAATCCCAATCTCAAGGGCAAGTAACTGGTCACTTACCTGTCAGTTGCCACCGCCATGCCGGCCCAACCCTAACCCCCTACGAGCTCCGGAAACCCTACTCACCGGCAGAAACACGAACCGGGAGGTCATTTGGCTGCGGTATTCTATAGGGAGGAGGTCCGGAGGTCCTGCCCCGGACGGGCGGCTCAATTCAAGAGAAGATTCGCTATACCCTACCTCTCTCAAATTAAAATATTTATCAAATATTTTACACATATCTAATAATTTTGGTTAGGCCTCGAATAACTTAAAAATAAGCAAGTTCTGCAGCAATTCACCGCTTTCAATTTGTTTTATTTTGTATTCGCTTGTTTACAAACAGCATTCCCGCCGGGCAGGAAAGTCTACCAATTAATCCGGGAGGGTATCCGGGGAACCGGATAACGGAGATCCGGGCCGGTTTGTTGACTTACACTGTTTTTTCGACTTTTACGTTTGCCATTTGTTTAAATATTTAAAACATTACACCCCTTATTTCAACTGCTACTGGACGCATTTTCTTTTATAGTAGTCAATAGTAGTACAGCATACTGATTGGAAGCGAAAGAAGGGCCGAATTCGCTTAGACAACGATAAACAAGTAACTAAATCAATCACATGTCAGTTGCTACCGCCATGCTGGTCTGAACAATTCTTGCTATACTCTTAAACCGCCTGATCCCGAAACGCGACCGAAGGCACTTCACACGTCATCAATGGATGCAAACGCCATTGTTAGGCACCTCCAACCAATCATCTGCCGACGACACCGTCGCGGCCAATCAGAGCGCTGCTGTCATGTAGCAGCGCGTCAACAACTAAGATGACAGATCTACAAGCACTCTACCGTCTATATTATATGCACTAAAACATTGACTCGATCTCATATCGCATACTTATACTCGTAGTAGCTTGTTATATGGAGACTGGAATCAACGAAGTATATACGAGTACCTAGACCATAAATGTATAGGTACCTACTTTTTTACCTATTTAAATACCATATTATACATGTTCTTCCCATAAATGTTTATTCTCAAGTCCAAGAAGGTGAATAAACCTAGTCCCTCCGTCGAGCACCGAAGGGTGATGTTGTAGGGCCCCATTGACACAAGCTTTCCCCCTGGGGTGTAGGTAAAGGACTAGGTAGTATTTCAAGATACATTTCCCCTAATGTAACCTATTAGTTTGAAATAGCTTTTCAGCTTCTTCTATGTAATAGCTTCTCATATGGAAGTTAAAATGGCAAAACTTCTTTTGCCGATAACCCTAAATTAGGCATAATTTTGCGGCAGTGTTATGCAACACTGCAACCGAGTTCCTTAACGGATGGAAACTCGTTAAGTGCCGTTAATTTCCACAAACTTAGTTACAAAGTACACACATTAATGTGTGTAACCGCTGTCTACGTGCTCCAATAAGTCTTTCCTGTTTTAAAGACTGAAATGGCATCACTGCCTTACAATGTTATTTCAAATAGCTTCATTTAAAACTTTGGAACTCCTTGTCGGACTCTTTGTTCCCCGTCACATATGATCTTGAGGTGTTCAAGGCGAGAGTAAATCAGTATTTCCTGGGTAAACGTGCTTCATCGTAGGCTTCAACTTCAATCATTTAGCATCAGGTGAATTGTGGCCAAGCGCTAGCCCATAATTAATAAAAATATAATATTTAGGTAATTAAGTTCTTATCGAGTTCATCATCATCATCATAATCATCACCAGCCTATTGCAGTCTACTGCTGGACATAGGCCTCTCCAGTTGCTCGCCACTCAGGGCAAACATCTGGAAAATATGCCCATAATCTTATCGAGTTAAAGGAATAGAATTTGAAACGCCAATGATTTATACATAAGTCGATGTCAAGTATTCTTGATTACGTCAGCGATAATATAGATTATGATGATTAAAATAATGTCCGGTAGGTATCACAGAACCACTGACCTACTCATTGTTTTCATTCTCTTGAGTGAAATGAATCCTATAAATGAGGTACCTATGTAAAAGTATTTTACCTTTGTCAGGGAAAAGTAATGATAAACTACAATGTTATGATAATATTAAAACAAAAATGTTGACATAAAACCCCCACAATTTTGATAAAGCTCTAGCTCTTCCGTCAAGTAAAAAACTTCATTATTAAAGTGCATTCAAAATTAAAAATATAATAAGCAGAATGCGCTGTAAAAACTTAACTTAATAACCCGCATACGAGATTAAGTGGTTCACGATATTTTAATACGCGAAAGCCACCCCTAGTCGGTATTCACGGTAATTTCCACACAAGTAGAAAATACGGGCCAAGGATTTGTAGACCTAGGTGTTTCAACAAAACACTGACTTTTGAATATTTAAAACGGAACTCTGCTTGTTCCACATTTTTCATACGACTCTGAGTGACTAATGGATTTAATTGTGTACAGTGGCGCAAAAGTTTCATACGGAATGTTTGATAAATGATACGCGACGTATGATTTAAAACGTATGTTTTTTCTAACGTTCAGCTTCGAACTTCGAACGTTTTTAAGAGAGGTAGGGCAAAGCGATTTTTCGCTCGGATTGAGCCTCCGGGGAAGGACCTCCACCCTATAGAATACTGCAGTCAAAAGACCTCCGGGTCGTATTTCTGCCGGCGAAAGAGTTTCCGGAGCTCGTGGGGGGTTAGGGTTGGGCCGGCTTGGCGGTCGCAACTGACAACTAACTGACCAGCTACCTGCTCGTTGTCACGTTTCGTCATTGAAGGCGCAGCTATATTATACCACAGGCAGATGACGGGCAGCAGCGTCACCGGAGCAAGGAGCTACACCCCGCGATCGTCAACCTATGGGTGTGGTATGGGTAACGCATCCAGATGTTTGCCCAAAATGGCGAATAACTAAAGAGGCTTAGGCCAAGCAGTGGACTGTTGGTGCAGTAGGCTGATGATGATGTAACTTGTTTTTAGGTCAAGATAATCACCTACTATTCGCCTAATAGGAGCCACTAAGGGTACCTAATATTTCAAAGCAATAAATAATATAGACTATGTTACTAAGGATGAATGTGACTTTTTGGTGAAAGAATGTTTGAAATCGGCTCAGTAGTTTTCGAGTTTATTCATTACAAACATACACACAAAAATACAAATCTTTCTTCTTTATGATGTTAGTGTAGAGTGAACACGATCTTGTATGTAACATAAGTATTCGACAGTGAAGTATAAGTTAATCTACTTGAACTGCTTCAGTACTTGGCTTTTGATCTAACATGGCTAATAAAAATATATAGTAAGGGAGGATAGAGCTAACTGAGTTACAAAATCGACGATGTAGCAATGTCAGTTACTTTGTATTGGATCTGCCATGTTTTAGTAGATGGTAATTTCCTATGCGGAAAACGTTTACATACGTTCAAATACATGGGGGTTTCTCAGATAAAGAATACAAATGACCGTCCCATATCTTCCTGTAGTGTACTGTACAGTAAGAAAAACTAGAGACTTTTTAGGTTTCAGGTTCTCAACCGGTTGTAGGGTTTACCTCAGCGAAACATCCCTTATGATGATGATATATTTGTTCTTCAGTTAGCAGTTAGATAGCTATCAGTTTGTGGTCTAATGATGATACATAAATAATTAACAACGTTATTCGAGTTTGCAACACGATTACTACATCAAATTAGTAACAAGGCTCACGTTTATCAAAACAACTAGTCGTTAAAACGGTCGCTGGCACGGGAATGCAATTTTGTTGCATTTCATATTCATAGGAGTGTCAATTTAACTTAGGCAAAATAGATAGCGAACACGACGGGTGCAGTTCATACTTCCATTGGCTGTTTTATAGAGTGGAATATACTCGTGTTTTGATACTTTTTTTATTACTAGGGGAGATGTTTAACGGTTACCGTCTCTCATAGACTATGCAATGCCAAGGCACAAATAAGCCGCTGCCTACTGAGAGGAAAGAAATTTGGAAGCACACGTTTGAAGAAGGACAAGTCGTAGCGATCAGGAAACACCGCGCCTGGTAGCTCATTCCAGAAATAATCGAAAGACACCATTATGATGGGAAAGTTTCTTAATGCTTCCATTGGCTGTTTTATAGAGTGGAATATAAGTACTTGTATTTTTGTATGCATTTTCTTCTTCTTTGCGTTTCAATGGCAAACCAAAATCAAACCTGCTGTGCCCAGCATTCTGCCATCGCAATCGCCCAGCGTGGCGATTATGAGTATATCCTCCAAATGTTGGCCCTAAGTGGCCAACAACTGGAGAGGCCTATGTCTAGCAGTGGACTGCAATAGGCTGATGATGATGATGAGTCTATTCACAGAACTCTAGGTCAGCCATGGCAAGAGAAGCGCACCACACTCGCAGGCGAGGTCCGGCCCAGCAGTGTACAACCACCTAAACATATTCTCCTTGGTACGGCCAACCTGGTTACCAAGATTGCATAATAAATCCAGTTAGGTAATACATATCCAGGCGGAAGTTTCTCCAGGCATGCTACATGCACTTCGAATATATGTGTTAAGTGACTTCCATAAAGTAGCGGGATAGCGAAAAAAAATGTAGTGTTGTAAAACAAAACTATAAAATATAAGTACGAGTAGATAGCTAGCAAAATCGCGAGTTAAATATCACATCTGCCCAATACTGCAGTGCAAATCTATAATTCACCAACTAAAGTCTGGTATTGCATTGCACCCGTCACTGGAAGCGACAGTTGTTAGATGTCTAGTCATACTGGGTATGAGAGACCCTATACCCTGAGAAGAGTGCATTTCTGTTTTCTCAGAGACCATAGGTCATGAAACCTCATCACTACATAGTAGAACGCAAAATCGCATTTCGTGTCTCGATGTACTGCTAATCAGTACATCGAGACACGAAATGCGATTTCCATATTTTCTCGCTTTTGTGTTTTTACATCTACACTAAGATTTGTATTTTGGGGATCAAACCTATGATCCTTGGTTCAGAAGGCCGGGGTCACCACCAATTGAGCCACCGGTCATTTAACAATTGAACCCACGACCTTTGCATTGGCCCAGAAGGCATGTGACTCCGATTGTGCCCCACGTTACTCAAACAATTACTCCGAATAAGCGAAGTGCTCAGCAAACACATGTTATAATCAATAGAAATTAGCAAATGACTGTTTTAAAGCCCATTGAACACCACGTGCACCGGGGGGTGAAGTTTAACCACTGAGCCGTGAGGGAACTTTCAAAGGCGAAGGGCAGTGCGTGAGGGCGGGAACGCATGTTGGGGACTATATAAATTATATATGTAGCTATATTATATGTATTATATTTGTAAGGCACGCGTAAACGAAGGTCACATGGGGTACCTATCGGAAAACGGTGCATTTGCAAGGAAATGTAAGACTTTTTTTTTATGCGAGTGGCGGCAGTCGATCAACTGATGCCTGAAGTAAGCAGTCGACACCGCCCATGGACACCCGCACCTCTAGTCCAGTTTAGGGTCGCTGCCGGCCTTTTAAATATGAATACGCTCGTTTCTTAAAGATTCCCAAGTCGTAGCTGTTCGGAAAGACGACGCAGGAAGTTGGGTCCACAAAACCGATTTCCTTAATTTCTAAAATACACGTAAATGTCAATATATTATATATTATACTAGTTGTGCTCGCGACTTCGACCGCGTGGAATAATTATTTTTTCCCCGGTTTTTTTTTTACATTTTCCATTATTTCTTCGCTATTAGTTGCAGGCGTGATGTTATATAGCCTAATGCCTTCCTCGATAAATGTTCTATTCAACACAAAAAGAATTTTTCAATTCGGACCAGTAGTTCTTGAAATTAGCGCGTTCAAACAAACAAACTCTTCAGCTTTATAATATTACTAGCTGCTGCTCGCGGCTCTGCCCGCGTGAATATTCGTATAAAACATAGCCTATATGTTATTCTGATGTACAAACTATATTCCTGTAAAGTTTCATTAAGATCCGTTCAGTAGTTTTTGCGTGAAAGTGGAACAAACATCCATCCATCTATCCAAACAAACTTTCGCATTTATAATATTAGTAGGACTAGCTGTGCTCGCGACTTCGTCCGCGTGGAATAGTTATTTTTTCCCTGTTTTTTTTTTACATTTTCCATTATTTCTTCGCTCCTTATAGCTGCAGCGTGATGTTATATAGCCTAAAGCCTTCCTCGATAAATGGTCTATTCAACACAAAAATAATTTTTCAATTCGGACCAGTAGTTCCTGAGATTAGCGCGTTCAAACAAACAAACTCTTCAGCTTTATAATATTAAGATTATGTAAAATAAAAAACAAGACTTTTTTATTTTTATCAGCCACGCTTTAGTACATCCCGAAATCACCTCTTAGGCTCGCCTACTAATAGTGTAGGTAAGTTGTTATGTGTTTAGCAGCCAATAGAGGCGACTCAGCCATTTGGACCTAAGTCACTTCCGCTGACCACTAATGGGTTGCTATTCCAGCGCTGACAATGCAATCAGAGAACAGTGCGTGCCAAATAGGACGTCATTTAAAGGTGCATTGCCGGAGTAAAAATATACCGTTTTGTTGTCGCCTGGTTCCGACACTTGAATAAATATATCAACGCATTAGAACCAAGAACATTTACATCTATCGACAAAAACTCGATTTTACAGGAGGAGAAAAAACTTAAGTTGAAAATGTGTTGTTGTTGAGTAGATACCTACACGAAATTACTTTTCCATTCATAATATTAGTATGGATTATTACACTTCTTGCTCAAACACAAGTCCAAATTATAATATAGATTATTTATTAATACAAAACATAGACTACCACAAATACTCGTAATAGGTACTCGTAATTTAATATAATGCGTTATTATTGTAAGTTTTCGCTAAAATAGTAAGAGTGTTGTTTAATGCGGCTCTCACGAGTTGTTGTTAAATTAGAATAGTTAGATAGTTTTATGTTGCACAAAACCATAGTATAGATAAATTATAGATTTATAGTAATATAGGCTATTTGGCAGGTTTTATTTGTTTTGTTATCGATAGAATATTACACTAAAAAAATCTTGGCGTAAAACTAGTTTGTTAGCATTAATTGACTTCGAATTATCGCAACTTTTAAATCACAATAAATTATAGTGTTATATCTATTGTGTGGTCTTACCTACCGACATTAACATTTTACATTGTTAATTAAGGGAAACCTGTAATTGGCTTTGATATTAGTAATATCTAATAGTTATCCAAAAATTTATTACGTCACTTAACTTAGGTGGTAGTTATTTCTCATAACTCCTTATTTATGAGGAATTCAAGATTTCTGATTAATGGAAACGATGCGGAAGTGATCCTTAAAATAAACTACATACATTATAAAAGTACAGTATGATCACTCTCTTCTCACTCACTCTCAAAACAAATACAGTACGAGAATAACAAACAGACAAAAAAATCAATTGAATTGAGAACCTACTCCTTTTTTTACAAGTCGGTAAAAAATAGTAGTCTCTACAAAATGACATCGTATTTAAAATGAATGCCTCCGACAATTTTTAATGTATTCAACATGTCGTTTGCCTATGTTATTTAAAATACGTTGATATCAAAGTATTTAGTAATTCTATATATCGTATTGAAACTCGAGGCACGAACTGAAAATAAAATTGATGGCTGAATTATTTTCGCTCAATTTATTCCACATACGTGAAATATCAAATGTTACCTTGTACGTGTTTGGCAGAATAATATACAACTAGAGGTAGAATAAAGAAGTAACTAACTTGGAAATGTAATTAAAAACTTAATAAGATGAATTCCCTCTAGAAAAATGATTAATTAAGTGTGTACGTTTAGATAATTTGCAAGTCAAATAGTAAATTATCTAGAGTCTCGAGTGTCGCAACAATTTTGTGCTGTGTTTGATATGCGAGGTCTGTGCAGCTGTGATGCGACGAATGTCTTGCTGCATGTTAAATAGTTCATAACCGAGTTAAATGTAAATTAAAAATCGGCCAAGTGCGAGTCCGACTCTCAAACGAAGTTCAAAGACAAGATTTGAAGAATTTATTTGGTGCTGGTTTTAATATACAAAGCGACATTTGTACGGTTTTTGTCTTAAGACAGCTAAGTCCTTTTTTTGTCTTTTTAGAGGGGAATGCATTAGGCACCTACATGCCGCTTCCGGGGGGAGTCGGCATGGTGTGTGGGACTCACACCTCCCAAAATGAGAGGGCATACCCACTAAACCCCCCTGTGTCGCCAGTGGGCAGCAAATTGCAGGGATACGGGTAGCGCCGAAGCATACGGCCACATCCCTGCCTGCCCTGGCCAGCCGCAGATGACAAGCGGCCGGCACTTCTGGAAGACAGCTAAGTCCTAAGCTAAGTATTACTAATAATAGTTTCCTGTTTTCACCCTTTGGGTGCAAATCCCTAATAATTAAGAAAAATAGTAGACGAATAATTATGTTTATTTATGCCTTGACAAGTTTTTCTCAAAACAGTTTGAGGAAAAATTGTTCTTCAATCGTGGTTCTTTCCTCACGTAGGCGCCCGGCTGGGCTGTGCCCCCGGCATTGCAGTCTATGAGCGACGTTATTAACCGTTTGACATCAGACGGACTGCTTGCTAGTCTGCCGTTCATAAAGAACTTCTAAAAATAACCATTTCAAAGTCAACGTTAAGACAAAAGTCGTCAATCAGCGCGGTAGATCGCACGGTAATGATTTACGGAGCCGTAATGTGAACACTTACGGTACGGCTAGTAGTCCCCAAGATGAAAGTTGCTCAGTGAGCTATGGAAAGGACTATGCTCGGCGTTTCTCTGCGGGATCGGATCCGAAATGAGGTGATCCGACAGATAACCAAGGTCGTCGACATGGCTCACCAGATTAGTAAGCTGAAGTGGCAGTGGGACTGGTAACGAGTTCTGGAGTGGAGACCGTGTCTCGGCAAATGTAGTGTAGGACGTCCTCAGGCTAGGTGTAATGACGATTTACGCAAGACGGCTGGCTAGTGCTGAATGCGAGAGGCCCAAGATCGATTAAAGTGGTAATATAATATTAGAAGCCTATATTACCAGCAGTGGATTGCAAAAGGCTGTTGATGATGATGAAAAATAGAATTTTTTAAGGATTATCTAAAAACTTGAGGAACAAGCTTTTGAGTGTTCTATTTCTGGAGCGTATTGTGTGTTATAATAATTATTATGTAAATGCGAAAGTGTGCTTGGATGAATGGATGTTTATTATTGTATCTTTCGAAAACTAAGTACTTATCGGATTTTAATAAAACTTTACAAAGCTTAATTAAACACACTATCTTATGGATAAAATTTATTATAAATGATATTATAATTTCACATATTCCCTGATATTAACGCAGTAATCACGGGGAGGACTGGTAATGTGCGCGATAAGCCTCGAACATTTCATGCCTTATCTAAGACTAGCTGTGCTCGCGACTTCGTCCGCGTGGAATAGTTATTTTTGCCCCGTTTTTTTTTACATTTTCCATTAATTCTTCGCTCCTAATAGTTGTAGCGTGATGTTATATAGCCTAAAGCCTTCCTCGATAAATGGTCTATTCAACACAAAAAGAATTTTTCAATTCGGACCATTAGTTCCTGAGATTAGCGCGTTCAAACAAACAAACAAACAAACAAACAAACAAACAAACAAACTCTTCAGCTTTATAATATTAGTTAAGATTAAGATGCAACGTGAAAGTATAAAGATATTGAGCTTGAAGAAAATGATAGGTAATAAGAAATATGATTCTGTAAGTGTGATTGACTAGGTATTTCTAATTATGAGGTCTTAATACTTCAAATTAGACATACTTAACATCTACCCATACATCGTTACAACATAAAATCCTACAACGCGCAAGTGAAGTTTTCATCACGACTCCGCTATATTATAAGTATACGACAAACCAAGATGGTCTATTGGGCCCACGAAGCAATGTATTTGCTTCGTGATTGGGCCGCAGTCCCCGAGCACGATCACCTAGCTAATTACTTCCACTTTTCGTAGGGACAAGTCTGTTCCTACATAATCAAAGGTCAATTATTAGTACCTACGGAGCAAATAGTGGTTAATAGTAAGAAAATAAATATTAAAAAATGACTGCTTTGGCTTCACAAAATCCATCAAGGGAACAACATAAGCTACGCCACATTTGCGGCGACTCGGCACCCGCAAACATTAATTTCCTAAAGTCTTTCCCCGTGGAATGAGCTGTTACCTACTGACGGAATAATTATGAGGGTAGGGGTGTAAATAATTTATACATTCATTAGGCACTATGCTTATTGAACGAGAATATGACACCGGCTTCGTGAAACTAAAGTAACTATGTTGGTTTAGAAGGATAGGATAGGACCTACGATAGAGAAACGGCGGATTAAGAAGTCCAGTTTAATCACTGGCGATGCTATTGTGTTATGTTTATGTAAGCAGGATTGGCTAATTGGTATTAAGCGATACATCTGCCAAAGGAAATTGCAGATAGGTAGGTACTTTTTTTTAAAGGAAATGGGCATTTAAAAGCATACTTAGTTATGCCTTTGTGGAAAAGCATACATCCTGTGCTTTTCCTAAGAAGTGCGATATCTTAAACCTTCGTTACTCAGCATTTGAATCTTAACTGTTTTTAGTAGTAACGGCCATCAATATTGATATCCTGGCATAAGCCGTACAAATTTCATACATTTTATAAGTCAAGTTTCTGTTTCAAATAGCTGTAACGACCATTAAAAATCTCTTACATTTTGGGGAGAGGAACCACCTTCCCCCTTAAGTGTAATAAATTATTTACCTTTATAAATTATGAAAAACTTAAATAAGTGGGAATATTATTAAGATACTCGACGAACTAAATTATGTTATTGTATAATATTCGTGTATATTCGCAGTTATAAACAACATAAAAAGAAGTAATCAGATGCAAGTTGTAATTAAGCTGAAAAGCTGAAACCTTGAAGAATTAACATCATAAACGTTTGTACATATTGGTAAACAAAACCGTTTCAAATGTTTCTTGCTGTTATTTATGATGATGAAATAACCTTAATTAAGTATTAGTTTCTCCTGGTTTCTCCACTTACTTGTCGCGCTGACTTCGGGCCCAAGTGACTCGAAAGCTTTCCCGAAGCTCAGCTTCAAAAGGCGATCGGAATCTGCAACAAAAGTGCAAAATAACGCCATCTGTTCTGTATTACTAGAATACTCCACGCAAGAGGCATCTGTTGTGGTACGATGAGAAACTAATAGATGGCGCTAGTAAGTGCGCGCTCAAAATATTCTGGTGGTAGTTGTACGCGGTATGTTCTAGTTTGCTACATAACCAAAAGATGGCGCTCATTGAAGGTTTCATTTCGAGCCACTCGAATCAGATAAGTAGGTAGGTATCCTACTTGATTTTCCACCCACCACGTAGGTATGTTCCATAAAGAGTATTTTGAATTTAAAATATCTATTTATCGTAGTACGAAAATACGAAATGCATTTACGAGGACAGCGATAAAGTTGGACGGTATTAGTTAAGTGACATTCTGGAAACAAGATAGGCATCTAGTGCCATACAAAATAAGCACTGGCCTGCTCCCCTGGAAGGAAGCCAACGTTTCTATTCATACCTTGTTGGCTGCGAGCACAAATTTAACTGGATCGGGAGCATTTATTACAAGGCGTCCGCAGAGTGCTCAGGGAAATTTTATTTTGGGGAAATTATTGCTTCAGCTTTGTTATTGTTTCAGAAGAGTAATTAGTTTGCTACGCCAGTAAAAATTAAGTTTATTTTAACATTTATTACTACGAGCATTTCAATTTCTATGCATTATTAGTTCAATCCGGCTTAACAAGTCATTTGAAAAATTGGTTAGAACTAAACATAAACATGTTTATTTTGTTTTGCTATAAGTACCTGCAGCAGTGGAGTCTGGAGGCGGCTGAAAGTGGAAAGTGGCTGCGAAGCCCTGGCCTGCAGTCGCAGAGTTTGCAGTAAACTGCAGCAGGAGAGCTGGGCCCGTTGACAGCACTTCGTAACCTGCGAAGATATAGACATCTTGTAAAATGTCATAATACGCGTCGGTACATAATATATTAGGAGATTTGATTGCTTTTCTAGTTTTTCTTTAAAAATAATAGTTTCAGCATAGTTGCCTTCTCTCGCCTGATAGAAAGCGTAAAAAAATCCCAGTCCTTGTAACAACAAGCAAGTTATCAAACCACGAATCAAACCATACAAAGTTTGAATTTGAGCCACAATTATTTGCCTCGTTATTATTCGGCAGGATGCACCACGGGCAGGAGAGCTTGGAGCGAAATGATGATAGGCCGCTCCCTTACAACCCGAAAACCATACGGACATTAATTCCATTACATATTAGGTATTATATTCACACATTTGTACATACATGTGTATATTTAATAACAATATTATCGTAGTTTGTGTAACACAATATACTAGATAGATAACCCACCCACTCAATATTACGGGTGTTGTTAGTATAAGGTTACGTTATCGTCTTGTTTATTTGCAGATCCGCGCATACTGGGAAATTTATCGTAACCTTTGTGATGTTTGCTGATCAATCACAAACAAATGTAATCCTTGAACTTGGTTACGTTTGTCGCACTGTGCAATATCTGGTTTCATAGAGCCATTTTATTCTATATATTTTATGTACTTATTTCCTAAATAGTCATCATCATCAGCCTATTACAGTCCACTGCTGGACATAGGCCTCTCCAGTTGTTCGCCACTTAGAGAAAACATCTGGAGGATATACCCATAATCGCCACGCTGGGCAGGCGGGTTGGCGATCGCAGGGCGTAGCTTCTTGCTCCGGTGACGCTGCTGCCCGTCACCGGTCTTTAGTATTTAGCTACGCCTTCAATTGTGATGGTTTTACCGCCACCAGTCGGTTGCCAGCCCCTCGTTTGTTATTCGGCAGGATGCACCACGGGTAGGTGAGGTTGGCTTGGAGCGAAAAGATGATAGGCCGCTCCCTTACATCCCTTTATAGTACATAATACTTATATGTTACGTATTGCGGTATGGTAAATGTGATTAACGGTAAGTATTTAACTTGACAATTAAAGAAATAAGTATATGAATGATACAGATATAATGCACCCAGTTTTAGTTAAAATTGTGAAAGTTATTAATATGAACTGAATATAGAGCACTGAAAAGTGAAACATACATTCGTGCGGTAGTTTAATTTGACATGAGAAAAAAAAGATTAAGGGATAAGACCTTGAAAAACGGTTGGAGCCACAAGAATGTGTATGGATTCTTTATTACACGCACAATCATTGTCTTAAAGTATCAAGATGGCGAAAAATTTACGAGACTTCGAGAGGCTGGTGATGATGATGATCAAGATAGACTCAGTTTATGTACAAAACACTAGGCCTTGGATGGTCAAAGTGGAATCAACAAGTGAAGCAAATAAAGGTACGCCTGTGGTACGCCACAAAGCACTTTCCCGATATAGGTAGGTACCTAGCTGCAATCGCATAGAAGGAATCGCTTGAGGCGATCGATCCCTCCGCACTGTAGCAGCTCGTCACCTACCGCCTACCGCGGCCTCCGTCCAAACCTACCCTTTTTGAATGAATAATGCCGCGTCAAAGTAGGTCTGACTTGACGATAGGGCTGGCGGGTGCAATTCATTTAGCATACCTTTGATTTTCAACCTGTTTTTAAGAAAGCTTGGATCGAATGGAAGCTTCGACGTTGTTTGTCCTTGATTATTTCGCGTTTGGCAGGCGTCTTCCGGCCGTAGCTATGCATTCGGCCTCGCGTATGTTACTTTAGGTTCTACCAATCATAATGCTGATTGCGTACTATACTTATATTTAATCTCATCATCTCATAATCAGCCTATTGCAGTCCACTGCTGGACATAGCCATAGGCCTCTCGCGGTAGCCTACCTAATTATCCGCATCAAGTGAACATTACTAGAGCTTTGCTCTTGTCGGTGGAGCAATTTCCACTCCTCCCTGACATTAACTTTCTCCTTCAATTGTTGTGTTAATGTTCGTCTCGGCCTCCGTCTTTCTCTCCTGCCTTCTATTTTACCTTCTAGTATAGTTTAGTAGTGAATATTACTATTAGGTACCTACGTAAGTATATATTGCACCTATAGTCCAGTCATTATAGTAAGTTCACCTCGGAATTCGAGATACCCAGCTGTAATTCTGTAAATACTTGTATATTGACACCCTAAAAGTTGTCTCAAAACCTACATATGGTAGGTTGTGCGCAACTATTAAATTTCGAGGTCAAAGGTCACAAAAATCGGTTTTTTTGCGCTATTTTTGTAAATATCTCATTTTCTATGAGGTTTTTGCTATTTGTATTTATTATCAATATTGTAGAATACAAAATTCTCTACAAATTTTGTTTAATAATTTTTTTCATACGGTGAACCGTTTTCGAGATAGAGGGCGGAGAGCGCGCGGTCACAGCATCACTTCAGGTCAACCGCATCGCGAACCACAACCACTCCTGCAGTTACAGAAAATGGTACTTAGCAAATGTTCTGGAGCAGGTGGTAAAATTGTCATGATAGGCTCCAGAAAATAATTTCGCATTGCCCAACCCCATACCTGGGGTTCCAAATCATGCCCTAACCAAGTTTGAACTTGATAATATACACGTTCGAAATGTTGATGAGCAGCTGCACTTGTTGGTGGAATATTTGAAAGCTGCACAGGTTTATTAAGTTTTGTAGACTTGACGTAATGCATACAACGAAGATGATCGAGACTTTTCACAGATTTCGGAGCATTATAGACTGCCAATAAGGTTTGAGTTCCACTCTCTAAATCTCTGGGTCGAACAATTTTCTTCCTCAAATGCTGCAGCTAGTTCATGCAAATTTGTCAGTTTCTCAAAAGCTTTTAAAAATGATTTTTTCCCTTTTGAAAAAGCGCAGAAGTTGTGTCACATCCAGTTAATGCGTGCAGAAATAAAATATGTGTTTTGGAATGAGGATAATTGTCAAAACTTTTAGTCGAGTATATCTCCGTTTTTACATTTCCTTTCCCAACTTTCCTTTCCTTTCCTATAATAGTTAATAAAAATTGACAAATATTTATAATCATTAATTTATCGATCGTTCATCGAGTATATATGGCGCGTTTTTGACCGGAAGCACCGGTTGACCTGAAGTGATGCTGTGACCGCGCGCTCTCCGCCCTCTATCTCGAAAACGGTTCACCGTATGAAAAAATTTATTAAACAAAATTTGTAGAGAATTTTGTATTCTACAATATTGATAATAAATACAAATAGCAAAAACCCCATAGAAAATGAGATATTTACAAAAAAAGCGCAAAAAACCGATTTTTGTGACTTTTGACCGCGAAATTTAATAGTTGCGCACACCCTACCATATGTAGGTTTTGAGACAACTTTTAGGGTGTCAATATACAAGTATTTACAGAATTATAGCTGGGTATCTCGAATTCCGAGATTCTTGCCTAATTTAAGCTTAAATGACTGGACTACTAGCCATGATCTGTCTGTGCATAGCCGAGCCGCGATTGTCCGGTTGGCCACCCCTGATGTAGATCCATCTCCCTTAAATTAACCCTCTGACAGCCCTAAGTATTCCGCGCTCCAGTTGTGGCGGAGCCGTGATTGCTACTCCGACTCACCCAATACCTAATTTCCAGGTTTTCAGTATTCATGCTTTGCTACGCAGTATTGTTTGAAGCTCCTGCTTTTGAATGTATGCATAAATGGAAATATTGGTAGATTTGTTTGACGACCAGTTTGGTTAAGTGGTAGCGTGGTCGCTGGTTCGATAGATGGATATTTGTATTGCACAAAACGCAATTACGAGTATTATAGTACAATAGGCGGCTTTATGGTGTTTGCTATGTATAAATATGTTTTTTTAATGACACCTATGCAAGTAATTTTCTAGTCTAGGAAGTTTTATATTATGTTCATTGTTCCTTAGAACATAATAAAATATACGGTAGGGAAGCACAGACATGAAGTAGGTACTCGAAGCGAAGTGAGGGCGGGTCGTAGAATAAATAACTTTCAAGCTTCAAAAACAAATTTAAAGATATGTACCTACTTCCATATTAATTTTATATTGTTGAATTGTTTTGTTATATCAAAGATCTAATAATATGATGTCTCATACTCGTGTCTACATAAATAACGAAATTTCTTAGAAAATCTAATTTTATTAAATTAGTTCTTGGAAACAAGGAGCAAATATCGTACTTAGGTACAGGTAAATTGTAAAGTTAGTAATTTGACAACGCAAATAAATTAACTTTGAAAAGCAGAAGTTTACTTAATGAAACAGATTGAATGTAAATAGATATTAGAATCTACCTAACTTAAATAACATTAGAGATTTAGATAATTAGGCAGGCGGCCGGCATTCATGAGACGGTAGCAATTTATAAGCGATCGTTTTGGTTACTTGTCCGTTGCTACAGCGACTTGGGCTTCTCTATCGCTTTCCACCAGGCATGGGAAGGCCACTTTCCAAGGGAAAATGCGATTATGCATACCTGCCACTTGGGGGAATGGTGGGATGTAAGGAACCGACCTATCACCTTTTCGCTTCAAGCCATCCTCACCTGTCCGTGGTGCATCCTGGAGAACAACAAACGAGGCTCTGGCAAACCGACTGGTGGCGGTAAAACCATCATCATAGAAGGCGTAGTTAAATACTACAGACCGATGACGGGCAGCAGCGTCTGCGGAGCGAGATGCTACGCCCTGCGATCGCCAACCCGCCTGCCTAGGATGGCGATTATGGGTATATCTTTCAGATGTTTGCCCTAAGTGGCGAACAACAGGAGAGGCCTATGTCCAGCAGTGGACTGCAATAGGCTGATGATGATGATGGGGGAGTGGTGGGGTATGTCTCAAGATGGCGGTAAGGCAGGGAATACCAATTAAAAACCCCGGTCCCTATTTTTTTATGTAAAAGGCATCAGACGAGTAATGTGATGCCTGATAGTAAGCAATCAACACCGCCCATACCCGCAACTTGAGGAACTTCTTGCCTCACGCATCGGTTTTGTGAAACCAGTTTCCTGCGACAGTCTTTCCGAACAGCTAAGACTTGGAAACTTTCAAGAAACGTGAGCACCGACCCCAGAACTCGAGTTCTTCTTGCCACAAAACCGAAGCGCGAGTCAAGAAGTTCCTCATAAAGCGTATAGTGGAGGATCGCAAACCATCGAAATGGTGAGGATGTCAAGGAATCGGGATGTCAATAAAGACCTTATGGGAAGCCTAGTACGTACATATACTGAAACCACAAACCGTGTACCTACGTATCTGCAAGTTGTTGAACAATGCACCGATACAATGACTAGTTGTCAACAAATATATCCTGACCATAGAGCAGATAACCTTAAACGTTCCGAATGGTCGTTACAGTTCACGGGTGACAAATAGCCGGACACCGGCCATTCTAAAAATAATGCCATTCATCAATCAATCAGGGCTATCGATTATAATGTAGTGCGCACATGCGGTAGATACGCGGAAAAGAAAACCGTTTGTATCTGTATTTATGTAAGTGTATCTGTAGGGATGTAAGGGAGCGACCTATGATCTTTTCGCTCCAAGTCGTCCCCACCTGCCCGTGGTGCATCCTGCTGAATAACAAACGAGGGTCTAGCGATTGACTGGTGGTATAATCATTACAATTGAAGGTATAGCTGGGTAGCTATTGTTCTGTGGTTTAGGTAAACCATAGGCCGATAGCGGGTAGCAGCGTCACGGGAGCGAGAAACTACTCCGGCGATCTCGAACCTAGCGTGGCGATTACGGGAAAAGCCTCCAGATGTTTGCCTAAAATGGCGAACAACTGGAGAGGTTTATCAGAATTATGTTCAGCAGTGGACTGCAATAGGCTGATGATGATGGGTTACTATTAGCGGTTTAATAAAAACCCCTAATTTTTTCAAGCACAAAAATAGCTTATGTTGCTCATGGTGTGTAGCTTTTACCGGTGACAGAATTTTTGAAATCGGCACAGTAGTTTTTGTGTTTATTCATTACAAATACACATTTCAATCCAAACACACACACAAAAATACAAATATTTTCTCTTTATAACATTACTAGCTGTGCTCGCGACTTCGTCCGCGTGGAATAGACTTTCATTATTTTATCCCCTTGGGGATAGAATTGTTCAAAATCCTTTCTTAGCGGATGCCTACCTGATAACATAGATCTAACTGCATGCCAAATTTCAGCCCCATCCGTCCATTGGTTTGGGCTGTGCGTTCATTCATAGATCACTATGTTAGTCAGTCAGCTTTGAGTTGAGTTAGTTAGAATATTTAGAAATTAGATATTGTAGATTGGTGTAGAAGTACAAAATATTATTCACCTGTAAGCTCATTACATAGCATAGCTATGGAGGGTGCTGTGGTGTCTCTGCCATCGAACACCTTTATGATGTCCGCGCGCCGAAGGCAACTGGAAAGAAACAAAACATTTTTTAATAGTTACAAAAAGAGTTTAAGAAGTAAGTAAAGGATTGATATGCTGTTGTAAATGAATTTGAAATACTCTATCTCTTTATTGGAAAACAGTTATCGTGAGGTAGCTATGGGCAATAATTTCACCTAACCGTTGTACCTAACCTATACTTCAAGAGGACTTGATTGAATGCTTTGAAACAATCGATATTGAAATAATTGTTTTCTTAGATTTGATTGTAAAATATAAATATATTTAAAATGAAGGTTTTTCCTGTTACTATGAATACCAAATTATGACTGGGGGCCTTTTCTAGAAAGCTCAGATCCGGGAAGGTTAATTTCCTAAAATGATCCGGGATTTCAACCCGGAACCACAGGACCGTCCGCGCTTTTACGCTTAGCTTTCTAACAATAACGTCACAGTCGCGATAGATAGATATCCTTTATTTCATACCATACAATTGGCTTAAAACTAGATTTTCATATTATGTAACTATGTATGTGTTTTTAAGGAAATAAACTTTATTATTATTATTATTTAACAGACATTTGTTGTACAATTTAGGCGGTCTTATCGGTAAATGTAAAAATGTAAACGTACTTATATAACCCATTGCCATATAATAAAATTGAACTTCACCATCACTGATTTCAGTAGCATCACTTAATGTAGCGAGCAATTTTATTTATCGAACCCTGTGGAGTGTGGTAAATTCAGCTGTTAATCATTTATCGGAAACATGAAGCCAGGTGCACATGCTTGAAATATTGACCGTTTATCAGAATTACGGTTCGTGTGTCCGAATCGTGTGAACTGTACGTACCCACATCATTGTGTAACATTATCTACTGCAGATTTTTTTTACCGGGGAAAATGCTGTTACGCATCCCTGTCACTTTGCGTGACAGGGTATGTGGGACCTCGCTTTTTTTTCTAGAAGGGAATGCATTAGACACCTTCATGCCGCATCCGGGGGGAGGCGACGTGGTGAGTAGGACTCGCACCTCCCAAAATGGGATGGCATACCCACTAAACCCCCCCGTGTCGCCAGTGGGCAGCAAGTTGCAGGGACACAGGTAGCGCCGAAACATACGGCCACATCCCTGCCTGCCCCAGCTAGCTGCAGCTGACAAGCGGCCGGTACTCCTGGTCCGGACAGAATATGCTACTTAGGAGAACTGGTTACTTACACTGGTCACAAGGATGTCGGAAGACAATAAATAACCCAAGACATGCCACGCTGGGCCACACAGCGCCACCTAGCCCCAAACTAAGCCGAAGCTTGTACTATGGGTACTAGACAACTGATAAACTTACTTAGATACATTTTTTTTTGTAAATAAATACATATTATACATAGAAAACACCCAGACCAATACAAACTGACATGTTCATGAACACAAATGTTTGTACTGTGCGGGAATCGAACCCACGACCCTTGGCTCAGAGGGCAGAGGTCACTACCAAATGAGCCACCGAGCCTGTCGACAATGTTTCGACGACGACAGTCAGTTATGGATAAATGGATAATCTAAGTCACATGGCGGGAAAATTTATATGAAGCTGTTTTTTCCTCAATGACTGCGATATTAGCCAAGGTGGTCTTGTGTTCATCATGAGACTGGGAAGTAGAAGGCTCTCGTCTCTAGAAAACCTTTTTTTTTCTAGGAGACAGAGCCTAGAAACCGGTTGCTGTAGAAACAGGCTAGTAACCTAATACGCTTGTTTACGCCTCGTTAAAAGACTTCCATATCGTAGGAGGGATGAAGATGAAACACATTAGTCGGAAACACGTGTATCCGGTTATTAACCGAACTATTTATAGAAACCGTTACCTATTCACACAGTTGACGCTTTCTCTAAATAATAAACCAGCAGCAATAATTGAATCGATACTGGTAATGTTACGTTCTATGTAGAAATCACCAGTACGTAACCGCTCTTTTGAAAACTGACCACCTATTAGAGGGTCAATAGTCTTTTGTTTTTATGAACCAACCAATGTCCATTTTGACGACCAACTAAGTTCAGTGGTAGTAAAAGCCGCCTGTAACACAGTGGCCGAATTCGACTCCCATAGGTACAGTAAATATTTGTCTGTTTGTAGTGGTCTGCGTGTTTGCTATGCACTCGTAATATATATTGATTATAACAAAAAAAGTGTCTTGAGTAAGTTTATCAGTCGTCTAGTACCCATAGTACAAGCTTTGGCTTTGTTTGGGACTAGATGACACTGTGTGTCTTGAGTAATTTTATTAATGTCTATTGAGTTTAAAATGTTTTCTTAAAATAATATGCCGTATGACGGCAAGTGATCCTTGTTATGCAGTGTCAGATTAAACACAATGTTTCTCGGTTTCTGCGTGAATATGCTGGAGCATGAGCATTCAGAGAGCGGGTAAGGTGGACACTAAGAGGATTATTGGAGGCGACTACATGGCAGCTTACGCCCTCCTACACACGATGCCGCGCGGTCGCCGCGCTGCCATTTTCTGTACATATATGTAGTAATAAATATATATTTTTTTCTAAATTTGCCATTACGTTGCTAGCTAAGAAGATCGCGTGTGGTGGTGCGGCGGGCGGCGGCTTGATGGGTGTAGGAGCCCTAAGGCTACGTCCTGGACGCCAGCAGACAGAGGGATCATAGTTATAGTGCTCTTTAAGAGTAAAAGGTGAGTGCGGGTGCGGGGGCGGTTGGTTGTCGCGTGGGTGATTCTATTGGCTCAGTCCGCTTGTATCTTTCACAGTGCTCTAGCGTCTGGCAGCGGCTAACGCGTCTGATTCTGAACTTCTTGATCCACCCGCGGCAATATGGACTGTTACTCAGCCGGTCTGCCTCTGTGAATATGAAAACGTCAAGACCCGCGCGCCCGCGCCCACCCCAGTCCCCGCCCGTGCCGCACACATCGCTCGCTCTTGCCGCTGGCATCCAGGACGCGCCCTTAAACCTGTTGTCTTTTTTTTTTTGTATATGGACTCTTATCACGCGTTTATGTTGACGCGGATAATTCGCCAATGTCAAGTGTTTAGAGAGACACGTCAAAACTCAATTGGCCGGTATAACACGGCTGAACAATCATGACGTGGACAAGAGGCCATAGGCCTAGCGTAGCGTCGAGAGACAGACACGACTCACATGGCCGTGCACGTCTACAAGCTTTCATAGTGTTTCATACAACACTGACGCCTGTGTGTGTGACGCCTACATACAGTGAATTAACCGTCAATTTTGACGGCGAAAAAACGTACGTATACAAGAGGCCTTAAGGCCGCCTTAACTAAGCTCACATTGCACTGGGTAGCTAGCAATAATTGCTATCGGAGATATAACATCCCTGCTGTAATTGTGTCAGATACAGATCTGTCTATGATAGTTACTAATGAACTAGTAGGTACCGTAGTGTCAGGTACACATGTAGGTAGAATCATTTTTATTTACTTTTCCACTTACAAATCATAAAAGTGTTTTAAGTCTCTAAGAATAAAATTATATTCTATTCTATAGCGAGCTTGGAATTCTTACGATATATTTACTTCTTATTCATAATTTTTACTAAAGGTCCGTTGATTATTTAATTAATTTTTGTAGAGTAATTAAAAATCTTCGTCCACCCATAAAGGTTATCTCTCAATGAAGTTTCCCAGATTACCTAGCCGTAAAAACAAAGTAACACAATGTTCCTTATGAAAAGTACCAGGAGCACATAGCCCTGTAGGAAGTATATAAATAAGTTGCATCGGGTTGGTTATGTAGATCTTAATTTGCTTTTCGACTTCTCACGTATCCACGCGCTCCTGGTACTTTTCACTAAATCAATCACTGTCATTCTGTGACTAAACATCCGCTATTTGTACTCCCTTGTGCAATAAAGATTAAATAAATAAAGGCATATACACATTCATATTAAACCGGTATTTGCCGGTATCGTTTTCCACGATTGAAAGTCATTTTAAAAAAAGCACATTATTGCGACGAGCGTAAATCAAGATGTGAAAAGTAATGTACTTCAATTATTCAAAAACATTTATTGTGAGTAATGATGTATATTAAATGCGTTGTTATAAACCACAAACTAGAGCACAGCACAGCAAAGTACCTACACTTTGTCCTTTAGTTGAATCGTAAACGGTTTCCTGTTGGTAACACAGTCGTTGTGGTTACTTTGTTAGCGTTTAAGTTCTGTACACACCTGTGATGTAGTACTCAGGCTTTGGGTAACGGAAAAGAGATTGGAATGATATTTTACTATATTCAGGCACAATCTTTTTGAGTTAAGTTTTTCACCGTTCTTTATAGTGTCTTCCCCTTGACTAAAGAAAATCGAAAGAGAAGCTCAAGTCGCTGCGAAATTAACCAATAAGCAAGTAAACCAAAGTTTTGTCCCATGAATGTCGTGAGAGTAGACTAAGGTACTCCTTAAAAATTTTGAGCTTTTCAGCTGTGTTACCCGATTGGCTGGCAATAACCGTACACTAGTTAAAACACTTATGAAGTGGCCTAGGCTTCGGTCTAAAATCACGTGTTATGCTTTAGTTCCGATTTCAGCCTAGTGCTAAATAGGTATTAAAAAAAACAAGCATGATACAGGTAACACATGTATAAGTTATGTGACTTAATCTTTATTTTTATGCAATGTCTAACCATCATCAACTGAAGGACAAAGGCCTCCCCAATGACAATTGTCATTTGGAGGATTTGCCTTAGTCACCACGCTTGGTAGGCGGGATGGTGACCGCAGCACGTTTTATTTGTACCCAGATAAACGCTGCTCCCGTTTCCTACCAATTTCGTCTACTACAACACCCACGGGATGAGACACGACAATCTTAATCTTAACTTAATAATATTATAAAGCTGAAGAGTTTGTTTGTTTGTTTGAACGCGCTAATCTCAGGAACTACTGGTCCGAATTTACAAATTCTTTTTGTGTTGAATAGACCATTTATCGAGGAAGGCTATATAACATCACGCTGCAACTATTAGGAGCGAAGAAATAATGGAAAATGTAAAAAAAACGAGGAAAAAATAACTATTCCACGCGGACGAAGTCGCGAGCACAGCTAGTATCTAATAATATCTTGTAATTTACTTGTGAGCACATAGCTTTAAAACCGTCAACACCACTCACCATCGTACAACTTTCTAAAAGAATAAGACAATTTTCAAAACGAAAGATGTCTTAACTTCAACAAAGTAGTTAAGTTACCTAATTACTTTGCCGAGGATTTCAAACAAAAAATTGTTAATTTTTAGCAAATTGTGAAGTAAAAAGTTGTTGAGATAAGCCAGAATTAAAAATTGGGGCTGTTATGTTTAAGCTTCTAAATATGGGCTCATCATGATGTTTTTAATGATGAATTAATTAATAAAAGTATCCTTTATTTGCATATGTTTAAGATACATAGTACAAAAAATAAATGCCCCAGACTATTTCACACCACCCATCTGGTCTTAAAGGCTTTTCCTTGATATTATAAGTGCTATATTATCACTAGAGGTGTCTCCTAACCGAGAACATTTAATTCGATTTGAATGTATTTATGTTACGTACATTTTGATTTCATCATTTAAATAATTACGTCTGTATAACGAATCAGCGCACACAAAACTAATCACAGCCACACTTTATGTATGTAAATCATTTGGATTTTCCATTTAGATCAATGGGTAATTATGATAATCAGTATCACTAAATTCGTCCTAGTAAATTTAGATAGGTAGACATTATACGAATGGAGTTAGCATAATTAAATTATGTTCATAACGGTCCAGTGTTCTGTTAATGAGTCCCGGCTATAAACTATATCAGCTGTTAATTAACTGGATAATGCATGAATGCCCGCGCGGGATAGAATTTACATTCCATTGAAGGCTCCACTTGGCTCGTTTAATATCAACTAGAGCGTTTTCATGGAATTTTCGTAGTCGGTATACGGACGGAAACTGACGTCGGAAATTATCAAAGGTTTCGTCAGAGTTGAAAAGTGTACAGTTTTTACCGTTTTGGGTGTGGAACCCTAAAAAAGTAAACTGAATTTCAATAATTTGGCTGAATCTTGGTCAGCCATTTAACGGTCTAACTTTAAATACCTAAAATTTGAGAAATTCAAGTTGAATTGACTACCGGCCTAGTCATAAATTATGGATGCCTGAGCTTTTAATTCAACTCAAATTTATTTCAGAATTCTCAGATTAGCCATAACACATATATAAAATTGTCAATATATTATTATGTACTAAAAAATAAAAAGGAAATTATTTAAATCACACATTAAAATAAAGTAACATTATTAATTAAATATGACTATAACAGGTACATCGCATATGGATGCGACGTATAAATATTATACAATCTTCAAACTCAAATAATCAAAAAAATAAAATTGTTATTGTTGTGATTGTGGTGTTGCCGGTGGTTTGTGAACATAGGAACAAGATGTAAGGTAATTTAATAATTTTTCTGTACAAATGTAATGCATGCACGCTTCGCTCACGCATACTGATTTTTTAACCGACTTCGAAAAAAGGAGGAGGTTCTCAATTCGTCTGTATGTATAATATTTTTTTTTTTTTTTTATGTGTGTTCACCGATTATTCCGTCAATTATGGATGGATTTCAAAAATTTTTTTGTTCGACAGAGGACACTTCCGAGGTGGTCCCATTATCACCAAGTCAGGATCTGATGATGGGATCCTGGAGAAATTGAGGGCAACAACCGAAAATTGTATGCTCATATGGTGTTTTTGTTACGTTATCATATTCTACTCAGGTATATGCTTCCGGGCGTCAACATCTGGTGCTGATGATGAAGCCACAGAACTCCTTAACGGTTAGGAGTTAGGGAACAGTACTGACATTGGTCGATAGAAACTAGGTAGTAGTATGTGTTAGAGATAATATCAAAATTCCATGTCCAGTGTTGTATTAAAAAGTTACAATAGAATAAAGTTCAGTCTATGGCAACACCTCGCGCGTTTCATTTGGTTATGGGCCCAGTCCCATATTTTTAAAGTAAAAAATAGTTTTTCCTAGTGCTAAAGTAATAATGTCGACGTCGGGCTACCTAGTTAATGTACCGAGACTTAGAGGACGCGAAAATTACGACGAATGGGCGTACGCGGCTAGCAATTTCTTACTCCTCGAAGGAATTGACTTGGACAATTTACCAACGGTCGTCAGTGAAACTGAGATGAAGAAAGCTAAAGCCAAACTCGTGATGACGATTGATTCTTCACTATATGCGCATATAAAGAGTGAGACTACAGTGATTGGTGTGTGGGACAAATTGAAAAAATTGTTCGACGACACGGGGTATCAGCGAAAAATCAGTTTGCTTCGAACGTTAATTTCAATACGTCTTGAAAGCTGTGAAAATATGACAACCTACGTATCTCAAGTGGTCGAGACGGCGCAAAAATTGAAGGGGACAGGATTCCAAATCACAGATGAATGGATTGGATCGCTACTTTTGGCTGGACTCCCAGATAAGTTTTCACCTATGATAATGGCGATCGAGCATTCTGGTATCGCCATTAGTGCCGACGTCATTAAGACAAAGTTACTGGATATGTGCGAGGAAGTTGGTACTTCCGGTATAGACTCAGCTTTTTGGTCGAAACAGCGGTCGAAAAGTGGCAACACTAACCGCGGCGGCAAGTCATCACAAATGTCAATGTCAAATGACTTGTCAAACAATAGTAAACAAATAAGGTGCTATAATTGCAAGAAAATTGGCCATTATAAGAATAGATGCCCTGAATTAAAAGCAAAGAACGTTGTAAATGCTTTTAGTGCTGCGTTTTTCAACGGAAAATACAGTACAGAAGACTGGTATGTCGATTCGGGCGCGAGCGCACACATGACGGCAAGTCGTGATTGTTTACTACGGACTCGACCGGTGCAGGACAACAGGGAAATAGTTGTTGCAAATAAAACTACTGTGCCTGTAGAAAGTGTTGGTGAAACACAGATAACGACACGTGTGAACAGTTCTCAGTATGATGTGATTGTGAAGAATGTGTTGTACATACCCAAGCTCACAACAAACTTACTATCTGTAAGTCAATTGATAGCTAATGGAAACAAAGTTGTCTTCGAAAAGAATGCATGTATGATATACAATCAACTTAATCAGCTCATCGGTGTTGCGAATTTGATGAATGGTGTGTATAAACTGGAAACTCTTTCAAAGAAAACATCAGAGAGTTCACTGTCGGCGATGACTATGTGGCATAGGAGGCTAGGACACATAAATAGTAAGTCCTTGGAAAAAATGAAAGAAGGAGCTGTGAAAGGGATTTCTTATGACAAGAAGGCTGACATACAGATTCAGAACTGTGAAGTTTGCTGTGAAGGAAAACAGACTCGATTACCTTTTCCATCAGCTGGTCATAGAAGTGAAACGCCACTCGAAGTAATTCACTCAGATTTATGTGGGCCGATGGAAACCAAATCAATCGGTCAGTCCAAGTATTTTCTTTTGTTCGTGGATGATGCCAGCAGAATGACTTTTGTCTACTTCTTAAAAGAGAAAAACCAGGTATTCCAGCATTTTAAAGACTTTCGTGAAATGGTCGAGAATCAAACAGGAAACAAGATAAAGATTTTGAGGACGGATAACGGAGGGGAGTTTTGTTCTAAAGAGATGGAAAACTTCTTAAAGAGAACTGGTATTATACATCAGAAGACAAATCCTCACACTCCGGAGCAGAATGGTCTCTCGGAACGGTCCAACAGAACAGTTGTTGAACGAGCTAAATGTTTACTGTTTGAAGCAGATCTCGATAAGAGTTTTTGGGGTGAAGCAGTAAATACAGCAGTATACCTAAAGAACAGGACACCAGTTGCCAATTTAGGCATGATGACACCATTTGAGAGGTGGACCGGCAGTAAACCAGACCTAAGCCATATCAGAGTATTCGGCAGTAAAGCGATGGTGCATGTCCCCAAAATACAGAGGAAAAAATGGGATAAAAAGGCTGAAAAATTGATTCTGGTGGGATATCCTGAAAATGTGAAAGGGTACAGGCTGTATAACCCAAGAACAAAAACGATTATTACGAGCAGGGACGTTATCATCATGGAAAAAGATACAAGCGTAGCTCAGATAGTAATAAAAAATATAGAAGAAGAGTCAGATGTAGATGACAACTCAGACAAAGAAGACGATACTGCATCAGATAGTACAGTCATAGATTCCAATGACCCTACATTTATATGTGACTCATCGAGTTCTCATGATGATTCATATCTATCGGCACCTGAAGTGGATAGTGAGCCTACTTCAAATAGAGAAGTCCAACTGGAGGAGCTGGGTAAGCGAAAAAGAAAACCAGTGGACAGGTATGGCATTTCAAATCTATGCATGTTGGATGAGCTGGAACCAGGCGCTGAAATACTTAGTTATGAAGCGGCAATAAATGGACCAGAAAGGGTACAGTGGGAACAGGCGATGACTGACGAACTGAGATCATTTGAAGAGAACAACGCTTGGGAAATGGTAGACAGACCTGATCAAGCAACAGTAGTGAAGTGTAAGTGGGTGTTTCGAAAGAAATTAGACGATAGTGATAAAGTGAGGTACCGTGCACGTCTAGTTGCGAAAGGCTTCAACCAGAAAGCAGGTATAGACTATAAAGAAACTTTTTCCCCAGTGCTTCGATATTCAACATTAAGACTTCTTTTTGCATTGAGTGTTAAATATAATCTAGACATAACTCATCTTGATGTGACCACAGCATTTCTATATGGGCATTTAGATGAAACTGTGTATATGTCATTACCAGAAAATTTTATATGTCCAAAAAATAATAATAAAGTCATGAAATTAAAAAGAGCTGTGTATGGTCTGAAACAATCAGCCAGGGCTTGGTATAAGCGGGTAGATGACTGTTTGCAAGGTTTAGGGTATAAGAAGTCAATTCATGAACCATGTTTATTTATAAAGAAAAATGGTGATGAAAGAACATTTATAGCATTGTTTGTAGATGATTTTTTTTTATTTTCAAATTGTACCGAAGAGACAGAATATATTAAAAGTGAATTAAAGTTAAAATTTAAAATAAAAGACTTGGGCCACATTAGACAATGTTTAGGTATGAGGGTCAGAAAACTTAATAATGTCATTTGCATAGATCAGGAACAATTTGTTGAACAATTGTTAAATAAATATAATATGAATGAATGTAAAACTGTCAATACTCCAATGGAAGTAAACTTGAAACTTAAAAAGGAAGATAATTGTATGTGTCGGCAACCTTATCAGCAATTAATAGGAAGCCTACTTTATCTGTCATTGCTAACTCGTCCAGATATATGTTATGCTGTTTGTTACCTTAGTAAGTTTAATAATAATTATAATGATATTCATTGGAAGCATTTAAAGCGTATTTTGAAATATTTAAAGAAAACAAAGCATTTTGGCTTAAAATATGTCAGTGATGATGTAGATTTGACAGGTTATGTTGATTCTGATTGGGCATCAGATTGTACTGATAGAAAATCCTACACTGGATATATGTTTAAGTTGTCTGGTAGTATAATTTCATTTGAATGTAAAAAACAAGTAACAATAGCTTTGTCAAGTACTGAGGCGGAGTATATGGCTTTATGTGAAGCCAGTAAGGAAGCCATATATTTAAAAAATTTATTATCAGAGTTAAAATGTAGATCTGAAGCACCTGTACTATTATACAATGACAATCAGAGCGCGCAAAGGCTTGCAAAGCATAATGTTTTAGTTAAGAAGAGTAAACACATAGATGTGAGATATCATTTTGTCAGAGCAGCAGTAGATAAAAACCTTGTTACCATTGAATATCTAAATACAAATGATATGCCCGCAGATATACTTACAAAAAGTTTGTCAAGCCAGAAACATTATAAATTTACAAAATTGTTGGGCATTGTAGAGTTGTAGGTGCCTAATGTTTGTTGTTACAAATGGTTTTAAAAATGTATGTAACTTTTTATTGGTTTAACCAGGATGTATGTTATTTTGCTAAGGGAGTGTGTTAGAGATAATATCAAAATTCCATGTCCAGTGTTGTATTAAAAAGTTACAATAGAATAAAGTTCAGTCTATGGCAACACCTCGCGCGTTTCATTAGTATGTACTTATGCAGGGCTAATAGGGCAGGTGATTTGGTAAGTGATTTGCTTGATTCTAGATGGCAAAGTCTTCACTTGACTTAAAGCAAAATTTTTCATTCCTAAGTAAAACTCTTAAGGACATTAATTAGCCCTTATTCAAGGTCACAGCACATTAACGCAACTAAAAATAGAGAAATAAAATTATTTTTAAAAAAAAATTAAACCGACTTCAAAAAAAAAAACACAAACGACCAAAACTAAAAAGCGATAAATAACGTAAGTAATTCTATCCTTAATACATAATTATTTTAATATTACAATTATCACTTATTTTTGAAGTCGGTGCCAGCCAAACAAATAAATGTATATTGTCGTGTGTATTTGCCGGCCGCGCGCGTCATACAACAACAGTCTACGTTAGGTACCTAGAGGCTGGCACCGACTTCAAAAATAAGTGATAATTGTAATATTAAAATAATTATGTATTAAGGATAGAATTACTTACGTTATTTATCGCTTTTTAGTTTTGGTCGTTTGTGTTTTTTTTGTTTTATTAGGTTATAATCAATGTAACTCATTTTAAGTGAACATATGTAGTTCTTATGAGTAATAAAGTTCTTAAACCATACAATCTTACTGTACGGCGGTCCGAATAGATGGTATAATTCCTTCGATAGGTAATAGTGGCATTAAATCAAACTTAAGGGGCCAAAGTCATGAACTGAAACCATTATTTTACATGTTTAAGCACCCTCAGGACCCATCCTCAAACTCAGCAATAAGTCTCAAGGGGGACGGTACCCGCATCTTTGCTTACTCTAAAACCTATTATGGAAATCTCGTAAAATCACCGCCAATATCCGACGTCGGACGAGGTAATAAAATTGTTATACCTGCATGTCGCAATGTAATAGAATCCTTGATCTAAAATATTGAATATTACTCGACAGCCGCTTCAGGGGACGTTACCGTAAAATATGCCATAAAAATCGCTCGAATAGCTGCTACAATGTCACAGCTTATGTGGCTTGTAGTGGTTGTATGAACATGTATTTGGATCGCTTCATAAATAAGTTTTTTGTTCTTTCAAGTGTGAGCATGCCACTATATTTTATGTAGGTAAATGTTGTATGTATGTAATTTAGATAAATTGACAATAATGTCTCTGAAATTGGTGTTTTAAGCATCTGTTATAAGGAAATACTCTTTGATATTTTTGATACTTGGTTTGTAGGTATGTTTAAATAGTTGTTCATAGTAACGTTCTTGAACATTTAGTAGCAAAAATGTTCCAATTCGTACCAGGATCAGTGACCGAATGACCGAGCGGAAATCACCACGACGAGCACATACGTATAGATGTGTGAGAAGTCGAGAAGCAAATTTTTGTTTTTAAGAAAATGGAATATCTTATTATCCAACAATAAGTAGGTAAGTTTTTTTTTTTTCTAGAGGCACACTTCATGCCGCCTCCGGGGGGAGGCGGCATGGTGTGTGGGACTCACACCTCCCAAAATGGGAGGGCATACCCACTAAACCCCCCTGTGTCGCCAGTGGGCAGCAAGTTGCAGGGACACGGGTAGCGCCGAAGCATACGGCCACAACGCAACCTATGATATAATACACTTCCTATGTATCTATGCGCTTTACTTTTTGCAACTTGGAGATTCTGCGACTGTACGTTCTAGAATTTTATTATAAGATTTAGGCAATCGAGACAGTAATTGTAGAACATTTTACTTCGTACTACATGAACATCAAACCTGGATACGTACCTAATATCCCCTTTTTGTAGAGAAACTTCTTCAAACACCACTTTCACGCGTTCTTTTGGTCTGAAATAAAGGAAAGAAAAGGATTAATCGAGCTGCGTAGGAAGATTTCTTGGTAAATATTGGCTAATTGGTGACTCAGCTTTATCGACGAGGGTTTAAGAGGAAATCAGCTAAATTCCAAGATCATTAATCGCCCCAAATCGAAAACCGTACGATATTGCCTTGTTAATTTTTTATCAGTAGACAAACGCTTTATTTATTTCTTTAGAACAACCAAGAAGTTGTATGGGATGGCTAGATAGGATTGAGCCCCATATAATCCAGGTATGCTGTATCCACGGCCCTGGTATATGCGATAAGGTAATTCTGACGTTAATAAAAAGGCCTTATCGTCAGTACTAGGGACTTATAGAAGTTGTTGACATACATTTAAACGTTTCTTCAGCAAACGTCACGCTGCTTCTATATCTATACTTATAATAAATCTGTAAAGAAGTCAACTCTGTACATGAAATACATTTTCAAAAAATACTATCAGGGGGTGGTTAGTGAAAGATAATGAGGCCAAAAATGCAATCAGTAAAATTTTTGTCTGTCTGTCTGATGTCTATCTGTCTGTCTGTCTGTATGTTCGTTATAGAAACAAAAACTACTGGACGGAACTTAGCACGATTATTCTTCGTACTCCTGGGCAAGTTATTGTATACTTTTCATCACGCTACAATCAATAGTAGCATTTTTATCTGTATTTTTGATCGCGCATCACGCAAAAACTACTGCATGGAATCGAATGCGGTTTTCACCAATGTATTGCTAAAGATCTTAAAATTTAGTTATTATTTTATGGAAGTTATTTTAGAAACCCGATATCCACGCGTGCGACGCCGCCGGCACAGCTAGTATTTAAATAAAGGGAAGGTTCTTATCATTATCTTACCTGGCATGGAAGTGGTACGAGCACCGTATGTTGTTCGGGTATATGGACGGGTACCGCGGGCTGTAGAGGCGGCCGTGTGTCGGCCGGTTACCGGATCTGCTGAACTGGTAATCGCATTCCGTCCCCGGTACTCGCACGCCGTCCGTTTCAAATAGACCTGTTGACAAAAAAATAATGATAATCGACCTCTGATCGATAGAACAGCCAATTTTCAATGGGCTAAGTATGCAGGAGAGAGGAAGTGCAAAAGTTTTTATTAAGTATGTGTTCGGTTACACTAGTGCACTCTCTGTTTATTCACTCTTATGATCCAATGAGACAATAGTTCTTTTTTTACTAGCTCGACATAATGGCTTCCATACGCTTCATGAAAAGCGAAAGAGAAGTCCAAGAGGCTGTGCCAACGGGCAAGTAACTGGTCAGTTACCTGTTAGTTGCCACCGCCGTGCTGGCCCTACCCTAACCTCCCACGAGCTCTGGAAACCCTACTCCCCGGCAGAACGACGATCCGGAGATAATTTGGATGCGGTATTCTATAGGGTGGAGGTCTTTTCCCGGACGGGCAGCTTAATTCGCGCGAAGATTCGCTATGCCCTACCTCTCCTAATTCCACACGAACGTAGAGATAATAAGCGCAGAAAGGTGCTTTTAAGTAAACAATTTGGTAAAGTTCTGAGTTTAGCGTTAAGGTTTCTTGACACATAGGATAATTAAAGAAAGCCCTAGTCATAAAAATATGCTAACTCATAAAAATACTTTACTAAAAGATCATTCAAAAACTATCGATAAACATGACTGGCTTTTTTGCTATAAACAAGTAGATCGATGATTTGCTGGAAAGGAAAGAATCCCAAAGGTACGTACTCGGATATTATATTACTCGTGATATTCTTAGGGCATTTTATTTACCCGTTTATCGGCTTTGGTATGAAGATGAGGTCGTACCGTCGTAAGGAGCTAACTTGGTCTTTGTGATGAAAACTGATGTGCTTACGGGAATTCCCAGAGGTCGGATACTTGATCCGTGAAATAAGAAACAATTTCGCTTGAATCTGGATGCGAACGTTTTTGATTATTATGGGCGAAATACGTTTTGAGATTTCGTGTTAGTATCCCAGCGAGAAGTAGATTAGGTAACCTGTCATGTAAATATTTTGAATTAGCAGGCAATTTGCATTGAAAATAATTATGAGGTTATATTATACAATCTATATAATATCTCACAAGTCAGTACTCTGCCAACATCACACACGCTGTTGATAGATTTGAATTAAAATAATAAATAACCCAAGATACGTCTCATCACTCTCAGCCGAAGCTTGTACTATGGGCACATACTGGACGACTACTAACTCAGAGACTTACTTAGATAGGTATTTGTTTTTTGTATTATCAGCCTGCAATCGTCCACTTCAGAACATAGGCATTAGCTGCCTATCATGCTGCCAGTAATTGCCATTTGGGGGGATTCACCTTAGTCACCACGCATTGGGTTGATGACCCCTGTTACGGAATGGCCGCATGGCCAACCTACTTCTTGTAGTTATAATACTTTTTCATATTCACGTTTGTCTTTTGTTTCTTTTCTATTGGGTGGGGGTTTCTTTCCAATCTCTTGTGCGTGCGTGTTGTAGGTATTATTTTTATTTTACTTTTTAACCGACTTCGAAAAAAGGAGGAGGTTCTCAATTCGTCTGTATGTACAATATTTTTTTTTTTTTTTTTTTATGTATGTTCACCGATATTTCGGTCAATTATGGATGGATTTCAAAAATTTTTCGACAGTTCGACAGAGGACACTTCCGAGGTGGTCCCATTATCACCAAGTCAGGATCTGATGATGGGATCCTGGAGAAATTGAGGGCAACAACCGAAATTTGTATGCTGACATGGTGTTTTTGTTACGTAATCATATTTTACTCAGGTATATGCTTCCGGGCGTCAACATCTGGTGCTGATGATGAAGCCACAGAACTCCTTAACGGTTAGGAGTTAGGGGACAGTACTGACATTGGTCGATATTAAACTAGGTAGTAGTATGTACTTATGCAGGGCTAATAGGGCAGGTGATTTGGTAAGTAATATGCTTGATTCTAGATCGCAAAGTCTTCACTTGACTTAAAGCAAAATTTTTCATTCCTAAGTAAAACTCTTAAGGACATTAATTAGCCTTTACTCAAGGTCACAGCACATGAACGCAACTAAAAATAGTGAAATAAAATTATTTTTTAAAAAAAAATTAAACCGACTTCAAAAAAAAACACAAACGACTAAAACTAAAAAGCGATAAATAACGTAAGTAATTCTATCCTTAATACATAATTATTTAAATATTACAATTATCACTTATTTTTGAAGTCGGTGCCAGCCAAACAAATACAACAACAAATGTACATGTATTGTCATGTGGATTTGCCGGCCGCGCGCGTCATACAACAACAGTCTACGTTAGGTACCGAGAGCTGGCACCGACTTCAAAAATAAGTGATAATTGTAATCTATACTTATAATAAATCTGTAGAGAGGTCAATTCTGTACATGAAATATATTTTCAAAATAACTATCAGGGGGTGATTAGTGATCGATACTGATGCCAAAAATGCAATCAGTAAAATTTTTGTCTGTCTGTCTGTCTGTCTGTCTGTCTGTCTGTCTGTCTGTATGTTCCTTATAGAAACAAAAACTACTCGACGGATTTTAACGAAACTTGGTACAATTATTCTTCATACTTCTGGGCAGGTTATAGTATACTTTTCATTACGCTACGATCAATAGGAGCAGAGTAGTGAAGGAAAATGTTGGGAAAACGGGAGAAGTTACTCCATTTTTTAAGCTTCCGTCGCGTGTGCAGCCTTAATGGTTAAAGTTACATAGAAATTATGTATGACAGAAATATTTTACATAAAATTGACTAAAAAATATCCCGCAACAGCATATGTCTATCTTTTATTGTTGACTCACAATAACACGTGTAACTCCTGATAGCTTAGCAGTTCGGAGCATTCTGATTATATTTGTTTACTCTTACGTTTATAATACTCTCATTCATCCCTAATTTAAAAAAGTTATCTATATCTATACTTATAATAAATCTGTAGAGAGGTCAATTCTGTACATGAAATATATCTATATCTATACTTATAATAAATCTGTAGAGAGGTCAATTCTGTACATGAAATATATTTTCAAAATAACTATCAGGGGGTGATTAGTGATCGATACTGATGCCAAAAATGCAATCAGTAAAATTTTTGTCTGTCTGTCTGTCTGTCTGTCTGTCTGTCTGTCTGTATGTTCCTTATAGAAACAAAAACTACTCGACGGATTTTAACGAAACTTGGTACAATTATTCTTCATACTTCTGGGCAGGTTATAGTATACTTTTCATTACGCTACGATCAATAGGAGCAGAGTAGTGAAGGAAAATGTTGGGAAAACGGGAGAAGTTACTCCATTTTTTAAGCTTCCGTCGCGTGTGCAGCCTTAATGGTTAAAGTTACATAGAAATTATGTATGACAGAAATATTTTACATAAAATTGACTAAAAAATATCCCGCAACAGCATATGTCTATCTTTTATTGTTGACTCACAATAACACGTGTAACTCCTGATAGCTTAGCAGTTCGGAGCATTCTGATTATATTTGTTTACTCTTACGTTTATAATACTCTCATTCATCCCTAATTTAAAAAAGTTATCTATATCTATACTTATAATAAATCTGTAGAGAGGTCAATTCTGTACATGAAATATATTTTCAAAATAACTATCAGGGGGTGATTAGTGATCGATACTGATGCCAAAAATGCAATCAGTAAAATTTTTGTCTGTCTGTCTGTCTGTCTGTCTGTCTGTCTGTCTGTCTGTCTGTATGTTCCTTATAGAAACAAAAACTACTCGACGGATTTTAACGAAACTTGGTACAATTATTCTTCATACTTCTGGGCAGGTTATAGTATACTTTTCATTACGCTACGATCAATAGGAGCAGAGTAGTGAAGGAAAATGTTGGGAAAACGGGAGAAGTTACTCCATTTTTTAAGCTTCCGTCGCGTGTGCAGCCTTAATGGTTAAAGTTACATAGAAATTATGTATGACAGAAATATTTTACATAAAATTGACTAAAAAATATCCCGCAACAGCATATGTCTATCTTTTATTGTTGACTCACAATAACACGTGTAACTCCTGATAGCTTAGCAGTTCGGAGCATTCTGATTATATTTGTTTACTCTTACGTTTATAATACTCTCATTCATCCCTAATTTAAAAAAGTTATCATTATTACCTATTCAATAAAAAAAGAATCATAGAAATCGGTATAGAAACACCAAATTTATACATGAAATAAGCCATCGCGCCGTCGCACGTGAATACTGAATCATGCTATAAGGATTATTTTTGTGTAAGGGTTGCCGCGCTCGACACGGGTCGCGGCGGCGGTAGGGTATAAAAAGGCGGGAGGTCCGAGAGCTAGCTTCATTCAATATTTGGCTGTTGATGCGTTCAGAGCGATCGACCTTATTGACAAACAATAATTGATATTGAGAAACCGTGCTTATCAGCGCGACTTTTAGTGTTTAAATAGTTTATTTGAATTTCTTTTGTTGTTATATTGTAAAATATTCGTTCAAATTAAAAATTATTAAGCGTAGGTACTTTTATTAATTAAAGTAGTTATAAGTATTTATTTTTAAGTGAAGTAGGTATAGGTAGATATACATACATATAATAAAAATGTAACGAATCGCTGTCTGTACATGGAAGATATATGTGAAAAAATATTATGGGAGGCCTTTATTAATGCAATAGTACCCAAACCAATGATTTTTGGAATTTTTGTCTGTTTGTCTGTATGTTTGTGCACGCTAATCTCAGAAACCGCGTATCCGATTAAGATGCGGTTTTCACTAATATATTGCTGGAAGCTTAACATTTATATAGTGTTTGTTTCATGTTAATCGGTCCATAAATAAAAAAGTTACGCCGATTTCAGTTATCACGTCGAGCCTGCTGTACGTTTGCGCGGGTATATAAAGCGCGCCGAGATCTGCGCCGCGCCGCTGCCAGCTGCCAGGCACTGGGGGGTTATTAAAATCACTACCCAAGAAACTATTCCACGCGGACGAAGTCGCTGGCACAGCTAGTATTTAAATAATTATGTATTAAGGATAGAATTACTTACGTTATTTATCGCTTTTTAGTTTTAGTCGTTTGTGTTTTTTTTGAAGTCGGTTTTTTAATATATTTTAATTTTCTTTGAGCCCCCCTTTTTCTCTCTTTTTCTTCCCTTTTCCGTTCTCAACAACCCCAGTAATTTTTATTTGTAAAGCAAATTCCCAATTGTTATTAGGGCCCATGTCTAGCAGTGGACGTCGGTTGGCTGATGATGATGTATTAGTGTATTTATGAGCTTATCTATACTTATAATAAATCTGTAGAGAGGTCAATTCTGTACATTTAATATATTTTCAAAATAACTATCAGGGGATGATTAGTGATCGATACTGATGCCAAAAATGCAATCAGTAAAATTTTTGTCTGTCTGTCTGTCTGTATGTTCGTTATAGAAACAAAAACTACTGAACGGATTTGAACGAAACTCAGTACAATTATTCTTTATACTTCTGGGCAGGTTATAGTATACTTTTCATTACGCTACGATCAATAGATGCAGAGCAGTGAAGGGAAATGTTGGGTAAACGGAAGAATTTTTTATCTGTAGTATGTTTGAACGCGCATCACGCAAAAACTACTGCATGGAATTGAATGCGGCTTTCACCAATGTATTGCTAGAGGTGTACTTAAAATTTAGGCACCATTTTATCGAAGTCCATTATTTTTGAAACCCGATACCCACGCGTGCGACGCCGCTGGCACAGCTAGTCTATAAATAAATACGTTTGTTCGCATGTAAATATAACTTTAAAATAAGTATGTCTTATCGAATCTCACACCAATAAAGAAGATAACAAATGAATAGCTGTTTATCCATCCACATTCGTGGTTTATCTTTATTTATTTCATTGTAGCATTTCATTGCGGTGGGCCATAAACGTTGTTTTAGTATTTAGTGCAGTCAATGAAGCGAAAAATACGGGCTAACCTCCGAATTTTTTTACTGTGATCCGATTTGCATGAAATTTTGGAATTAGGCTCATCTTACCATTAACTTCAAAAGTGAAAATGATTTGAACTCCGCCACCACCATGGGGGTGGTTGCCACCCCTTCTCGGGGGTCAATGGTTGTTTTTTCAAAATAACCTCGGATATCGATTGAAGATCTAATTTTAAGCAAAAAAGTTTCTATAAAGTTTCTCGAAAAATCTAATACTTTTCAAGTTATTGGCAATTGAAAATTCGCAAATTTTTCACGATTTTCATCAGTTTTTTTCAAATATCTCCAAAAATATACGTTTTATCGAAAATTTTATAAGGAACGAAACTGTAGCAGGTAAAAAAATGAACAATTTGGTTTTTTACAAAGTATTCTAAGTGCAATATTAAGCTAGATATTAAAGATCAAAGCCGTTTTTTATTTTATCTGAAATTTCATCGATGTAGTCAATGCCATCTTGCAGCGAGCAAATGCATTTTATGCTTTCTAATCGAAAAGGGTTTTGTAGTGCTCGAAATAAGCTTTAAAATGAGCTTTATCAAAAGTCTTTTGCACGTTAAATAAGTGAGCTATATTGCAAATAAGCGGAGCATCGAATGTTTTTTCTTTTCAATCAATGGGTTTAAATAAGTGCCATTTCCACCAAAACTAAAATTAATCATATTCCGCCTAGAATTAACTTTATTATGAAGAGTTTTATAGATTGTATTAGTTTGGCTGCTTTAGGACACATAGTTTTCAAAAAAGTCACGATTAAGGGAGGCTGTGATTGCGCTGCCACGCGCTCTTTAAACAATCATATCTCCGTCAATTTTTATTTGATAGAAAAAACAAAAAAACCAAATTGTTTGTCAGAAAAATATCTAAATTTTTTATCCCTACACTTTTATACGTATCTGTCGTCATTTTTGAGATATTATGAAAAAGGGGTGGGATTTTTAAAAAATTGAAATTCTCGATTTTTTTTCAATCGTGACTTTTTTGAAAACTATGTGTCCTAAAGCAGCCAAACTAATACAATCTATAAAACTCTTCATAATAAAGTTAATTTTAGGCGGAATATGATTAATTTTAGTTTTGGTGGAAATGGCACTTATTTAAACCCATTGGTTGAAAAGAAAAAACATTCGATGCTCCGCTTATTTGCAATATAGCTCACTTATTTTACGTGCAAAAGACTTTTGATAAAGCTCATTTTAAAGCTTATTTCAAGCACTACAAAACCCTTTTCGATTAGAAAGCATAAAATGCATTTGCTCGCTGCTAGATGGCATTGACTACATCGATGAAATTTCAGATAAAATAAAAAACGGCTTTGATCTTTAATATCTAGCTTAATATTGCACTTAGAATACTTTGTAAAAAACCAAATTGTTCATTTTTTTACCTGCTACAGTTTCGTTCCTTATAAAATTTTCGATAAAACGTATATTTTTGGAGATATTTGAAAAAAACTGATGAAAATCGTGAAAAATTTGCGAATTTTCAATTGCCAATAACTTGAAAAGTATTAGATTTTTCGAGAAACTTTATAGAAACTTTTTTGCTTAAAATTAGATCTTCAATCGATATCCGAGGTTATTTTGAAAAAACAACCATTGACCCCCGAGAAGGGGTGGCAACCACCCCCATGGTGGTGGCGGAGTTCAAATCATTTTCACTTTTGAAGTTAATGGTAAGATGAACCTAATCCCAAAATTGTATGCAATTCGGTTCACAGTAAAAAAATTCGGACCTATAATGCTTCATTGACTGCACTAATTATTAAATTATGGCCATTCAGGTGGTTCCAGGTTAATTGCTGAAATGCCTGAGGTGTACTTGCGAAGTATGAGATCGCTGAAATACTGGCAAGGTCACGAGTTTTAGATGTAAGTAGTTAATTTACGAGTAAGAGGTACTTATTTGTATGCCAAAGTAGTTCAAAACACTTTATTTGGTGCACAACAATATATTTTACTACTTTTAACATATGAACGGGCTTGTAAACTACTATATAAGTCTAGTACCCATAGTACGAGGTTCGGCCTAGTTTGAGACTAGATGGCGCTGTGTCGCCCAGGGTGGCATGTTTTGGATATAATAATTATATCAAAATTTGGTTTGATATAATGGATGTTGGGTTCCGAAGCGAAAAGCGTTTGACGCCAGACTGATGTAACACAAACGCCATTTACATAATAAATGAAACTGTGTCTACTAAATTACCTCGTCTAATACATGTTAATACTAATGCATTAATTATAATTAATTAAACGGAAGGAAATGATCAGATATTGTGTTCATGTAAATTGACGGGTGCTTTCCGTACTGAATTTAATGTTTGCTCTTGGAGATAAACAGGTTAAATCCATTACGTTTAATGTTCGCTATAAAATTCAATTTACACCTTATTGGGGGGCAGAAATAAAATGTGGATGGTACTTTGATGATACGGTACTAAAAAAGTCATCATTTTGAGGAAATAACAAAATATTAACCCTTTACCTGTCCATGGTCCAGACACAATAGAATTTATATTGTTATGTATCATATATGATAACTACAGATATATAGATACACTAAGCTGGTACTACTATTAGATCAGTAAAGTTCAATATCTGCCTATCACAATCTACTGCTGGACATAGGCCTCTAGATGGTCGTCATTTTCGTCTGGAGGCTTTAACCATAATCGCTACGTTGGGCAGACGGGTTGGCCATCGCAGGGCGCAGCTTCTCACTGCGGTGACGCTGCTGCCCGTGATCGTCATAGCTAGCTAGCAGATTAGGTAATACGACGACTAATACCTACTACAGTTAATAAAGTATCCAAGCGTATTAGGTACCTACGATACCTTGGCGAAGTAAATGCAACTAAGCTACCTATTTACAATTCTCTGTCACCAAAAGGCTTCGATAATATTTCTGTCACCAAATGTGTAAAGTGCTAGCTCGCATCAACGGATTTGAAATGGCGTTTGACTCGCGATGTCAATAATCCCATTTATATGCCGTGCTAGTGTTGGCGATCAATAGTCGACTATCGACAGGCTATCGGTAAATCTATCGACAGTTGACGATATAGTATCGAGGAAATAGCTGCCCACATCCTGATGGAATGCCCTGGTGTGGCAGCGTACCGATCAAAATACCTTTGTCAGCCTGATGCACTCCGGGACGTCTTTAGCAGGCTGAACGGTCTGCTGGGTTTCTTGGATGAGCTGGGCTGGCAATAAACAACATCTTTGAGAATAGTATAGAAACAGACAGCCCACCTCACGCAAAATGGGCGCGAGTTGCGGAAAACGGCCCATTTAAACTAACTAACTATAGTATCGATATCCTATCGATTAAGAGAGGTAGGGTAGCGAATCTTCGATCGAATTGAGCCGCCCGTTCTGTACCTACACCCTTCAGAATATGGCAGCTAAATGACCTCCGGGTCGTGTTTTTGCCAGTGAGTAGGGTTTTCGGAGCTCTTGGGGTGACTGTTGCATTTAGCTGCGGTATTCTATGAGGTGGAGGTACTTCTCCAGCTAATTTCGATGAAAACTATCGATTGTTATACTGTCGACAGTTCGGCAACGCTACGCCATGTTTTTGTAGACAGCGAGGTATACCGCTCGATACTCTCGTCTTACTTCGTAGAAATGTCCAATAAGAGGGAGAGGATTAAACGTGTCGCGAAGTGACATGGGGGTGGTCACGCCCACACACGTATATTGGCAAATTATGCCGTGGGAACTGTGTTAGGGTGGAGGGCAAGAAATGTTCTGATTCTTTGGTTGAGATTTTTTTATGACAGACTAACTGGCCTGGCGGTCACCTGATGGTAAGTGAACACTTCAGCCCAAAGATGCCGAAACACACAACACAATATATAAGAACGATGTACATTCCGCGGCAAACAATCTCCATACAGAACGAAATCGCTCCATACAAATCCTATGGAAGACCTAAAACGCGCAAGTTTTCATCAAGACTGAGTATAAATTCGAAAAAGCAAGGTGGTTTTTGGAATATTGGATCATTGGACCGCGATCCCCGAGTACGATCACCTAGCTCGGCGTAAGTACCTACTTCATAGAGACAAGTCTGTTCCTACAGACCCCTTAAAAAATTATCTAATTTCCTGAATCTAATAACAAAGTTGTTGGTGTGCTTTCCGGCTTTAGAATAGGACATCGCATTCCGTAGGTTTTGTAGAAGACGACATTTTTTTTATAGTAGCTCGGCATAATGGCTTCCCTACGCCTGATGGAAAGCGAAAGAGAAGCCCTAGTCGCTGTGACAACTGGCAAGTAACTGGTCAGTTACCTGTCAGTTGCCACTGCCATGTCGGCCCAACCCTAACCGCCCACGAGCTCCGGAAACCCTACTCACCAGCAGAAACACGATTCGGAGGTCATTTGGCTGCGGTATTCTATAGGGTGGAGGTCCTTCCCCGGACGGGCAGCTCAAGCGAAGATTCGCTATGCCCTAGGTACCTCACTTAAAGACTAAGGGACTACATCATCATCATCATCATCATCAGCCTATTACAGTCCACTGCTGGACATAGGCCTCTCCAGTTGTTCGCCACTTAGAGCAAACATCTGGAGGATATACCCATAATCGCCACGCTGGGCAGGCGGGTTGGCGATCGCAGGGCGTAGCTTCTTGCTCCGATGACGCTGCTGCCCGTCACCGGTTTTTAGTATTTAGCTACGCCTTCAATTGTGATGGTTATACCGCCACCAGTCGGTTGCCAGCGCCTCGTTTGTTATTCGGCAGGATGCACCACGGGCAGGTGAGGTTGGCTTGGAGCGAAAAGATGATAGGCCGCTCCCTTACATAAGGGACTACAACTAAGGGAATATCAGCAAAAGGGAAGCAGCGTTTCATTGGTCTATAAAACTGCAGTCACCAAACCGCCTGCTAAACGTGGAGATTATGGCAAATCCCCTAAAGGACAATTGATTGAGAGAGGCATAGTCCAGCAGTGGACGTTTGCAGGCTAATAGTGATGAATAGCGAAGTTGGTTGGTATATATTTGTTTACCAGGGCACGTTCTGCGTAAACCTTGCAGCTTAGAATATGAATAAAAGCTAGTGTTTCGAGTTCGCTATTCAGGGTTGACACACAAAACCAGACGACGTCCCCCGAGCCAGAAGTTTGTTATGTTTATAACAAGTTGACTCCCAAGCGGCGGCAGTCGCCGTCAACGTGTACCGATAGCAACAGAATTGTTTACTATTTTCCTATTTTTTTTGAAGAAGAAGACAGATAAGTGGTTGACAAATTGACGACGAGTGTTTATTTTGTCTGTAATGTCATTAGTTTGCACCAGAAACAAAAATGTTTTGCAAATTTGATTACCTAGATTTTGTTGAAAATCGCAATTAATACTCCTATCAACAATAATATTCTTCTTATTTCTTTGTCAACCTATACTGTTCCATAGCTGGGCAAAAGTCTCCCACAAACTTTTCCACAGTTGTCCAAAGACAGGGCCTGCCTAAACTCTGATTGATGGATCAGATCGATGCACCATATTTTCTTGGGCCTTACTATTCGGCGATAGCCGTTGTCTGGCATCCATTGTGTGATGATCCTAGCTCCTCTTTCATCCTGTACCTACACATAGCTTGCCTAATCCCATTTTACCTTTTTGCCTCCTATCAAAAATATAAGAAAATAAATAATATTTTATTAATATTCGGTTGTGTTGACGCTACACGAGTTTAATTAAACGATGTTTCGACTATTCTATTGGACCGGAAAAAATGCCGGCCTTCAAATTGAATAGTTTTGGCTAACAGCGCTTTGGCTGCGGAATAGATAGTATTTTCATTGAAAATAGTTTTTTTTACTCAGTCGGCATGTAATATAAATCTCATCATGTATTTTACGTAGATATTACGCAAAAAATATATTTATGGAACACTAGCTAAACCGCCCTCGCTTCGCTTCGGGTATTCTATTCATGACATATCAGTTTTAGTTACTATGGTAACGTTTTCAATACACGTCAATTTGAAAGATAGCTTTTTGGTCATTTTTTCACACCTTGGGTTACATTATTAAACTTTTAGCACGGATCCCTAACGTTTTTATAACTATAATATATTTATTTATTTATTTTAAATACCTACCCTATGTATACCGGGGATAGTGTAGGTTTCCGTCAGTGAAAGAATTATTCAAATCGGTCCTGTAGATTCAGGGCCTATGCGTATCAAACAAACAAACAATCAAATCTTTCCCCTTTATAATATTAGTGTAGAAAATTGATACGTGGGTATAGGTACAATAAGTAGGTAACTATGTTCGTTACGTGTTGGTCTCAAGATATAATTCAGTTTCATCGGGCGGTGTAAAAAGACCTAACAGGATGTCCGCCGGAGTCGTTATCGCTCGGGAGGGTTGAATGAACGAGCAGTTTTAGACTGTTTTGGCGTCAGCTGATAAACTGGAATATAGTTCATTTATAAAACAGTTTACTCATGAACGACATTTTTTTGCGAGTCGCGAGAGTCTATGAATGAAGAGATAATAATATATTTTTTTACAGTAGCTCGACATAATGGCTTCCCTACGCCTGATGGAAAGCGAAAGAGAAGCCCAAATCATTGTGACAATGGGCAATTATCTGGTCAGTTATCTGTCAGTTGCCACCGCCATGCCGGCCCAACCCCCACGAGCTCCGGCAGAAACACGACCCGAAGGTCATTCGTACGGGCGGCGCAATTCGAACGAAGATTCTTGCCCTACCTCTCTTAAAACGTCTTCTTCCTGGAGGTCGTTTACCATGGATTTTACCCCGCATTGTGAGCTGGAGCTGGATTATTACCCACAAGATTGAAATATAGTAGTTTCCGCCTCTTAATGGTGTTCAAAACCTCTATCTTCTTTTAAACCATCTGGCACCCTCTCTTTTTACAACTTTATCCGTAAATGATATCTTTAGGATCGTTGACGTAAATCCTTGGGGTGGGGGGCGATAATCCTATCCTAAAGATGTACCTACATAATTTTAGGGTCTGCAACACTCGTGTGATACCCCTGGTGTTGCGTCCATAGGCTCCGGTAACCGTTTAACACCAACAAACCACCAAACAAATCCACGCTTGTTGATCTCACTGGCAACGCAAAGTGTATTTAATAAAACAACCGATCTAGTTTCCTTTTGGCGAATGGCTCAATTATAACAACCTGATCATGTTCACAATACATTTCAGACTATGTATCAAGATCTTAGGATGACGCCGTAGAAGAACGTTTGTCTTCATATTTCCCCCTTACCGCTACGTACGCGGTATAAGTGAAATAAAACTTTTCATAACGAGCAATATTTTCAAAAGCACTTTAATATTTTCCAGCACACGAGGTCTTTAGTCATAGACTGCGGTAATGAAACACAAGCACACCTGATCTCTCGTTTCACTAGAGCGCATTCGGATGAAGCAGTTTATTTCTGAGAAAGAAATATCTTGTGAATCCATATTTCGGCGTATATGAATGTCTACGTTTATCATGGATTCACTATTTGTACGTCCATTAATGATCGTATTTTCTTCTTGGTTTTATATGTATCTATTTGTTAGTTCATCATCATCAGGATTTCACAGTCCACTGCTGGACAAAGACTCTCCAATAATTCGCCACTTGTTAGTCCATGTGGTTTCTGAATGGGACCATCCCATCTCATTCCGTGAGACGACATGAGTACAAATAATAATGGAGATAAAAACTTACGTTTTAGCGCTTTAACAGCCGTAATGGGCACCAATCATTCCTTAATATTAAACAATCTGGGGCCCTACTAGAGAAAACGAAAACGATCGTTCGTTGAACGGATCGCGTATTTTTGCCCCATAAATACCTCTCATGTGTCCCTCCCGTGTTATAATATATCAATTAAATTGTTGACAGAGACGTTGACGAATTTTAGTTCGTATATTCGAACACGGGAGGGACAAATGAGAGGGATTTATGGGGCATAAATACGCGATCCGTTCAACGAACGATCGTTTTCGTTTTCTGTAGTAGGGCCCCTGTTTCAAATTCACCGCAAAATTTCAATCATAACTACGGCTAAAACGAATTAACCCAATTTAATATCTCGCCAAATTTTCCTTTAAATATTGTTGTCATAAATCAGAACGAGAACTAATCAGTACCACTCAAAGGAGGATTGGATCAAGTCCTAATTATTATTTCTCTCTATTCTTTAGAACAATGGCTTCGAGCGTGGTTATATTTTACAGAGTTCCTTGAGGTAATTGTTGACAATCAAAGAATAAAGATTCAAATAATTATCTTTGCTCGTAAAGATATTTATTTACCTTCAAGCCATCCTTGAAGGTAAGTAACGCTGATGATGATGATAAAATGAATATCAGACGACATCACATACCATATTGCTCAGATCACAAAGTAAGTAGCTTAAGAATAAGTATCAGAACAAGGAAGCCAACTACAAATATATCCTACACATAAATACAAATACCCATAATACGAGAACAAACACATATAATTGTATAACACACGAATGTTTGTTGGGAACCGAACCCTTCTTGGTTCAGGAGACATGACTTCGAATGAGCTATCGGGCCAGTTAAAATTTCTTTACTCTTTTATTCCTGAAATAACTATGTTATAAAAACTGAGACCGTTATGCGTTAGTATCTACGTGCCAGTTTCATACAATTAACTGAACATAAAACATCCTTGATACTAACGAAACTATTTACTAACAAAGTTGCTAAAAGTCGTCAATAACAAGTCATCTGTACCAAAGGTCACAGCTACGAAATACTTCATCAAAAAACTGGGACAAAACTTCATAACAATTTGCTTCTTCTCAGATTTTCCTCAAACTTCCCTTTATCACCAAAAGGAACGTTACTTGTAACTTACATGTAAATAAATAAATAAATAGTTTTGTCCCCGAGAGACGATGTTTGCAGAGATTTATCTTTCGAAATGAAATAGTTTTTCAATAACGCCCCGAGTTTTGAACCGTTGAAGTTTTTCATTACTTTTCCAATATGGCGACCCACGCGGTGCCTACTGCGATGGTTTTTGAGAAAAATTAAACGATATTTGTTCTTCGGTTCGGTTCAGATGTATGTAGTAACTTTTAGTAGGTATAATAAGCATGATAATACTGTCTGTGTGGCGGAGTTTTGATCTCCGAAGGTACTGTTGTACTGTTGCACTGGGTCTGTACAGACCTAGGTGAGCATGGGTAAGCCCCGAATTAGAATTTATTTTACTTATTATTCGGACCTTACCCAATAAGCTTGGGTAATACTAATACTAAGTCAACCCGGGTAAACCTAGGTTTATTCCACCTTTTAACATTACCCGTAACATATAGAAGACGTAGCCATAGCAAATTAACGGCCGTATTCATAAATGTTACTATGCGATGCGCAAAAGCACAGGTACCCAAAATTGCACCCAAAAGCCTATAAGATTTTTAACCTATAGGATTGTTAAGTCTTGCTAAAGGAGAGTCTGTGTGCTACGGAGTTACTAAATTTAATTCCCTCTGCACCTTTTTCCATCGGTTGAGCTGGGATACGGCGAGGAGGCACCGATTTATGGTGCAGGTTCCAAAACCTCCACAGCGCGCTTTGTCTAACGGCCAGGCTTTGGAACACTTTTCTACCTTTCTTTTTCCCGGATAGATGTAATCCTCACGGTTTTGAGAGTGAATCGGATGCAGTTGGACGAGAGTGCTCCATCGTAGGGTCTAAATCGCTAAACAGCAGGCGAGTTAGAGGCAATTCTACACATTTTCATCACTACATAATAAAACATAGTCACTTTCTTATCTGTTCCATCATGCTTAGATCTATAAAACTACGTAATGGATTTTGATGTGTTATTTTAGTAGATAGAGGGATTCAAGAGGAACGTTGTTATCTATAATACCGAAGTGAAGTGAAGGCGGGTCGCTAGTTTAAAATAAAAGTATAATGTAAAAATGTAGTCTCCTTATTTAATTCCATAAATTAAGTAAGTTAAATTATTATTTTCAAGGCTATATTGAATAGGCATTGTTTGACAGGTTTCTCAACTTAATATCATGTGTTGGTTTATTAACATAGCTTAAATCGACAAAGGAAAACAAACATTACCTAGAAATCATGTTTCCACGTAAGATTTTACGTAGAAATGTTTGGCCGATATAATATTTCAACTGGACGTTTTCTAAGCATCCATCCAGATGTTTTCTCATCAAATCTAAAACATTAAATTCGTAGTAAACTCAAAATACCTATAATATTCTTTACTGCTTGCGCCAAACACCTTAGACCGTTAAGAGTTTTATGAACACAATAAAAATAGAAGGTTTTCTTTAGAACGAGGCGTTAATTTAAGAGTACCTACTGTTTCAAATGGATTCTTATTTTAATAATATCTTATATCACAAACATGCGTCGTCACAAACAACATCAACCAAGTAAAATAAATATGTATTTTATTTTTAAAATAAGAATATAACGCATTGCATTTATATCTCAGTCGTTTATGTCAATGATCTTAATACATTAGATTTTATGTGTTCGTAAATGATGACGTGGTATTATAAAATTAAAACGAAGTTAGTTAATTGTAGCCTGACTACAAAAGGGGTCATAAAAGGACGAATTATGTAAATAATTCAGACATTCCCTAACCAAAGGTTGTCTGAAAGTGATTGCTCATAGAAATAAGACCGCTAAATTGTACACAACTGTACCCATATTTTGGTGTGCATTAAAGAATATCTATTTATAAAAATCTAGAAATACATAAAATATATGCGAAAATGTTCGAAGTAGAACTCTGGACCTATGATACCTATACCTATTACGATTATTAGGGTGCCAGGCTCGGAAAGAACCGGTAGTGAATGACTCTCGGTATTCTCTCTTGCGCGCAACAATATTTTAGTGATCCCAGGGACAGATGTAGTATTTTTGTCGAGCCAGTGCTGCACCCATCAGTAATGGATTAACACTATGCATACTGTCCATCTGGATCGCATTTCGCTTGATGAAAATTTCAACAAACACAGGCAGGGTGTTCAAAATTGGACCGAATGTTAATTCGGTTCATTCAGCATTCAGGTGGCGGTATTCCTTACATAGGCGACACAATCGAACTGGTGAGATAAGAATAGAATCAAAGAGCTGTCATTGAAAATAGCTTTCGTGAGTGGCCTGGGGTAGTCTATCAGATAAAAACATCTTCTCTACGTAGAGCTTTTAGTAAATTAGTAGGAAATGAAGAAACACATAGTATCAAATGGGCTGAAAATAAAAGAGGAGTGAAAACTTACTTGCTAATAATAATAATCTACTTAGTTTTGGGGCTAGATGGCGAAGTATGGCCCAGCGTGGCATGTCTTGGGTTATTTATTTATTTGATACGATTATAGTAATAACTAGCTGTGCCGGCGGCGTCGCACGCGTGGATATCGGGTTTCAAAAATAACAGACTTCCTTAAAATGGTACCTACTTAAATTTTAAGTTAGACCTCTAGCAATAAGTACATTGGTGAAAACCGTATTTAATTCCATGCAGTAGTATTCGCGTGATGCGCAATCAAACATGCAGATAAAATTTTCTCCCGTTTTCCCAACACTTCCCGTCACTGCTCTGCTCTAATTGATGGTAGCGTGATGAAAAGTATCCTATAACCTGCCCAGGAGTATGAAGAATAATAATCGTACCAAGTTTCATTAAAAACCGTCCAGTAGTTTTTGTTTCTATAGCGAACATACAGACAGACAAAAATTTTGCTGATTGCATTTTTGGCATCAGTATCGATCACTAATCACCCCCTGATAGTTATTTTGAAAATATATTCCATGTACAGAATTGACTTCTCTACAGATTTATTATAAGTATAGATAAAGTTTATCATGAGCCTATCGCAGTCCACTGCTAGACATAAGCCTCTCTAGTTGTTTGCCACTTTGGGCAAACACCTAAAGGATTTTCCCATAATCGCTTGGCAGGCGGGTTTGGGGTCGAGGGCGTAGCTAATCGCGCCGGTGACGCTACTGCCCGTCATCGGTCTGTGGTTCCTAGCTACGCCTTCAATCGTGATACCACCACCAGCCGGTTGTCAGCGCCTCGTTTGTTGTTCAGCAGGAAGCACCACGGGCAGGTGAGGGTGGCTTATGTCCATATTATAGTTTTCGGATTTTGAATAGACCACCCCACCAAATTTGAAGAAAAAGTGCATGTAAACACAAAGGTGTACACCTAAGTATGTGCCGGGGTTGGAAACACTGAATGGAAGTCAATGACTTATCCATCGTTATACCATTGGCGCTGAAATCTAAAATCAAATCGCCAATCGTTTGTGGAAATTAGTGTATTTACTAATGCATCCAACCGCTTTGAAGATATTATTTCAACCAAGGATCCTCTATGCACAACCAGTTCGTCGGTTCAGTTGGTCAGAGTGGAAGGACAGCAAATTATCTATGTTAGTGAGAACATTTCGTAACTAAACCCAGTGTGCCTACGTCACCATAGGACCGTACCGTAGCCTAGTCCGCGCTAATGAAAGGCAAATACACCTGTGTTTTAGTGCCACTGTTTGCCCGAATATGTTCCTAGCTACGTGTGGACCTGGGAAGACTTTGTGACGTTGGTATAGAATACCATTTATGTCTGGCTTTATAATATAACAAGCTGCAGTTGGCGGCTTTGCTCGCCTGAACATTCTTTTAAATTCTGTGTGTCCTGTGAAAAGTCATACAAGTCGATTTGCTTATAGTACGGGATCCTATACTATACCCAAATCGAATTGTATCACTTTTCATAGGACACACAGAATTAAAGCCTACGTATAAATCTGATATATGACCTATATTGCTAAAGAGTATTATTCTTAGTAGTTTTCGTATGAAAAAGTAACAAACATTCAGTCCAATCAAACAAACTTTCGCAGTTATAATATTAGTAAGATAGCATGTGGAGATCCAACCGAAGATCGTAGATGGGTTAAGAAGGCTGAGAGTCACTATCATAATTCATAAGAGCAACTGAGCCAGTTAAGGTCAGGCAAAGATAAGAAATAAAGATACTATTAATATGACTGATTTTCTAAATCCATTACTTACTTCAATTCATCTCTCTTATTCTTCTAATACTTAGGTTAGGTAACTTATACTAATACTGTAGCAAAAACCAATTAATTAAATATGTCTTCGCTCAGACATTCGAAGCATACCGCTCTTGTTTCTACTAAAATAAATAAATAACGCAAGACATGCCACGCTAGGCCACACATCGCCATCTACCCCCAAACCCAAACCGAAGCTTGTACAATGGGTACCTACTAGACAATAGATAAACTTACTAAGATACATTTTTTTTTGGAAATAAATACATAATTATACAAAGTAAATACCCAGACCAAATACAAACAGACATGTTCCTGCACACAAATAAGCCATCGAGCCAGTCACTTTACGAAGCGCTTTACTGCTTACTCGAGATAAAATCTCATTTCATATGGTAAAAACTAGTACAATGCTTGCCAACAATCACTAGAAGCAGCAACTAGTCGAAGGGAGTGGGTAATGAAAAGCAAACACACTGTGGTCGCTGCATGCTTAGTTTGCTGGAAGCGCTTCTGAAGTTTGCTTCCATTTACGGGATGGCACAGACAGGTAATTAAAAGTTGTATGCGTTTGGATAAAAAGTATTTGATAACAATTTTTTTAAAGTGTTGGCGGAAACGCTGTTTTTCTTGCGGCGAGAAATTCCATACCGAATTGTGATATGGAATTCCTAATATAATGTCCCTAATATAATATTTAAATGAAAATTGACCAACTCATGGCGGTAGGACTATTATACCTATAGATTAAATGTGTAGCTAAATAGGACAGGCCGATGACGTTCAGCAGCGTCTATAAGTCAAGAGTCAATGATAAGTCCTACATAAAAGACACTTGGATTTTAACCAGGAATCCTCGGTTCGGATCTCGCACGAACCGGTTTGATTTCCAAAACATCCGTACTATGTTATACTGAATTACCACTTCTCTTCCTCGGAGGAAATTTCAAATTATAATCTTGTATTGCCTGTGTAAGTTGCTCGTGCTAGACATATGATAGGAAATACATGGGCAAAAAATATCGTTTTACCGACCTTAAATCTTGTTCTATCTAATGCATTAATACACAAAACCTAATACAATGCGCGCAGCATTCGCACGAGTCTCGCTCTAACCAATGTCAGCGCGTAATGAAAAGCAAACACACCTGCGCCACTGGATGCGCTACAGACTCTCCTTTAAAGGTGCTCCTTCACTCGGAGCATTCGCTTATAACAGATTCATAATCATCAGCTTGCAAACGTCTGGGAAAACTGGGAAAGGCCAATTGTCATTTGATATTCCCTTAGTCATCTTCTACGACGCCCATGGTATGAGATCATCATCATCATCAGCCTATTACAGTCCACTGCTGGACATAGGCCTCTCCAGTTGTTCTTCACTTATGGCAAACATCTGGAGGATATACCCATAGTCGCCACGCTGGGCAGGCGGGTTGGCGATCGCAGGGCGTAGCTTCTCGCTCCGGTGACGCTGCTGCCCGTCATCGGCCTGTGGAATTTAGCTACGCCTTGAATCGTGATGGTTATACCGCCACCAGTCGCTTGCCAGAGCCTCGTTTGTTATTCGGCAGGATGCACCACGAGCAGGTGAGGTTGGCTTGAAGCGGAAAGAGGATGGGTCGCTCCCTTACATCCCCATGGTATCAGATGCGGTGGTTTTATTCTAAATCTGGAAACCGCATGGACATAGGTAATGCTTTGGTTAGATAATACTTGACAAAATGAAGTAGGTTAACCTGAAGATTGAAACAAAATGTTGACTTGTAACAACATTCTCCTGAACGGGTTTCGGCACAGCTGAAAAACTATTAATGACACTACTTTCTTCTTAAAGACATCAGGAGACATACACACTACACAGTTTGCAAACGTTGTAATTATGATCCAAATATGTTCTACCTTAATTGAATCTAGGCTGCGTTACGTTGCTATATTCCGTTACAAGCGAACGTTCTTAGTGAGAGAGCGCCTTAACATACCTATATGACGCGGCGGCTTTATAAAGCAATTTCGGGTAATGCAATATAGGATATAGGGCTATAAAGTATCGCTATCTTATTTAGGACACAAGCGAAGACCAACGCTTCTGCTAAACTTACGGGATGCAATATTGTCTTGTTCCTATCCAGATGGGATATTTAGTAAACGATGCAATACAAAGTATGAAACCAATAAAGTACTATAATGTCGGTCCTTGTATTATACTTGTACGAGTATTATGGTAATTTTTCAGCATTTTACGAGAAACTCTTTTATGAATGTTATGGAAAAAAGTCAGCTAAATACAGAATCCTTGTACAGAAAGAGAAAATTTGTATAGAATTTATCACAGATTTGATTTATCATAAATTTAGTGTTGGATACAGAATTAGGTATACTCTATATTTGATTAATAAAAAATATTTTATGTGAACAATCTCTTAGCTCTTACCTTAAGATTCAACTTGGTAAGGAAAGCGTTAAGCCGTTTTACTCGTAGTTTGTCAATGTTTTTTAAATAGGTTGATGATGTTCTGCATAAAAGTAAAGTTTTTTTAATTTCGTAAGACTGACATTTCTAAACATCAACAGTATATTCGGTCTTACGTTCCTAAAGAAACGAGCCTTTAAATTTCTCAAGGGCATCGCACCTACTCGTGTTATGGTCATTTACCATCATGTGACCTTCAGGCCGCCTCTGAAAATAAAAAAAGAAATAATAGTCTCTTAAATAATTATCAGTCACATTACAAAGTTAGCCTCCTTCAATCAAAGTAGTCTGTACACAAAGGTCTAGCCCACGTCTGTTCGGTTTTTGTTTGAACCAAAATAGCACTCGTGCCACTTCGGCTGACCTGAATGAGTTTGGCAGATGACCGACTAAGGTCTGATACACACTGAGATTTTCAGCAGTGGTGCAAATACCCCCCACTAGGAGTTCTTTCTAGCCTACCTACTAACCCTACCACCTAGTCTTCTCTAAACTAGGACGGTAAAGCCTTATTCAACTACGCTGTGTGGGTTTATCGACTTCACATAGCCTTAGAATTTCTACACAGATGTGCAAGTTACATCGCAATAGTTTTCTTCGAAGATAAGAACATTAAATTCTCTTCTTCTTCAACAGTCTATACCGTCCCACTTCTAGGCAAGGGTCCCTCAAGCTTTGGATGAAAAGTTGGTGTAACGATCTGGTCCATCAAAGTAAGGATAGGCAGGTTCTGAAACTTCTGGACAGATAACTATGGAAAAAGAGCATTGAATACATGTGATTTTTTATAGTACCACTGTATAGTGGCTTTCCGCCTCCTAATGAAAAGCGAAAGACAGGCTCTAGTCGTTAAGTCAAGAGCCAAGTCACTTGTCCGAAATCAATCACTTGTCAGTTTCTACCGCCATTCTGTCCTGTACGATTATTCGGACCGAAGTCATCTCCCGGCATGTTCTCATTGTTATGTGGCGAGGTTTGAACCGCTGCTTCTCGCATGCAAATCAACGGCCTTAACCACTCTTATGCGACACAGTAACAGCGCAACCCCACTGCAATCGTTGACAACCTTTTTATTTGCAATCATCAATCACGTGTGACATTCGACTGCAATACATGTGTGATGCGATAAGGCGATACCAATGCGACCGTTTTGTTGGTGTAACGGTCGTTTGTTTCGTTAGTATAAGTGTGCAACTAAAGGTCAAAAGGTTCAAGAGATAAGGCCTAGATACGACAATGAATTTAGGTATTGTTTTGCTCGATTTTCTCGTAATATTTTAATTCGTGTACCTACTAGTGTCTTTAGATATATGTGTATGTTTAATGTTGATGGAATTTTGTAAAATCGTCTCATCATCATCATCATCAGCATATCGCAGTCCACTGCTGAATATCAAGCTCTCAAGTTGTTTGCCACATTGGGGAAACGACTAGAAATTGGGTAGAGCCTCCTATCTCCTATCTACCCATACTAGTCGTGGGCTTGGTTGGCGAACGCAAGGCGTAGCTCCTCGCTTCGGTGACGATGCTGCCCATCATCGGCTCGTGGTATTATCGAGGCTTTCAATGGTGATGGTTATATCGCCGCCACTCAATTGCCAGAGCCTCGTTTGTTATTCGACAGGATGCACCACGGGCAGGAGAGGATGGCTTGCAGCAAAAAGACGATAGGTCACTTCCTTACATCACAGCATACTTTACAAATAGTAATAGCCTTTGTGTAGTATATCTAAAAGTCGTAATGTGTAAAAGGGCCTAAGTTACTAGCACAGTTTTGGGGGAAAGCACTAGTTGCGATATACGGAAACTTCTGCGAATTAAAACGTGGCGAAGCGTGGGCTACTTTTGTTGTTTGTATGCACTTTGTTTGTACAAGTGCATCTTTTGAATGGTATTCGTATGCAGTTTGCGGACTCTCAAGTTGATATCTCTGTCGCAAAAGTTTCTAGTTGGCAGTTACGTCTTCTTTTTTTATGAATCGGTATTGTCTTTTTGTTTGGAATTCAGCTGGAGATTAATTTTATGTATATGTACATAGGAATAAATAAATAAATAAATAAAAATGTTTGTCATTTTCATGCAAAATTTCAACAATAGTCACTTAAACTAGATATTTTTTTTTAATATCAGACAACATCACATCCATTGCTTTGATCCCAAAGTAAGTAGCTTAAGCACTTGTGTTATGGGTATCAGAGCAACGAAGGTACCACAAATAAATACTTAAATAGAAATATATAGATAGATACTCTTTATTGCACAAAACACAGACATTACTTTCACTAAAGAATAACTAGAATTCTTTAAACAAGAGAGAGGCCCATGTCTTCACCGTTGTCACCAATTGATACCGTCATTCTGGCCTTTAGAGTTATTCTGGCTATTACCGACTCCCGAAACGCGACCGATTTCACGTCAAGAGTGTTTCGCTCCGCGTACAGCTAGGCTGAGAAGCTAAAATCTGAAAGAAATCCCTTAGTCGACTCTTACGACATCCACGGGAAAAAAAAGAGCGGTGATTTTTACTCCTTTCCTTCACGGCACAGAAGCTTCCTTACAAATTGATCACTAGTGTGCAAAGTCGGAGAGGAGAATATTATTACTCCATAACAAAACGGGTATGAACATTGTAATACAAATAAAATCCCCTTACAATTTCCACACACAATCCCCTATCGAGGAGGGATCTGTAATGGCACTTGAAAGTCTCTGATACCATTTTCAATTAACTAGTAGTCACAAACAGGTGTTCCCACTTGAAGCGAACCTATTTTGTAATTATCTATCCTTACTTCCGCTATTTCTTCAATATGTATCCGATATGTGGTTCTCTTTCCATCATTATATTTACATAAAATCATATGCACCTACCTGCGCTAGGGCCTGCGCAGTTGAGCGCCGCAGGCGGGGATGAAGGAATCCTGGGGGGTTGAGTCGAGTCAGACCAACCGGCAATACGCCCCCTTTGGTCCGGATTTCAAGCCGAAACGGTGGCCTTCATGACTAACCACCATGAAGGAGATGGTCATAGTGCCCCGTCAGAGGGTCGCTGGTGAGGTGGTGCTGGGGAAGCGGAGCGGTCATGCTGAGGGAGTAAGGGTACGGGGAGCACCTGGTTGGCCCGAAATCCGGCCAACCAGCCCCGTATAGTGCCAGATCGCAAGACCTGGCACGTCTGAGCGCCTGATGTCGCACCGTAACGCCAACCAGCACCACCTATACCCGTGTGTAATCCTAGTGCCCTGTGTAAGGGCACTCCCATTTGCGGGCTCCATGGAGGGTGGGAAACACACGGGCGAAACCCTTAACATCTAAAATATGGATAAACAAGGATTTCTCAAAAAACAAGCGCCTAAAAATTTAAATGATTCTCGAACGAGGCCAGAAGGGAGACCCGATGGCCCTCGAGTGAGCACTCCAGCCACCTCGGCTACTACTAACTCTGGAGCCTGTGGTTTAGCCGCGAACACCCTCGCGGCCGGACCCAGCTCCAGCTCAAACGTTTGGAAAAGGAGAGCGGCGGCTATGGCGAAAGCCAAGGCCCCCAACCCTTCCAAACTCGACACAACCACCAGTGGCAACACGGGTAAGAACCCACACCCCGCGGACCTCGGGACTGCGGCCGGGGTGCCTCTCGCCGGAGCCATGGCCTTACACCCTCCGACTCAGGACTCGGACACGGCGGCGGCAAAGGCGGGCGGCACCGCGGCGGCGGCCACGAGCACGGCGAAAACCATTGCGGATCCTCCACTCTCCCCCTCGGCGAATGCCGGTTTTGCGGCGCTGACGGCACCATCTACCAAACAAGAAGGTCCTCGGCTCGCAACTCCGGTTGAAACCGGGGCAGGGGAGCGCGCAGGTGAAACAAAGGTGCCTCTAACTCCTTCTCTGGACACCTACACAGCGGACACCTGGACTTTGGTGGAGCGACGTAGCTCCAAGCCAAAACAAACAGCGTCGTCCGCGAGTACCACAGAACACCCCGTACAGGGCAGGAAAAAACGCCCCAACCCGAAGACGCGTAAGCGTCACCGCGGTAGGAAGGCCCTTGCAGAGGCATCGGCACTGGCAGTGGACAACCCCCAGCCTGGACCCAGCGGTCTGGGGCGCACGTCAGGCGGGACCCAGACCCCTCCTGCCGAGGCGAAAGCCGGACCGATGGGACAGGTTGGGGGAAAGGACACCAAACCGGGGCCGAAAGCCAGCAAGCGGACCCTGGACGAATCCATAACACCAAGGGGCGATCGGAAGAAGCAGCGCACCGACTCAGCCCCCAAAACCTACGCCGCAGCCTCCAGGGCTGAAATCATCGCGGCCATCACTACCACCAACACTGGTAGCCTGACCAGAGAACAAGCTGCGGAGATCGAGGCCACTCTGACGACGAGGGTTATGGCCCACATCAGACAGAGCAAACTCCCTCCGCCAGAAGAACGACTGGGTTTCCAGGGGAAACCCACATACATCAACGGGTCTCTCCAGGTGGGGTGCTCCAACTCCCTCACCCTGGAGTGGCTCAAGACAACGGTAGGTAGCACAGTACTCTCCTCAGGCGATACCCTAAAGGTGTGCAGGCCCGCGGAGGTCATGAAAAGGACGAGGTGCGGCATCATGATCCCGGGGGCGGGCACCCACAGGGAGATCGGCGAGTGTCTGCGCTACTTCAACGAATGGGCAGGCGTGGAGAGATGGCTGGTCTACGCCACTCTCCCACAGAAAAACGGGACTTTCGTCGTGGTCGGGATCCCTGACGACATCATACCTCTGATAATAGAACGGGATCGCAGGATGGGATACATCATGGGTTCTGTGTATGTCCGGTTCGAGGTTAGCAGGGGCGTTTTCTCGGAAGCGCCCCTGCCTCCTACGGACCCGGGTCGCACCGGACCCACCATGCAGCCGACCACCAAAGAACAACCAACACCGGAGGCCACCGGTGACAGCGAACCACCCAGCGACGCCCTGCTCACCGACCCCGAGGTAGCACCCGACGTCATTCTATCGAGTGACGACGGGAGTGATTCGGAGTGTTCGGGAGAGTGGGCGAAGGGGTTAGAGGACCTGGTCCTCGACGCAGGGGAGGATACCACGGATGGCTCACCATTTGAGGGCTAGCCAAGCCCTGCAGATTAACCTCCACCACAGCCAAACTGCTACGGCCCAACTACGGAAGTGGCTGGAGGTTAATGATTGGGCCGTAGCATTTATACAAGAACCCTGGTTGTCAAGATCTGGCACCATACAGGGTTTAGCAAATCTCAACGGTAAGTTGATGGTTACCAACACAGCCCACCCTAGGGCTGCCATATACATTACTAACAACATCTGTGCGAACATCTTAACAGATTTCTGTTCCAGAGATATAACAACTATAAGAACTAAAACAGACGGAGGCGATTTGATATTAGCCTCAGTTTACATGCCCGAGAATGAGGACCCACCTCCTCATGACCTGGCGCGTCTAATCCAGTACTGCGAGGCAGAGGGCCTCGACATCATAGTGGCAACAGACTCCAACTGTCACCACACTATCTGGGGCAGTAAGGATACCAACAACAGGGGTAAGACCTTCATTGACTTTCTTGCCACTACCAACCTAGACGTCATAAACACAGGTAACAAACCCACATTTGTCACCAGACGATCTCAAACCATCATAGACTTAACACTCGCTAATAACAGGGGCGCCGATATGATCAAAAACTGGCATGTCTCAGACGAGGCATCATGTTCAGACCATAGGTGGATCCGTTTTAGCATTGACCTGCAAACAACCTCTACACAACCATTTAGAAACCCACGCAAAACAAACAAAGCGATGTTCAGCAAGCTATTAAGCCTGAAACTCCGCGACCTGAAAACGCCAATTAAATTGGAAAACACAGGGTGCCTGGAGGAATACGTCAGTACAGTAACTAAGTCAACCATAGAGAGTTACGAAACCTCCTGCCCCCTAAACAACCCTCAATCTGGCAGGGCCAAAAACCAACCATGGTGGACCCAAGACCTTGACAGGGCCAGAAAGAGGGTCAGGAAAACATTCAATAGAGCAATTAACACCTGCAACGAAGCAGACTGGGACAACCATTACGACGAGAAGTCGAAATACAAGAAACTACTCCGTTACAGGCGCTCCCAAGGGTGGAGAACTTTCTGCACCAATATTGAGAGCGCCCAACAAGCAAACAGAGTCCGCAAAATCCTCAGTAAGGGACCCCAACTGGAGGCGGGCTCCCTCAGGAAACCGGACAACACCTACACTAAAACCCCAGAGGAAACCCGAGAAATCCTCTTACAAACACACTTCCCAGACTGTAAAATCATTAGAGATACAATCTGGGCTGACACAACCCACTGCTCTACCCCAAATAGCTGGGAGATAGCCGAGGAAATCGTAACCCCTGACAGGGTTGAGTGGGCACTGAGCACATTTCAACCCTTCAAGTCAGCAGGGTGCGACGGCATCTTCCCGGCTCTCCTACAATGGGGCAGTTGCACCCTCAACAGCATCCTATGCAACATATTTAAGGCTAGCCTTGCTTACAGCTACATACCTAAGCAATGGAGGGAGGTAAGAGTAATCTTCATTCCCAAACCAGGTAAAACCGATTACTCCGATCCCAAGGCCTACAGACCAATAAGCTTAACATCCTTTCTACTAAAAACGTTAGAGAGACTATGCGACAGGTTTCTCAGGGATGGGATACTATTGAGACACCCACTACATAAACATCAACACGCATACAGTGCGGGGAAATCAACAGACTCCGCATTGCACTCCGTGGTAAACAAGATCGAGAGATCTCTGGAGAACAAGGAGGTCTGTCTCGGCGCCTTTATCGATATTGAAGGGGCCTTTGACAAGACAAACTTCGACAGCATCGACTCAGCGCTAACAAAGCATAATGTGAACCAGACCATCAGAAGCTGGATACACAATATGCTAGCTAACAGAGTGGTAAGAATAGGACCCGACAAGGACCAAGGCGCCCTAGTAACCAAAGGATGCCCTCAGGGTGGGGTCCTTTCACCACTACTATGGAACCTGGTGGCCAACGAACTAATAACTACCTTAAACCAGAACAGCTATTTCACAGTAGGCTACGCCGACGACCTGGCCATACTCATACAGAGCAAAACCGCTGGAATAGCTTGCGAACTGATGCGCAGCGCACTCATTACTGTAGAGAGATGGTGCCAAGCATACAAACTAAATGTGAACCCAGCTAAGACCGAATTAGTTATGTTCACAAATAAGAAACAACTAGGTAACTACAACCTACCGAAACTCTTCAACACTACCCTGCAATTGAGCAGCGAAGTGAAATACCTAGGCCAGCTTCTGGACAGGAAGCTGAACTGGGCCAAGCACTTGGAAAACAAGCTGAACAAAGCCAGCATAACCTTCTGGCAATGCAGAAGAATGCTAGGCAACAGCTGGGGACTTAACCCCAAGCTAACATTATGGCTTTTTACTGCGGTAATAAGACCAATGATAACATACGGCTCACTTGTGTGGTGGAAAAGAACCAAACTTACCACCACACAACAAAAACTACAGAGCTGGCAAAGAACAATTTGCATGGCGGTGACAGGCTGCATGAGAACAACCCCTACCGCGGCCCTAGAGGCAATTATTGATCTCATGCCGCTGCACCTCTTCATCCAACAAGAAGCGGCCCAAACGGCATACAGACTAAAAGAACTTGGACTGCTGAGCCCCTCCATAACGGAGCACACTAACATTCTGCAAAAAGTAGGTGCGGACATCCCACTAGCGGACGCACCGAACGACAACATGATGTCTAAACACATCTTTCACAAAAAGTACAGAATAGAACTACAAGACGATGGCAAAGAAGGTCTAAATATGAGTGACCTCCGCATCTTCACTGACGGATCCAAAACCAGTACAGGCACAGGATGCGGAGTGTTCTCTTACGACCTAAATATGAACATATCCAAACCCTTGGGCAAACACAACACTGTTTTCCAAGCCGAATGCCTCGGCATCACCACGGCCGCAGGCACGGCGACCCAAAGGGGAATCAAAGACCAGAACATACGCATCCTATCGGATAGCAAATCAGTTCTCCAAGCACTACAGAGTCACGCTTGCAACTCTAAATTAGTGCTGGATTGTCATAACACCTTGACGGAACTATGCGAGCATAACAATGTCACCCTGCAGTGGATCAAGGGACATAGCAACTCATGCGGTAACGATAAGGCGGATGAACTGGCAAGGAAGGGTTCCGAAACAATAATACAAGGTCCGGAACCTTTAGTGCCACTCCCAAAGAACTGGATTAAAACACAGATCCGGGCCAGAACAAAAGCCATCCATGAACAACTTTGGATCGGTGAGGCAGACTGCCGTCAAACAAAAATGGCCCTACCGGCCATCAACCCAAAACTAACTAAACGATTACTTAACCTAAGTAGAGCCCAACTAAGGCAGATCGTGGCGGCCATGACAGGCCACGGGCCATATAACAAACACCTCCAAAACCTAGGCATCACAGACAGCCCCTTGTGCAGAGCTTGCCTAGAGACGGAGGAAACAGCCGCCCATATTCTGCTGGAATGTCCCGAACTGGCAGCATTCCGGCTGAAACATCTTGGCCAGCCCGGCACTCTCCAAGACATCTTCACCAGGTTGAATGGCCTGCTGAGGTTCTTGGATGAGCTGGGGTGGCGGGAATGAAAAACATTTTAGAATGTTAAGTTACATCGGCCCACCCACACGCAAAATGGGCGCTCAGACGCCTGGTTGCGGAAACTGGCCCGTCTAAACTAACTAACTAACTAAATGTGGTTCTCTTTGATATTAAACCTGCTGTTATATTTAGAACAATACGGAAACATAGTCTATGGTAGTTTATGGTAACCAGACTTATAAAGGGTATTTAAGTGACCTATTTTCTGCTCGGAGTATCGTGGACTGAATTCCGCACCAACGAGTCTATGCTTCGAGAACTCTGCATCAAGCAGCGTTTATTATCTTTGGTACAGTCCCGTATTCTTATCTTCTTTGGTTACGTACGTCGCTGGGGAGCGGTGGCTATTGAGCGACTTGTGGTCCAGGAAAAGGTTGAAGGTGCCAGGCCACGAGGGAGATCGCCTATGAGATGGACGGACCAGATAAAGGCAACAGTGAGGGGCTCATCTTCGCTACTTGAATGAACGAGGAAAGCAGCTGTGAGAGAAGAATGGCGGCGCGTTGTGAAGCTGGCCACCAACGCCTGAAATGACGACCACGACCACTTTGTCAAGAGTGACATCGACGAAGAAGAAGATTATCTTCTAAGAAAAATAGCTAGCTTCTTAAATAGCTAAGAAAATACATACACATAGCTTTGAGCATACAAGAAGAAAAAAGTAAATTTATTACTTATTTCTACGTAACCAAAGCTGATTGACACGCTACCAAGTAGATCCAATTTAAACCTTCTTGCTTTTGCGCCCTCAACAATGTTACTAGAACCTCCTTATCCCTCACCTCCCGTCAGTAAACTTAGTTTGGGTAACATCCTGTATTCCGGCAGAGTATGACATCACTTCCGGGAGATTCCGTGACGCTCATATCTTATGCAACCGTCTATGATTTCAATAGTGAGACGTTTTATTGGCTTACCAACTTTCGCCATCTTAAACTGCGGGATTTGAAATTAACTTTGTTATAGAGTTAGCTACAGTTTTGCTTTGGACTACAGTTTGAATATGGTTTGATGAAGAGAACTTTAAAGTATATGGATTCAATAAGTAGCAGTTTTTTCGCAGGAAAAATGTTATGTGTTGGTAGTAAAAACTATTACCTATATAATTATTGTTTATTTTATAAATTATGTTACAAAAAAGGTTCCTTCACATCAACTTTAGGGTCATCGTGCTTAAAAAATAAACCGAAAGAAAAAGAAACTTACAAGTTGTTCTTACTATCCTACTAATAAATAAATACGAAAAAGAAAAAAGATGTTTGTTCCTCTTTCACGCATTAATTACTGAACGTTGGCTATGTTTTATATGAATATTCACGCGGGCAGAGCCGCGGGCAGCAGCTAGTATTGACTATTATGTAAATATTTTATTAATTTTTAGAGTTCTCTTTAAAATATAATTTTAAAGAGAAATTCACGTAGAGCTAATTAAAATTTTAATTATATCTTGATATTGTTACCAAAAGCGATTCATTTAATGCGGTCAAAACCCATTAAAAATTAACGTTGCATAATAATTACAGTGCAATTTTGGCAAAAGTTAAATTAATAATACATATTCATTTATTACGCCAAAAATACATAAAGTTAAAGCATTTATAATTTCAACAAATGCAAATGAACACACTAAAAGGGGACCAAGAATCCTAACCGAGGACCTACATCGCGAAAAGTTTGACGGAGCACCTAATTTATGACAAGTCATGAAGCAGAAAATTATGATGAAAACTCGACTCGGGTCGCCAAGTAGACTGCAAGCTACTAAAAGATACTGGCTTACGACCGGCCTAAGTAAATAAAAACACTCGCTCGCTTAAATATTAAAGGGGTTTAATGTAGGGGACGTGTGCTATCACGCGCTCAGACAGGATTTTTGTTGTTCGCAGAAATATGGCGGATTTTCACGACGTCACATTGAAGTCTATGGATATAAAAGTATGTGAAATGATCTAGAATTAAGCGGCGTTTTCACTGCGAGCGGAAATTACCCATTAATAAAATCCCGCTAAACTAGCAAATGCAAACTACTTACTTGTATTTCCACGGACAAATAGTATACAAGTATGAAGTTCGCTCCCGCTGGCCCAACTTAGTCAATAATGGGTCAGCTCCGCTCGCGGTGGTAACACCGCTTTAGAATCGGTACAGTACATAAAGTTCTTGTGGTTTTCGGATTTAAAATAGGACCACCTCATTTCATCCTGTACCCACAGTCGTAGAAGACGACTAAGGGTATTCCCGCATTAAATAAATATCAGGAAACGGGCAGCAGTGTTTACTTGGGTACAAATAAAACCTACTGAGGTCAGCCTGCTAAGCCTGACTAAGGCAATTCCCTAATTGTTATTGGGAAATGCCAATGCCCAGCAGTGGACGTTTGCAGGGTGATAATGAACGACCGGTTCAAGAAAGAATGAAGCAAGGATCCTACCAGCTCTGTGTAACTTAGACAATGCACTGTAGCAAGTTATTATTACGTCATCTCTATACACATACAAACTGTAGGAAGGTTGCTACTAGCGATGTCTGACTAGTGTACACTCAAAGGCAATAATATGTTCTCGTATTACAACTTCGTCACATTGAACCTACCAATTTTTCTCGCTCATGTTTGCCCCGGGTGCAGATCGAACCCACGACCCTTGGTTCAAAAGGCAGGGGTCACTGCGTTATGTAGCCTGTGGTCCAGCTTTTTTTTATGCGAGAGGCGGCAGACGAGCAAGATGCCTGATGGTAAACAGTCGACACCGCCCATGGACAGCCGCAGCTCTAACCGAGTTTAGGGTCGCTGCCGGCCTTTTAAATATGAAATACGCTCGTTTCTTGAAGGTTCCCAAGTCGTAGCTGTTCGGAAAGACTGTCGCAGGAAGTTGGTTCCAAAAAACCGAGGCGCGAGGCAAGAAGTTCCTCATAAAAAGTACAGTCGAGGATCGGCAGCCATCGAGATGATGGGGTTGGAATTTCAGTCGGTGCAGTGAAGAAACTCTCGCACGTGCAAGCTATCATGTGATTGGTCAGTTGCTTGCTATGCAAACGTTAGTGACATGTCGAAATGAACCAATTAAATTACAGTTAGGCCTGCTGCGTATGTGGCATTGGTGGACTTTTTTTTTCTCAGAAATCCCGCATTGAGCCACCAAGTCTGTCAATCCTGTAATTCGTATTACAGGATTGACAGACTTGTATTAGATCATTTAGAACAAATACCAATCATCCGTATAATAATTAACGGATTAGGATAATGCAGAGCTCGTATAGACAAAGTGAAACGCTAGCTAGATGACTAAAGGTACAGAATAGTTGTCCAACCCATCTACTTCAACTATGCTATCGGCGTATGTGAATCATTAAGATAAAGCGCGGTCCGTCGTGTCCGTTTACGGCCGAAACGTGTTAGACAAGTGTACGAGATAACTGTCATGATTACTTGTACTTACAAATAAAGGTTACAATAACATACTTTAGTGATTACTAGTTTCAAACGGTAATGATTTCTGCGTGATTCGTTTAATAAAATGTTTGATCATGCGTTATTTGAGACATCTTACAAAAATTTTAATAGTTTTGGCGATGAAAATGAGTAGCTATCGAGTTTCTTGTCGGTTCTTCTCGGTAGAAAACAATTTTCTAAACACGGTGGTAAATTTTATTGTTTGTACCAGCATAATTTGACGATTCATAAGTGCTTGTCATAAGTATACTTGAATAAAAATATTTTTCATTTTCAATTTCATGGTCAGTTAAACGATATAAAAAAATATAAATGGCTCAAGATGGCATCTATTTTAAGTTACAATAGCTGTGCAGACGGCGTTGCACGCGTGGATATCGGGTTTCAAAAATAAAGGACTTCCAAAAAATGGTGCCTAAATTTTAAGTTAGACCTCTAGCAATACATTAGCGAGAACCGCATTCAAATCCATTAAGTACTTAGTTTTCGCGTGATGCGCGTTCAAACATACAGATAAAAATTTCTCCCTTTTTCCCCATACTTCCCTTCACTGCTCTGCTCCTATTGGCTGTAGCGTGATCAAAAGTGTACTATAACCTACCCAGGAGTACGATGAATAATTGTACCAAGTTTCGTTATAATCCGTTCAGTAGTTTTTGTTTCTATAACGAACATACAGACAGACAGACAGACAAAAATTTTACTAATTGAATTTTTGGCATCAGTATCGATCACTTATCATCCCCTGATAGTTATTTTGAAAATAAATAAATAAATAACCCAAGACATGCCACGCTGGGCCACACAGCGCCACCTAGCCCCAAACTAAGCCGAAGCTTGGGTACTAGACCACTGATAATCTTACTTAGATACATTTTTTTTTGTAAATAAATACATATTATACATAGAAAACACCCAGACCAATACAATCAGACATATTCATGAACACAAATGTTTTTAATACTGTGCGGGAATCAAACCCACGACCCTTGGCTCAGAGAGCAGAGGTCACTACCAAATGAGCCACCGAGCCTGTCAAAATATATTCAATGTACAGAATTGACCTCTCTACAGATTTATTATAAGTAGGTATAGAAGATAAAACCGAAATTAGAATGCTAGCGTATGTTTTCGGCACTACCACGCCAATATTGAACAAGATTAGTATTCTCTCAGCATGTACACTCAGATGGATACCGTAGATTTGGGAATTGAACACCACTTTTGTAATACCAAACGTGACGAATTGTATTAGGATTGTTTTTGTTATATGAACGAGATGACGAATACTTGAGGGAAAGCTAGATATGAAACACGAAATGGTAATAAGTCTATGAACGAATGAAATACGTAACCTGATCTGATATCTTCATTCTCCTTATAATCATGGTCTTAATTATGATTATTAGGCTTACCAGACCGGTCGATCAATCGCGATTGACGGATACAGTTTGATTTATGTATCTGGATGATAAAGGATCTCAATAAATCCATAAAAACCGGTTTACAACATAGAGGGGTATGGAATAGCGAATCTTTGCTTGAATTGAGCCGCCCGTCCGGGAAAGGACCTCCACCCTATATAATACCGCAGACGGGGGTTAGGGTTGGGCCGGTGGCAACTGATCAGTTACTTGCCCGTCGTCACAGTGACTTGGCTTCTCTTTCGCTTTCCATCAGGCGTAGGGAAGCCATTATGTCGTGCTACTATAAGAAAAAGACATCGAATTCGATCATAATACCGTAGTGTTCTGAATAGGTCCAAAATCATAGCTTTCAAATGATAGACTGCTGATTGAATCCAGCCGATTCACAGACAATGTTTATTACAAATGCAAATTAAGTCACATTCAAAGGGAACGGGGGAAATGAGATCTTTTACTCGACTTCAATAGGGTGATTTACCTTAATATACTCGTGTACGCGAGCCTATAGGTATCAATATCATTCTAGGGTTGTCCCCTTTGATTTATAAACGTTTGCCTCGAGCAAGGGCTGAATTCGATTTGAAAAATAACGGTTAATAATGGTTCAAAAGAGATTTGTGTTAACCCTTCGCTTCAGGAAAAAATTAAAATTTATTTTATGTCGTAGATCGAAATACACCAGTTTCCTTAAAGACTCTTTTCGTCACTCGTTATTTATTTGTACGACTAGTTGCGGCCTGCGGCTTTATCTGCATAAGTAAAAAACCCTTTAAATATTGATTTATGACCTCGGATGTATAAGCTTTGTACTGAAAAAATTTTATTCAAATCTGTTCAGTAGTTTTCGCATGAAAGAGTAACAAACATCCATCTATCAAAAAAAAATGCACTTATAACACTAGTAGGATAATCCTAAAGAACAAACAAATTTACATGAATGATATGACATTGGTATAAGATGCTAACCTAGCAGCTATTGTAACTATCTACTGGTAGTGACAGTACTGACTCTGGAGTCACAACCAGCCCCTATCTCCCCTTCTACTCACAGCCAGTGCGGTAATCCAACCTGTATCAAAACCAATACGGTCATTAGAGCAAACGGCAGATAAAGAGCGACCTATTTATTTATTGTGTGCAATTTGAGAGGTTTTGAACACGTTCCGCCGATTATTTTTATCATATTGAACAACCGAACGTGACCACCGGTTGCAGTCCTGTAATAATTTCCATTTTAACGTTTATAAAAACAGGTGAAGGCAAATTTGGTTTTTAGTATTCAGTTGTCTTTTTAGGGTTGAAAGGTTCATAATGTTTTACAAAACGGCATTTATTTTTATCGCTCTTTTGTGCTTAGTGAGTATCTATTGAATTAATTAATTAACATTCTTTATTAAATGTATCTACTAATGGTCATAATTTGAAATACGATATGGGGTCAGCAATAGTTTTGATACGTATTTACAATGTATTAATTGCAAAATATTGACTTCTCAAAGGGTTTATAATTTAACGTGTAGAGCATTCTCACCTAAAGAACTAATGATCCGAGAGTACCAGGTTCAATTCCTGGGCGGATCCATTTAAGCCTCGGCTGCACTTGACAAATCAGGTCTAACGTCGAAGTGTTAGTAGGAAAAGAAAAAGTTTGAAGTGCAAAAGTATTTTTACTAAGTAATCTGTTTGCGGAAATAAACTATTTTACTTTATTTTAAGAAACAAGCTTTTCTAAATTGGCTTGGTCCGGATATTCTGGGATGTCCGGACTTCTGATCCGGAATTCTGATCTTGGTAACCGAATTCAAAAAAGGAGAACGTTCTCAATTCGATTGATTTTTTTCTGTTGTATGTCCTTACTTACAACAGAAAAACATACCTGGTAACATAGATATGTTACCAGGTATGTCAAGTCATGGCCCGCGAATTGTGAATCGAAATGCACACAAAAGTTTCATACAGATAATTTACATAATATAATATATAAAAAATCTTGTTTTGTTTGAAAGGGTGTACTTCCTAGTTCGTCCCGTTGTGATCATATTATATTAAAGTCGGCTTTGTTCCTATTAAAAAAATGTTATTTGTGTTCTTAACTTTGTATTTTCTTTGTTAATTTTATTACGTGTATTAAAATGATATTGTTATAAAATGCAAAAAAAAACACGCTATTTTTCTGTCATTTAACAGACAAATGCACGTCCTCAAGAAAGCCCACCAATCGAAGATCAGGATGCTATGGAAGATTTGAACACAGCTCTCGGCAGCTTCTTTGACGATTTATGGAAAACAATCGAAAGTATTTGGGCCCCTTTGAAAGACTTGCTAGAAACTTTACCAGAAGACGATGAAACAGATGATATTATAAGAAATTTTGACCCGTCTGATGTGGTAAGTGTTCCAATCAGCGTTTGGTCCGGTTTACTGCTGAATATAAGCCTTCCCAAGAGAACCGTCAACCATGCCGGTTCTGGGTGAGATGTTTGCCCGAAGTGGCGGACCACTGGAGAGGCTTATGTCCTGCAGTGGACTGCAATAGGCTGATGATGATGATGAAATTAAACCTGCTGCGGTCACCACCCTACCAAGCGTGGTGACTAAGATGGCAATTGTTGTTGATGGAGGCCTATGTCCAGCAGTGGACATTTACAGGCCGATGATGAGATATAATATTTTTTAGTGCAAATTTAAAAATGACCAGTCACTAAACACACAGTATATCTGACGTAAAACTACTGGAATTCTATTGTACATTGTCAATGTTCGTAATGTACCAAGCAAATGTTGTCGCAACTTATGACGTCACGTTTGAGGTGTTTGATAACCGCAACGTGAAGCAACTGCAAAGTAATTATTAGTATTAACTTCTCAGCTATTGGGTAAATAGACTGTTGCATTTAGTCTTGCTGATCTTTTGAGAAATTGAGACGTAATGTTTAAGAAGACCGTAAATCACAAGCTATACAGGGTGGTCGGAATATTAACGTCTTCTTCTTATCGAACCATTACATAATGTGTGATCGCGAAATATATAATATGGTGGAGATTCTGAAGGCCCACCAACATGAGGGACTTAATTTTTTTTAACGTCAATAGTCCAGCCACTCTGTATAAATTAGACAAGAGCTTTTGCCCGCATTGAAGTCCACATTTGATCCAAAATTAATTAATAAAATTTGAGACAATTTAAAAATCATTTAGAAAGTAATTTCCAAAATTGGCTGGACTGGAAACTTCGGAGCGATCTAACCAATGCATCACCGAAGACGTCAAATTGACCTCACAAAGAAGTCTCTTGAATGGCAACATTCACAAAAAAAGTCTTCTTTTTTTCAAATTCATTTCGAATGTATTTTTAAGATTTCTAAGAAGGGACTCAACGGTGCCGGATAAGAGACAAATGTAAAGTTAGATTGATATTTTTTCCTCATCCGGAAATGAGCAAGTCCCTGGGAATTATACAAAAGACGCTTTATTATGATTTTAAATAACTGTCGTTGTTTCTTGTTACAGTTAAAAAATTTCGAGAATCATATTCAAGATAACGAAAACGAAACTGATGGGGAACTCTCTGATGAGAATATCCCTGTTCTTCCTATTCCATCTCCAGAGACTGCAGAATAAATTAATGTATTTTTTAAAACGTTAAGCCATGTTTAGGAACACCTACATTAACGAACGAAAACGATCGTTCGATGGACGCGTCGAGAGTTTTTCTACACTATCTATACTTATAATAAATCTGTAGAGAGGTCAATTCTGTACATGAAATATATTTTCAAAATAACTATCAGGGGGTGATTAGTGATCGATACTGATGCCAAAAATGCAATCAGTAAAATTTTTGTCTGTCTGTCTGTCTGTCTGTCTGTCTGTCTGTCTGTCTGTATGTTCCTTATAGAAACAAAAACTACTCGACGGATTTTAACGAAACTTGGTACAATTATTCTTCATACTTCTGGGCAGGTTATAGTATACTTTTCATTACGCTACGATCAATAGGAGCAGAGTAGTGAAGGGAAATGTGGGGAAAACGGGAGAAGTTACTCCATTTTTTAAGCTTCCGTCGCGTGTGCAGCCTTAATGGTTAAAGTTACATAGAAATTATGTATGACAGAAATATTTTACATAAAATTGACTAAAAAATATCCCGCAACAGCATATGTCTATCTTTTATGGTTGACTCACAATAACACGTGTAACTCCTGATAGCTTAGCAGTTCGGAGCATTCTGATTATATTTGTTTACTCTTACGTTTTCTCTCTTACTCTCATTCATCCCTAATTTAAAAAAGTTATCATTATTACCTATTCAATAAAAAAAGAATCATAGAAATCGGTATAGAAACACCAAACTTATACATGAAATAAGCCATCGCGCCGTCGCACGTGAATACTGAATCATGCTATAAGGATTATTTTTGTGTAACGGTTGCCGCGCTCGACACGGGTCGCGGCGGCGGTAGGGTATAAAAAGGCGGGAGGTCCGAGAGCTAGCTTCATTCAATATTTGGCTGTTGATGCGTTCAGAGCGATCGACCTTATTGACAGACAATAATTGATATTGAGAAACCGTGCTTATCAGCGCGACTTTTAGTGTTTAAATAGTTTATTTGAATTTCTTTTGTTGTTATATTGTAAAATATTCGTTCAAATTAAAAATTATTAAGCGTAGGTACTTTTATTAATTAAAGTAGTTATAAGTAACTACTAAACGGATTTTGATGAAACTTGGTACAGTTATTCTTCATACTCCTGGGCAGGTTATAGTATACTTTTCATCACGCTACAATCAATAGGAGCAGAGCAGTGTTGGGAAAACGGGAGAAATTTTATCTGTATGTTTGATCGCGCATCACGTGTAAACTACTGGACGGAACTATATGCGGTTTTCACCAATGTATTACTAGAAGTCTAACTTAAAATATGTATAGGTACCAATTTATGGAAGTCCGTTATTTTTGAAACCCGATATGCACGCGCGCGACGCCGCTGGCACAGCTAGTTATTATTATGAGAAAAGATTTGATAATTTATTTTTTGTTTTTTTGTTCGTAATAGGCTTCGAAACTTCTGAACTGATTTGAATTAATCTTTCACCGTTAGCTACACTATCTCCGGTGAAGACCGGCTATTAAAGGATATTAAATTTTCAAAAAAAGTAAGGGGTCTAACTAAAACTATATTAATGTAACCCAAGGTTTAAAATAAATCTTCAATCGCGTGCGCTGCCATCTATTGATTTACAACAAAATAATATACTACGACTTTGCAGAACATACAATTATATACAAAAATGTCTTTCTGTTATTGTTTCGTCGTGATAATCGTAAATAGCCGAAACTAGTATAGCATAAATCTCATAAATATGAACTAAATTCATGTAGAGCGTCGTTGACGTACGACCTTGTACATTTTCTATAGTATATATATAAATTCGCAATCGGTTCATCGAATAATAATAATACCGGTTGTTGTGCTGAAATTACAAAATGTTGCTACATTTGAGCACTACCATCTTATTATCTAGGAAGTTTAATGAAACGATTCATGAGTTAGTAAGGTCAAGACAATGAGGTATATTTTTTTAATATAACTGATAATCGAGTTTTGTTGTTGAGTGTGTTACAATAATGACCGAATGTCGAGTGACAACGAAAACGCATTATGTGGTCACCGTATTGTCAGTTTGGTATAAACAAAATTTTGAATAGTTTGAGAAGAGATATTTTATATTTACTTAATACTTAAATAATATTAATTTTAACCAATAAGGGATTGATGTAAACACGCTTTTAGTTTTACAGCTACGAGCACAATCTCGTCATCAAATTTGGTTTATAATATCTAATTCTACTTAAACATTATTTATAATTCGTCAATCAATTTGGTTCAATGATAATTATATGAACGGTGCCTCCAATACAGGGCACAAACATTTTTGTGCTTTAACATTATTACCCGTTTGTATGGTCTGCATATTTGTTATGTATAATATAAGGTGTAAGGTATTTATTTACAAAAAAAATATATATATAAAAAATCAGTTGTCTAGATGGTGATGTGTGCCCAGCGTGGCTTGGGTTATATAATTACATAAAAGAAAATCCATTTAATTTTACGGTATTCTTCACAATATTATCAAGGTTTGGTGTTGGGCTAGTCAATAAAAATATGTTCTTATAGATAGATAGATAGATAGAAACTCTTTAATGTACAAAAACACAGACATTAGAGGAGAACACATTACAAACAACACAAAGTACAATCTAGGCAGTCCTATCGCTTATAGCGATCTCTTCCAGACAAACTTCAGGTAGAAGAAACCAGATCTTAAGATATTTATACGTATTACTTGTACTATTTATAAACGAACCTTATTAGTAATTTTTGACTTAAGCAGTAATCACCTAACTCTTTTATGTTTATTTCGGTAAGTTGACTAAACTTAAGTGGCATTAATGTCATATAGGCATTCTTTACCAGTCAACAATTAGGCTAAGCAGAAACAATTGTAGTATTTTATTATAGTAAATATTTTTATTACCTAGGTACGTATTGTAACATAAAATCACAATAAATATAATAATAATTTTTAAACCAGGTTTTACTGCCAACTAGCTGACCCGCCTTAGTATCTCCACGTTTTTTTAACTAAATTATTGTCGTTTTTATATTATACATACTTTTTCCTAAGAACAACGGTTACATAAAACCAAAAATTATTCAATTTGGTGAGTCGTTTAAATGTTATGGGCGTACAATCATACATTTCGAAGATCCATTTTTATTAATAAAGAAGATAGTTAAGAAAGTACGTATAGGTAATTATTTAACAAATTCATTAAGACCTAAAATGGCGCTTTTGCTAAACGGTAGACAGATTCACGAGCTAACTAAGCGGCACTTGTATTCAGCATATTAAAGTCCTATTCAGCTAGTTCCTCATTTCGCAGATTAATTAGACCTTACGAGGAAATTGGAGCCATTATGTTAAGCGGGATACACCGACCTAAGATTTAGCAATGATTGAGTTATTAACGTGACCCCGCGCCCATAGAAATATATCGGGTATAGAACGTTCTGGGAAGGGGATGTAAGTAAGCGACCTATTATAGCCTATGGTACTCAGCTGTGCCATCAATCGTGATGGTTATACCGCCACCAGTAGGTTGCTAGAGCCTCTTTCGGGATGTAAGGGCGACCTATCACCTTGTCGCTCCAAACTACCCTCACTCATCCTGCTGAATAACGAACGAGGCTCTGGCAACCGACTGTTGGTGGTGTAACCATCAGGATTGTAGGCGCAGCATTTTTTTTAAATAGTGTCTCGACATAATGTCTTCCCTACGCTTGATGAAAAGCGAAAGAGAAGCCCAAGTCCCTGTGACAACGGGCAAGTAACTGGTCAGTTACCTGTCAGTTGCTACCGCTATGCCGGCCCAGCCCTAACCCCCCACGAGCTCCGGAAACCCAGAGGTCAGACTTCAGGTCAGACAGGAGGTTTGACTGCGGTATTCTATAGGGTGGAGGTGGCCATCACTTGTGTGGGGTACAGACAGCCCTTTGTAATTGGTTCAATTTGATTTGTACTAACGAGTATACGAGTAGAGTAATACGAATCCGCCCAACTTTTGCATCGCTCTTATAACTTTGTTGTCTAGTTTAAATAGCTGTTGAGTTGAGAGAATTTTTATGCAGTTTCTAGTGGTACAATTTTTGGACGGAAGGAACGAAACAATAATTAAAAATACATAAACTTATGTGTAATAGACGATCTTATTTTGTGTCTTTCGTTGTTTCGTTCTATTTGACTCTGACTGTACATTGTATCAGAAATGTATGTCTTCAATAGAGGTAGGTAAATTTAAACGATGACGAGCTAAATGGTCTTCGATTGTCAACATCCGATTGTTGGCAAGGACAAATAGTAATGTCCTACCGAACGTGTGAATGTGTGGTCGCAGTGTTAGCGAGTGTGACAAAATAAAATTATCACTGGCCTAGTCATAATTAGATTGTATGTCCTGACTATCACCTGAAGGCGGCAAAGCGACCTTTCGCCCATTAGATAAATCTAGAGAGCCATTGTTACTTTCGACCCGCCGTTACTTTTGTACCCGGTCTCCCCTACATTTTTCTGATATTTATCATCAGCCTGCAAACGTTAACTGGTGGGTCTTCGACTATATCCACGGGATAAGACGGGGTGGTTCTATACTAAATCTGGAAACCACACGGACATTTGAAGCTATTATGTTAAGCAAACGACGAAATCTTAAAAAAATATAAGCGATGCACATCACACGTAGTTAGTTCAACAGAAATCTGCCATTTCACGCCAAGTTTAAAAGCCCCAATATTATAAGAAGAAGGGAACACTAGCTGGAAGAGAGTTTCACCGCGTAAAGGATGTATCTTTTACAGCGTCATAGCAACAAAAACATGGTTCTATAATCATGTATTTGTTGGTGTTGTGATATATATCCCTCCATCACAACTGGCTTCTTGTTAAGCGACGTTAGAGCCTACGATGGAATATGCTCACGCAGCAAAAACCGATTTACTCTCTAAATTTAAAGATTCTACATTTTGGGAATACGGACTCCGGTAAAGAGTGCCATAGATTAGCTGCTCACATGCAGATGCAAAGCGCTTTGTACGAGTTTTGGTCATAACTGCCAACGCTTACAGTTGGACCCTACGCGTAAATAGGTAAAAGCTATAGGTAAGTAGCTAACACATACGCAAATCTACATAAGCAGTTACTACAATTGAAATGGTCAGTTTTGTTCAACTCTGCACTGGTGCCGATCATTTAAACTGTTGATAACAATTTTGACATAATGTTGAAAATTACTGTAATCTGCTGTTTAATATTACTTGTTGATGTAAGTACCTCTACCCATTTCGTATTTGAGGTTTTTATCATGCGAATCAATGCCATACAAAAATTGTTTCATTTTTTCATGGCGTTCGTACAAGGCTGTTTAAAACAATTATTATAAACTAGCTGCCTAATCAACCTATTGCATTCTACTTCTGGACATAGACTTACCTTAAAGATAAATGTCATTTAGGGGGGATGTGCCACCACGCTTGGTAGGTGGGTTGCTAAAGTAGATAGATAGTATTAGATAGATATTCTAGATTGCACAAAATACAAAATAAATACAGAAAAAGGTGATACAGACTTCTTGTGGTACAATCTAGGCGGTATTATGGCTAGTAAGGGATTTCTTCCAGACAACCTTCAAGTAGAGAAAGAAATTACACTTCCTGAAGAGAGGGATAGATTTTATTTGTACCGCTACCGCTTTAAACTCTTGCTCCGGGATAGAGAAATGTGGCGAGAATCTAAGGAGGCCTACGTTCAGCAGTGAACAGACCAAGGCTGTTGATTGATTGAAACGCTGCTTCTTGTTTCCTAATAATTTTAACCACTAGGCCAGTGACGCCCTAGTTTCTGACTTAATTTGACATTTACCTTCGCAGGTTAACGCATTCGTAAGGAGAGACGTGACACCGCAGCAACCCAACTTGCTGGCGAACATGCAGCAAAACATCGAGCAGTTTAAGAACTGTGTGGACCAGAGCCTCGCCAACGTCGTCGGCCAAGTGAATGAGAACCAACTGCAGCCGATACTGAACGTTGTCGGGGATACGCTCAACAAAGTCTCTAAGGCCGTAAGTATTGTTTGAACTTGATGTCCTCTTACATCATCATCATCATCAGCCCATTGCAGTCCACTGCTGGATATATAGGCCTCTCCAGTTGTTCGCCACTTAGGGCAAACATCTGGAGGATCTGGCCAGGGCAGGCAGGGATGTGACCGTATGCTTCGGCACTACCCGCGTCCCTGCAACTTGCTGCCCACTGACGACATGGGGGGGCTTAGTGGGTATGGCCTCCCATTTTGAGAGGTGTGAGTCCCACACACCTCCTCCATGAAGGTCCATGAAGGTGCCTAATGCATTCCCCTCTAGAAAAAAAAGGTATGTTTCTGATACCCATAAGCTACTTACTTTGGGATGTGATATTTATTAATTAATATTAATTTCTTTTCAGTTCGACGATTTAACTGCAACTACAAGACCAACACTACAAAGTGGAAACTGATTTTTCGATCGCAGTGATATTTTTGAGGAAATAAATTATTTTGAAAATCATGTACCTATTACCTGTTTGATTTCATGTCTATCTATCTATATCTTCTATCTTCTATATCTATACTTACATGCAAGTCAGACAAACTGATTGACATTTTGAAAGCTTTTTTGAAATATTTTTTTATTTGACTATGTTAGTTTGTATAAATACTATCAACTCATTTATTAGGTAAATATTAAAATCGTTAGTCATCATTAACTAATTTTATAAGACAAAGAATTAGAAAGCCTTAAAACAACAACTAATATATTTATTTTTGTGCGTTAACGACTTCGACATGATAAGCAAACTAAATAAGGATATTTATTAATTATTCTAGGCTAATATAAAATGGGTTGAAAAAGTTTGGAGGTAGTTTAAGATTGGTCTGAGCTGTGTAAGGTCGTCGATACAAATTTACGAAATGTACAAACTCGTCATTGCTCTTTTAGCTGTGGGCGTTGTGGCGGTAAGTTTCTTTAATGTTTTTTTTTGTAGTGGCTCGACATAATGCCTTCCCTACGCCTGATGGAAAGCGAAAGAGAAGCCCAAGTCCAGTAACAACGGGTAGTAACTAGTCAATTACCTATCAGTTGCCACCGCCCATGCCGGCCCAAACCTAACCACCACGAGCTCCGTAAACCCTACTCACCTGCAGAAGCACGACTTAGAAGTCATTTGGGTGCGGTATTCTATAGGGTGGACGTCCTTTCCCGGAGGGGCGGCTCAATTCGAGCGAAGATTTGCCATGACATACCTCTCTTATTTTTTCTATTTCGAAGTCGAATTCGTGTAGATTTCAGATTTACAATAGAACCACTTCATCACGTGGGTGTCGTAGAAGACAGGTAAGGAAATATCATGCAACGGGTACTCATTCATACTTTGAATGCCAGTGACGCTTATTTGATACGACGATAACAATAGATTCTCTATTATGTCTAATTTCTCAGCCACTTTGGTAAAACAACTGGAAGCTTTACCCTTAATCGCTAGAATGTTTGGCGATCGTAGCCCGTAGCTTCTCGCTCCAGTGACGCCGCTGCCGGTCATCGGTCTGTGGTATTTAGCTACGCCTTTTATTGTGATGGTTATACCACCACCAGGTTGTCAGAGCCTCGTTAGTTATTTGTAGTAGTTATTTGGCAGGATGCACCATGGACAGGTGACGGTGTTTTTTTTATTTTTTTTTTGTGCGAGAGACGGCAGGCGAGGAAGCGTGACGCCTGATGGTGAGCAGTCGACACCGCCCATGGATGTCCATGCAACTCTAATCGAGTTTAGGGTCGCTGGCTGGTTTGGAGCAAAAAAGGTTGCTCCCTAACATCCCCATTTGTTTTGTTATATGTATGTACTTATAATACTATGTTGAATTTTATTTATCAGGCGACCGCAGACGTGTTGAGAGAGAAAGACGTACCGCGCGTGAGCGTCTTCCCTGTCAATGTTCAGCGGAACATTGACCAGTTCCAGAGATGCGTGGACGCAAGTCTGAACGACGTAGTCGGACAGGTCAATGAGAACCAGCTGCAGCCCCTACTGAGAGCCATGGGGGACACACTGAACACAATTTCTAAAACGGTAATTACAACTACATATTTATATCCCCTTATGGTCGAATTGCATTTTTTACAGTGGTTATTGGTGTTTTATATGAAAATGACCAGTTACCCGCCCCAGTTACGCACGAGTGCAATACTATACGAGTGTGCATAAATAAACATAAACTTTCCTCATGAATTCCTTAGTCCTCTACCTATTTAAAAAAACCGCATCAAAATCCATTTCGTAGTTTTAAAGATATAAGCATGCATAGGGACAGCCAGAAAACAAAAGCGACTTTGTTTAATACTACATATATATGATGTAGTGATAATAATAATAAATAATTAACCCAAAACATGTCACATCAGGCCACACTGCGTCATGAAGTACTAAACTAAGGCAAAACTTGATATGTGGCGCATAAATTATCATTTTGACAGTATTATGGAGAAAATCTTTAATTATTTTTTATTTCTCCCGACTTCGAATACCGTGACAAAAATATTTTCAAGGAATAGATGCCCAAAATTAATAAGAGCTAAGCGGACATTCCCTTTATAATTGAAACCTCTACCATCGATAATGATAAACAGTTTTTAACCCTTATAACTTTCTTTTTCAGTTCGGAAATTTGGCTGCAACCATAAAACCAGTTGAAGCTGGACGTGTTACGAAAAGTGTAAACTGAAAACTTTTCACAGTGACCACATTTTTTAAATTAAATTATTATAAAGCGAACAAGTTTATTATGTTGTTGTTTTTTTTAAACAGTAGAATTTACCTAGCACCATGAACACTAGGTGTTGCCCAAAACATCCAGACCAGAAAAAAAATATTTTTCTAAATTGACCCGACAGGAAAATAAAAAAGGAACCTACGGATCGTCCGCAGCTTAATGCCCTAACCATTGCGAGGCTGACGAGTAACAAATTTATCAGACAGGCTGAAATAAACTCTCAGTGAAGATTTTTTTATTACAATATTATCACGCAATAAGCAGTAAAAACGTAATTGTAGGCAGTAAAGATATTAGACGAGTGCTTTCAATAATAAATATTAGACAAAATCACACACATTGCTCCGACCCCAAAGTAGGAGTAAGTAGCTAAAGCACTTGTGTTGTGGGTATCAGAACAACGAAGGTACCAACCACAAATAGCTATATGAAAATACTAATATAAGCACCCAGACACGGAATAAACACAAATTATTAATAAATAAATAACCCAAGACATGCCACGCTGGGCCATACAGCGCCATCTAGCCCCAACTAAGCCGAAGCTTGTACTATGGGTACTAGACAACTGATAAACTTACTTAGATACATTTTTTTTTGTAAACATATACATATTATACATAGAAAACACCCAGACCAATACAAACAGACATGTTCATGCACACAAATGTTTGTAATGTGTGGGGATCGAACCCACGACCCTTGGCTCAGATGGCAGAGGTCACTACCAATTGAGCCACCGAGCCAGTCAAATGTTCATCTCACGAATGTTTGTCCCGGACGGGGATCATAACCACGACCTTTGGCACCGAAAGCAAGATGACCCACCAATTGAGCCACGATACATTCTAAAAGTGCTTATAAATGGTCATTCTTAGTAGTCTTAACAGTAGATCACTATTTCTGTAAATGATTCTTGTTTAGATCATTATTATCTACAGTTCGCGTGAAATGATTCATAGTTAAAGATGAATTGCAAATATAACTATGATACCAACAAGTTGACCTCTCATATCACCGACTTTAGCATAAATGTATACGTGAATAGATCATTTAAAATATTATTAAATGCAGTGAGCTTTTTTAAAAAAAGGCATTCAGGTCGACCTCACTCCACCTGATGGTAAGTGGTCGTGAGGTCCAAAAGTTAGGTGGACAGGAATAATAGATTCAATAAAGAACCTACCGCGCAGTCACCCTCACCCTGGAGTACCTACAGAGATGTCACTTCTCATCCCGCCTAAAAACGCAAGATTGTAAGAGGTACGAAACACATGAATCGGAAGAACGAAGAACGAAACCTCTTGATGCGCGCCATTATTGTCTGGATAGTATGCGGATGGCAACGCTATCCTACACGTTGGAATAGCTTTTTTTTTCAGAATGACGTCACTCCACCTTATGGTAACTCATCTTTCTTCTTTTTAAGTCAATTACATCTGCCAGACAGTAGTCTAAAGTATCCAGTAGGATACTTTAGCATTTGTCAGAGCATTACCATGATCATAATAAAATATGTATTTGTTTTTTTTTTCATAATTATCAGAGAGGTTATTGGATCCATTCGGACGGATTTCTCTGAATTCATTAATTCAAAATAAGCTCGAGTTGTTGGAGTGAATATTCATATTGTACGTACACACTCTTATAGCCATTATTGTGGCTTAATTTGTAATTATTTTAAGGCATAATTTTAAATAATAATGAATAGTCAACCATAGTATAACAATTGTAAGTAAACTACTGGTTAGGTTTAGTATTAGTGACCAGCGGCGCCCAAGGACCAAAAGATCCTTGATTTGAATCTCAAATCAGGTAAATTGTTACTGGATACCATTTATTAATTAATTGAGAAAAAAAAACAGCAAGTTTTACACACTTATCACAATTAAAGCTGTGTGAAATATGCTGTTTTATTTTAAGTAATAATAGATTCTCGATACGAGCATAATAAATCTGTAATACCTATATTATGTAAAATTATCCATATTTTACTGGCTTATGCCAGCGTCTGAAAAAAAGCAGTGAGATTGCACTGAGTTGAGAGATATGAGCTAAGTGTTTCAAAAACCTGCATTTGAAAGCAATTTGAAACCTTAGACCGATTTAAGTCATTTGTATGCAGGTACCATACTACTTTAGTCTATACTATGTGGTTCAACTATGACCATTAATATAAATATCGTATCAAAACATATTTATTTTAGTAAATAATTGACCTGGATATGATAAGAAGCTCAAACCATTCCTTATTGAATATTTCTTGATAAAGCCAGCAGTTATACTTTATGCGTATTAGTCTGAGATCAGGCTGGGTTCTGTGAGGTCGTGTCGAATCTAAAAATTCAAAATGAATAAGCTCATATTTGTCTTGTTGGCTGTGTGCCTTGTTTCGGTAAGTTTAATTAAATTATTTATATTTTCATATTAACTAATGCACGCAGCATATTTTAATTCCCTATTGGTTGGTAAGAAGAATGAGAGTGTGACTGATGTGATATTATTATATTTACTATACCATCCTACACACTATTTTAATTAATACGTACATTAAAATTAGGTACATTTATATTATCCCCTTATTGCAAACTAGCCGATAGACATTTTGCGGATTAGACATAATGCCACACGAATCGCTGCCGTGTAATGCTGGGGTTACTGTATATTTTTATAGATTACTTCTTTATTTTTACTTTGTAATTTATTAAATCTCTTATATCACCCTTTGACAAAGGATTGTCTGGAAGAGATCGCTCATAGCTTCACACTTAGACAGCCTAAGTTGTACAATAATTGTATACTTTGTCTAGCTCTAAGTTAATTTTTTTGGTACAATAAAGAGTATCTATCCGCACGGATTGAAAATTTGTCAGTTGGATTACGACTTTAGAAATTGTTTTCTTTACAATATTGTAAGTGCGCGCCGGTTGATATGAATCGAATCTTAGTGTTGTAAAAATAAGATAATTATTATCATCAACCTATCACAGTTCACTACTGAACATAGGCCTCTCCAGTTTTTCGCCACTTGCGTTCTTGGTGTTTTAAAAACCAGCTTTACCCCCTAATTCACTAGGATGATATTAAAATAGTGATTCTATTTTCAGGTCCAATGTTTCGTGAAACGCGACGCTCACTCTGCCCCCCCTAATAATGCTAATAATAGTCCAACTCTGGACGATATTCAAGGTCAGCTCAGTCAGTTATTGAATACTGCCACTGGTAAACTAAATGAAGCATTTAATCCTGAAGAACTGAAGAAGAACTTTGGCAATGCCATTGATGAACTGAATAAGGCTGTAAGTATCTCCAACATTTTTTTGTTCAGTTTGGTTCATCTATAATATAGAAATGGATCGCAAAATGTGTTGGTAAGCGCATAACTCAACAACGCCTTTTTTATCCGGGAAAAAATGCTTTTACGCATGCCCGGTGTTCGGGGGAACGCCGGGGTATGTGAGACTCGCGCCGCCCTTGGAGGACGGCATCCTGCCTAAAGATGGTAGAAAGGCAGGAAATACTCACTAAAAAACCCGGTCCTCCTTCAAGCGCCCACAGGGTGGTGTCACGGGACCTTAAAACTAGAGCTGCCATGACCCACAAGCGCGGCCCACCCTAAATGGCAGGCAACACGGCTCCCCTCTAAAGGGGAAACTCAACAACGCCTGGACCAATTTGGCCAATTCTTTTTTTAAAACGTTCTTTGAAGTCCATGGATGGTTGGAAAAAATCGAATAATTGCAATGAGAAACCCCGGTTAACACCGCGGGCTCAGCGAGTTGGCAATAAAAAATAAAGTGTGTTCCTCTAATAAAGTGGTTGTTGGTGCGATTCCCGCACAATACAAACATTGGACATGTCTGTATTGGGATGTAAGGAAGTGATCATCTTTTTGCTCCAAGCCATCCTCATCTGCCCGTGGTGCGTCCTGCTGCTACAGTGGACCAGTGGACCTTCTAAGGCAAAATTTGATAATGATAAGAGTCTTTCCTACTACCAGCTTATTTTAGTTTGAGCGATAGGCGTCTTCCAGAATACCCAGATATGAGTCAACTTGAAAAAGTTCGTTAGCTAAACTCCTACGACGACTATGCCTAAGACGAGGATTCGAACCCATCATCAGCCTTTTCTCGGAATCGAACCCGGGACTTTCGGATTCACTTAGTCGCTATTTCGGGATACTTAAGTGTTTTTTTTTTCTTTGCAGTTGAACAACATCCAGGCTAAGAAACCTGCAGACAGCTAGAAGAGAAGAGTACGTGTTTCGGTGCGAGTTCATAAAGTGATAGACCACGATTTTAATTTTACATTGTACATTGTATTGCAATTATGTATGATCAAGAATGAATATGAACACAATTATTGATTTTGTTTAATTAATTTCCCTACATTTGCCCTATTTTTTTTCCTTATTCTAATAACTTAAAATTGCATAAATAGATATGTATGTGTAGATAATAAAAGTAGCAACTTTAGTAAGTTAGTAAGCTAGTAAACTTATCTGACTATGACGACCAGTTTAGTTGAGTGGTAGTAAATGCTGCCAGTGACACAGTGGGTCGCGGGTTCAATCCTGGACCGTACAAACATTCGAATGCGTGAACATGTCTGGTCATGGTGTTAGCTATGTAAAATCATGTAGATATTTGTTCACATAACAAAAGGATCTAAGTAAGTTGGTCAGTTTAGTACTCATAGTTCAAACTTCGGCTTAGTTTGGGTCTAGATGGCACTATGTGACCAAGCGTGGCATGTCTAGGGCTTTTTTATGCAAGAGACGGCAGACGAGCAAGTGTGATGCCTGATAGTAAGCAGTCGACACCACTCATGGACATCAGTAACTCAAATCGAGTTCTGGGGTCACTGCCGGCCTTTAAAATATGAATATGCTCGTTTCTTGCAGGTATTTATTTATTCTGCAATAATTTCAAAATTTATTGATGAATGGATCAACGTACAGACGAAACCGCTGATTGTTGAGAACTGAACTAGCAAGACGTGTGTTTGGAAGATGTAGGCATCCGATAAGAAATAATAAATAAATAAACACCAAACATGCCACGCTGGGCCACACAACGCTACCTAGCCTCAAACTAAGCCGAAACTTGTACTAGAACGGTTCTAGACAACTGATAAACTTACTTAGATAATTTTTTTTTGTAAATGACATGTTCATGCACACAAATGTTTGTAATGTGCAGGGATTGAACCCACGAGCCTTGGCTCAGAAGGCAGAGGGCACTACCAAACGAGCCACCGACCCAGTCTTCCCTCATACAACCCTCCCATTTCGGGAGGTGTGAGTCCCACACACCATGTCAACAAGAGCTGCCAAGGGTGGTGAATAATAAAACCCCCCAAAGTAAAATAACAATTAGAAGGTGATGATGGGAGGGCTGTGTCCAGCAGTGGACGTCTTAAAGCTGATGATGAAAAATATGATGTGTGTGTAGATAGGGCCCAAACTGAAAATGGTAAAAGAATTTTACCAAGGATTTGTAGAAGGATTTCATAAAATACAGACCTTTATATATGGTCCTTCATCATCATCATCATCGGTTTACATGAACTGCGAGTGATTTGGACCTCACAACCGCTCACCATCAGGTGAAGTGATTTCAGGCAATTCCCTCCACTGCATGAAAAATAATTTCATGTATTTACTATATATAATTTATCGTAAAATAGATAAAAAATATACTACAAACAGTGAAAACAAAATCAAAATTGGCTGAAAATTGGGCGAGATACAGTCGTTGAAAGTAACTATATCCGTCTCTCTCACGCGAAACAGATTTTTCTATGGAGTTTGTATGGCGGGCACGGTACGTGACGTCATCCGCCACGTCGGATCTCTCTGTCTAAGCAAAGACTTTAACGCTTTATAACTCGCTTAATAGAAAAGGTATTTTAATAATTCTTCGATATTTATGTAACTGGAAGCTAAATGATCTCAATAAATCCATAAAAATGTCATGCATATTCCCTATTGTGATTGGGGGAGATCTATGCCTTTGCAGTGAGCTTTTGCAGGCTAATGATTATGATGACGATTATAAACAGACAAATATTAAATTAGAGACACTAATAAACAAATAACTAATCAATTATGTGGCATTAAGTAGCATATATTATGGCATTAAGTAGCGGCTTAATTTTTAAAACAGAGTCGAATATCCTACTCTAAGTAAAAATATAAGACTTATTCTTATAAGAGCTACATTTCCTTGCAACAATTCCAAACCATAGTTATTTTATCTCTTTGCATACTGAGTTATGCACAGGAATTTAAGCATTACTGTATATGACGAATGATCGACTGAGTGACTGCAACATTAATTAATGTTCATTGCAAACTCATTTGCTAATTGTCTTTCCTGGAACCTACGACCCGGAGATGATAAGCTAAACTTAGATAAAGCTAGCTGCAGTTCTAATGCATTTAGTCTATGACTTGTGTTTAACCGACGAGGTAGTGTGATATTGACGATACAAGATGAACAAGCTTTTCATTGTTCTATTGGCAGTTTGCCTTGTTGCAGTACGTATAACATAGTTTAACTTAACTTATTTTTCTATTTTCGAAAAACTTTTTTACGGTTCCTTACCCAAGACTTCGCTGTCTGTCCGTCCGTCTATTTGTCTCCAGGCTACATCTCAAGAACATAACAACAAAAAAAAGTAAAAGGGACTTCCATACAATAAACGCGATTTTGGCAATTGTTGCTCGATATCAATAATAGCAACAGGTAGGCACATGAAATATTCACAAAATAATCAGTTGTATTTTAACTTAAAAATAAATACCTACCTATTTGTTTTGCTTTCAGTATTTTTTTGTTATAGCGGCCACAGAAATATATAATTTCATAATTTAATCATCACGATTCTTGAGGTACAGCTTAGTGACAGACAGACGAACGGATAGATAACGAAGTCTTAGTAAAAAAAACTTCCGTTTTTAACCTTTGGGTACGAAACCCTAAGAATGCAGCAGTTGGTGTATTGATTTAGTTTTTTTTAAATTCCCGTTTTTTATTATTAATGCAGTATGTACTCAATATGTGTTTACTGTCGTTTTGACTGTGATTTCCTTTTTCTTCATCATCAGCCTATTACAGTCCACTGGTGGACATAGACCTCTCCAGTTGTTCGCCAGTTAGAGCAAACATCTGGAGGATATACCTACCCATAATTGCCACGCTGGGCAGGCGGGTTGTCGATCGCAGGGCGTAGCTTCTTGCTCCGGTGACGCTGCTGCCCGTCACCGGTCTTTAGTATTTAGCTACGCCTTCAATTGTGATGATTATACAGCCACCAGTCGGTTGCCAGCGCCTCGTTTGTTAGTCGGCAGGATGCACCACGGGCAGGTGAGGTTGGCTTGGAGCGAAAAGATGATAGGCCGCTCCCTTACATCCCTTCTTATTTCTTATACCATCTGTATTGTCTCAGGTTCACGGTTACGTGAAGCGCGATGCGCCTCCCGCAGACGACACTGGCAAGTACTTGGATAACGTGAAGACTACATTGGAGGAGTTCAGCAAAAATGTCAACGAGAAATTCAGAGAAACCTTTAGCGCTGACGAAGTAAAAAAGAATCTAGATGAATTATTCAACGGAGTCAATAAATTAGTAAGTAAATAATTCATCATCATCATCAGCCTATTACAGTCCACTGCTGGACATAGACCTCTCCAGTTGTTCGCCACTTAGGGCAAACATCTGGAGGATATACTCATAATCGCCACGCTGGGCGTGGCTTCTCGCTCCGGTAACGCTGCTGCCCATCACCGGTCTGTAGTATTTAGCTACGCCTTCAGTTGTGATGGTTATACCGCCACCAGTCGGTTGCCAGCGCCTCGTTTGTTATTCGGCAGGATGCACCGCGGGTAGGTGAGGTTGGCTTGGAGCGAAAAGATGATAGGTCCCTTCCAAGTAAATAGTTGAAGATATGTCCAGAAGTGGACGTCTATAGGCTGGTGATGATGATGATGACTAAGAGTTCTTGTTCTACTAAAGACTTCTTCATACAGATAAATTGTTGTGCATTTTTAGCCACTGAGAAATTGAAGCTTTTTTGACTTTTAATCAGTTTAATTCAGGGGTTGTGAAAGCTGCCTTTGAAACAAAAGTCGCGGGTTCAATCCCCCAAAGTACAAACCATTGTGAGCATGAACAATGGAACATGTCTGTATTGGTCTGGGTGGAAGCTAAGTATAATTTATTTATACTCAAAGAAAGTACCTAATAAACTAATTTTTTACAGTTTGAAGACTCCAAAACAAAGAAAGCCTAATTCAGAAGCGGACTTTTAAAGACTGAAATATCACATCGACTTGCTGGTTCTCTTTTTAGTAGAACAGCGTTTTTATTAGATCCACAAGTTGTAATAATTATGTTAATTAAAACCTAGTTATCAAATTCAGTTCCGAATAAACCTTTAATAACATGTTAGTATTTTATTTATTTTTCACTAGCTGTATCCCCCAGCTTTGTCCGCATGAGTATCAGTTGATAATGAAGAGCTTATCTCCCTTAATATTATGTATGTAATAATAAGGTTCATAAGTTCATCAAGATAATAACATAAAAGTAGGAAAACAATGCAAAAGTCGATATTTATTTTATAAGATTTAGTTACATTACCTATAATTATGATTTCACAATTTAATTTGCTTTAATTTAGTTTAGTTGATATTTGAACGGTAACACAGTCCACAGTAAGTATCCACTTTTGTTAAAAAAAATAAAGAAAATCTGATTTTCACCTGCTGATTTGCTCCGAAAACAAAACACAAAAGAACCGGTACGTCCAAATCGAGACGGTACCTATAGTCCACGAAGCAGTATTTGCTTCGTGGTATAGTCATACAGTCGTACTGTATCATCTCTTTACACTATACCGGTGTCGGATAGAATCGTTCAAATAGACTCGAGTAGGCTTCACTGCGGCTTATCGTAGGCTGCATGCATATTGAACACGGTCTGCTTTCCGCAGCTCCCTTGGAAGATTTGCGGGATTTAAAAATCAGACCGAGCGTCGGTATAAATTATGGTGCATTGTGATTCAATGGTATATATTGAGAGTATTGGATTGTTAACTGGTGATTATTTTGACGATTAGTTTTGTCCAATGGTAGTATTTAGTCTCCAGTTTAAGCGATTATTATCAACTACCAGCGACCCACACTCGCGACGTTTCGAATATTCCAGATAAATATTTCATTGGGTTACATTACTGGCGATTTAGTATGGACCCTAGTCTTTTATAGCAATAAATATAGCCTATGTTACTCAGAATGAATGTAGCTATGCAATGATGTGAAAGATGTTTTGAAATTGGCGCAGTAGTTTTTGAGCTTATTCATTACAAACATACACAGACAGAAATACCAATCTTTCTTCTTTCTAACATTAGTGTTGATAAAACCATCATAAAAAAACTATCCAAACACACGAATTCTAATTTCAAACTAGCAATAACAAAAGAATTGCTGCGTCTGCGAAAATTCTCTGAGTGATCAGGCACGCTAGGTAGGGCTCGCTAAGTAGACTAGCATCTAGCCTAAAATACTCGTATATAGTAGACTATGATCTACCATAAAACCGGATAAAACAATATCCAAACTACAAATTCTAATTTCAAACCAGCAAGACTAACAGCATAGAAGTGGTAAGTCCGCGAAAATCCTCGAAGTGATTCGGCACGCTAGCTCCGGTTCGCTACGTCGATGCGGCTTACCGGCCACCTGCCCCATGCATATTAAAGGCCCAACGTCTGCTGTCCCAGGGAATATTCCGAGGAACCAATGGCCTGAACAACCAAACAATAGTAGGTAATTCTCGTGGATCTACTGTTTGACGGCTCCGATTGCGTATTGTGTAAAGGTTTGAAGAAAGTTTTATGTTAATTTGCTGTGTTTAGTTTTATGAAATGCTATGATGTAGAAGATAATGGTATGCAAAAGATGCAATGAACGGGCAGTTTGAAATTGACATATTCACGTTAGTTTAAATTAGAAATAACAATAGATTTGACTTAAGAAGAACTTTCAATCGATTTAATGCGTCTATTTTTAATATTAATAGTGAGAAGTAATATAAATAATTTATCGTATATTCATGTTTATTTTATAACTACACATAAAGTAGCGCACTAAAGCCGGAACAATATTTCGTTCAGCAAAACGTTTACTTATCACACACTAGAAGTCAAGTATAGAGATAACGTATGAATTTGCAATGTGTAGTGGTAACTTTGACCCTCTTATCTGCTTATATCACAACGTTTACTATGTAGGTACTCATATCTTTAAATTGACGTTTCGAATTGTTATTCTTAAGTACGTGTATATAAACATAATGTTTCATTTAAAATTGGTTACTTAGTAAAATTTATTTCATATTCAATGCTTAATAAATATAGTAATGAGTTGCTTCCTGAACCGAAACTTGTAGGTTCGATCCCCACACAACATTTTCCGTGCATTGAAGGAAATATTTCATTATGTACCCTTCTTTGGTTCCATTTTCTATTTCTATAAATGTTTAAAGCAACTTGAATTGTGATCTGATTAACGTATGTGATATCGTCTAAACTATATGTGTTATATGTACCTACCATACAGCAAGAAGTATGGGCATTAGTCATAAGTGATCAGTGGTACTCGTCAGCACAGATCTACGGCGTGTTCGATCATTGTCACCGGCCGGGAAATCTTCGGACAGAGACGTATAAGTTGGACACAGGTGCCGAGGTCCTGTATAGTGTTGAGCAGATGACATCGATAGATTTTTCATTTGGAAATAGGTATTTGAGTAAGCGGCCCAATATTTAGTGAATTTAGTTGTCCGGTATATGAAATAGCGCCATCCAATATTAGACACAATGTAAAACCGGCCAAGTGCGAGTCGGGCTCGCGCACGTAGGGTTCCGTACCACTATATACCAAAATAAATGTTTTTCTTTATTTTTTGGTACATATATTGGAGTTGATAGAATGAAAAAATTAGGTAATTCGATTTATGACGTTTAAAAACAAAACTGCTATCTAGATCTCATTAATATGAAACCAATTGTCGTTAGTAGTAGTAAACAATTTTTGAGTTTATACATCTGCGCACCACATTTCAATAATGTAGCTCTTATAGTTTGGGAATAAACTGGCTGTGACATACGGACGGACAGACAGACAGACAGACAGACCAACAGACAGACATGACGAATCTATAAGGGTCCCGTTTTTGCCATTTGGAACCCTAAAAATGGCACCTATGTTCCTCAGCAAGAAATAACTGTATTCATATTTATGATACCCAATAGGTAACTGAGTTATAAATGATTTATTTTGTGGAACACTCACATACAAATCCATAGTTCACCAAATAATCGGCCCTTCCACACAGATGAATTGCCGATGTCAATATTTGCACTCACACAGCTAAATAAAATAATTAAGGAGTGGGGCGTGTTATTTTATTTAATACAATCTCTAATTATATTGTGTTTTGCATTTATTGTATGTGTACGATAGTAGACATTAGGTAAAGTAGCTTACTTTTATCTAAAAGTCAACTTCCCACTACCAAAATATTTTCCACAATTACTGCCGAGTAAGGACTTCGTCTGAGATTGGCAGAATGGCTGTAAGGTCGTAAAGTACTATTTTCATCTACTATAAGGCTACATTCAAACCTATCAAATATGTTCTATCCAATACAAGATCACAAAATACTTGATTTTCTTTCCATCTTCTTATGTTATTATTATTATTTACTTAAGGCAGGCGTTTTAAGTTATTCATCGGGAATAGAGCTGTCATGTCGTAGGTATCGATAGACGTATCTATCGATACCTACGACATGACAGCTCTATTCCCGAACAAATATTTGTCTAACTTGACTCAGGGATTCACAAAGTACTATTCCATTGGAAAGGATAACAAAGTAGAATTCTACTTTCTATCGTTTGGTCTGATGCAAGAAAGTATTTTCGGATTGAAATTGAGCTTTTGCCAAGAAAATATCACCCATAGATTTGTGAGTTTGCATTCGAATGTTGATAAAGTATTAAGTTGCTATCTTACTTCTATTCTAATAATGGCTACTTTGAATACAAATTCTCTATGGCGCAAAAAAAACAGTACAGCCAAGGGTATTACAGACAACTGAGACAACTTATAGTACACAGGTTTAGGCGGTCTATGCGCTAATTAGCAACCTCCTGTCATCGGCCTGTGGTATTTCACAACGCCTTCAATCGTGATGGTTATACCGCCACCAGTCGGTTGCCAGAGTCTCGAGCTTGGAGTTAAAAGAACGCTACCTTACATGCCAATTTAAAACTTTTTTAAATTTCAAATTTGTTCATTCGGGTATTTCGCTACTCATTTATTTGTTTGTTTATAACCTTACACTCTCGGGCTTCTGTTGAGTCAGATTGTCGACGCATGACACCAGTAACCGCACCGCTCTGATTAGTTAAGCACGCGAGTAAAGACGGCTTATTGTACCTAACTAATTCTAAGCCTCTGTATTTTATTTACACCGTTTTGTTTACATAACCTTTTAGGCGGCACAGTGATACTGAGCTGAGGAGAATTTGAGTCGAATTCTGACAGGCATCCCGACTCTCCCCACATGAGTGCTCGTAGCGGACCACCGTTAGGTTCAGTGGGTGTAGGTATTTTTTTTATGCAAGAGGCGCAGACGAGCAAATTTGATGCCTGATGGTATGCAGTCGACACCGCCCATGGACACCCCCAACTCAAATCGAGTTCTGTGGTCGCTGCCGGCCTTTTAAATACGCTCGTTTCTTAAAGGCCCCCAAAGTCGTAGCTGTTCGAAAAGACTGGTATTCTTCATTTTTGGAAGTGAGTTTGAATAGAATACAATAGAATTTTTTTATTTACCATAAAGATAACATACCTTCAGTTCCACATAACTTAGGTATACGCATCAAGGAATTCCTGACGTAAATACATGGGTGGTCTTATTCTAAATCCGAGAACCACACGGATTAACATACGCCCGTGTGTGTTTACACTACTTTATATCGAAAAGATTAAATTTCACCAGAGCTTCGACAACTAAAACCTCAATGAAGCTACTTAAACCGGCAAGAATCGCGTTCATTAGTATCTAAGTAATGGTGTTAAGCTATGAAACGTTTTCTCTATTTAGTTTGGATGCGGTTAGCGAAGTTACGAAATTGTTACAAGTGTCGTGGAGACTGTGTTGGCGTAGTTTTAATGTTGTTGTCTGCACATTACTGTACACAGAATTTAGGTCCCGTATAGGGCATCGGGGTTAGATTTTTTAGTAACAAAATATTTTTTTTAATGTCAGAGTGGACAAATGGGCCTGAAGACAAAAACTAAGGAAATATCAGGAAACGGGCAGCAACGTTTACCTGGGTACAAACAAAACCTACTGCGGTCACTAAAACGCCTGAAAAGCATGGTGACTCTGGCAAATCCCTCCAAATGACAGTCGTCATTGAAGGGGGGGGGGGGGGGCTATATCCCGCAGTGAACGTTTGCGGGCTGATGATGAGAATAGCCGCTTTTCCCGAAATTACAATAACATAACTGTCCGCGGAAAAACCTAGGTATATTCAAATTCACTAGCCACAAAATGACACTTACCTAGTTCTAGTAGCAAATATAAGAAAGTCAAAACGGGCCATCGGTCGCGCCGAATCGCGCAAAGAGAAGGGACCATCTATCTATATGATAATCGAACAATCACTGGAAACTATTTGTATGAAAATTTCACACGGATACGGAACAATGCATCCGAATGGAGCTGAGATGGGCGGTCTAGATTTTGCTGTGCTTACAGTTCTATTTTACAGTGTTTTATGGTGATATTTATACGTTTTGTTTGGTCTTAATCCTAAATGTTTCTTAGCTCTTTGAATCGCTTATGTGCGACAATGATCGTAGATTTTCTATTGTCTCATTCTAATGTCGTCTAATTTCTCGGCGGTCAAAGAATTATTTCGATTAAGGACCAAAACTCATTTTTAAAACATCAACTAAGACGACTAAGAGAATATCAGGAAACGGGCGGCAGCGTAGGCGCTGCTCCCAGGTAGACCTGGGTACATCTTCTATATCTATACTTATAATAAATCTGTAGAGAGGTCAATTCTGTACATGAAATATATTTTCAAAATAACTATCAGGGGGTGATTAGTGATCGATACTGATGCCAAAAATGCAATCAGTAAAATTTTTGTCTGTCTGTCTGTCTGTCTGTCTGTCTGTATGTTCCTTATAGAAACAAAAACTACTCGACGGATTTTAACGAAACTTGGTACAATTATTCCTCATACTTCTGGGCAGGTTATAGTATACTTTTCATTACGCTACGATCAATAGGAGCAGAGTAGTGAAGGGAAATGTTGGGAAAACGGGAGAAGTTACTCCATTTTTTAAGCTTCCGTCGCGTGTGCAGCCTTAATGGTTAAAGTTACATAGAAATTATGTATGACAGAAATATTTTACATAAAATTGACTAAAAAATATCCCGCAACAGCATATGTCTATCTTTTATGGTTGACTTACAATAACACGTGTAACTCCTGATAGCTTAGCAGTTCGGAGCATTCTGATTATATTTGTTTACTCTTACGTTTATAATACTCTCATTCATCCCTAATTTAAAAAAGTTATCATTATTACCTATTCAATAAAAAAAGAATCATAGAAATCGGTATAGAAACACCAAACTTATACATGAAATAAGCCATCGCGCCGTCGCACGTGAATACTGAATAATGCTATAAGGATTATTTTTGTGTAACGGTTGCCGCGCTCGACTCGGGTCGCGGCGGCGGTAGGGTATAAAAAGGCGGGAGGTCCGAGAGCTTGGCTGTTGATGCGTTCAGAGCGATCGACCTTATTGACAGACAATAATTGATATTGAGAAACCGTGCTTATCAGCGACTTTTAGTGTTTAAATAGTTTTAAATTTGAATTTCTTTTGTTGTTATATTGTAAAATATTCGTTCAAATTAAAAATTATTAAGCGTAGGTACTTTTATTAATTAAAGTAGTTATAAGTATTTATTTTTAAGTGAAGTAGGTATAGGTAGATAGTTTTGCACAGGCGTTTCAGCTTTAAAAATACCTTTACAAAAAAAGTATCAGGGGGTGATTAGTGATCGATACTGATGCCAAAAATGCAATCAGTAAAATTTTTATCTGACTGTCAGTCTGTCTGTCCGTCTGTCTTTCTGTCTGTCTGTATGTTCGTTATAGAAACAAAAATTACCTACTCAACGGGTTTTAACGAAACTTGGTACAATTATTCATCATACTCCTGTGCAGGTTATATGATACGTTTCATCACGCTACAATCAATAGGAGCAGAGCAGTGAAGGGAAGTGTTGGGAAAACGGGAGAATTTTTTATCTGAATGTTTGATTGAGCATCACGCAAAAAGTACTGCATGGAATTGAATGTGGTTTTCACCAATGTATTGCTAGAGGTCTAACTTAAGTACGTAACTTTAGTAAGTCTAACGGAACTCTGTAACACGGGGTATCCCAGTACAGGTTCTGCTCTCTCACAATAGCTACATTTTAAATGAAATGTCTTAATATAATTTATCTTAATTAAGTTGAATATTGTAAATTATCAGTGTAGTTTTTGTGAAGGAAATAAATGATCTTTTATTATTATATTATTATTATTATAAGATTTGGGCATCATTTTATGGAAGTCCGTTAGTTTTGAAACCCGATATCCACGCGTGCGACGCCGCTGGCACAGCTAGTAAATAAATAAATAAATAACCCAAGACATGCCACGCTGGGTCACACAGCGCCACCTAGCCCCAAACTAAGCCGGAGCTTGTACTATGGGTACTAGACAACTGATAAACTTACTTAGATACATTTTTTTTGTAAATAAATACATATTATACATAGAAAACACTCAGACCAATACAAACAGACATGTTCATGAACACAAATGTTTGTACTGTGCGGGAATCGAACCCACGACCCTTGGCTCAGAGGGCAGAGGTCACTACCAAATGAGCCTACCAAAACCAAATGATAAAACCTACTTTGGCTACCAATCCACCTTTTGCAGGTGGCTATGGCAATTCGGTCCCTTCAAATGATAATTTATTGTCAATGCGTGTGGCCTATGTCCATGGAAGTAATAAGTACGTAGTACTTAATACTTCCATGCCTATGTCCAGCATCGGATGTCATTAGTAACTTTTTTTTATTGTGAAACGAACGTATTTATGAAAAATACACTGTCCTATATATGTTCGTTTCATTATATAAAAAAATCTAACGTGATATCGTCGCTGCGCGTGTAATACCGCGAAAGAGCAGTTTGTAAAAACCGCGTATCTGCGTTTTCGCGAATTTACAGGAGAAAGAAAAAACATAATATTATCTGATAATATGATCTGTTGGCGCGATATTTCAATTTTGTCCCTTTTGCTGTTACGCGGTATTAACAAAGTGCTCTTCCGCGGTATTGCACGCGCAGCGACGATATTACTAAGTAGGTAGAGGAAACTGTATCTATCATACATAATGTACATCATATATTTTTAATAACGAGGGCAATTATTACTACCGTTTAAATAAAATGACAAACTATAACAACATACCTTCTACATTAAGATCATTACCTTAACTAATATTATAAAGCTGAAGAGTTTGTTTGTTTGTTTGTTTGAACGCGCTAATCTCAGGAACTACTGGTCCGAATTGAAAAATTCTTTTTGTGTTGAATAGATCATTTATCGAGGAAGGCTTTAGGCTATATAACATCACGCTGCTACTAATAGGAACGAAGAAATAATGGAAAATGTAAAAAAAAAACCGGGGAAAAACTATTCCACGCGGACGAAGTCGCGAGCACAGCTATGATAGATAAATACCTCATCTCAGCTAATTTAGCGATGAGTGTTATTTTCTATTTGTATATAAATATAGCAATATTATCTTCATATGTTCAGGCTAATTAGTAATAAGCAGAAATATTTATTAGCAAAGGTCTGTAATGGAACTCAATACTCATTTCTGCTAATGAGGAAAGTTAGCCTACCGAATCAAAGATTAACACTGCTCATGAGTGCTTATTATAAGTTATTATAATGTCAAGGCAAGCAAACTATTTGACGACCCGTTTATTTCAGTGTTATAAAACGCTGTCTCTAACACAAAGGTCGTGGATTCTATAGCTGCACACAAGCGCATTCTAACGTTTGTGTGCATTATGCATTAATATTATTAAACAGTATTGGTCTAGATGTTTGCTATGTAATGTATTTATTTCCAAATAAAAAAGTATCTACGTAAGCTTATCAGTGGTCTAGTAGTCTAGTATCCATAATAAGAGTTGGATTGGCTTGGTACTAGATGGCGCTGTGTGTTTTGGGTTATTTATTTATTTATAGATGTAAAAACACCTGTCTTCGTAACGAAACATGTTTTTATATGTTTTTATTTTTATAGTCATAGTTGAATACAACACAATTTGAAAAAGGCGACCATTGTGCGTGTAGTTTTGAATATTTTTATAACTAGCGATTTCTACCTACCTTCCGTTGACGTTAATAAATGCACGACGTTAACGAGTCAGTCGAGCGCAAGCAGCCCTACCGTACGGTCACGTCGCGTTGGGGCAAAGAACAACTCGTATGACGCACCCTTTCTATTATCATAAATGTTGTCATTTCTAAATTTTCGTATGCCGAAATGGCAGATCGCAGTGGTACATCAAAGTTGTTAATATAATTAGACCTAATGACACACCTGTGAATCAATAATATATAATTTGTTTTGATTAGATTTCGAGTTTATGAAGAGACCAAGCGTGATATCTCTGTATCCGTGGTCTCCCGTGAGTGAGGAACATGCAGACATGCTAGTCATACCTATTTTGTGTCACACAACGAGTGATCAAGCTGTTGCTTGTATCCTGTTGGATATTGGCCTGAGAGTGATGAGGCTAGTGTCCCGATCGGGCACAGATCACAACAGCAGCGGAGTCAGGTCAGTGTAAGATTTCTTCAGTTGTATTTTTTTCTCTCTGCGTTTTCCCAAGCACAAGTCTCAACTTTAAGAGAGGTAGGAAATAGCGTAAGAGTCAGTAGCGTAACTGTAAGAAGAACCTATGCCCTGCGGTCGCCAACCACGCCTAACCAAGGTGGCAGTTATGAGCAAAGCCCTGAAAAACTAGAGTGACAAACAACTGGAGAGGCCAGACCAGCGGTGAACTGCGGTAGTCTGATCATGATGATGATGATGACAATGTCAATTAGTAAACGAATAAACGCCGTCTGCTAAAACTGAAATTTAAAGACGAATTGAGAACCTCCTCCTTTTTTCGAAGTCGGTTAAAAATGGGTAAATAGGCTAATCGAAAATTACAACACACAACGTTTTACGTTCAAGCCATTGCAGCTAAAGAAAATTACCTATACAATATCAACGTTAAAGCGGTTTGAAATCAATAGGACCTGTTCCATTCAGCTTCAGAAAAACTAAAAGAACGCAAAGCGGTTCTCAACAGGAATGCATTCTATTAAACGTTCGCGTCAATATTTCCGCTATTCGAGATTCAACGGACAAAACAAAAGACTGTAGCCCCAAAAATCCCTGCATTGTCTGCCCTCACTAAGATTCCCCGTTCGTGAATAGGACGAAGACGTTATGAATAATAAATCTTGTCAATTCAATGTTTGAAGCGCCGGGGAGACGTACATTTTACAAATTCAGAATAATTCACACCCCAGATTACGTCTTTATCAACAGTAGCTATTCAGGCTGCTCGACTGAAATGGGTGTAAATCCATAGGGATTTGTGGTGACGTATTGGGGACCTAATAGGTATATTTGAATTAGCTTTTTGCGCTCGTCCTCGTCCGTTGAATTTCGTAATAAATTTCGTTGACCTGGGCCCGTTTCTTAATAAATCGATGAAAAATGTTCAATAGATTTTGCAGTTTTATAACGATTATATTTATCATTGATACGAGTATAAGATATCAAATGTTCGGGATTTAACGCGCACATAACTTTTTTATATTATAGTTAGCATATAGTTGGTACTTGCTCAATATTACAAAAAAGAGATTAATTAAGAAATAAGTCATCAGTAAAAGTTCCAAATGGTGATGAAAAAATAATAAAAATAAACCGGTCAATTTCCCAAAATGTTTATTCACAATGGCTATAATTTTTGACTTTCGGTAGTCCGACAATACGCGCATTCTGTTATATTGTTCACAATTTCTCCGCCCGATAGGTAGACAAGTTTAATCAACTTACTCTACTTGTGTGTAAGGTCTGAGACACACACAACTTTCATTTATTATTTGATCCAGATCCCCATCTATTGATTATTATCTCTATTACTGTCTGCTATATCCCGAAATAGATGGACAGATAACGATGATTGGAATTACCATCGACTGTATAAAAACTCAAGTAGAAACAAAATTGTACTATAGAATTAACACAAACCACAAAACACAGTGAATTTTTGTGTAGGTAATTTGGACATGAAAGTACTCGAAAATTAGTCCCACTGCTAAACTTTTACTTGTTTTAGGATTTTTTTATTTTTAGACTGGCTCGATGGCTCATTTGGTAGTGACTTTGCCTCTTGACCCAAGGTTCCTTGTTTTTTAAAGACTTTGATTTTGGTTTTTACTTTGAAATACCTACCAACTGTCTGTGTCACTCTCATAGTCGATGCAAACTCATATATAATAACATCCTTCGAGCTAAAATCCAAGCGCTTCAAAAAATTATACATGCTACATACGAGTACTCTCGCAAGCATAACACTCCTTCTGCCGCAGTAAAGTAATTCGAAATTTTAACATCAAAATTTTTTTTTTCTTTATTTTATTCACATACTTTGCTCCGATCCCAAAGTAAGTAGCTTAGGCACTTGTGTTATGGGTATCAGAACAACGAAGGTAGCACAAATAAACAAATAAAACACCCAGACACGGAACAAACACAATTGTTCATCACACGAATGTTTGTCCCGGGTGGGAATCGAACCCACGACCCTTGGTTCAGAAGGCAGGGGTCACTACCAATTGAGCCACCGAGCCAGTCGATCAAAATATTAATTGAGAAAAGTTTAAAACATACAAAGGCTCCAAAGAGTCCGGATGACTACTGAATATAATGTAATCTGGCAAATCCCGAGCAAACGTAATTTATAAATGTCCCTGGGTCGATTGAAAGGCTTTCCCCCAGTGTGCCCACGGCCCAGTGCCCTTCAGCCCCAGCACTTTTGTTGGTTCTTGGTCGGCGAGTTCACCAACTTTTCAATTCGTTTCCGTTAATGAGTTGACTCCATCCTCTGTACGCCGCCCGCTTTCGAATTCGAAACAACATGTACCTATTTAGCGTACACCTTTACCTATTGGATTTGGATTAATTTAGCTATATGTCTACATGATCTAAAGCGGCCCGTATTAAGTAGGGTTAATGATACCTTTATCTGAGTTCCATCTTTTCAATTTAAGTATACCTATGTGCGGCGTTAACCCTTCAATAGATTCAGACTAACGGCCGTTTGCTCCTCTGACAGTGCTCAGTAATGAAGTGTGTGGATTTCATGATTTTGATGGCGTTAAAATATTGTACCTATCCCTTCTTGTTTCCTCTACCCGAAGGTTGTTTGAAAGAGACTACTACCTACTAGTAAGAATCTCGCCAAAATTTTACTACATTAAGTTTATAGATAGAATCAATTTATTTGTTCCAAATATGATCAAATTTCATACTCGTATAATTGAAATTTAAAATCATTTAATTCTCTTTTTCGCATAGTCAGGGGAAATGTTTTATGGGTTCTAGGTAGGTAGGTAAAATACTTTTATATATGAGTGCCGTCTTTGAGACAGACACACACAATTTTATGTTGTCGCATTGGTTGTCGTAGAAGGGAAGAAACGGGCAGTAAAGTTTACCTGGGTATAAATAAAACCTACTGCGGTCACTAACCCGCCTGCCAAGTGTGGTGAGTGACAAAGACAATACGTTTGCAAGCTGATGATGACAATGATAAAAACACAGTAACCATTTTTGACCCCATCCGCACCACTCAGTGGCACCTGTAACCACTAAACGATCGAGGCATTCATACGGACTCAATAGTTAAACTACTCCTTTGATCGGTTGGTTTTGCTCAACTTAGTGTTGCTCCAACACTTCTTCTTGATTAAACTAATGGCTATCGTCTGCCCATTGAGCGAAAGGAAACCAGCTCCCTTTGCCAAGTTTGCTCCATTGATGTGTTAATGATATGACCCACTTATACACGACTAGCTGTGCTCGCGACTTCGTCTCGCGTGGAATAGTTATTTTACCCCGTTTTTTTTACATTTTCCATTATTTCTTCTCCTAATAACTGCAGCGTGATGTTATATAGCCTAAAGCCTTCCTCGATAAATGGTCTATTCAACACAAAAAGAATTTTTCAATTCGGACCAATAGTTCCTGAGATTAGCGCGTTCAAACAAACAAACTCTTCAGCTTTATAATATTAGTTAAGATCTGACTATACTAGATGATATGCAATAAATAACCAATGAAATTTCAGCTCGTGCTTTAGTAGGCATACATAAAAATAAGTCTAGTCACGTTTGTCTTTTTTTTATTCTTTATTAATGCGATTAACTAAAATCCTTTCAAACGATTTTCTTGAAATAAATTGTAAATTTATTTAATTTTATATCATTTCTCACGAAATGACTGTCTCGATGGCTCATTTGGTAGTGACCTCTGCCCTATGAGCCAAAGGTCGTGGGTTCGATTCCCGCACAGTACAAACATTTGTGTTCATGAATATGTCTGTTTGTATTGGTCTGGGTGTTTTCTATGTATAATATGTATTTATTTACAAAAAAAGTATATAAGTAAGTTTATCAGTTGTCTAGTATCCATAGTACAAGCTTCGGCTTAGTTTGGGGCTAGGTGGCGCTGTGTGGCTCAACGTGGCATGTCTTGGGTTGTCTTGGAAATAACGTGCTAAAGGTGGATGCAAGAAGCTTATCAGTCTATCGCAGTCCACTGCTGGACGAGGGCCTTTCCAGTTGTGCGCCACTTTGGGCAAACACCTGGAGGCCTTACGTCACGCTTTCATCTTTTCGCTCCAAGCCATCATCATCTGCCCGTGGTGTATTCTACCGAATAACAAACGAGGCTGGTGGCGGTATAACCATCACGATTGAGGGCGTAGTTAAATATCACAGGTCGTAGTTAAATATGACGGACAGCAGCGTCACCGGAGCGAGAAGCTACGCCCTGCGATCGCCATCGATGAGTAAATCTATCAGATGTTTGCCAAAAACTTGCGGATAACAGGAGAAGTAGGTATATGTCCAGCAGTGGACTACGATAGGTTGATGATGATATACAAGTCACAGATCCAATATACTATCGATGAACACAAGCGTATATCAGCCAATTAATGTGCACGAAATGAGATTTGATGGGCAAATTAAGAGGCCATTGTATTTAGTGCCTGAGTAATGAGATAATTCACCAAATTATATAGTCCAGAATGGATGGGGCGTCAATTCTGCGTTGATTGATGCAGGAATTAATGGACGGATATCGATATTCTATGGGCACAGAATGTGACAATGTGGTGTCAATGTGTTTGTTATTAGGACTAAGGCTGGTACGGTTTCTTATTTGTTAGCTAAGCCTGCCTTCTGTGTCAATGCTCGTCAGTTCGATTCCGGAACAAATATTCTTGTGATGAGCGTTTATGTTTCTTCCGTATGTATTAATATTTAAGTAAACTAAGTACATTTGTGGTACCTTCGTGGTTTGGATTTTCCTAGGTCACCGCGCTTAGAATGCGAGTTGGTGACCGCAGCAAGGTTTTATTTTCGATGGCCTTATTCGGCCCTCATTTGGTAGCGACCTGTGCCTTCTGAGCGTCGTGGGTTCGATTCCCGGACATTACAAACATTTGTGTTCATAAAGATATCTGTTTGTATAGGTCTGGGGGCTTACTATGTATAATAATGTATTTATTTACAACATAAAAGTATCTAAGTAAGTTTATCAGCTGTCTAGTACCCATACTACAAGCTTCGGTTTAGTTTGGGGCTAGATGCGTGGCCCAGCGTGGCATGACGTCTTGGGTTATTTATTTACTTAGTTGTACCCACGTAAGCGCTGCTGCCCGTTGCCTGGTTTACCCTTAGTCGTTTTCTATCATGATAGGATGGGATGGTTTTATTCTAAATCCGGAAATAACACGGACTAGGAGTCAATAAATACTATTAGATCAACCGATCTTATCCCCACAATACGCCGCAGGCAGCCGACCGACGGCGCATAAGTGTAATTCACGTTTCATCCGCTTATGTGCGATTGAACAAAGGACTGGACCAAGCGTGTGTCAGCACGTAAAATATGGGCCTGGCCCGGACTGGGGCCGAAATCTAATTATAAAGCGGCCGGTGCGATAGGTGATGTCGGAAACTATGCCGTGAAATTGGTCATAATATCATATATCATTGGTAAATATCACACAACAGCACATACATTGCTTCGATCCCAAAGTAAGCTTATGCACTTGTGATGTGGTTATCAGTAACATCGATACATCATCACCAGCCTATTGCAGTCCACTGCTGGACGTAGGCCTCTTCTCTTCTTCTTCAGTTGCTCGCCACTCAGGGCAAACATCTGGAAGATATGCCCGGGCAGGCGGGTTGGCGATCGTATGACGTAACTTCTCGCTCCGGTGACGCTGCCGCCCATCATCGGCCTGTGGTATTTAGCTACGCCTTCAATTTTGATGGTTATACCGCCACCAGTCGGTTGCCAGCGCCTCGTTTGTTGTCCGGCAGGATGCACCACGGGCGGGTGAGGTTGGCTTGGAGCGAAAAGATGTTAGGCCGCTCCCTTCCATCCCCTAACAGCGATTGGTACTAGCGATTTCTTATAGCCAGATATGTAAGGGAGCAGTCTACTATCTATTCGCTCCAAGCCAACCTCACCTGCCCGTGGTGCATCCTGCCGAAAAACAAACGAGGTGCTAGCAACCGACTGGTGGCGGTATAACTATCACATTTGAAGGCGTAGCTAAATACCACAGAGGGGCGGCAGCCATTTCGTTAACCCTAGTAGTATAAAAAAACCACTGAGTTGTTTTTAACGCCATCTGTTGATAGATCTCTTGGCACATTTTTCAGTTTCGAATTGTGTGTTATTTAAGTGATCAAGTTTTGTGTGAGGCTGTTAATATAATGGCATTAGCTTCATCTTAACAATCACATGAGTAGTCATTACATAACTGAGATAATACTGAGGTGATGACTATAATTACATGCAAAGTACAGAGCGTTTATAGTAAAGAGCTAAACCAGTTTACATATAGGGACAAATAACAAGTTATTTGAACTAGTTTATATTCATACATAGATTTATTCTTCATTATTCAAATTCCATACATTATGTGCGTTGTATTTTGTACTTCATCCGAGTGTTTTATGCACGTGCCATTATTATGTCCTATAAATTGTTTGTCAACTTCATTCATACAAGTTTGTTAGATTAGTTATGCCATTGTCACGTTTGATGTGTGAATTACAGATGTATGAGGGGAATTAGGTTATGATGGGAATGCGTTGATTAGATAAGTTCCCAAATTATATTTATTAGAGCGTTTAAGCAGTCACTTCTTAGGTCATATGCACGGATATTCAATGTAAAGTTACTAATATTATAAATAGGAAAGTTTGTTCGGATGTATGTTTATTAATGGTTTAGGTAAGCCAAGCTTCCGAACGGTCTTGAATTCTTGAGTGAACATTTACAGTAACTTAGCTCAGACATACCTACACATAGGTAGGCTAAAACAAATAAACTACATGCAACGCTTAATAAATAAGGAAGGAAATATAGCACCGACTGCTCTTAATTTGTAGGTACTCCATGCAATAATATTCCATTTAAAGTACAGATATTGAAATCCTAGACATTCTTGTGATCTACAGAACACTTCCTTATGAATGCTCGGAGTATCACGCCATTTGTTCACGCCAGCATCATTTCCCATACAAATTGCTTGGAAACATTCCGAGTCCGCCTCTGTGCTCCAACAAAGCCCTCGGCCAGTTTTGGGCGGTTTATTAAAGCGTGGCCCGAGCAGACACCAGCCACCGACATTGATATTTGACAAATACGCAACTGTTAGATGAGTTTTGCTATTGTCAGCTGCTATAATACGTGGATTAAACATGTGTGAGCGGGTGAAGTGGATTGCAGGAACTTATCGATGTATCGAATTGTTCAAATTTAATACTGCTTGTATTATATTTGGATGGGTTTATTGAACACCATTACATAATTGTCATTGCACCCGTTCGCATTAAAACAATTGCGATTCGAGCCTTTTGATGTCAAAGGTTTTAGGAGAACGTAAGACAATTTGCCACCAAAATTATTGGCACATCAGGCCTTGACAGTCTCTTGGTTATGTGCAAACCTGAAGCCTGAAGCGTGTGCAATCCGAACGCTCGGATTTCGAGTCCTGGTTAGATTAATTTACGAAATGAACCTTTCTATATTGTCTGGCGTCCGCGTGTTGGTATTGTATAAGGAAGAACTGTGACCAGGCGATCCCAAACTATAGTTTTCCTTGCGCATTCCCGATGTGAAATGTCTGGCGAAATAAAAATATTATATAATTATCAACAAAAGAACTGAACGTATTTAGGTACTCGCAATAATTTGTTTGGAACTTAGGAGACCACAACTTAAGATTACCCAAGATTTTATATAAAGGATAGCTTTTTTGACAAAAGGTAACACAGCTAATTGATGGAAGTTACTAAGAGTATATCAAGTTGAAGGACTTACATCATCCATTATCTGAATAGATTTAACAGCCTTCGCAACGAATTTTGATACTTCGCCTTTAAAATATTGAGCGCTAATAGCCCACTTAAAGGCAATGCTACATGCTACTGTAACAAAGAGCACAATCATAAAAATGTTCATAATTTAACCCTTTTTCGATAATTTACCTTTTTTCGATGACTTATTGACCAGCACAGCATTCAAGACCAAAAACCTTTTCTATCACTGATGGAAAATGAATGATTGTGTACACATAAAGAATTATTTTTCTGTGGGTAAGTATATTGTAATCGATCGCAGTGCAACATTTAAATCAAAATCTGTCGCGCGTTAAATTATTATCAACTATTTGTTGGGAATGTCCCTGATTGGTCGGTTATATTGTAAGGCGTACTGAGTCCGTAGATTTTAGAAAATGTATGTAATTTAGGCTATATTAAAAATCATCAATTTTAACTGTGTGTGCGTTAAGTGAATTGGAAACTAATGTTTCCAAATTACATTTAAATTGTAATGAGTTTATTAATGTAAACTCATTAAAATTTAAATATAATTAACTATTTGGAACGCAACAATCTAATCAAGGTAAGTTGAAATAACCATGGCTAATATTCGAGTAACGATTTTCATACTAAGCCAAAGGGAGTTTTAGCTTCAAATGCAGAATTATTGTAGCCTACAGAAATCCGCTCAAACAAACAGCCTGCTCAGTGCAACCTTGCAGTTTGAATATTGCATGTTTACATGAAAATTTCAGCAGGTTTCACCACTAACTAGTGTTGTGCGATGGTTAATTTTGCCTCGATTTTATCTCGATAGAGGAAATTATCTATTTGGTCCGTGTATATTATTATTTATTAGGTCTTTGTGGTTTTTAGATTTAGAATAGGACCACCCCATCTCATAAGACCTATGTCCTATGTCATGACTTATGACCACTTTTGCCACATTTTTGTCTTTTGGCTTTTGCACTTCTGGACAAGTAATCAAATCAATCACTTGTCAGTCGCCTGTTAGTTTCTTCTTCTATTTAATGAAGTATGAGAACACTGGCTTTATATTTTACGAAGTCGAAATGCAACCGCAGTCACTCAACGGATGTCTCGGCTAAGTGTGCGGTGGTTTTAACCCAGGTGCGTAAACCTCATATCGGCTGAAAAGCTGAAATCTTCAAGAAGTCCCTAGCCGGTTCCAACGATAGGTACCTACATGGGAAGAAATCGGGTGGTGATAATAATGATGTTTGTGTCATCGAACGAATACAACTGGTAAGTAAAAATCACGATCGTAAAAAGTATAGGATCGATCAAAAATATCTTCGAAGTTACGAGTATGTACTTCTCGAAAAAATATCTTCGAAGTTCTGTTCTTAATAAGTTCAAACCTCAATTACTTATTAATAGTAATTTTGGCCAGCAAGGTTCCCTTTTCATGTTATTCCATTCACATAATTGCAAAAGTTACGATAGATACGCATCACTGTGCCATAAAAAGTCATTCACTGTGTGCCAATCAATTCCATCCGACTATCTTGATAGTCGAGTTTCAAAAGTAAGTAAGTAGTTGAGAAAAACCAATTTTTGCTTTGATTAGAATTCGTTGTTTTGATAATTCGTTGTTTGTTCTAGTTTTTTCGTCTAGCGATTTCGTTCAGATTGAAGTTAAGCTAATCTTGAATCGTGTAGATTAGGCGTATTATGTTTCTTATCATGAACTCTGAAAGTAATTTAGTCCATTTGAAAGTCATTCGTATATTATTACAATGATCAAATAAATTATTTGTTTATAAATAAGTATAATCATGTCAAAGTCAACAAAGTCATTCTGTTTTTTTATAAAAGCAAGAGAGTCTTGAGAATTTTTCTATCAAAGCCTGACTCTTATTTGGATTGAAAGAAATATTTGCATATTATATTATGTCACATTTTACATACTTTACTAATTTTTTTGTTAAAAGAGTAAGTATGAAAAATGAGAATGATATCTTTAAAACTCACAAAGTTATAAGCGTGGCTCCAAATTTAAGATATTACGAGTATAGTAATTACGAGTAGTATAATTATTTTATTTAAAATTAATTCAACGGAATTGAAGATCGTAGTGTATTTCTATACATCAACTAAACTTCAGCGTAGGAAAATAAACACAATAAGATTTATAAATTTGAGGTGCAAGAAAGAACGAGGCTCATTCTATTAAGTAACAGCTAGACCCGATAACGAAGACAAAGGCTGACGAATCTTCTCTCCACAACGAAAGATAAACTGGAAACAAGACTTTCCAATAATAAAATCTCTACTCACGTCTATCAATAAAACTGTAAGTCCCCACGAAGCCAGTAGCGTTGCTCCTGTTGGGGCCAGTGTGGAACTCCAGGACCATAGCGGGGCCTGGGGAGTACAGGGCGGGGGGCGCATCGGTCTTACGGCCACAGAGCTCCCGGGCCCAGGCTGACCGCTCGCTCACAGACCCGGGGGGGCCAGGACCTTGCACTTCCCAGTACACCTTCAGGTAATCGCCGCGGACGCAGCTGAAACAAAGGAAGTCAGTGTTAGGTACTCGTAGTTTGTTTCTTCAAGGTTCTAAAACTTCATTACATAGTGTAAAATAAAGTCGCTTTTGTTTTTTGTATGTCACTACGTACATATCTTTAAAACTACGCAACGGATTTTGATGCGTTTTTTTCAATAGGTAGAGAGATTTAAGAGGAAGGTTTATGTGTATAATGTCAGCACAAAATATTGCATCCGTGCGAAGCGTGAGTGGGTCGTAGGTACCGAATAAATTATAAATTAACAAGGGATGTAAGGGAGCGACACATCATCTCTTCGCTCCAAGCCCGTGGTGCATCCTGCTGAATAACAATCGAGGCTCTGGCAGCGGACTGGTGGCGGTATAACCACGACGATTGAAGGCGTAGCTAAATACAACAGGCCGATGACAGGCAACAGCGTGACCGAAGCTAGAAGCTACGACCTGCGATCGCCAACTCGCCTGCCCAGTGTGGCGATTATGGATAAAGCCTCCAGGTGTTTGAACAAAGTGGCAAGCAACTGGAGAAGCCTATATCCAGCAGTGGAGAGTCCGTAGTGTGATAGGCTGTTGTTGTTGTAGTTCTGTTGACACCCAAGAGATGCCACGCTAGGCCACACAGCGCCGTCTAGTCTAACTTATACCATGGGTACTAGACTAGATACACTTAATAAAATATATCTTTTTTGTCAATAATTTCCTATTATACTTTGCAAGGCCATACCAGCCCTAGTAAACCCATAAAGCATAAAATGGACGGACATTAACGCCAGGGTTCTATGGTTTATTGAAAATCTCTTGCAGCGGCCAAGCTTAGTGTCTTTATTTTATAAAATAGCGTCACTAGAACCACGGGGCACTTTTATAATACGGATAGCCACTTTAAAATAGATTTAGTAGGACATTTCTCGGATACATGAGGTCTGGTGCCTGGCTGTAACACGTAATAATGTTACAAATATGTACGTGGATAAAGATTGCAGGATTGAAAAATAAACAAAGAAGAAAATGATGAAATTTTTTTTTATTAGTAGCTCGACATAATGGCTTCCCTACGCCTGATGGAAAGCGAAAGAGAAGCCCAAGTCACTTCTTAACCGACTATGTCAAGAAATACGAACTCGTGCCAAACTCATAGATTGATAGCGTTAATGGCGACCAAAACTTTTTAAACTGCGCTTAACAAATTTTCAAAAAGTCGTTAACAATATCCAAATGCATAAACCATCAATAATTCATACGAATACTGAATACAAAATGTGCAAATGTATTTTATGCATGCGGCTAAATTATCAGCGGTTGTAATATTTCAAACTGGAAAAAATCTAGTGACTCTTTTAACAAAGTGAATATAAAAATCTATTGAATTGAACATAGAGTGCACGGTTAATTTATTTATGGTATTCAATATGGAAACACAACGCAAGAAGTAAAAAAAGAAAGTTAAGAAAAAATGTTTATTTGGTACCACAAACGATATAGTAAGTATTGATAGTCTTTTCAAAAAGTCTTAAGAAATTTTTGTCAACAGACAATTGCACCGATCACAAAGTAACTAACTGCAGATAGAGATAAAAGAGAACGAAGGTATCACAAAAATATACTTTAATATGGGACACAAAACACAATGGGACTAACTAGGACCAAACTACTTAAATATAAACATCCAGACATAGAACAAACACAAATATTCAACACACGAATATTTGTTCAGAGTGAGGGTCAAACCTACGACCCTGGTTCAGAAGGCCAATTCAATTTCAAGTTCAATTGAGCCATCGGGCCAGTTAAAGTGGTGGACAAAAAAGCTGTTAATAATGTCATTTCTCTGAGTAATCATAGTAATTACCTATATAATATACTTAATACATGGGAAAAACTTAATAAAGAAAATGATGATGTATACCTATGCATTGTAATTGTTCGACGCATCTACAGAAAGACGTGAAAACGCGCGAACATTCTCAAAAAACAACCGTCTCCTTCAGCGAAAAACGAGAAAAATCCTTTTTAAGTCCGTAAAAAGGCGCCATTAGACCCATCAACGGCACATAAAGCAGACGGCACGAGCATCATTCGCTGTTTAACGCCTCGCGAGACAATCAAAGACAGAACATTCTCATATCGTGCGCCATCAATCTCTCCCTAGATGCGGGTGTTTCTGACACTGGCCGGTCAGTGCGGTTAATGGCCGTTGTAATATCCTTATCATTCGCTCCGCAAATCACTTTATTCTTGTGATGGATGTAGCATTGATAGCTGTTTGAACCTTAAAATGTCTTGCAACCCGTTGGTTGTTTAGCTTAGAAAAATACTGCTGGCTGCATGGGGAAGCCCGGGATAGGAAAATGATTTTTATTATTAAAACACAATCCCAGAGTAATCGCGTCATCGGAGCGAGAAGCTACGCCCTGCGATCGCCAACTCGCCTGCTCAGCGTGGCGATTATGGGTATATCCTCCAGATGTTTGCCCTAAGTGCCGAACAACTGGAGAGGCCTATGTCTAGCAGTGGACTGTAATAGGCTGATGATGAGTACGTTATGTCACTTCCGAAGCCAACATTTCTTGCCTCATACAACGTCCGATTACTATGAAAGCTTTGCTCACACAAAATGACATAAAGTAATACACTAAAATCGATTGAAAGAACTAAAAATAAAAACACAAACACGTGTATCAAGAATAGAACAGCCACAATATCTTATTTTCCTAAAATCACTGTGATTCACTTATCCAAGCGTTCGAAATTCCAACGCTCGAGACAATTTTGATCAAATTTTGCGCAATCCCTGAAACGAGCACTAGAAAATATATTCAAAACGCGTATTGGGTGTGAATTGGGAATCGCCTCCTATTCAAAGTTGGCGCTTTATAAATTATGCATTATAGTGCAAGATTGAGTCACGCTTCCAACGCACACAAGACCGTTCTATCCTTGATACGTTACTGTGGACACAAGCGTTCCACAGCCTCTCCACTCTGTACAATCTTATCGGCCGATCGCAATGTTCGTGACAGGCCATTTTTTAAGAGCACCCCAACCTAACTCAATCGGACAGAAATGACGAGTTTCTTACCGTTTCCCCCAAGGTGAGAATTTTGTCTCCGCCATTCTACAAGGCAAACAAAATGATTTATTAAGAAAGTTTCCAAATTAATGATCGAGTTTTCGAGGCCATTTATGTTTTATGTATTGGTGAGACAGAAGTTTGGACCGCCAATCAAGTGGGATTAGGTGGGTTATTTATTATCGAGAATATTGCACAAGTTGGTACAAAGCTACTCGTACCTTATTGCCAGGACCAGTCACCACACTTCAGTATCTGCCACATAACCAAAATGAGCGAACGAGGTGAATGAGGGATGTAATCTATCATCTTTTCGCTCCAAGCCAACCTCACCTGCCCGTGGTGCATCCTGCCGAATAACAAACGAGGCGATGGCAATCGATTAGTGGCGGTATAACCATCACAATTGAAGGCGTAGATAAGTACTATAGACCGATGGTTGGCCCTAAGTGGCGAACACCTGGAGAGTGTTACATTCTTACTTCCCGTATCTTCCCACCGCCCCATTTAAGGTGCACTTGCATTTTACATGACAAAATAAAAATTATGAAAGTGTGGGTAGATTTTAAAATTTTATCTTACACTAGACGCCATTGCGGTTAATCTAATAAAATTTGATAGTGATTTCACTCATACGTAAAGTATTTATAAATCTTCGAATTTTGTGAATTTCAACCAAAGTCAATGCCAACAAAAAGTAAGTTGTAACTCTTACAATAATCATTGATAATTTTAGTGAAGCTATGTTTCTAGTAACTTATTAGTTGTACTATTGGGTAACATTATGAATATGAAGAAAATTTGTTTTTATATATGTCTTTTGTCAGGTTATGTATAACGCCCCATTTAAGGTGCGCTGGGAACAGGAGGCACCGTGGATGTTGACTACCTTAATTTTATTTGTATGTACCTTTTATATGTTTTATGCAATAATTTATGTTATATTTGTTATTTATTGAAAGTTTATAAAACTATACCAGCCATAATGGACTCTGCCCTGATGAAAAAAGCTTCTTGTATGGGTGGAATATCGATTCCACCCAACAACCCAACATTTTGGACAAGCCTATCGAGGCTTGTCTAAAATGTTGGCAATAATAATGAATAAATGGTACTAACAAATCATTTGTTTCCGATAAATGTGTGTGTTAGTAACGAGTACCAATTGTATCGACACTCAAAAGCACGTTACGTAAAAGATTCTCACTATGTTTTATCATTTACCTACAATAGCATAACCTTACTAGAATCTTAGGAAAAGCAACATTGTCTCTTTTGAAACGAACGTGTCACTCCAGAAAAAAACTAAAAAACTGACTGAATTGATGAGACCACATGCGTAATGCATCTCTACATAATAAGAAACCATGCGGTGACAGATAAATAATACAAATCATCGTCCTATCTCATTCGGTGGGAGCTGTATGAATCGACTAAGGTGTCTTTAGATTCCATCGTCTCCACCAGTAACAGGGTTTACCCGTCAGGCTGGCGACTACCGAACACTCACTGAAACACTCTTGGAGTTTACTTCGGTCGCATATCAGGATCAGTGGCAAGAGTCTTTTTACAGGCTGGCGAGACGGTGGCGAATCACAAGTAATTGATTTGGTTAGTTGTCCATTACCGCAGTGACTTGGTCTTCGCTTTGGCATTCCATCAGGCAAAAGAAAGCTACTATGCTGTATCACTATAAAAAGAAACAACCCGAATTCGATCTCATAAAGGCTACAAACATACAAAGTTTCGTTGCAGCAAATTATGTGACGTGGGTTTCCATCACCATTGTCCTGAATTATGCCACTTACACTGTAAAGTATATTTTTCTACACTTTATTTATTACTTTGATTACATATAATTTTTAATTAGTCTAATATCTCTAAATTTTGCAAATAATAGATGTCCAACATAACATCACGTATATTATTTCTCCATACAAAATCCATGGGCATATTTTCCCAGCGCCCCATTTAAGGTGCGGTCTTGAAATTCAGGTTCCATAAAAGTCTGAAAAATTTAAGGTAATTTTTTGTCTTATTAAAGAGGTATTTTTTAAATATACGTAATAAAAACCGCGAATATTTTATGATTTCGAGTCTTGGGAAGATATGGGTTAAGTAAAACCCATTAACTTCTTCAGAAAAGGAGTGGATAATAATCATAATTACTGGGACCAGCGATCCGATGGGACGGATAAGGAAATAAACTTATTCGTTACTACTTAATTGGACTTCATTTGTCATCATGACGTGACAAGTGAAAAGAGTCATGATAAGAAAATTTGTTTAAAGTGACCAATTTCTAAGTACTTATAAGTAGCAGCTTTACATTATTTCTAATGGATATTATAGGTAACATTCGGATTTCGGGTTGAAATTGTTAATACAATTCTGGAACAATTCTGGATAGATTTAAAAAAAATATTCTGGAAATGGATTTGGGCCCAAAAGTTTACTTCAGCTTCAGCTATGTATCGACACTTCTGTACTAGACCTGCGTTGCAGTCAAAAGTCACAGTGTTTTCGAGTACAGCCAAACCAGCGTTCGGTATTCGGTTATTATCTTCGTTTATTCAGAAACGGAATGCTCCAGCGAGTAAGCGATTCGGCAACCGCACGGTTCATGGCTGTGTCCTAATGAAACCCCGTCGCCCGTCCACTAGTCCGGAGATCAGATTTGCAATTCGCACTGCGTCGCGCGCTGCAAATAGTCAACCGTTTGAGCATCATTCGTAATCGAAATCTCAACACGGTCATGAAGATTAGTGTTGACAACGTGTGTCATCATTGGTCGGCTTCGGACGTTCGAAAATTTCATCGTTGTATAACTTTGATTGGAAAACAATAGAGCCATTGTGCGGTCTATTTGGAACGGCAGTAATTTTGCTGGAAGTAGTTACACGATAACGGTTTGTCAGAATGGCGTGCCGCTTTGTGTAAAGGCAAATTCAAACGGCTGATTTTGCCAGTTTGTGCAGTTCGAAATTGTATTTGCTTGTCGTACGATTAAAAGCTGATTTTTCAATGGTCTGTCAATATTTTACAATACTTTTTACGTGATAATATGTGATAAAACATCATGAGGCAGTATTCCTTACGAGCTAAATGATGAAATTTTATCAGCATTAGGTATCTATATATGTATTCGTAAACTATACTTTGTAAAATTGTATAACATTAAGAGGAAACTACTGGTCCGCTGTTCAAATTCAATAGCCATTTAAAAACAACTTTCTTCCGGATTAACAAACATTAGATTCACAGCTGACATTTCGTTACTACTGGCTAACTACCACGTTAACTAGTTTTTACATAGTTACTTTAACGGAATTTCGTTGATCTAAGAAAAGTACGTGCACCATTATGGCTACCTTCAATAAATAAACTACAATAATAGGCTTTACCGCATATAACAAAATTTCCGCAGGCGAATCCAAGCTTTTAGCTTTTGCCCGAACCTGTAACTATCCGTAGCAGCATATAATCCCAAGTTTCGTTTTACGTTCACAAATTCATCAATACATACTCGTATCAACAACTCGTTATTGAAAAGCATTACAAAACAGATGATATTATTAACATTTTGTAGCTTCTACTCCATGCGAAATAAGTAGAAAATGTGAAAAGAGAATATAAGATGAAAAGATCAACCGTTTACGATATCAAAGGACATAAAAGTTCAAACGGCAGCAGGATAATATACACCTCGGGTAAGTTTTCCTGGTTAACATTACCCTGATGGAATCGTTCTTTTATTCTGTAGCAATAACTTATCGGATAGAGAGAATATCATAATATATCAGAAATTGGTAATGCTGTTTACTAGAAGATGACATTGTTGATATGCCTAAGTATAATAATAATGAGGTTTTACATATCCCTCGTGAAACAGAATTAGACATAGTGATTGGTTACCACTAGCTATCCACTAGCCTCCTTGGTCTAGTCTGTAGTCTGCAGGTGGTGCCTGAAGGCCGGGGGCACCTCGGAGCATTCAGGGGTCGGATTTGGGAGCGGACCTACCCTTCGGGCGGGTGGTGTCGTGGTAGTGCTGGATATTCCGGGTTCCGCGGCACCGCCCCCATAGGTGCATGACGGAGGGCCCGGGGTTTTTAGTGGGTATTCCTTGCCTCTCTCTCATCCTGAGATAGGGTGAGTCCCACACACATACCCCGTCACTCACCCTCGAGTGACGGGGATACCTAAATGCATTTTCCTCGGCAAAAAAAAAGGTGACGCCTGAAGAGCAAAGAGGGTTCAAATCTGGGGTCAAAATATGCAACTAGGTTTTTTATTAAGAAATTTTAAGTAATTTATAGTAGTAGCAGCCCAGTATTATTAATGCGAGTAACAGAGAATGCACCTGTTTTTACGCAAACACGTCTTGTGCACTTTAATATTTGGAGATTGGCCCATATCGGCGAAATTCGGGATATTAATTGGGTTACCAATTTTGTTTGGCACTGCAGAGATTATGGCTAGCTGTGTTGTTACACTTTTATATTAAAATGTTTAAATGTTGCAAGGTTGTGTAAAAAGTTAATTCGAAACATATCTGATTATAACGTTACTTTTATTCCACAGCAACTGTGTGTAAAAGCGACCCGCTTATTTGAAAATGCAAACAATGTCAGTTCATTTAAATTCTAACGGTCTACGAAATAAAAGGCTTCTCGTTATAACTGAATATTACTATTCAGTGGAAGCCACAATGGAAGCTCTAAAGGAAACGAGTGTAAGTGTTATAATAATACAATTTCCTTAATAGTACATAACAATAATGATATTGTGTAATTTAAACGAAAAATTTGCATTATGTATGTTGCAATGTTCAGAATAAGCTATGTGGCAATTTCTATTTTGGCTTGCTATCAAATCAAAAGATTGCAGAAAGCATTTGTCACAACCCCACGATCAAAGGTTTGTTTTTTAAAGGAATCCATTTATGTAATTCGCCTGATGTTAAGCGATATTGCAGTCCACGATGAACCTTGGACATCAGAAGATTATATTTTATCTCGGGGAACATGGAGCCGGCAAGGAGTTCCATATTCAGGCTAAGTATACCATGAAAGTAGAGGCGAAATGCATTATGTAAGTTTTTGGTACATGCACCATGTAACAGTGCCTGTTCGCAGTATCCCTCGTTCGATGATAAAAAAGACTTCCTTCCTTCCTTTTTATCATAGAACGGAATATAACGGAATTCCGCATTAGCACACTCCAACAGTGTGCTACGGAATTGTTGTACATGTTGATGTAACCTATAGAACACCGAAAGACAAGCAACGTTGCGACGGTGTTCCAGACTTCGCAGTCTCGCAGGGTTAAAAAAACAGACATAGGGACTTTTTGTCTCTAAAGCGTGTGTGTACACAATGTCCTCTGCCCATTGGAAGCCGCCCAATATGTATTGGTGCGGTGTTTGCAGCGGAACGGCCGCCTGCGATAGTTTGCACTTGATGCATATTAATGCCTTGTCGCAGTCCATACCACTATCCGGTGTAAGATATGCCAGCCGTACCACCGATTGAATAGGTACGCTGTGATTTTGTAACTTCCTCTGTGTGTGTGATTTTTTAAGCGAAATGTAAGGAATGTAAGTGAAAACCAATTTGTTTGGTTCGCATTTGACTTTCAAAATCAATTTGGGATTGTTTTTGGCATTCAATTGCAACAAAGCTTTTACATTTCAATACCTAGAATTGTTTTGCATTCGGCCACAAACTGTTTTCAGGTTTTGAACATCGATTTGCTTGAGCCATAGTTTCTCTCAGCTCAGTACTAGATACTAAATAGGAACATTCGCGTTCTATATTTATCGAATTGCACCAACGGAAAAAATGTAAAGTTAAAAGTCAGACAAAAGTGAATAATAAATTAGAACGTTTATACTTCTGTGCGTGCGTGTGTAAAAGTGTGTGGTTCGAGCTAAATCTACTTCTAGGCTTTTCCAAATCCATGACATTCTATTTATCTATTTTTACTTCTACTTAACTCGAAATTAATTGGAAATCAAACAATTATTTGAAGTTATGGGTTGTGTACATATGCAGCTTTTATGTAAGCTGTGTCAATATCTTTAAAAAAGCTCTGAATTTCCTTAGAAGAATGAGACAAAGCAAGGCAAAGAACCTAATGTGAGACGAACATAATTTACACGAATTAAGGCTTTAAACAACTTTCTGGGATATCAAGGTTCTTACACATAAGTAGCAACTATACCTATTCGTATATGTGCATCTGCTGCAGCTGTCATTTTAAATTACAGATCTAAATTAATACCAACTCTTTTAAAACTATAAGTCTACTTACAGCTTGCTGCAAAATACTATTCTTTTCATAAAAGCCCTTATTAAAAACATTAATCGGGAGGACGGGACAAAACAATTCCGAAATAAGCGCGTTACGCCCCTAAGTGGTCGTGACGGGCGCTAGATTAGTTTTATCCCGACTTTGTATCTGAAGGCGGGTTGCGTCTCTCAAAATGGGACCACTAAACCGGCACACGAGATTTAAAGAGAACTTTTAGCATCCGGCGATACCGGTACTGTCTCGCAGTTAAACCGGGGACAAACGACGCAGCTGGGAAATCTGTTCGCTGTTGCCGAGTTAGCGAGTGGTGACGATTTATAAAGCGCTGGTTGAGCCACGATAAGATCTTTTCAATGTTTAACGGCTGGGGGTCAGTAGGTTTAAGGAAGAGTGCGAGCTTTGGCATAAAGCCGTCGTGAAGTAAGCTGATTGAACGGTCATAGGCTAGCAGAGTCGATAGTTGAAGGTTATCGAGTGGCGCCTATGAAATGAAAAATGAAGTATGCAAGGGTACACATTAAACGAATCGACTAATTATTCAAGGTTGTTGTATAAAATCAGTCTGTTTACATCTTCCCTATACTCGTATGTTGAAAATGATGTAAACACAGTCATTGCAAAAAATATAAATTTATCGAAAAAAGCAGTAATTTCAGCTACGCTATCTTTTTCGCTAGATTTTTAACCTGTATTTTCATAGTGGGACCATTAACTTATTTGTTACTCGTTCGTAGTGATACCAATCCATTGTAATACAATTTTAATGAACGTACAACATCTTATGAACAATATCATTCTGTTTTATTGTCTCCTTATATTCTGGTGTTTACTACATTGCATTTAGAGTTTATTGAATCGTCTACTTTGGGATTTTGAGCAATTGAAGATTAAATTACAAACTCATTATGGAAAATGCGATGCTTAAAATTTAACTTATAGATGCATTAATGCCGTATATCATTTTCATTTGCAAAAAGAATCTGTGCGTATATCTTTCCATCAGAATCCTGAAAGGCCGTTTGGACGTTTTTCATTCCATTCGGCATTAGCAGATAGCCAGATATAACATAAAATCAGGTCATTATGGAAACCGTGAGATGCCCGTAATAACCCCTATAATACGGTCCCGAATAATTGGGATGAAGACTAGCCAGAATGATAATGAAGAAGACCTTAATAATGGAATACGTCCACGTTTTTTCGGATAGGAAAGATTTTGAGATTGCCTTTGAATCTTCAGGAAATTGCGACGGCTAATGCGGTGAAGTTAAAAATAAATTGCATTAAGTACGGAGCTCGTGGAACGCCTGCCCATCCATCTTGCTTAGCAGCTTACACGTAGAAGCTTAGTTTTTGTGTTAAGATTGAAAAGTTTTAGAGATGTGGACTAATGGATTGGAAAGAAGAAACAGGTTCAATCACCGCTCGATATGTTTGTGCTCAGATGGAGTTTTATAAGACTCGGAGAATTGTATGCGCTTTGTTAGGAGAGCATTCTGAATTTGTCATGGAATGGCTTTCGTATGAAAAGTAGCTTTTCAATATACAAAGCTGATATATTTCTTTGAAATGATCGATATAAGTGATTTGTAACCTGCACTTGAATTAACATATAAATGTTTATAAGTATTTGAATGTGTTCTTCACTAAGCGTTATTATTACTTGTTCAGTCGCGGAAAATGTGTTGTCGCCTCATTTTTATATGACACTATGAAAACGCTGCCAAAAAAAAAGAAAGGATTGGGTCCATTGTATGCATCAATTCATGGAGCTTCACATAAAAATTAAAGAATGTACTCTGATAAAAATCCCATGATCGGTTAATTCTTATGCATTTCTCAGTAGCGTAAGCGCGACTTTAAAAATTCACCTACACCAAGGGAGGAAGCGTTACGCAACCGTCACGGAAGACAAGATGTAAAAGAAATTTCAACCTAGACATAAAAGAGGTTAACCGCATATTTTAGATGCGAGCAAAACAGGGTATCTCATTCGGTTACATAAGACAGCAATAGCATCGGAATTGATCCGCTATGACCGCGGTTATCCCGACAGAGCGAGTTTCATCAATCACCCTTGTCTAGCTGGACATGACGTATCTTGAAATGACAGTTCGTTTTTTACTCTATACCTAACCTATCTCTAGATTGATTCGGTTCTTCATCTCGATATTTGTCGTTGAGCGCGAAGAATAGGATCCCTATTACTCCTTACAGTTTTTCAATGGTAAAAAATAAGTGCAATGAAAGCTCTTAAGAGCGCGCATACAGAATTCGACGTATTTGAGGCGAAACTGGTATTTTCGGACGAGCTATTATCATACAAAACGATTTTTTTTAAATAAGAAACATAGTTTTTTATATAGATAAAGTCTTCAAGCAGTGCGTAGGCTAGATAAAATACAACATTTACTAGTATATTTTTGTCTATCAAAGATCTCCCGTAAGCCGATTCGCAAAAATGCGAGTCAGAGTCAATTTCGAAAGTCTTAATATCAATTGCATTACATACATATGTTTTAAATATATGTTTATACGATAGCTTATATGGTCTATTAGTGCACTAGATAAAAAAACATTCAAAAATGTGTTATTAAATTGCCCAAAATAATTTTTCAAAATAAGTTCAATTCACACTTTTCAACAGTGTTTTTCTAGTAGAAAACACTGTTTCTTTTAGTTGAAATTTTGTGTAAATGTAAGAGAAGTGTTTCTTAAGTGCACTAAATTTTTATTTTATTAATATTCTATGCCTGTTATTTTATACGATTTTTTTAAAAGTGACTATAAAGCCACGCGCGCGACCCTTGCCGATTCAGTCCAAATCGGGTCATCCCAGAGGGAGGACGTGCCGCTCGCTGCTCCGCTCACGCACACATACGCACAACCACTTTTATGAGCGTATACCGCTCTGCGCGCGTGCAACTCCACGAGTTTGATACTTTGTAATATTATTTTTGTATGGAAAATTTATTAAGTTAAAATAATGTACTAAATTAATGAAATGATTTAATGTTTAGTCATGAGTATCAAATACAAACATCAGGATTATTATAATTATTATTATCTACAACCACATTTGCTAAATATTTCAAAAAATTAATATGATATTTGTTTATTAGTTCACTAATGAAGTTACAAAGTAAGGCTATTCCAATGATTATTATTATGCTCGTTAACATCAATGGTCAGAAACAACTTCCATGAAGAAACTGATAAGGAGATTAATTTGAGTTGGGAGCATTTAAGGAATCTACGTCACATGTTCATGACTATAAATAAAGGCATACAATGAAGCTGAAAGTCCTAGAAATCCCATAGTCGAGTTATTATTAGTAAAATTATATGTGTAAAGATGGATGATAAAATGTTTGATAGTATGCACGAAATTGATCTATTTAGATAAATCGATCTTCAAATCCAATTTTGGAATTGTCGCTTAATTGTTTAGTGTGGAATAAGTGAATCTTTGTGTCACAATAATAACAAGTATCTAAGATTAAAATTAAATCGATCAAAGTGGTCAACAATGGCAGAGGCCAATGTCCAATAGTGGCCTGTGAGAGGCTGATAACGATATGAGATTACTACTTTCATTCTGATAGTATTAGAAAGAAGTAAAAATTATATTTTATAGTTTCAAAATGTAAAACCAAAATGCAATATGATAGTTGTGAAATGTATGGCCATTACGGTTACTAGGGGTGATTTTAGAGAAAAGGCTGGTAAGATACGGATATTTTACGGTAACTTATTTAGATATATTACGTTAAAATTACCGGCTACGTATGCTGAATGGTGGTATGGCGACGAGCAGGGCGAGCATGTAACTTGCAGTATGCAAGTCGCAAGGTGCAACGTTGCCAATGAGGGTTACCGTTTTTGTAATCACCAGAGGGCGCCACTGTATAGTGAGGTCTTCGGGCATAGCTGTTAAGGTTTGTTTTATGCATGTGATGACTGTTTGTTCGTTATAAGAAGGAGGACATAAGTTTCCAAAAGGCAAAACTGTTTGTTAACGGTTAATAAACAAACCAGTGAACTAGCTTTTCTTTCAGACCGCTAATTTTTACACCTCATTTTCTCGGCTCCGCTTTTAAAGCGCAGATAATCACTGAGCCGTGTCTCATATTTTATTCGAAAATTAATGCCAGCTATGCCAAAATTGCACAAATTTATTTAATTTTCCGATATAAACTCGTTTAACCCACAGAACCTATGTAATTTGACATTTCGGATACCTCACGCTACACTAGCACCTCTGGTGGCGAATTCACACGCGATATGGGCGCCCTCATTAGTGCGGCAGTTTGCCATAATAGGTATTGTTATTTCTTTTATTTGCTTCGTCGCCGTCATTGGAATTATGTTAAATTCGAAATATTAATAGGTAATTAATTAATTCAGTTTAATTTCCAAAATGTCGATTTTGGGGGAAAAGGTAGGAACCAAAATTGTTCGGAAATTGACTCTCTAGAACTTTGTTTCTTTTCATTCATGCCGTAAAAAGTACAACATAGGAGATAATGATACAGTTTTGAATATGTCGCGGTTTGTGAGTTTTATTTCCAAAATATCGATTATTAGGGGAAAAGGAAGGAACCGAAATTGTTTAAAAATTGATTTCCTACAAGTTTAGTCTTCTTAATTTAGACCGTAAAGTAGAAAATAAACGAGATAATGACAACATTTTTTACTTGCTGTTGTGTTTAATTTTAATATTCAAAATACCGATCCTAGACAATTTTTGAATATACACAAGAGGACTCGCTATTCAGATAGCTCGCCTTTGTAACCTGTCCATTGCATCATTTATAAAATTGCGTAAAAGCAGTATTCTACGCAAGATTTGTGCCTTATACAAAAGACAGCGTTGGTCAGTCGTGATATATTCTTTCAGAATCAGGTTCAGGACACCTATTTTAGAGAATGCTGCAGTAGTCAATGACTCCTTCAATGTAACCGTTAGGATTCGGGTCACGACTAATATTCATCCCGAGAATAAGTGATGGATTGGTAAAGCTGGATTGGAACGAGATTTTAGTTGTTGTAGGCCATCTGGGGTTTCTGCTACGAAACACAAGCACAACTTTCAGCACAAGCATCAGTAGGTATACATGATCTCTGTGATCAGTGCATAGGAGACTTAGGACCTTAATTCAAATTGACAAATTGTTTACAAACTAATCTTTTTTGAATGATGGCAACCAGCCTCTTTGTGAGATCCATTTCTGCCGAGTGAAAATAAACAAAGTAATTTTTACAAGTTAAAATATAAAACGGGTTAGAGTTATATCGTGGCAACCACGGAGACTGCTCTTTCCTTAAATAATAATACAAACACCTAAACACAGAACAAACACAAATGTTCAGCACACACGAATGTTTGTCCTGGATGGGAATCAAACTCACGACCTTAGACTCATGATCAAAAGGCAAGGAAAACACAGTAGGGATTATTGATTTTTATAAAGCAACACTAATAATGTCAATCACTCACACAATACCTTTGGATAGGTAAGTACCTGGTACATATAAAGATAGAAAGACAAAAATATTGTTATATTTTTCTTAAACCTTAATTAATAAGCACTTAAGAATAATGTACTCTAAAGTGTTTAAATATATTTAATAAGTACGCACCTATACTACACTAATAAAATATTGAGCAATAATAGAATGTTCAAATAATTTAGTTGAATAATAAATTGTTAAGTATCAAAATATGTTTGTCTCCGACAGTTAGTGTCCGACACGCTGCTCACCCACACAGACACAAATGATGTCTATGTGTGTTTCGGAATCGGCTCCCGCGTGCGTTTCGAGTTGCTTAAAATTGTATGCGCGCTCTTCGGCCCCGCTATTTTAGTTTTGTGCATTTGCTTGTCTTGAACATGTCTGTTTGTATTGGTCTGGGTGTATTTGGTTTGGGTGTTTGCTAATGAATATGTATTTATTTACAAAAATCTAAGTTAGTTTAACAGTTGTCTCGTACCCATAGCTTCAGCTTAGTTATTATTATCAGTTGTCTAGTAGCCATAGTACAAGAAAAAATATTGTGTCATCTTATAAGTAGCAAGTGTTGCATAAATTAAATTGTCTATTAACAAATTTCTCAATATCAAAACAAGCAGAAAATGTCTGTAAATATTAAGCCGTTCATTTATTTTACATCAAACACATTCCCAAAATTTTAATTTTTTTCAATCATAATTGAAACGTTTTCACCCCACTCTCGTCTGCAAATATCTCTTCTATAACACACATAAAGCAAAGATAATATAAACCTGTAATTAACATTTCCACTTCCCGATTCCAAGTGGTAATTTCCATGGCATACGCTTGAAATGAAAAGGGGCCCAGTTTAAGCGGCATATTCGGTCTTATTCCAATATTATCACGATGTTGATAAGTACTTAGTCTTTGAATAAGGATGATATTAGAGTACTGACTGCTGCCTGCGACTTTGTTCGCGTCGTATTTGTTTTTTTTTAATGTTAAATTGTTTTGTTTTTCATTTCATTTTTACGAGTATGGTAGGTACATTCACCATGGTATATATAGGAAGAGTCCGAAGGCATGTTTCATCGTCTTCATTAGGGCCGCTGACCGAAGCTCAAGGGAGACCCTCCACCCATTATAGGCCATGACGTTCAGTTCTAAATCTGGAAACCATACAGACAAGCAGAGTTGCCAGATCAAAATGTTGACTTTTCGGGAGGTGTACAATCAAAATCCGGGAGGTGTATGACATTACTTTTAAAAAATCGGGAGATGTTCTTTTTGCCTAAGAATGATGATTACTAACTAAAATTTTTCCTATTCAGTTGCTTGGAGAGCAAAAAAAAAGGTCATTCGTCTAAGAAAATCGTTAAATCATTGAGGATTTTGCTCCATTTTGGTCATATTTATACAATACGTGAGGTGAAAAAAAATCGGGAGTTTTGGACGGAATCCGGGACATCGGGAGATATTGACCAAAATCGGGAGATCTCCCGGGAAATCGGGAGATCTGGCAACCCTGCAGACAAGCTCCTGCAACAATAGCACGTAAATCAATGCACTATATAATGTACCAGGCACCTACTCCTTAATGCTGTACCGCTTACCGTAAAAGCGGCTACGTTTCGCGGAATACCACGTAATTGCACAACAAACTGTGCGGTTGTAAAATTGCTAACATTATGTCGGATATTCGTGGAAGCTCCGTGTTGTGTCAACGGGTGCAATGCTGGCGCCATAGTCTATGCTTTATTTCTTACTTGGTCGATAATTGCTTTTTGTATAAACAACGTAGTCTCGGTTATGAGGTGGATTACTGAAGTAAATAAATATCAGACAATATCACATACATTGCTCCGATCTCAAAGCAAATAGCTTAAGCACTTGTGTTAGTAAGCTCCGGATCCGTAAGCTGAAGTGGCAGTGGGCTGGCCATATCAGCTGCAGAACCGATAACCGCTGGGGTAAACGAGTTCTGGAGTGGAGACCGCGTCTCGGCAAACGTAGTGTAGGACGCCCTCAGGCAAGGTGGAGTGACGATTTGCGCAGGACGGCTGGCAAGTGCTGGATGCGAGAGGCCCGGGACCGATCGAAGTGGCGAGCATTGGGAGAGGCCTATGTCCAGCAGTGGACTGATGTGGGCTGATGATGATGATGACGACTTGTGTTAGAACAAAGAATGTACCACAACTTACATACACAAGAAAAAAAAATTAGGTGTAGGGTAGGACATAAACAGCGTGCACGAAATCGCTTCGGGCCAACTACTTAAATACATATTATGAACAGCCAAACACGAAGTTTATTAGTTAGAAGGCGTTTAACTAAGCTTTAAACTTTTGTTAGTAGTTTTAAGATGACAAAGACATTATATAAATAGAAAGTTCTGATTATGGAGAGATTTAATAGGTTAGGAAAACATTCCGACGTTGAGGATTCGTGGACTTAGAATAGAACCACCCCATCTTATCCCGTAGGATAGAAAACGAATAAGGGATTACAGGGAACAGGCACTACCGTTAACCTGCGTACAGATAAAACCTACTGCGGTCATCAACACACCTGCCTTATTCATTTCTTACTTTGGGATTCTTCTTCCCGGTCTTTAGGCGTCCTTGTACCAAAGAGCCAGCGTAATATAACAATATGTTAGCTATTCGCGAAGTCGAACCTAAAGAGTTGGCATTGCATCCAACTCCTTGCGTCTAGTCCCATGCCAACATATGAAATTCAATTTCGAACGTCTTTTTGCTTCAACCAGCTTGCGTGCTTTGTTAACCCATAACCCATGTCACACATTCTTGTATAATTGTTTTATTATGATATCAAATACTGGCGAGCCTTGTGGAATTCGCGGTTATTCATGTTATGGTAATAACTTGTTAAAATAGGTATTGCATCTATTACTGTAATAGCTTAAATTATGCCTACATTGGGTAAACGTTTTATCCGTGCGGTAAAGCCTCCAGATGTTTGAGCAATGTTACGAACGGTTGGAGAGGCTTATGTAAAAGTCAAAAAGTAAAAAAAAAATATTTCCAAGAAAAATGTACAACTTACAGTATTGCTTATGAAAGCCACATTAGGCAATGCCTGTCTCTTGGCAATTATATTGTTTAGCAGTGGACTGTGATAGGCTGATGATGATGAGATGAGATGAGATTATTAAGACATGGCATATTCCCATCTTCATAAACGGTAAATTAGAGCGGTATTCAAAAATAAATAGAGTAGAACATTCGATGCGCATACCTAATCAGCCGATAGCGGGTGGTTAATTTGATGTAACCGCAATCTGAAACAGGCCTGACTTCCAGATAAATTGGCTGTTAGGCTCATACAAAATGCAAGAACAGACCGACGACGGGGAAAATAAGAAACAAGAATTGGGGTTATCGCTTCGATTACACTCGGTTGGTCACGGGGTCCGACTGAGGGAAATCTTTGGTACTCCTTTCTTGATACATTGGAGTAAACAAACCGAAGTCAGCAAATTAGTTATTAATATTACGGGGGACGAAATAATGAGTCGCTAGCTGGTAATTTGTGGGAAATGAAAACGTTAACCACCTGATTTCTGAGTATCTTATATTTCAGCACTGTTGCAAGTGCAAGTGTTATTTGCAGATAGGCGTTATTGACTCCTCTTGATGGTCAGATGAGATAATGTAGAGTGGCGGGGAAAGCAAATTCAAATCCTTTATTACAAAAAAAGTGATACATTTTGGTCTGAATATCTGTAATCTGATTCTTTGAAATTTAGTCGCCCTTTTCGTACATTATTATCCATCTACGAGTATACTTATAATAAATCTGTAGAGAAGTCAATTCTGTACATTAGTGATCGATACTGATGCCAAAAATGCAATCAGTAAAATTTTGTCGGTCTGTCCGCCTGTCTGTCTGTAGGTATGTTTGTTATAGAAACAAAATCCCAACAGATTTTAACGAAACTTGGTACAATTATTCTTTATACTTCTGGCCAGGTTAAAGTATAGTTTTCATCACGCTACAATCAATAGGAGCAGGGAAGTATTGGAAAAACAGAAAAAAAAGGAGACAGGAAATCACCCAGAAGTTATTAAACACAATATCTTCTGGGTGGCAGCCCTAAAAACATTTAACTTTCCAAATTCTTTAGACACGGCACAATTTGGCACGGCTGGCAAACATACTATCGCTGTAAGTTCCAATCTTACTTGACTACTTGTATTGCAGTATACGATATCTTATGAATGTGTGCTGTGTTGTCATCCGTTTAATTTATGGCACACATGTTGACTGAACCCCTAAGTTATGGTTTCGTGTGATGCGTAGGCAGGCTATCACTCATAGTTATTGGGTACTTACAAATGAGTGAATGACCATTGTATTTATTATGTTATGTCAATAAATCAGTAGAGAACCATAGCCATAATGTTATTTGTGTATTTGCAAACGGAAAAAGCGAAGTTCTTAGGTTTTACAAGTAGTAAGAATATTGTTCATACTAATATTGTATGAAATTTAGATGACGATAAAATAATTGTACCAACATTGCGAGTCTGATAGCGAATATGACCGGGGCGTTAAAATCATCATCATCTTTAGCTTTTCGCAGTCCACAGCTGGACATAGGCCTCTCCAGTTGTTCGCCACTTTGGGCATACACCTAGAGGTTATACCCATAATCGTCACGCAGGGCAGGCGGGATGGCGATCGCAGAGCGTAACTCCTTGCCCCGGTAACGAGCAGCCGTCATCGACCTGTGGTATCTACCTACTCCTTCAATATTATCCCTAAATATAAGAATATTAGGAACCTAAATATAAGGAAGCTTTAAGAGAGGTAGGGCATAGCGAATCTTCGCTCGAATTGAGCCGCCCGTCCGGGGAAGGACCTCCACCCTATAGAATACCGCAGTCAAATGACCTCTGAGTCGTGTTTCTGCCGGTGAGTAGGGTTTCCGGAGCTCGTGGGGGGTTGGGGTTGGGCCGGCCGGTGGCAACTGACAGGTAACTGACCAGTTACTTGCCCGTTGTCACAGCGACTTGGGCTTCTCTTTCGCTTTCCATCAGGCGTAGGGAAGCCATTATGTCGAGCCACTATAAAAAAAAAAAAAAAAGCTACGCCCTGCGATCGCCAACCCGCCTGCCCAGCGTGGCGATTATGGGTGTATCCTCCAGATGTTTGCCTTAAGTGGCGAACAACTAGAGAAATCTCAATTTCCATTTTATATGGCATAATATTAGATAGAATGAGAGTAGCAGTAAGTATGTCATGCTCCGTTCATCGATACTATTTTCACGTCCATGGCCTCCGTAATTAAGTAAAGTGGAGTAAAATGGACAAGGCTGATTCACAAAGAGAATTTAGCAGGCAACACCGGGCAGAATATTTTACCACCACGAAATAGGGCCGATACTACTAAAATAGTAAAGTGGGAATCGATAGTTGATCAAACATAGTGTCTAATGACACATTTCTGTAAATGTGTTTCTGAGTGTGTGTAGTATGCCTGTGCATAATAAGTATTACTTCATTTAAAATTCACTATTAAGCTTAAGTTAAGCTGCCTGTAAAGCTTGTCTGTTAATTCAGCTTGTCAGTCCTATATAATATGAGAGCAGAGCCAATCGTCCTTGGGCTTCACTCAGCAGGACTTACTGAAAACCTGTGAATTCAAAACAAAAGGGCCTCACTCAGCATTAGGCCATGGCTTCTACGTTAGCCACGGCCCAATGCTGAATGAGGGAGGCCCATTTGTTTTGGACATCGCAACGGCCGTGTCCGGTCTATTTGTATAAATGTACCTAATATGTGTTTATTTTTGTTTATGCTTTACTTATATGTTTGTTAAATGTGTATGTTGTGATGTCCAAAAATAATAAAAAAAAATCTATTGAACTTAATGATGATGAAAACTCATAATGCAAGTTGCATTGATCAAATGCTGCGTGCGATTTCATCAAGCCACGGCAATCTCAAAAAAAAAATCATCAAAAAAAAAATGTATCTAAGTAAGTTTATCAGTTGTCTAATACCCATAGTACAAGCTTCGGCTTAGTTTGGGGCTAGGTGGCGCTGTGTGGCTCTGCGTGGCATGTCTTGAGTTATTTATCTCGCAGTACAAAGCTGCATTCCCGTCTATCCAGTCAAATGCGCTGCGTATTTTCCTGTCAATCGACTGTCCTCATTACGGGTGTCACAGCCCGCATCAATATTCACGTGGCCCGGAGCGGAGTCGGGAGCGAAACTCACTCATGATTTACCACTCGCTTTTGCGGTAATCGGGGGTTTTGCATTCGTGCTGAAAGGTTTCTATGCGCACTGATTAATAAATCCAACATAGCGTGAAAAAGTAACATATTAATAAACTTTTCCTAACGTTAAATTAATTTGATTTATTTGATAGCCGATGTCCTTACAAAAAAGGATTTTTGTCTAAAGTGTTAGAGAATATCCTAGAAGATTTCTGCGATGAGAAACGTAGAAGCTAAGGAAAAACACTTAAGATGCATAAAGGTAAAACATTATCAACTAAACTAAGTAATACTTAGGGTCCTATAAATTTCCCAACAAATTCGTATGTGAAAACTCAATCACTCATAATGGACAACTTGCGTTGATCAAATGTTGCGTGCGATTTAATCAAGCCACGGCCAGCTCGCAGTACAAAGCTATATTTCCGTCTGTCCCGTCAAATGCGCTGCGTATTTTCCTGTCAATCGACTGTCCTCATTACGGGTGTCACAGCCCGCATCAATATTCACGTGGCCCGGAGCGGAGTCGGGAGCGAAACTCACTCATGATTTACCACTCGCTTTTGCGGTAATCGGGGGTTTTGCATTTGTCGCTGAAAGGCTTCTATGCGCACTGATTAGTAATCCAGGATGGCGTGATAAAAGCTACAGTAATTAACTTTTATAATATAATTTTGGTGACGAAAAATGTTTAAACTTTATCGGTAGGTGATGTCCTGTCAAAGAAGGAAAGTTGTGATGAGGTTTTTTTAAATAGATAAAGTGATTTAAGAGTCATCACAATATCTATTGAAAAAACGGAATCAAAATCCACTGCGTAGTTTGAAAAATCTAAGCATACATAGACACCTACAAACAGACAGTCAGACGACAGACAGTGATGATCTTCATTCAAAAAAATTTAAGACTTCCCTCTTTTTGGTGGAACAACTTTCTCTTCTCTCTGGTCTCCGCTAGCACATAAGGAAAAAATTAATACGACATACTCGAACAAGGAGTTGTACGTCTTGACATTAACATTTTATTTTGTTTATTATGGAAACAAATTAATACATTATAGCTTAAGAATATTTTTTTTAAACTGATTCATTTCCTTTAATTTTAACATGTCCTTTAACGCAGTCTTTTTTTTACCCGGAATAATGCTTTTGCGCATCCCCGTCGTTCGGGGAAAACGACGAGTATGTAGGACTCACGCCGCCCTCAATACGGGAGAGCAGCACTGCCGTCATACGGAAGAAGGGCGCTTCTACATAAAGTTGAAAACGGAGATAAAAAATATTTAGTGATTTTAAAATTAAAAACGTTGCTGTCTTGCAGAAAATTGATATTTTAACAAATTTTCAATTGAAAAACTTGTATACTAACGTAGGCTATCAGGACATGTAAATTAAATTAAATTAATTAAATATTATTTAATAAAAAAACGCAATTTTCCCTTTCTTCTTAGTAAAAAAAATCCAAACAAAACCGCAATACTTCATTGAAAAGGCGTATCTGGCTAGATACGTCTTTTCAACGTAGTGTATTCTTGAAACGTCTTTTCATTGTATCATAATGTGATTCAGGCTAAATAGAAAAGGGCGTATTTAGCCATTTACTGCTTTTTTACTAAGTATTGCAACACCAATATTAAGACAATCTCACTAATATAACAAACGCGAAAGTTTTTTTGTATGGAACGATAGATGGGTGGATGGATGTTTGTTACTCTGTCATGCAAAAACTCCTTAATGGATTTTAATGAAACTTTGCAGGAATATAGTTTGTGATAAATAAAGAAACTCTTTATTGCACAAGCACAGAAATTACAGGAAAACATAATATTACAACTTAGGCGGTCTTATCGCTTGTAGCGATCTCTTCGAAACAACCTTCAGATAGGGGAAACCGTTTCAGAAGAGATGGGTATACTGGTGCAAAACTATCTATTATTAAGTGAAGTACCTACTTGCATACCTATGCATCAGATTAACACATAGACTATAAATTATAAGAACATTTTCAATTTTTTAATTTAAAATTTCGGGAACGTATTTAATATTACGGACTATTTGAAAAGACTGTTATACTGTAATTTATTTACATTGTCAACGAAATTATTTTTTGGACATGACAAGTACTGACATCAGGATAAATGAGAATTGGGATATGGCCACTAGACGCAATTAATTCCTAAATACCATTCTAGTAAAAGAGAACATTGTATAATATCGGAGCACCTAGTTGCTTACACATTTTGCAGTGAAATAAATTATGTGTGTAACTCACTATCAGAATGAAATTCTTCGTATAATAATAGAAGCAAATATAACTGAAAAACTAGGCTGAAAATGATGACTAACGTGCCTACACTACTTACAAACACAACCACCGAGGTTGCAATGTATTATTTATCAATAAATTACACGACATACAGCAATTGTTTACAGTCAAAATAAGTCTACCCGAATTTGTTAATGAATCACAGTTTAATAAAGATCTAAGATCACAAAAAATCTTACTGCTCTCCCACAAGGTTCGAAAAATATGAGAACAATTGTCTAGATCGACAAAAACTGCGATCAGCGTATGCATGCATAATAAATATATTTCTAATACAAAGTTCAAATTAATTTCTTTATTTGATACTTTACATTTGAGCTTAATTATACAATTCGGAAGAAAAAAAAACGCTATGAACTGATTAGAGATTCATACGCCGACCAAATGGTCTGTGTTTGGTCGGCGTGATAAGTAAATGTTTAATAATTGTAGCTTTAATAAGTGATTAATAAAAATAGTCATCACGGCATCGCCTTTGGGATGCTTAGTTCTAATGAAATAATGAAAAATCAAAATAAAAACGATTTTTAAGGCATCATTCCTGAAAATACTCTCATTAAGATCCAAATTCTATTTAAGAATTGGTATTAGGTAGGACAGGACATAGGGGTGTTGTAATTTATTAGAAGATTCGGATTTTTCTATGGATTCTTGTTCTTTAAGGTACATAATCTGTATGAAACATGGAATTATAAAATTCAAGATCGGCGTCAATGATAATGTTTTTCTTGGAAGACATAGGAAAAGTCAGATCTGAAGTAGACTGCTGAGAGGATACAATTTAGGTACCATTGACTTTATTTTTGAACTTCGTGAAAGTCTTTTCCTATCAGTCATGATATCGGTAACATGGCTCAGAGTGCCGCGCGCTCGTGGTTAAGTATCTGGACGTAACTGATGAAATAAGTTCTTTACCGCAGCTCCCACTTCACCACGCACACACATAAATACTAAGTAGAAGAGGCGCTACTACCTCATACGCCTTACCAATTTATATTAAAACTAAGTAGGAAAGACGCTATTGCCACATACGCCTTACGGATTTATGTTAATACTAAGTAGAAAAGACGCTACTGCCACATACGCCTTGCCGATTAATGTTAATACTTAGATGATAAGACGTATCTACTCAGATGCGTCTTTTCTTCTTAGTATTATGTAGTTACGCCTTTTCAACCTATGAACATTAATATATTTTATAAACGAATAAGACGCTTCTACGTAGTTACGCCTTTTCATCTAAGTAAAGTACAGATACGTCTTTTCAATTTAGTGGTCCACCAGAATTGTTGTAGATAAGTCCTTTTTCGTTGTTAATAAAAAGAAAAGTATAATGTTTTTTCAAAATTTAAAAATACTGGTCGATGCGTCTTTTTCTGGTGATTCCGAATCACTATATAACTCAATTTTGACAAAAGTGTTAGATGCGCCCTTTTTCGGTATGACGGCAGAGCACCCTGCCTCACGATGTAGAGGAGACAGGGAATACCCACTAAAAAACTGGGACCACCTTTCAGCGCTCCGCGGGTGGTGTCCGGGCCCTTGTGAGCCAAAACTGCCTTGATACCACGAGCGCGGCCCGCCCTATATGGCAGGTATCACAAGTCCCCCTATTATGGGGAAGCGTCGAGAGCGGCACTCCCGTCAGACAATCACGGAGCCCCGTGCAATGCAGATGGAGGTGCCCCCGCACCTGCCACCATGCGCATACCTTATGCTGCCGCTATATGCAGTCTGTCTTGACCTTCTTTGAGGAAAGTTTATATTAAGTATATAAGTAAGATTCTCAGTTGTCTAGTACCCATAGTACAAGCTTCGGCTTAGTTTGGGGCTTGGTGGCGCTGTGTTACCCAGCGTGGCATGTCTTGGGTTATTTATTTATTTATTTATTTATATTATGTATTCATGCATATTATAGAATTGATCATGAAACATTGATCATTTTAGAGATACCCAACGTATTTTTCAAAAATCGCTGGTATATTTAAATAAAATTCCATATTCACAGATCGCGTCGCGCCACATGAATAATTCCATTACGTCCCTATTTGTAGACTTAGTTTAGTGTTAGGTATAGAAAGGCAATAGTAAACATTAAATCAAACCGAGCGTTGTTTGATCAACACTGCATAGTTGCGCCGGCCGCATATTAATGTGTTTGGCTTACACGGGACCCAGGTATTCGTAACTGGATATCGTAATTCGATACTAGTTATGTTTGGAACTTTATTGAGTTTAGAAGTTATGATCAGCCCTTGAGACCGTATTCTAGTAGTATTCAACTAACTGTGTTTGTAACATGTTGTGTGAAGGTTAACGAACTGTAGGTGGATATGTTGAGGTGGGTCATTAAACTCGGAATTTACATTTATAGACACCAGGGTTCGTATCAGCTAAGTTCCAGCCAAGAGTACTGGCTACTGAATTCCATTGCTCCATTACGGGTCAGTTTAGGAAACGATAAATAATTTAAAGCGCCATTTAGTCTCATCAAACTACACCAAAGTTTGTACCCGTACTAGACAGCTGATAAACAGACTTACATACCGTTTTTGTTAATAAATACAAATTGTATAATAGCAAAAACTCAGAACAATACCAGACATGTTCATGTACACTAATGTTTGTACTCAACGGGGATCGAATTAGCAACCACCGTTTCAGATGCAGTTATCTTTACCACAGAATCATTTTGGTCTTCAAAGTCATAACTTATAGTCCTTGAGAACTCATAGTACCTATAACATAAAATCTCAGAAGATTTACTAGTAATTATTAGATGTTTCATTCGAAGTTTTTAGTCAAGTTTGGTTCAAAGAAATACTCAACTTCTCAATGTGTGCCCATAGATACGTAATACATTCTGATATGGATCTAATACATGATTGATGCATTAGCTGTCCCAAACTGTAAATAATAATTTACGCAAAATATTTCAAAACAAACTTCCAACTCATGGGAATGAAGCAGAAAGTTCAAGCGAACTGCAAAACTTACATTCCCTTGCCCACACTGATGCCCAGTAATACAATAAGGGGAAACTTTGAATTTATAACAAAGTTTCGTTTTGAAGTAAAAGATGAACGATCTGGTTGGGAATAACTAATATCCCAGCGTCGGTTCACTAGCGATAAGCGTTTTAGCATATAACGGCCCATTCGTTAAAAGTTGACCAACTTTAACTCCTAACATAAAATTGCGTACTTCATAAAATTACACTTTCTCTGATTGTTGAAACGCCTACTTATCCGAACTGATGATGACACCAAAGAAGCATTGTTTGGTCATCATAAATCTTTAAAAAAACTCTTTTTTTTCATAGTAGCACATCCTACGCCTGGTGGAAAGCAAAAGAGATAGCCATAGTTCATCCCTGCTTGAGGCACTTGAGGGCGTGGCGGGGTATGTATGTGACTCCCCTGCTTCAAGATGGTGGTGAGGCAGGGCATACCCACTTAAACCCCCGGTCCCTTCGTCAAACGCCTTATGAGCTCCATGGGGCCTCATGAACTATTACTGCCTGCCACCACAAACGCTGCCTGCCTAAGTAAGCCCAACTCGCCTTCCCGTTGGGGGAGCTATAGGAGCGGCCCGACGGATGAGCCCACTCCCGTTAGGAGAAGACGGGGAACCGTACAAGGGCGGATTAGGTGGCCATATTGCAGCAATAAGGGCAGGTAGCCGGTCACCTGTCAGTTGCCACTGCCATATCTTTACGCCCCGTTAAAGGACCCCATATCGAAGGAAGGATAAAACACACTGTAGCATGCACGAACATACAAACAGACACACACAGCTACACACACTGTCAAACATCTGACAGTGACATCTGACACTGACAACTGTCGTCTCGTTCCTACACTTCACGCAAGGTGCGGGGTGGGAGGACAGTCAGTCTGTGTCCCACCGCCGCCGAGTAAAGACGTGTTCGTGTGAGGATAGCGAGCCGATATCATTGGTACCATCACATTGTTCATTACTTTATTGTTCATGGTTATTTCATATGTGGATTAGTGTCTACTACATTTTGGCGACGACGGAAAAACTGTAAGTAATTTTACTGTTTAGCTGTTAGGAAAATTGTATTTAATTAAAAAAAGAAAAAAAAAAAAAGAAGGTAAAGTAATGGGTTTGGTTTTGTAAATGAAGAAACACATTCAATGCTAGATTTCTTAGATACGTAGCAATTTTTATTTATTTCAACTGTCAATAAAGTAAAATCAAGCGAGTGCTCGGATAGGTAGTTAATTATTGTATCGTAGCTTTAAGCAAAAAAAAATACGTTTAAACTGTTTTATTTCAATCACTGTATGAACGTTTAATTGCACTAAAGAATATAATAAATAATTTTGCGTACCTACCCATCAGTTAACGAAATAATTATCCATGGTGGAAAAAGAACAATGTATCTTTGTTTTGATTACCTACTGCTTGCGTTAAACCAGTTGCACCGTCGACACGGGTACATATTTTGATTTGCATAATGCTGCAGTAATCTAAAAGATATGTGCAAAATTGCTTAGACAATGTAATTAAGCATACATACAAAAATAAAAGAAGCTAAATCATATTGTTTTCAGTACATTAGACTATTCGGTATTTGACCCGTTCAATAATCGCGGAATGGAACAAAGGTAGTAAAGTAATCGAGGTTGTAGGTAATTCACAATAAACCATATTTAATTATACAAGTACCTCGATTTCCGCGCATTATCAGAGCGTAATAAACTTTAAACTTATTATATAACTTGCCTAGTTAACCAAAGGTATGGTATTAGGACAGGCACATAACGCACAGCTGCTACTTTTGCGTAGGGATTGTTACTGTTAGTTAATGACGTTATGGGTAAAAATAAACCGAGATTAAGTTTAACGTATAACGCTACGCGTGTAGGTATCTTAACAGTAGCAACAGCAGTATCGTTGTAAACAAAGCCACATCTTGGATATTGTATGTAATAATCAGGTAGGCTTGCCAGATTTATTTATTTAATAGGTTTACCAGCGTTTGTATACACCAAAGCTATACTATACTAGTACATGTTATCTTATGAACTAAGTGTAACAATATTTAAAGGTAAACACCGCATGCATATAAAGACAGATGGGTTGAAGGTCCTGGATTGTTCCGGAATTTTGCCTCTTGACCTGTGCCCAATAATTAGACTTAGTTTTCCCGAATTCCGAAATCATTTACTACTAAGCTCTTGGTCTTGATTTCATCTATAGAATAAAGGATAACTCTAGCAATGTAAATATGTCAACAAAGGGAAAGTCTGACCAGTTAAATACTATTCATCAAAAGTATACAAGGCTTACCTGGCAAAGGGCTTGAATTAGAATTATATTTACATGAAAATATACTACATGTGTATGTATGGCCGCACATTGGTTAAGATAATTTGAGTTATTGATTAGTAGGTATTGTTAATTACAAAGTCATTAGTTCGGTCACTAGGAGTGCTGCGATTAGGGGTAGGTCACCGATATTAGTTGAAATGGAAATAGTCTTTTATAATAATACTGGAATCAATGTTTGTCTGTTCAGTTTTAATTGAAGCCTGTGTCTGGTGATACTTCAGCCAGGACACGCTTGATGAAGCTTAGGCAGGCCTGTGAGCTTGGTGAAGCTTAGGCCAAAACAAGCTTAAGGCCTTTGAGTGGTGGAACTTCAACTGAAACAAGGTTAATTGTAGCCTCTCGAGTTGCAGCCAGAACAAGGTTAGTTAGATTATATTAATTATTAAATTCTTAAATATTTACCCTTACGAATGAATACATTTATTTAAATTTGAATACTGCAGAGGCACCGTATGTGTTGGGCTAGTCTGTTTCACCTAGTATGACTAAGCATTCGGTAGAATTCCGCTTAGCGACCTTTTGTATGGTCTGGGCCACTGGAAGCTGGTGGAGGGGACTGGTATGGCGAAGCATCTGGTCAGATCCCGCTGGTGGTAATCACTTGCACTGGCAGCGGGTGAAGAGATGGCTTGGTACAACTGGGTATTTATTTATAATAACGTATTTATTTAGTATTTTGACTAAATTTAGTTCCTCTCCTCAGTTGTTCACTCTTAACAGAGTGGTCGTGGTCATGGGGAGTCGCCTGCTACTGTGGTTGCCGCTTTCGCGATCAGTCCACCGGTCCCTGCAGGTGGCAGGAGAACATTCCACTACAGGTGTCCCGGTGACGGACTTGATGGTGTCTGTCCAGCGGGTAGGCGATCGACCCCGTGATCTGTTACCTTCGACTCTGCCCTGAATCACCAACCGCTTCATCGAATTGTTATTACGGGTAACGTGTCCAAAGAACCTGAGTATTCGTAATTGCTCAAGTGACGATTTCTTTGTAATTTTGTCTTTATTTTGTTCTAATCTAATTCAATCACCCTAAAAAAAAAAAAAAAAAAATTTATTATGAGCATGTAAAACTGTAATTTATCTAATAAGGCCAACCGCGTTCCGCAAGTCTAGGTCACTAGGATGGCGAGTGGAAGGGGCTCTGCACAACAAGGCATTTAACTAATTACAATGTAAACACACTGGTGACAACAATATCAACATTTTTAGGGAGTCGCTATCAGTCAATAACCCTTTGAAAGCAAAATACTGGTCAGTATCGTAGTGATAGCGTTGCTTTAATTTCAGGATATCGCACATCGATTTGTCTATTCAATTATCCCGGGAAAAATAATTATTATATTATTCTTGATAGTTAATTGTAATTCATCTCTTGAATTATGTTATATTGAATAAATATCTAAAATGAATTTTACGAAATATAGAACTGGTCATTCTTGCTTTGTGCAGCCTAGCTCACTGTCTGAGCGAGTGAAGGCGGTTTGGCATAACTAAACATTTGACTCATGACAGTGTAAAAATAATTATTCGACTTACATACTTACTAAGATCCTACACTTAGTTAAATCTTTGGAAAAAAATATTTTTAACCAATTAGTATTTCACTTTAAGAAAAATAAGTTATTGCCTAAAAGCAATTTGTTTTACAAAAGGTAGGTCCACTACTGATGCAGGAGTGGCTGTGATGAAACATAATATATTCGATGCTTGGGAAAGTAAGCAGGATACAGTGGGTGTTTTCTGTAATTTATCATAGGCATTTGATTGCGTTAATCATGAAATCTTACTTCTGAAGTTGCGGCATTATGGTGTCTCGAATGTTGCTTTAAGTTTGAAGTCCTATATTGACGGAAGTGAATCTTCTGGCGCCCTACTACGTACGGGAGTGCCCCGGGGCTCTATATTGGGACCATTGCTGTTTTCAATATATATTTAAATGACCTTCCGTATTTCGCTGAGGGTTTGAGTGAGAGGGTATTGTTGGCGGATGACACTTCTCTAATTATTGAAACTGACAAGTATCTGACGAAGTAAATAATGATCTCTAGCAGTTATTGGTTTGACACAAATAATTTGCTTTAATTCTAATAATTAGTTTTATAGTCTATTAAATTCATGATGTCTAATGTGAAGCAAGTAAATAAATACTCGTACTAGTATATTTATATAAATGGGGAACACATTGAGCTTGTTGATTCTACGACCTTTTTAGGGATTGCTGTGGACTCTAAGTTACAATAGACCCCTCATATAGGAGCACTGGTGGGGGGACTTAGTTCAGCTACATAAACAGTTAAAAAAAAAAAAAAAAAAAAAAAAAACTGGTACTTACTGATCTCGTGAGTGAATCACTTAGGGAGTTAGCGTCCTGACTGTGGCATCACAGTACTTATTTGAATGCATATATGGTTGAACGTAAAAATATAAATTTATATAGTAAAGAACTCAGATCTTCGACGGTGCAATCCTGGAGGTAAGGGCAGGCTTGCTGTTTCCAATATCAGGCTTCTTATGACTGGTAACTCATTCATAGGACAAAGTGAAAAAACAATAATTTTATTATGTTCAACAAAATTGACTGGGTTGAGGGCTCGTTTGGTGGTGGCCTCGGCCTTCTGGGCTAGGAGTCGTGGGTTCGGTTCCCGCGCGGTGCAGGCATTTGTGTTCGTGCATTCATAATTTTATTTTTATTGTATCTATATATTAAAAAAAAAAAAAAAAAAAAAAGCTAACTGTTGAGTTTGTTTCGGCACTTCTTCTCAGCAGGCTACATGTCGCAGTGCTAGCAGGAAAAAGTGCCACGTGCAAAGGTATTACGGGTGAATCTATTTGTAGGGGGAGACTGTTTTATCTTATTATTTTATTTATCCTAAAATTATAACTGGCGTTAATTACCTACTGAGTATGTACATAGCTATCTTATAAAAGTATGTGTTTGAGAATAAATATCAATTTCCTCTTTGAGTACAAATATTTTACTAGGGCTACCGCTCGACACTGTTGTCCTGGAGTTATCCCAGATTTAATCGAGTTCTATCGGGTAACCCTACTAACATGGCATTGAATTGCGAATAATAGAGTTATGGCTTTAAATTGAGAGGTTGTGGCATTGAATTGCGATGACTATGCATTGAATTGCGTTACCAATATTAATAATAGTGCATTGAATTGCGATGACTATGCATTGAATTGCGTTACCAATATTAATAATAGTGCATTGAATTGCGATTTAAGGAATAAAGAATTCAATTGCGGGCCGTTCAGTTAGTAATAACACGGGAATTCATGAAATGCATTAAATTGCGTAACACTATATGATATTAGATAGAGAAAAAATAATATTTGCAAAGGTACACATTTACACACACATTTACAGCAACGAATACAGAAAAAACACACAAATAGGGGAGACGTCAATGGGTGATTTTCCATGTTATTTGATGGTTGCCGGAAGGAACCATTAAAGTAGCGCTTATTTGAGAAATCACAACGAAGTTGTTTTGCGGATTGAGAGCGCAATAGGCCTTTAAGGTTCATCGGGAGAATCGGTTCCAGAAGTGTAAAATTAATCATAAATCATTAATAACACTGTTTTAGGTACATTAAATTAAAACATATTTTGATATGAAATCCATAACATAAACGCATTATTCGAAATGGCCATCGAACAAGCTTCTTAAACGAGGCATACAAAACACCGCGCAATATCGGTTTGCATAAAGCGTTTTGGGCGAGTTGATATTTGTGATTTTGAAATTGTCATAGCTCGGGGACTTTTTATACAAGCGACGTAATTCTTTCACCAATGTTTCTATGGTTGGTTGATGCATTAATATTGATCCAAAACAAAAATTAGTCATCATACCTATTATCTACAGGTAAACTACAATCGGTATTCATACTTGACAAATTCGAATGCGAAGGTGATATAAGGTCGGTCGCGGTCCGATGGGAGCGATAGAAGCGCGGGGTGTACACATCTACTTGGAAGTAGCGAGTATAGAAAAGAGCATGTTTACTCATCATTTCGGTGGAGCTGATTTACACGAGGTATTCTACAATATATTAGGAGCAGACGCAAAGCCAAATATTATATACTGAAATTATAACTTATACTAATGATTTGGACATATATACAATATCTAAATAAAGTTGATTACAAATATATAAATAAGTATAATTAACTGAAAAAAAAATAAAAAAAAAATAAGGGAGAGATGTAGCATGCACGAACATACAAACAGACACACACAGCTACACACACTGTCAAACATCTGACAGTGACATCTGACACTGACAACTGTCGTCTCGTTCCTACACTTCACGCAAGGTGCGGGGTGGGAGGACAGTCAGTCTGTGTCCCACCGCCGCCGAGTAAAGACGTGTTCGTGTGAGGATAGCGAGCCGATATCATTGGTACCATCACATTGTTCATTACTTTATTGTTCATGGTTATTTCATATGTGGATTAGTGTCTACTACACACACTCCTGATTGCCCTATATAGAGTATGTTAAGGTTAATTTTTTTTTTTAATCTAATTTATAATTATTTTTGTAAGGCCCCAGACTGTATGACGTGGTCGTAGTTAAAAGTATAAATGTGATAATAATATTGTAAACACCATTTTGAAAAGAGCAACTACACGAGTTTCTTGCCGGTATCTTCTCGGTAGAATGCTGCTTTCCGAACCGGTGGTAGCTTCGACGATTTGTAAGTGTTTTTCATAAAAACCTATACAAATAAAGATTATTTTGACTTGACTTGACTTGACACGCGGTGGTAATGCTTTCCACATTTCAACGACGCGGCAAAGATAAGAAACGTCGAACTTTTTGTATGCGAAGAAATGTTTTCCACGGAAACATTCTCATAACCCCAACATTTTTAATTTCAACTAATTTAAATTACGTCACCGCGATTAATATTTTTTTTATTTACTCACCAGCCCCCATTCAGCGGGGTTTTTGTCTTGGCTCATTTCTCGGGACCACCTAAAAGCAAGATGGATGTGACAGGATGTACTTCAGGATAATGAAAACGGAATTCCTTCATTAACGCAAAAGAGGGATCTTCGTCCGTAGACCGCAGCGCCTTTATACGAAGACTCCAACTTAAATCACTTCCAGAATATACCTAAAGTTTTATTGTCGTGAGTTTCTTAACAAAGGATTTCGCTACACATTCATCCGAGGATGTTATTCAACGAGGATTTTTTTCGTATCCATTTTTTTGGGTCGCGGAGTTGTGTTGAGAAGGCAAATTTTACTTGAGTATAAAGTTATTTTGAATGTATGTTAATTGTATAAATACTGCTGAGTCAAGTATGTTTGGATGTTGTTACGAAACTGACATTTTACTAAGAGCGTAAGCTAAGAGTTCTCTTAACTGCATTTAATAATTTAACGTTACTAAGTTAACTATTAATAGGTAGAACGAATTTTGTTTGGATGTTATCAAAGAAAGCTATGCCTATTTTTACCAATAGCCCAAGAGGTAAGAGTCACCTGGGGAGCATTTAGGGAGGCGATTCCTAAAACAATAATTAATATCAAGTGTCCCTAAATTCGACTAGCAGACAGATTTTAGGTGACCTAGGTAATCATATAAATATTGAACTTTATATGAAATAAGTAATTATTAATTGAAGGATCTTTTCGCTTCAAGCCACCTGCCTGTGGTGCATCCTGCTGAATAACGAGCGAGGGTCTGGCAGCCGACTGAGGGCGGTATAACCATCACGATTGAAGGCGCAGCTAAATACTACAGGCTGATGACGAGTAGCAGCCTCACTGGAGCGAGGAGCTACGCCCTGCCATCGCCAACCCACCTGCCCAGCGTGGCGATTGTGGGTATACCTGGAGAGGCTTATGTCCAGCTATGGACTGCGATAGGTTAATGAACTTTAAGACCAAACCATCCAACATATTTCAAAGTTAATTAATAAATCACATAACTAAAACGCGTTATTCAAGCAATAATAAACTAAACTTCTCCTGGCACTTTCATCTTGGAGTAAATACAGGAGAACTTGTAATCAATAACTTATTCCATATTTTCAAAGTTGCAACTAGTAAGTTTCATACTTGGCGCGTGGAATCAATTCAGAATTGGCAAACTGGAGTTTAAGCTAACTTCGATAGAACTCGGTTTATGTGCAAAACTATTAATCTCCACTGCATAAAGCTCGGACGAAACGTTAAGTCCCGGATCCATAGCTGAATTGAGACCAAACTTACTGATATTGAGTTGGTAAACTTAGTTACAATATAGGTATATTTATTTGTTGTCATTTATCGCGTTTCTCGTAATACAAATTTTATTGGTATTTTACGTTTAAAATGTTTTGTATACCTACTTCTTTCTCTATAATCTGAAAAAAAAAATGTTACGTGTTACAAGTTCATGACTATGATGATTTTAAATGCCAAAAAGAACCATAAGATTTTAGTAATATAGGGGATAAACTTAAATATTCAGCAATTACTACTATAGTTCAAAACGCAACATCATTATCATCAGCTTGTAAACGTCCACTGCTGGACATAGGCCTTTCCAATGATAATAGGCTTTTGTCTTAGTCACCACGTTTGACAGGCGGGTTGGCGTTCGGTAACCTATCTCATATCGTGAATGTCGTAGAAGACGACTAAAGGAATATTAGGAAACGGACAGCAGCATTTACCTGGATACAAATAAAACCTAAGAACGTATACTTGTTCAAAACACTACCTACTACTAATACAATAGAGAAACTAACAGGGCAATAGCGCCAAGAAAACTATACAGCGTATGCATTTCACATAAAGCCCGTTATCAAGCAGTCCACAACCACAATCGCCCCGATAACCACAGTGAGAACTTTCATATGCGATAAGTATAAAAATTCCAGATAAAGGTTGTCGGGAGATTCTCTTACAAAAATGCAGGAAGACTTTCGATCGTTCCGATATCGAAAAATAATTTCTGTTTACCTCGCGGAATCCTTTTAAGTCTAATAGAACGGCTGGGATTTTGCCTCATCCTTTGTTACCGGTTGTGGCTTTAGTTTGATTTAGTGGCTTGTCACATTTTCCCCATCTTTAGATCTAAGCTGGATTGCTAGCTGCGGTTATTGATAGTTCGCTAGTGTTTGTATTTTATCTTTTACAATGCTTCCAGTGCACACAACAGGGAGTGCCATTAATTCAACATGAAATAGAATTGTTGTAATTGTATCCTTCGGTAGCGACTGTATTATGAAACCAAAATAATTGTCGCCTACGATAACGACTGGGTGTGACAATGATGAATGAGTTTGCACTGCAACTCATTTGCATATTGCATAACATTATTACCTTAGAAAATTCTTACTTTCGTTTTTATAAATTTGGTAAGCAAAGTAGCATTGATAGGATAACTTTTTTTATCCCGGTGAAATGCTTTTATGTATCCCCGCCGTTCGGGGGAACGACGGGGTATGTGGGACTCATGTCGCTCTCAAAGCGGGAGGGCGGTACCCTGCCTCAAGATGAAGGGGAAGCACCGACTAAAAAACCGGGGCCTCCGTCAAGAGCCCTCTGGGTAGTACCCTTGTGAAGTGATAAGGTAACTATTTCAATTGCACAGACTTGTAATGACAACCAGCGACCGAGCATACGTCCACCCAAATATTACCTATTGTAGTAAGTATTTGAATATTGACGTGCACTTTTTTATCTTCTTCGGTGTCAAATCGAAATCAAACCCGCTGTGCCCAGTGCTCCGCAACCCCGACCGCATCCCCAGTCACGGACATTAGCTCAGTGAGCGAGCAGGTCTCTCCACTCGTGGGACAGCAGACCAGGTAGACATCTGTATGTCTCACCTGTCAATTTATCCAGAGACTGTTCTCTGGAGAGGGGCACCTCACTCGCAGGCAAGGTCCGACCAATCAGAGTACCTACATACCCCCACCTGAACATATTTTATTATTGTCGTGACAAAACCAATAATAAGAGATCCAAATTTTTTTTTCTTCTTATTTATTGTTTTGTTAGTTTTCTGTTACCTAAAATATTGTAATTTTGTATAATAATGTCCTTTAATTTTGTGATTTGTGTGCGCCAAATAAACTGATTTTCTTTCTTTCCTTCTAATTTTGTTGTTTATTATGTTTAAAGAACGGACTTTAATCTTGATAAATAAACGAAAATTAAATTTACAAAGCATTCTCAAATACTATTAAAGTAATAACTAGATTTAACATCACGATTCTTAATCTAAATGATCCTATTAATAATCGTGATGAAAATGCTCTTTAAAGTTTTAATAAGCTCCGCAAATCTCGTTCGAGAAATAATATATTTTTCCTAGTTAGAGCGTTGTTTTATTGTCTCCTCGACCTACTTTTGTAAAGCGACTGTTTGGAGCAATTTATTTTTTAACCCTTTGTCTCTGCGAAATCTGTATCTTGCATAATATTGCGAATTAGTAAAAATTACTACCATTTATCGTTTTACGGTGATGTTGTCAGATATTTATTTACGGTGCAAGAAGTTAGGACTCGCGCAGTAGGTAATATTGGCCTCGACTTTCATACCAAGGGCCAAGCTGTGAAAGTAAGGGATGTAAGGGAGCGAGGGAACCTATCATTATTGCCCTCCAAGCCACCCTCACCTGCCTGTGGTGCATCCTGCCGAACAACGAACGAGGCTCTGGGAAACCGATTGATGGTGGAATAACCATCACGATAGAAGGCGTAGCCAAACATCACAGGCCGATGACGGCCAGCAGCGTCAACGAAGCAAGAAGCTACGCCCTGCGATCGCTAACCAAATGTTCTTCACTGGGTGGGGATCGAACCCACGACCCTTGGTTCAGGAAGGCAGGGGTCACGACCAATTGAGCCACCGGGCCATTCAAATGTTTGAAACATCAAAACGCCGAATATGATGATTATTCAAAAATATACCAGCGCCCACTTTTCACATTCTAATTGGCAGGCCGGCGAGGGTTCATACAAATTACTTTTTCATCAGATACAAAAGATCCATTATCCACTCAAATTAGTTCCTCGTGGAAATCATTAATATTAATCGGTTTGAAAGGAACGCCCCTATAGGTGAATTCCGAAATCAACAAGGGAGTCATAACATTAATATACTCGTATGTGGCATAAACCTCCTTAATTCTTTAAACATTCTTGAAAGGGTCTCGGCTGGAAAGTGGTGTTCGTTGAAAATAATGGTTTTTTGAATTTTGTTCACCATTGCGAACAGAGCACGGTATTTTAGAAGTCCAAAAATAAAAGCAAGGAAACGCTTACTCATTAAAAAGATGATGAGTTTTTTATTAAACGTAAATGCAGAATCCGATTAACATTTAATCTGTTTTTCTTGGATCTAGAAATAATTGTAGTATTCACTTGAAAAAATATTTTATTTTCTTCAAACAGAGCTTGATAGCGTTCGTAAAAGAGCTTAATTAAACTTTGCCTGTTAAAATATGGAGTAAGGTTTGTGAAAAGAAATCCTAAACTACTAAAGCCGTTTATCACTGGCTAGCTGTAAAAAACTTTCAAGACCAATTTTGAGTTCTTTGAAAATAATTTAGTTTAATTAACGTTTTTGTTTGTCTTTTACTGGAATAACTTTACCACTAAAATTTACTTAGTAAAGTTTGAGCCATTTATCATGATCGAATTTGACGTTTTTGACGTGAAATCTTTGCTATAGCAAGTTTAGCAAAAGCAACTGATTAATTTATTCTCTTAAAAATAGAATTGTCTGCAACTTTCTTATTTTTTCATGTTATATACTGAATCCAATTAAAGATGCTTATTGTTAGGTATAGGTGCTTATTAGGCTGCTTACTTCTGGGATCTGGGAGATGTATGTGATGCCTGATATTTTTAATTTTAGGGAGGATAATTAAAAAAAAACGGGCGAGATGAGATATTAACTGATTCGGAATTGATGATAGTAAATTCAAGTAACTGTTTTACGTACAGTCGACGGCAAAATTAAGCGACTGGTTCATGCAGTAGAGCATGCGTTAAAATACAACAGCTGTTAATTATCTTTTGGTTTTACAAAACTTTTGCTGTTTTCGCAAACTATGGAATAAACTGATAAGTTTGTGGAGTTCCTCCTTATATATTGATAGCTTTAGTTGCAAGTATTTTTGGAATTGGCTTTTTGGAATATTTCTGCAGGCCAGCAGCAAACCCACAGTTCCTTATCGCGCGCGCTTGACTGAAATCTCCAAACGAACCGAGGCTACATTCATAACGTCCAAACGGCACAGCCCTAAATCACCGCAAGGAATTCGTTTCAGATAAATCTCCTGCGCACGAATATTTATAGCAGTGTCCGGGCTAATTTCGCATATGTTGCTCAATTAAATATGAGTAATATTTTGAATTTGTTAAGCTTATTATACGCCTCTACGATTATGTTTTTAAAGGATTTGAGCTCGTGATTTATGTCTACCTGTTGATATGGTGCCGTCGTTTCGTCATTTTGGGTTAGGGGCATCTCGTCCCAGTCGAAAACTGGGACCAGGGACCAATTTGCCCTATTCTAATTTGATAATGGTAAACTGGTCCCACTATGATTTAATGTTGGGACAATTACATTGATATCAGTTAAAATAGAGTTATATTACGATTTTTAAAACATGATTCAAAATTAAAATGATCGTTATTCATATAAGTTCTTAAAAAGCGGTTACAACTCATTAAATTACCACCGGTTCAGAAACTCGTGGATTGCTTAAGGTACGGACTTTGGGACATAATATGATGCTCTCCGATATGTCCTTTTTTATTAAAAAAAATAAACAACCCAAGACATCCCACGCTGGGTTGTAGCCCACTGTGTACAGTCACCTAGCCCCAAACTAAGCCGAAACTTGCAATATGGGTACTAGACAATGGATAAGCTTACTTAGGTACTTTATTTTTGTAAGTAATTACATAATATTATTCATAGCAAACACCCAATAAAACAATATATATCGTGAAATTGAAGTGAAGTTTATGTATTGTTTCATCATAGCACTTCTAAGGCGAGAGTTCCATACTGAAAATCGATCATTACGCGGCCGAATCCGGCTATATTTATGAGTGAAGCTAATTCCCCATCAACTAATATGATTTATCACGTTTATCCCCCTTAAGAAGTAAGTGTCAACACTATTGCACTTTCAATATGTCTGGCTGTATCCCAGATTAGTTCCGAGTTCTCGCAAACTCCAAGCGATGTAGGTTGTCACGAAATTGTAATTACATTGTTGATTGCGTAATTAGTATCCCTTTATTACTTGTGTGACAGTTTGTTGGTCCGCAAGTTGTAATAAATGTTGCCATTAATTGATACTCTTTGATAAAATGTATTTAATGTATGTAATGTACTTTGTTGTGGGATAGGTATGTGTAACCGCGTTTAGATAGCGTGATGGATTACAGTTCGAATAAAATCTTCGTATATTCGTAATATAACTTCATAATTATGTGCGACGGGATTAGCAGTGATTCATCATCATCAACAGCCCACATCAGTCCACTGCTGGACATAGGCCTCTCCCAATTCTCGCCACTTCAATCGGTCCCGGACCCGGATCTCTCGCATTTAGCACTTACCAGTCGTCCTGCGCAAATCGTCACTCCACCTGGCCTGAGGGCGTGCTACACTACGTTTGCCGAGACGCGGTCTCCACTCTAGAACTCCTTTACCTCAACGGTTATCGGTTCTACGGCTGATGTAACCAGCCCACTGCCACTTCAGCTTACTAATCCGGTGAGCTATGTCGGTGACTTTGGTTCTCTGCCGGATCACCTCATTTCGCACCCGATTTCTATTCATTCCACCTCATTTCCACATAGCATAGCAGTGGTTTACGCAATATAAATAACTAAAAATTGAAATATTTCTACTCATGATTTTTTTATGATAAAGAGGGCAAACGGGCCAGGAGGTCACCAGATGGTAAGTGACTACTTCAGCCCATAGACACCGCAACAACAGAGGTATCACTGGTGCGTTGCCGTTTGAAGGTCGAGATCGTTTAGTTACAATCTTGGCTATACCTGGAGCAGTGATTTGTATTTAATTCTTTTCTGTCACCGTCAGAAATAATAACAATACTATCTGAAGTCATATCGCATTTCTCGCGATACGTATAATAATATACCAAACCAGTAGGTATACCAACTTCGACTGCAGAGTTCCACCGGCAGATACGTTTCGGAACTCTGATAACAACGTCGGATGACGTATGACCGGCTTAGTGTTGAATTCGGCATCTAGTTATTACCTGAATCCCACTGGCACCGTTCGAATTTGAATATACCTAGCCTCCGGAACACCTACATAATACATTATACCCAGGGTTTAAATTACCTACTCCAATTTAATATTTGGAAAGGGAAGTTTGTGACATTCAATTATTTGCCAGGGAAACTTTCTTCGGCAAAGTTAGTTAATCGTGTAGGTAGCGTTCCTATGTGAACATTAGTCTGTTAAGGTTCTTCTGGTAATCAGACATGTTTTGAATCGTAAAACAAGTTACACTTGTGAGAATCGTGCTGGAATTTTCAAAGTTGATGAATTAGGAATGTTATATAATTGTCAAATTGAATTTGCCATATTTTTTGTTATATTTCGTCGGACATACCTTATGGTGTTCACCATGGTTCTAGGTTCAGTATAGCTTGGTTATGTGAGGTTTACTCCTATCTAGTGGAGCGCTTGAGAGGGGCTGGGATGCCCGAAGTGGCTGGACGCTACCCGTCACAGGAGCAAAAAGTTCGAAATATATCATCGAAAACAAAAATAAAACAAGTCTGGCAACTCAGGTCTTCAAAATCCCTGTAAACATGTGTATAAAAGACAAAACAAAATGTGATTGTGTTGTGTGTGACTATAACTTTTACAACAAAATTGTTGAACAATAACTCTGCCCAAACAAACTGCAAAAAACACAAAGACTGGCTTTAAAGGGCACGCTCCCAGAGCTGTAAAACCCAATAATAAAAAAAACCGTAAGATATCCTCAAACCATAGACTTGCTAGTTGCTATCGCCCGATTGTTTATATCGATAAACTGAGATCTATCGAGATCAAAAGTCAAAATCAAAGTCAAAATAATCTTTATATGTATAGGTTTAAAAAAAAAACTTACAAATCGTCGAAGCTACCACCGGTTCGGAAAACAGCATTCTACAGAGAATACACCGGCAAGAAACTCGTGTAGTTGCTCTTTTCAACAGATAGGCTCAGTATGAAGAAGTATGCAAGTCCGCATACTACGACGGGATGATCTTTATACTGATTATGTGCCCGACCAAACTGTCGGCCGATAGAAAGTCTCATGGTTTGCGGGATCTCAAAAAAGTACCTACTGAACTCCGTCGGCTGTGTAAGACAATACTACAGATGTACAAAACGTAACTTAAGAGAGGTAGGGCATAGCGAATCTTCGATATCTAGCGGGTATTGAGCTGCCCGTCCGGGGAAGTTCCTCCACCCTATAGAATACCGCAGCTAAATGACTTCCGGGTCGTGTTTCTGCTGGTGAGTAGGGTCTCCGGAGCTCGTGGGGGGTTAGGGTTAGGCCGGCATGGCAATGGCAACTGACAGGTGACTAACCAGCTACTTGACAGTTGTCACAGCGAATTGGGCTTCTCTTTCGCTTTCCATCAGGCGTAGGGAAGCCATTATGTCGAGCTAATTATAAAAAAAAGGTAGCAGTAGCAACCGTGCATATACCGTTAACACTTTCGGACGTTTCATGAAAATGTACTCATACTTGGTTGGAAATAGAATATTACATTACATAGCTAACATGGTTCTATTCAGAGTTGTAATACTTTGCGTCAACAAGCCATATAATATTAGTTTAGGACTGACCGGACGTGGATATTGTGTTACGCCCAGGGGCGTATGAAAATAAATATCGGATGTCATATTACCTCACGCTAACTAGATGTAAATATTAAGGAGTATTATGCATAATATTGTAATTTTACTACATCATCATACTGTCAGAGACTCTAGCAGTCCCCAGCTGGAGAAAGGCCTCCCCAATTGTTCGCCACTTTGGGCAAACATCTGCAAGCTTTACCTATAATCGCTACCCTGGGCAGACGGGTTGCCGATTGCAGCGTAGCTTCTCGTATCGACGCTACTGCCCGTCCTCGGTACTCTACCGCTAATTTTACTACATAAATAATTCTGAGTGTCTTGTGGAAAGTACTACAAAGAGACTTAGCTATATCTAATTTGATATTTCGAGATGTACCAACTTTCACAGGACGCACAGAATTTCTTCAGACAGCGAGATTCTGAATTCGTAGCGAGACGTCCCAAGCCAGAGTCAGTATAGAGCAAGAACAAGCGGTGACAAAAAATAACAAAAATCACCACCACATTTCTTTCCGTGTGCTAGACTCTTACTAAGGGATTGCTTGAGTTATCAGCTTTTCAGCCGATGATCGATTGGACGTGTTAGGTAATCACCTGCACCCACCTCCACATGCAGTGGTCTGTAAGTTGTCCTGCCTTGCTCGCGATCACCGTAAATTCTCATAAAACACTTGTAAAGTGACTTTGAAGAAAGAAGCGTGTTTCGGTAATAAACATGCCGGTGGCAACTTGATAGATTTGGTTACTTATCCGTTGCCACAGCGATTTGGGCTTCCCTTTCGCTTTTCGTCAAGTGATGGAAGGCTACTATACTTTCCAATAAAAAAGTGACGTAATCGAACATACACTAGTGAATCAACAGAGAAGCAAAGGCATACTCCGAGTACGCAAATCGTCCGCATTCCATTTGGGCTGTAAATCTATCAAGCCCCGGTTCGAGCATAATGCTTGGCTATAGAACCATTTACGTTACGTTCCAAGATACATAGTTCAAATTACTGCCAGTGTTATCAATGGAATTTTTAACTTAAGTTTGTGAGAGTAATTGTAAATGTAATTATTTCAAAGTACGAAATAATAAGTACATCAAGTGGGTTGATTTCAAACGCAATGGTTTTTTCAAACAGATTAAAATTTGTTGTAATCGTTTCGTGTGGTTGGCGAATTTACATAATTATCTTATCCACCACCATAATAAAATTAAATACCACATAAAATACCACCTTATCTCATCCCACGGGTGTCGCAGAAGACGAATTACCAGTATATACCTAAATAAAACTGTAAGTCACCAACCCGCATGCCAAGTGTGGTGACTAAGTCAAATACCCCAAATGACAATTGTCATTGGGGGAAGCCTATGCCCAGCAGTAGACCTTTGCAGGCTGATAATGATTGATTGTAAGTATTTTGTACATTTATTTTACAATTTAAGTAGTCTTATCGCTATAAGCGATCTCTTGCAGACAACCTGCCACTACCACATGGCTATTCAATAAGAAAAAGAAACAATTTTGTTTTAAATACTTTTACGCATAGAACCTATCAGTAGTATGGTCCTTTAACGTTGAACTACTTATAAAGCAATAAATTATGTATATTATAAAAATCTAGAGGCATTGAACTAACAATGGCCTTGTAGCAACGACCTTAGAGTTCAGGGCCGATGTACTTTATAGGCTGAAATTTCAACCGTTCAAATTAGCCGCTCCAAAGAAAACGTATAAAATATCTACTCAAGAATTTGCCTTGAATATGTAAAGTAGACTATCCATTTGGTTACGTTCCAAGATTCATTCGTTAAATTACAAACATCATCATTGTCGAAGCGACGTGAAATGAAATATCACAGAAATGTATCTAGGATAGAATGGGCTTTTTTTTTCTTCAGTAGGTGCACTTTTGCCAATGTCGACTGAAAATTGATAAAGTCACAGTTTAACTCTAGTATTTAGTGGTAGAATTGTATCGCTGTCATGGATTATTACTAAGGGACTATCAGGAAAAAGGGCAGCAGCGTTTATCTGGGTACGAATAAAATCTACCGCGGTCTCGAACCCACCTGCCAAGCGTGGTGACTAAGGGAAATCCCCCCAAATGAAAATAGTCATTGAGGAAAGCATAAGTTTTACAGGAGACATTTTGATGATGACGGTGATTTGAAAATAAGCGAGACTTTTTTGCACCTTAACAACAAATTACTATTTCTGATTTATCACTATATAGTATAAAACAAAGTCGCTTTTGTTTTCTATCTGTTCCTTCATCAGTCTATCGCAGCCACTGCTGTACATAGCCCTCTCCAGTTATTCGCCACTTTGAGCAAACACTTGGAGGATTTACCCATAATCGCCACGTTGGGTGGGTAGGCGATCGCAGGGCGTAGCTCCTAGCTCCGGTGACGCTGCTGCCCGTCATCAGTCTGTGGTATTTAACTACGCTTTCGATTGTAATGGTTATACCGCCACCAGTCGGTTTTCAGAGCCTCGTTTGTTATTCAGCAGTATGTACAATGGGCAAGTGAGGTGGGCGTGGAGCAAAAAGATGATATGCTCCCTTACATCTCACACTACACTAATAGCTACACTGTGCTATCTAGATATTTTTTCTGCTAAATATTCTAAGCTGCATGAATGCTAAAACTTTCTATCGAGTGCAAAGTTGTAAAAGACTTCATTTTCTGACGTCAGGTCACATTATGACTTATTGATCGAGACCGCAATTCCAACTTGAAGTAATCAGAAGCGGTAATAGTTTCTCATTTATGATTCGGATCCCTACTTATTTATTCTCTAGTGAGTCAATCTAATAATACGATTCCGATAATCGATATCCTATATTATCTGTGCCACTGTTTGTCAGACAATGTATTAAGAAGGAAATGCTTTTTGAATTTGCGCTTACAATGTTTCTATCTAAGGTTTCTTGATGGTTCCTAATAACCACGTTGGCTTATTATATTTTACTAGCTTTTGCCCGCGACTTCGTCCGCGTGTTTAAATTTATACATACAAAAGTTTTTTCCCGCTAACTCCCGTTCCCGTGGGAATTTCGGGAATTCCTTTCTTAGTGCACCCCTACGGTACCTAAGCTACGTCCCTTCCAAATTTCAAGTGCCTACGTTTAGCCGTTTGGGCTGTGCGTTGATATGTCAGTCAGTCAGTTTCTCCTTTTATATATATAGATTTATTGATATGTGTTAATTTGTGAAAGATGAGCAAGTGACATGTGATACGGCTGGAACCGGGGGGTGTGGAATCAAACGAGTAATGGGAAACCACAAAAACACTTTAATTGTCCAGCCGTAGCGGACTGTATAACTCAACAACTAGATCAACAATAAACAATAAAAACCATAGCAACTAGAATATTCTTAAAAACACTTCTAAATAGAAAACTATGAACAAAACGTATTAAAAAGGTAAAACTATATAAAAAGGTCGTTCTGTCCGCAACAGACATGTCTGATGTTATATCCTTTGACCTCCGATAAATAAGACAAAACTTTCACAAGGTACTTATAAAAGTATCCTCTGCTTGCATTTCAACTTCAAAATCGGTGGTACGCTTTACCCGCCTGGAAAACGCCCAGGAAGTGCGTTCGTTCGCGTTTCGAGATCTATTGTTAAAACTATCTTACATGCATGTTTTGGTTACTCATCCAGTGTCGCAGCGACTTGGGCTTCTCTTTCACTATCAGGCGAAAGGTAGTCTATGTTGACCATGCAAAGCTCTTATAAAAACAAAACAAAAAAAAATGTGCGGCCACTTCAAACTATGCCCAATGTATGGAGAACTTCGCGGGATAAGCTAAAATAAAATAGCCTCACAAACGATCCGCGTACAACTCCACTCCGGAAAATAACAAGCATGTAGAAGAAATTATTACATTAATCAATAAAATAAATACTTCTGTAAGACTTTCTCGCTGCGTCGGATTCTTGTGAAAACGGAACTCGAGTTTTATAAGAAGTCACTAACTTTTGTCCTCGTCTTTACTCCCGTGGACTTTGGTTTCTAACAGACAAAGTTTCCGTAATCCCGTCCCCGGGGATTGTGTGGTATCCCCGGGATGAAAGTACCTTTTAGTGTTTTTGGAATCTTAGACTGTTACTTGTATAACACTGGATAGGGTGCAGTAACGTTGGGTTTTATTGAATGATTGCAATGTTGAGGAAAAAGACAAGGTCATAATAGTCATATCTCTTGGAAAGCCGAAAGCCTTTTTTAAAAGAAGGGAATGTTCACGCTTAATTCGGGGGGAGTCGGTGTCATTCGGCATGGTGCGTGGGATTTAATCGCTAGTGGGCAACAACTTGCCGAGATTCTGGATTCAACCCCCCACGAGCTCCGGAAATCCTACACACCGGCAGAAACAAGACCCGGTGGTCATTTTGGTTGCTGTATTCTATAGGGTGGTCTTCCCCGGACGGGCAGCTCAATTCGTGCGAAGATTCGCTATTTGCTATGCTCTCTTATGCTACATATATGCTACAGTCATAGTACTTCTATGCCACAGATAACTTTTTCTTTGTAACATCAACATCAAAGCCTACTCCATAGTATGCTCAACAGCTCAGTCCCAGCGTGATCGCCCGGAATGCGGCCCTCGGGAATACCGGCCGCGCCAATGAGCGCTGCGGATGCCTGCAATCGGCACTTGCGAATATTCCGCATTTGTACCTTACAGTGAACTTGAAGCATTGCCTTCAAAGATAATGTAAACGCCGCCAATGACAACATTTACTACTACTACGAGAGACTGTGTGCCAGAATTTCTGAACATTCCAAACTCAATAAAAAAGTCTTTGTTGCGTGGCGAAATCATTCTTACGCCTTTGTAATCTTACCTTTAGTCTACCATCATCAGCCTATTGCAGCCCACTGCTGGACATAGGCCTCTCCAGTTGTTCGGCACTTAGGGCAAACATCTCGAGGATATGCCCATAATCGTCTACCCATCATCCTTAAGTCAATAGGGAGAAAAAAAGTACTAGTGCACGTAGGTGTAATATAGGATAGCGATTTACCGATGGAACCCTGCTTAAAGCTGCAGGCGAGGGTGGCTTGGAGCGAAAAGATGATAGGTCGCTTCGTTACATCTCACGTTGCTGCCCGTTTCCTGATATTCCCTTAGTCGCCTTCTACAGCACCCTCGGGATGAGATGGGTCGCTCCTATTTCTTCGTAGTAGTTCTTTATATGAGGCACTCGAACACATAGTACATACTATACATAGTAGAGCACACTCCATAGCGTAAGTAGTATCGGCCCACCCGGCGTGATCGCGCCTGGTATGCATCCCGCGGGAACAGCGCCTCGCGTCAATGGCTGTCGACTGCAGGCATCCGACGCTTGTAAATATTCAACATTTTTTCTTCCAAGAAAACTTAAAGTTTACTTGTGACATAACTTACTCCTTTACTTTGCTCCTTTGAAAATCTGTCGCATAATCTATGAACTTTAATACTTAAGTATAATAATTATCTTAATCTTGTCCGTGTAGTTTCCGGATTTAGAAAAGAACCAACTCATCTCATCCCATAGTGTCGGTAGAAGACAACTAAAGGAATATCAGGAATCGGCTGAACATAGGCCTCCAAAAATTACAATGTCATTCGGGTGGATTTCCTTTAGTTACTACGCTTGTCAGGAAAGTTAGTGACTGCGGTACTTGGGTTTAATCCTTTTGTATTGCCCTTTCTTAATATCCCCTTAGTCATCTTCTGCAACTACCATGGGATGAGAAACTCCATGGACGATTAATATTCATCTCATCCCATGATATTATTTTCCCTGATACCATAAAAAGTACCAGGAGCGCATAAGAGCAGAAAGCTCAATCGAATATGAATTTCAAGACGTAGATATCTTTAAGTGCACAATATCGGAGGAGATACGGCGATGGGCGCTCGGAATGCGCCGGTGCACGACGCGCGTCGACGAGCGAAACGCGGATGCTTGCAGTCGGCCCCAGCAAGCGTTTTGCATTTTTACCCCCTATTGGCAAGTTCGTGTTGGCACGTCAATTGCTTAGATAAAAGGAATCTGGAGTGTTTTGTTTTTGTTTTTTATTATTTTTCTTTTTTTTATGCAAGAGGCGAAGGATGGATTCCGCAAGGTTGGGCTAGGATTAGAGGATTCGATCCCGGTCGATTTTTCGGGTCCCGGGATTTCGGGATTTTCTACAGTTAGTCCCGGGATCCCGGGATAGTCCCGGGATTGTATTAGTAGTAAAAAGTGGTACAAAAAGACAGTAAAAAAAAATCTTCATAAAACTAAACAGAATTAAAATTATACACCATACAAAATTCTTTGGATTCATCGTTAACTTCTTAAACCAAATGAAAAAAATATTTATGCCGCGGTCACAAATTGGATTCAACTTTACGTCTAATATTAGACGTGGTTTATTTATTAGTAGCTGTGTATGCGGCGTCCCACGCATATCGTTTTAAAAAAATGCTTAAATCTTAATTTAGACCTCTAGCAATACATGAAAACCGCATTCAATTCCATGCAGAAGTTTTTGCGAGATGCGCGTTCAAACGTACAGTTTAAAATTTCCCCCGCTATCCCAACATTTCCATTCATTGCTCTGCTCCTATCGATTGTGTCGTGATAAAAAGTATACTAAGTATTATAACCTGCCCAGGAGTATGAAGAATAGTTATTGTACCATGTCGTTAAAATCCGTCAAGTAGTTTTTGGTTCTATAACGAACATACCGACAAAAATTTTACTGATGGCCGTTTTTTCAATGGGCCGTTACGCGTACGAAATAGGTACATAATTATGCTTATTACTTGCATCAGACATGTACTCAACGAAAGAAAAGCCGATGGTGGATGATTACTCGATAAACTCCAAGATCTGTAGTGCATTTTGTTTTTTTTTTATAAATTCTTTGATGAACAAAATAAATATCAATACTTATCACGACGTGATGAGGAATTTTCACTCACTTTTAAACATAATCCGGTGCCGGGCGTTAGCGCAATCAAATGAAATCAGCCGGGTAAATGAGATGGCCGTCAAAATGTTAGATGAAAGTAAGTGCGTTTCGTTTTACGCACATTTTTAATAACTTATATTAAAAATATATCAATCCCGAAAATTCCGGGACTTTTTAAATTTAATCCCGAAAATTTCGGGACTGAAATATGACCGGGATCCCGGGATCCCGGTTTTCGGGATCCCGGGATCGAATCCTCTAGCTAGGATTAACACTCAAAGGCCGTCAGAGAGGCAGCCTAAGGAAAAGTTGGCGTGATGACTTAGACAACCATCTGCAAGACTGGCAAAAGCTATGGAGTGGCTTAGAGGAGGCCTTTGCTCAGCAGTGGCACAACAAAAACTAACGAAAAAAACTAAAAAAAATGCAAGAGGCGGCAGACGAGCAAGTGTGATGCCTGATTGTAAGCAGTCGACACCGCCCATGGACACCCGCAACTCAAATCGTGTTCTGCGATCGCCGCCGGCCTTTTAAATTCCTTACGCTCGTTTCTTAAGGGGTAAAGGTTGTCTGAAAGACACATCGCTACTAGCGATAAGACCGCCTAAATTGTATTTTTAGTTGTCTGTAAATGTTTGTATTTTGTTCAATAAAGAATATCTATCATCAGAATATTTATCCATTTATCTATATTTCAGACGTATTTTGATTTGATATTTTAATTATGGCCTATGATGATGATGATGGCCTACGAGTTTTAAATCAAAATTTGATGATGGACTCAAAACTTTGAAGATAGGTATGTTTAATTTGTTTATCTACAGATTTTGATATCTTGCACAAAATCAAGCCGCGATTATTCACTATTGAAGAGTATAAAAGCAGACTGTGCCTTCTTGAGAGGGAATGTATCAATATCACCGCGGACCGAATAAATTCAATCCAATCGGATATTCCTAAGAACTGTCAAGGAACCGCAAAGGCACCCCTATAAATTGAGGGAAATATGAACGAACCCTACGATAAAGTCATGGGTAATACGGATGGATATTATGGCCTATTGAAATCAATGAGGAGATCTTTATTGAAACTTCACTTTTCGACCCTTTTTAGGGGTCCACGATCAAAACACTAGATATGATTTACGATGGCAATTTATGTTTGTTTTAGTTATTTTATATTGTTGAAGGATATAAAAGGAAATTCGTATTTCTATATAGAATCTTTCAGTTATTGCTATCTTTCATGTTCTAGAGAGGTACGACTATGTTTAGCGATATGAATACCACACTTTTTTTTTCAAAGAAAAACACCAGACATGCCGCGCTGGATCATATGGCGCCTGCTAGTTCCAAACTAAGCCGAAATTTGTACCTACTATAAGCACTAAACAATTACTGAAAAACTTACTTAGATAATTTTTTTGTTACTATTATGCGTAACTATGTGGCGCGAATTAAAGTAGGCCTACGTTCAGCAGTGGACGGGCCATGGCTGTTGATTGATATAAAACAAAACACCTGGGCAAGCCGACATGTTCATACTTAAATGTTTGTACTGTGCGGGGATTGAACCCGCTATTATTGTATGAGAGGCAGTGTTTTCCAAAAGGCATATTCATCAGATTTTCAAGGCGAGAGTGAATCGGTTTTTGATGGACGCGGCGGATTCAGGCGAGTTCGGGACAGACGCGTATTTAAAAAATCAAAAAAATACATACATTAAACTGTACACAATGTACATAAATTGTGTACAGTTTAGTGAAAAAGTGGTACACCATACCATTTTGTCCTAAACTATATTAGTCATTAGACTTACTGAGTGGAAACCTCGATCTGGCAGCAGAAAATCGGGCAGACCCAAACACGCTGGTCGGACGACATCCAGAAAGTTGCCGAAAAACAGCGGATACGAGAAACCAGCAGCAGAAGTAGATGGCGAGGTTTGGGGGAGGCCTATGTTCAATATTGGACTCACAAAAGCTGACCATGATGATGATGATGATATTAGTCATAACACGCAAAGTTTGTAGAAGATTCTCCAAACATAAAACCGAACAATGGCAATACAGAGTTATCCTGAATACCAACAAAACACAAATATTTTCGTAGCGAAACAAATGAAGCAGAGAAAAATAAATCACACGTGAGATGAGAAAACTAATATAACCAGTAGGTTTCGCTAAGGAATGCTACTAGGTTTCCTTAACATGCCGAAAAATATTACGATACGAGAGATCGCCCCTCGAGGGCGGACCACCGATAAATATGAAATTCGGAAAATCTTCGTGGATTAATTTTCTGATGTGAATTCGTTATGGGAGCTTAAATATGTTTGCGGTGCAGGAAGGTTGGAAAAAATAAATTTGCTACTTGAGTGGAAGGTACGGATGATAAGCGTTTAAGTGTGCAAATTGTACCGGAAATTGATTTGATTTAGGGTTAAGTGTTTCTGTTAATAACAAGGAATTGATGTGTACAACCTGCTCAATGCTTGTTTCTTCAATACCTATCTCTTGCTTATTCGTGATATTTTTTTTATATCGGCGGCACAGTTGCTATACTCTCTGATAACATAAACGATTTTGAAAGTTCTGGGTTCAATGTAGGAAACAAATTAACTTTCTACGTATATATATTGCCACGCGTCTGAGTTTTATAATAGTTAAATCATCACAAAAACAACCATTATTTTTTAAAAATAAAATTAAGATGTAAGATTCACGTATGCTCTTTTATCCCGCGAATAGCTAAAATTCTTTGCCTGCTCTCACGTTATATTATACGATGATGACTATAACGATGATAAATACAACTTGGTAATCTCACAAGATTACCAAGCTACGAGGAGCAAGGGCTAGAGTGAACAAGTTTTATGTAAGTAGGCGTGTTCCATTCTATGTCAGATAATCAGGTGTCTAAACGTTTTCATAGAAATAAATAAGAGTGAAAAAAGACTGGTTGATTGATGTGCAATGTTTGGCGCGTTTATTTTATTCGGTCATGTCAGATATGTTACAAACGGTATGGTACCGATATTTATAACGCTAAATTGAAAAATATCTCTATTAAAATGCACTTGCACATTTTTACGCGGTGCTATGCAAAATAGAATGGCAAAGAATTGCCAATACATTCCAGCCAGTAGTTTGTTTGTGGCCAAACGATTATATACGAAAATCTGACTGTGCATTCATTCCATTTGAATTTGATAAATCGTTCTGCTCTCTTTCAATATGTTTCTGTTTCTGTTCAATACGGCGGATAGGTCAAAACAATATATCACGGTTCAGATTTGTAAAAAGGTAAGATGAATCGGGAAGAAAAATCTTTGACTATGATAGCAGTTATTATTGCAGATACTTTGTATATAATTATTATACCTAGGGCTAAATTAAGCAAAATTAATAATGTCGTTCTATATTAGCGGGATAGGGTAGTAAATTAATACATCTTCACATCACCAGCCACCTGCCTATCGCAGTCCACAGCTGGACATAGGCCTCTCCACTTGTTCCCCATTTTGGGCAAACACCTGGTGGATTTACTCATAATCGCCACGCTGGGCAGGCGGATGTGCGATCGCAGGGCGTAGCTTCTCGCTCCGGTGACTCTGCTGCCCGTCATCGGCCTGTGGTATGTAGCTACGCCTTCAGTCGAGATGGCTATATCGCCACCAGGTTCAAGAACCTCGTCCGTTACTCAGCAGGATGCATCACGGGATTCACGGGTAGGTGGGCGTGGCTTGTAACGAAAACATGATGCGTCCTTCACTTACCTACATTCCTAGAAATCAATAGATATTTGATCTTGAAGTCCTAATACCAATAACTTAGAGGTCAAGGTTATTTCTGTACTAAAAGTGCTACAACAACCCTTTTTACAAAAATAACTTATTATTGCCATTCCATCACTAAACGTTTACGAATTCATATAAGCGGCTGAAGAGTTGAATGCCAATTCAAGATTTCCCCGAACGTTTGTAACTTAAGCCTTTTCCAGTAATTTAATTTTACTCAGGTCAGTTAACATCGAGTGAGTAAAAAAAATGTTTTTGTTAGCGGTTTGTTGTTTACAAAAAATCACAGCAGTTACAAGATTATATAAGTCGTACAGGGTAAAACCATAGTAATAATCATAGAATTACATCATAGTCACTTCTCCTCCTGGGAAAGCGAAAGAGAAGCCAACTCGCTGAGCCGACGGACAAACCAAATCAATCACCCAGTCTGTAGCCGTCGACTTGCTGGCTTGTAAGATAGCTCTGGCTATACTGGGATCTCCCGTAGGAATCAGTGGTGATCCCGAAATGCTACCGAAGTCACTTCTTGGGTGTTTCGGGTTAAAGATTAGGAGATTAGTTTGGATTGTTTAAAGCACTAGTTATACTAACAAACAGACGAGAAGTTTAGTTCGGTGGTGGATAGTGAACGCTGTCTCTGATATAGTGATATCAGGTTCGATTCCCGGATATTAAAAACATTTTTGTGCACGAACATGTCTGTTTGTATTGGACTGTGTGTTTCCTATGTATAATAAAATATGGGTATATTTATTTCCAAAAAAATAATACCTAATAAAACTTACGTTTATCAATTGTCTAGTACCCATAGTACAAGCTTCGTCTTAACTTGGGACGGTGCTGTGTGTTGTGTGTGTGTGTGCTTGGGACCCAGCATGGCATGCCTTCAAGCTACATGCATTAATTGAAATAATACTCGGGCCTTATAATCACAAACTCAATACAGTTGAAGCTTCAAAGTTTAATTTAATTTCTCCTACAGTGAAACTGGAAGGAAATATTTTGCCAAACTATGTTCGTTCTCAAAGCGTGACCAACTAAACAAAAGATATTGTACAAAATCACCACAATTGAAGGCGTAGCTAAATACCACACACCGATGACGGGCAGCAGCGTCGCCGGAGCGAGAAGCTACGCCCTGCGATCGCGAACCCGCCTGCCCAGCGTGGCGATTATGGGTATATCCTCCAGATGTTGGCCCTAAGTGCCGAACAACTGGAGAGGCCTATGTCCAGCAATGGACTGCAATAGGCTGATGATGATGATGATGATGATTGTACAAAAGCGTCACATATTAAGGTGACTACCTGCAAGACTCACGTCGTATGGATGCAAAATAATTCCTTTGTATTCCAGTCTCTTTATTATCGTTGATATCGATACTATTTCGTAGAAACCTTTATGAAAATATTACAGTGATACTCGTGTGCCTGAATAATGGGGATCGTATTTATCCACTTTAAACTTTGTTACGATATTCTTCTTATATCAAAAGCGCCAGTGATTTCTAACTTTGCGTATCATTAAAAAGTGGTTTTCGTTGCGTATCTAACTACTACACATATCTGATCCTATTATCTCTTGTGGGATTCGCAAGTAGCCAATGGTAATCGCAGACTTTATCATCGTCACAGCGCTTTTTTTAAAACGTTACTGATCCTCGATACCGAGCTTCGATCGTTATTCGGCAGGATGTACCACGGGCAGGAATCGGTGGTTTGGAGCGAAAGATGATATACAAGGTCACTTTTTAATGACTATCCAAATTTTTCTGGACATTATTATAATATATCGTTAATAGAGCCCATTTCTGCAAAAAATATAGGTCATAATGTTCACAACTTTTGCAGACTAAATTGCTAATATGTTTAACGAAACCGTTTAAAAAGTGTAATTATGTATCTCTCACTTTGCGTAAATTGCATGCTAAGTACTCAAGCATACCTATATTTAATGGACAACAGAACAACAAAGCTACCTCAAACACCTTTTAACTATCTTTATTTCTTTAGACTTAGTTATATCAGTCAAGAGAAATCAATGGTACAAACCAATATATTTTAATGAAGTTCATACATTTCCTGTAGGCTTTTTGTAACCCACAGTCTAGCATAGATTACACGATCGAATGCACCCGCATATAGTGAAATTACACTCATGCATATTTCAGAGGAACGCAAGGACAGTCAGTGGTCAGCCAAAGGAAATTAAGAGTAATGGTCAAGAAGATTGAGTAATAAATGCTCTGTGTTCTAGAGTATCCCCGGTTTTATGTGTGGTTGTTACATGTAACCAGAATTTATTGTATTTATGTTACAGATAAACATTTCCCGTTGGTTTACGGAAAGATACAACATTAAGGTAGAGTTTTTATACAGACATGTTTCTGTTCGAGTGTAGATAATAATAGATAAATATAGTAATAGTTAGTCGTGCTGAATATGAAAAATGGTATGACCGATAATATCTATTTTTTATTGTATTGGTATAAATGCAGGTTTCGTTCATACCTGACAGAGACATAATAGAAAGGGCAAGTATTATTTCAAACAGGTATTTTAATAGAAAACTGAACCCAATGTTTGTTGTATGTTCAATTGAAAGCATTATGGCTGTGGAGAGGTATGGAAAATCGTATTATTTGTTGTATGCTGACGTTTTTTTTTCATACCTCCAAGCTTATGTCCTGATGTTAAGCGGTTAGCGCAGCCTATAGACGCCTGCAATACCTACTAGGTGTTGCCGATGCAGTACTCAGCCTCCGAGCCACTTTTACATAACTTTATTCTACCTTCTGAACCAAGAGATGGGTTCGATCCCTACCTGGGACAAACATTCGTGTGATAAACAATGTTGTTTGTTCTGTATCTTTAGTTTAAACGTACTTACCTATCTACTTTATTTTAAATTTAGCATTATAAAGCACACACCTTTAATTCAGGTCAATATACGTATGTATTCTAGGTATTCATACTGATAAATGTCTACTTATATAAATTTAATGGCAAGCAATTTGTGGTGGACTCTGTCGCTTCGTGTGACGTGCGCTGACCAACGCCCGCTTATAATAATTGGTGATTTATAGACTGTCCCACGCTTATCGAAACAGAAATATTAATAAACGTCGGAAACGATTTTGATACGGAATGACTATGCCTTGTTTGTGTCCAATGCATGTAAGGTAACGAATAATCATCCTTTCGATCCACTCCAACCTCACCAGCCCGTGGTGCATCCTTCGGGAAAGCAAATGAGGCGCTGACAGCCAACTGGTCACCAGAGCGAGAAGCTACACCCTGCGATCTTCAGCCCGCCTGCCCAGCGGTACGATTATGGTTATAAATAAATCCTCCAGATGTTAGCCCTAAATGGCGAACTACTGGAGAGGCCTATGTCCAGTTGTGGACTGCAATAGGCTGATAATGATGATGGCTGTCCAATCGCATAAAAGAAAGCATGGCGTTCTAATTTCAACCTATTTTGGACGTTTTGTAAATAAAGGATGAGATTCTTTATAATGGTTTCGACTCGGATTTAGAAATTCTTAGGACGTTTTTTCAAATTGAACATAAGACTGCCTTATTTGTACAACAAATGTTTACCCTACTAGTACTAAGTCAATTGGACTGGTGGCGGTATAACCATTACACAAACCATTACAATTGAAGGCGTAACTAAACTTCACAGGCTGATGACGGGCACCAGCGTCATTGGCAATAATTTAATGATGATGATAAAATTTACTGTTAGATTTTCAGGTTTTTAAACTGTCCATTATATTTGTTACAGTCAAAACTCATTACCGGTCAAAAGTACTATTGACTAGTAAAATCAGTCAGAAGTACTTTTGACCGTAAGCTTTAGTCAATAATACTTTTGACTGACATACCAGTTAAAACTACTTTTGCCCAATGGAGCTGGTTAAAAGTACTTTTGACTGGTTGTATCAGTCAAAACTCTTTAAATTGGTGGTCGATAAAAATTACGACGAAAGGCTGGATAAGTTTTAAGATTTAATTGCGCCAAGACTTACCAGGTCTTATGTGAAATCGTTTAGGTATTACTCATAGCAATAAACGACTTAATTACTTTTTTATTCACATCTAATAAGTTAAAAGTACTTTTGAATGATGCTTCAACGCAGTCAAAACTACTTTTGACGGAGGGCGTTAGTCAAAAGTACTTTTAACCTCTAATTTGCAGACAAAAGTACTAATAACCAATAATTTTCAGTCAAAACCACTTTTGACCAACCTGTTCAGTCAAAACTACTTTTGACTGATTTTGCTAGTCAATAATACTTTTGACTGGTTAAGAGTTTTGACTGCAACATATTCATTGAAATAAGAAAGTACAAATTTCTACCCTTCTGCGTAGACCTTTACTGCATTAATTGGCGAAGGGTAAACGGCGAGGTGGTTCGAGGTCGGCATTCCCGGCACGTCGTTACCCCGCCTCTAATGATTGAATTCATCAGTTTTATCACACTATGCTACTTTAAGAATACGTGGCGCGAAACCTAATAAGTTTATCCGTCAATTAATAACTACAGTTGTCATTTCGATTCAATAAAGCATGGAAAATAAGTAAATGAAATTTTTAATCTGCAAATCTTACTGTTTTCCAGCACCCGTTTTCCCTTTTTCCCTTAATCTTGGGTCTTTAAACAGGGCAAACTTTTTTTAGACTTCGCTGTTTGCTAACATTAGGCAGAATGCAGTCATTTTGCCTTAAAAAAAATAAAACAGCAGTTTTTGAGTAAGAATATTATTTAAAATTACGACTTCATTTTATTTAGTTGATCGAGAAGGATTTACAACATTAGTCGAAAAAGCAGTTTAATTAAGTAGAAAACTCCTTCCTACAAACGATCTATTACGTATGCGTTTACCGAGCAGACTGTAAATCAAGGTAACGGTCAGTTAACAATGGATGTGAAAGATAGTAGATCCATAAAACCAGCGCAGCCCGATTTTCAAGCTAGCCATTAAGAAACTACGGAATCTATAGCTCTGGCCGGAACATTATTTATTTTGCGGATATTAGCAGTCACTCGCTGTGTGATTTACATAAACTGAATGTTGTTATTCTTAGGGCAAACGTTTCGCATTTTTATGAGAACGGGTTTGTGATCAATCTCTCTGACAGTTTTATTTTTTATTTGTCCGTAACGGCGCGGCGATGGAGCGTACATTTGAATATCATAAAGCTCGCGAAAGAGTCTTTGTGAGGGTATTCTTTTGTTTCGCGTTGACTTTGAATCTCTATCCTTCCTGATCTTTCCTAAGCGTAGCATTTGATACGTACTTTTTATAAGGTACAATTAGCTATCAGTACTGGCACAGCTACAAATAAATATACCGTATACCTACTCAAATTTCAATATCTGTAGCAAACTAGATAATTGTGTCATTTTGCACTTTTTGAAATAATAAACATTAAAATTTCTTATTTCTTATAAAATATTATTTTTTGCTTATCCTATTACAAATTCGAATACGGACATTATTTATGTGAATATACCTACCTTGAATCTCATCAAATACTCCGTTCATATTCGTTCAAGATCTGTACTTTTACATGTGTACTCCCAATAATTTGTAGTTACATAGTCTCAGCAGTTAAATAGAACTATGTTCATTGTGATCTTTTTTGCAATACGGGTTGAAATTTCACCCAAACTGTAATAACTACTACATATTTAGCAAAAATAAAAATGTTGATACCTACTCTTTCTCATAATAAAATAAAATGATATTAACAAGACTCGCATCAGTAGTTTGCCTCATTGAACCAAAACGACACGAAATTTAATATAATACAAAAAAAACAACAAAGCAAAACGATAGCATAAATAGAATACTGCTTTGGGTACATCATTAACTGCCGTCTCCTTTTACAAGGAGTCGTAAAATAAAACACAAAACACGTTTTTAAAGATCGGCTAACGAAGCGTGATTAACATTCGCCGGCGATGAAATAATGGTAAAATTGCCACTGAAGAAAAAAGGGGTCACTGTAAAACGGAACGGTAATTGAATGAAAGAATGAATTCACTCGATGAACAGAAACTTGCCATTTCCTCTCTAGCATTTGTATACGCAAATCTTAGCGCTTTGAAACGGTGTGGCTTGTATATTGTATTAGCAATTCGCATTCGTCTTTTTACTAGGTTCCCCGCGTTAAGAAATAGCTCGTTTTAACGCGACAAAACACTTATTTCCTTTCATTTCCGAGCGTCTATTATGAAAACTGAGGACCGTTGAGAGTGAAATATGGACAGAAACTTGGCTTCATAGGTATCGGTATTTTTTTTTTAATAGCTCGACATAATGGCTTCCCTACGCTTGATGGAAAGCGAAAGAGAAGCTCAAGTCGCTGTGACAACGGGCAAGTAACTGGTCAGTTACCTGTCAGTTGCCACCGCCATGTCGGCTCAACCCTAACCCCCCACGAGCTCCGAAAACCCTACTCACCGGCAGAAACGCGACCTGGAGGTCATTTGGCTGCAGTATTCTATAGGGTGGAGGTCCATCTTCGGACGGGCGGCTCAATGCGAGCGGAGATTCGCTATGCCCTACCTCTCTTATCCACTGTAAAACGGAACGGTAATTGAATGAAAGAATGAATTCACTCGATGAACAGAAACTTACCATTTCCTTCCTAGTATTTGTATACGCAAATCTTAGCGCTTTGAAACGGTGTGGCTTGTTTGTTGTATTAGCAATTCGCATCCGTCTTTTTACTAGGTTTCCCGCGCTAAGAAATAGCTCGTTTTAACGCGACAAAACGCTTATTTCCTTTCATTTCCGAGCGTCTATTATGAAAACTGAGGACCTTTGAGAGCAAAATGTTTATGGACAGAAACTTGGCTTTATGGCATCGGTAGTGTTTAGGAATATAGTTATGATGCCATCGTTGATTCCGATAACCATATGCACTACTTAGATTACTTTGGGATTGTAACTTACACAATGTAATTTATTGTTGTCTGTATTTTTTTTTTACATATGATTTAGGTACTCCTAACCCCTGGGGAGTCAGAAGATTTTAATTCTGAAAACTCATAATTAAAATAGATAGATTCTTTAATGGAGCAAAAAATAAAACGTTTAAGGAAAAAGGTATTACAGACAAAGTTTTGTACACGGTAGGCGGCCTTATTGCTGCAACGATCTTTTCCAGCCAACCTTCAGGTAGAGGACATACCCATATGGCTTATGCTGAAGAGAGGGGTGAAGTAGTGCAGAAGCGTTAAGTAGGAATGGAGTTCTGAATAGCTTTTTAATTTCCTTATTTATCCCCCGAGAAAATGACCCTTATTTAATTTACTTTGCACATAGTTTGCGTATTACACCGTACTAGCCAATTTGGCTAGAATAATGTACTTAGAAAATTCACCTGAATCCGTCCAGTAGTTTCGTATCAGATTTAATGCAACAGACGGACAGAACGAGTGATCTTACAAGGGTTCCTTTAAGTTTTTGTACGGAACCCTAAAAATGTAAATATTATTCTGTAAACATCAAACTGAACAAGATACACAGGTGTTCGAGCGCGACCTTTTGGGACCGCTGAAAAATGAACGAAGCAACGATACCCTTCACCGCGGGCAACACGGCCACCGGAAAGGTGACTGATTCTTGTTTGAAACTTATTGTTTGTACGAGTAGTTCTGGATAACATATGAATAAACATTTTTGTGCGAGCTCTGTCTACCTGGTACCCGGTGGAATAAGAATTCACGTGTGTAACACGGCCTTTTTTGGGTAAATATGAACAAATTTTATTTTTGTGCGGCCGTAGGGGCGAGCTGTCTCAGGTAAGGTTGAGTCCACATTTATGCTATGGTACTGCAATGAAGCCATTACATTTTTGTCGTGTATGCTACATACAGATTCACTTTTAAATTGATTATCAGGAACAATAAATAGGTAACTAAGTCGAACCATGGACCTTCGGGTCGACTATACGAGTAGATAACACCTATTTATCTTTTCGCTCTAAGCCACCCTTAGATGCCCGTGGTGCATCCTACAGAACAACAAACGAGGCTCTAACAACCGGCTGGCTAAATACCGCAGGCCGATGACGGATAGCAGCGTCACTGGAGTGAATAGCTACGCCCTGCGATCGCCAACCTGCCTGCCCAGCGTGGCGATTAGAAGTAAAGCCTCCAGACGTTTGACCAAAGAGGCGAACAACTGGAGAGTCCTATGTCCAGCAGTGGACTGCGGTGGGCTGATGATAATAATTAAAGGTTTTAAGGAATAAGCTTTAAATAAGAGCATCTCACTCGTTCCCTCCAATCTACCCTGCGTTCAAACGAAAAGCATATTGTATTACATTAGCTTATGTAAACCGCGTATGTATCCAGACTCGTGTGTAAAGCTAAGTCTATATAAAATAGCACAGTTTTGTCCAATCCTACGACACAAATGTGGATTCAGCCTTTTAGGCAAGCGTTTATTGCACGCGGTCCCATAGGAAAAAGTGCGTGTAAAAAGTTAATTGTGTCAAGGGAGTTCTGGGCGGGGGCGCACACAATCTCCTCTGTATTGGAATTTTTCGGTTTCCCTCGCTCTGAGCGGACATTTGCAGATGAATGTGCCGTTTATGCAGATTGCATTATGAATATTTATGATTTCATTCATAACAATTAATGCATTAGTGAATGATGTACCTTGTGGTAAAAGCGACATCGAAAATAGCGATTACGGTAGACATATTATATTTTTACTGCTACACTACAAGTCACTGCTCTTTTTCTTCAATATCGGATTAGGTACCCGCTAGATTTAATTTGCTCGGGTCAGGTAGCTTATGTAATAGTAGTATACAGATAAGGTATAGTGATATATAAATAAAATAACCCAAGACATGCCACGCTGGGCCACACAACGCCATCTAGCCCCAAACTAAGCCGAAGCTTGTACTATGGGTACTAGACAACTGATAAACTTACTTAGATAATTTTTTTTTTGTAAATAAATACATACTTATTATACATAGAAAACACCCAGACCAATACAAACAGACATGTTCATGCACACAAATGTTTGTAATGTGTGGGAATCGAACCCACGACCCTTGGCTCAGAAGGCAGATATATACCTACTTATAATTCGTAAATAATGGCCAAAGAAACACCAGATCTTTCGATTACCGATTGGCATCCTATCATTGTAACGCTATCATGTCAGTATTCGCTATCGAGTTAATTTGGGCCCAAAAAGGAATCCTTTCGATTTCAACTCCTATTTCGAATCTTTTATGACACATTATCATCATCCTATTGCACTGCTGAACATAGGCTTCTCCAGTTGTTCGCTACTTTGGAAATCATCTGGAGGCTTTATCCATAATCGCCACGCTGAGCAGGCGACTTGGCAATCGAGAGGTGCAGCCCCACGCTCTGATGAGGCTATTGCCCATCATCGGCCTGTCGTATTGAGCTACGCCTTCAATTGTGATGGATAGACCGTTACCAGTCGGTTGCCAAAGCCTAGTTTGTTATTCGGCAGGATGCACCACGAGCAGGTGAGGGTGACTTGGAGCGTAAAGATGATAGGTCGCTCTCTTATATCTGTATATCACCCCGTGGGTATCGTAGAAAACAATTGAAAATTAGAAAATTAAAAACGATTAAGAGAGATATTCTCCCAAATGACAATTGTTATTGGAGGAGCAGTGATTTATGAGCTATGATCAGCAGTGGACGTTTGGAGGCAGATGATGATGATTTAAAATCTTTATAAAAATAATTACTGTTATCTGAACATAGTATGTAGTTTAAACACCAGCTACGTTTAAATAACTTATAATTGGCGATGGAAGACTGGATATAATATTGAGATGATGATTATAACCAAAAATAACATGTTAACAACACGCAGAAAAGTCTGAGTGTGACGTCACAGAATTGACCCGCGCCTCGCTCGAGATCAAACTCAAACAATAAGTTTTAAACAGGCATCATTCACATCTCGGGTGTCTCCCCTGTGGCCCGGGGACATTACTCACCGCGTTGCTTGGAACGTGAAATTTTTAACAAGGCTATAAATCTCACTCGCGCATCTGTTAACACGGCGCTGTAATGAGATAGGTGGAAGAGTACGTAAATGGTTGCACGACAGTTTGTTTTTAAACAAGAGGAAACTTTTCAATAACGCCGCGTGTGTAACTTTAAGTAAGAAGTTTAAGTGTATGTGGAATATGGTATGGAGTAACGTGTTATTTTCTTACATTGATAAACAAATAGCATAAGACATGTCGCGCGGCGTAACACATCCTCATTTAGTCCCAAACTAAGCCGAAGCTTGTTCTATGAGTAGTAGACAACTGTCAAACTTACTTAAATATAACTATAATTTAGGTATACCTATATGGACGTTAGTCAGTTTCAAACTTTGACGCGCTCACTGAAGCGATGTTTTGCAAATATGCACAACACTGCAACATTATGGCTTGCTAATATACAAATCCTTGATCATTAGCCTATCATCGATACATTTCTGTCGTATTTGTGTTTTTGCTTTGACTCGTGCACTACAGGAGGTAGGTATTCTTGCATACTTGTGAGTGAAAATTGTCCAGGTTGGTCGAATTAAGAAAATAAAAAAGCAGGACATATCCAGAGCTTATTACAAGTCTAGGATTCCTCACTATGAAATCTGTTCTAAGAATCTTTAAAACAGTAAACCAAATACTCCGTCACTGAAACTATTGCACTGAAAATTCCAAGCTTAGTATACACAACAATATCCTAGCTTTCCTTCACAGGAAATTACATTTCGTCCCAGACCAAACATGTAGTTAAGAACTCCAGCGAATCTTCTACGAACGTACGATATTGCTAGTTCAAATGAACCTCAGTATGTTTACTATGAGAAAAACTGCAATATAATATCTCGCTGATAATACAATAGAGTCGTAACTAAATATTGCAAACTTTATTTTTTCACGTAAAATTCGTTATTATGTTTACTATACACGTAGGTACATTGACCATCTGGTCAACGTTATCTATTGGTATCTACCAAAGTAAGTAGCTTTTAAGTATTTGTATTTTGAATTCGGAAGCAATGACGGTATCATCAATTTATACTTATATATTGCTGCTTTGGAAGAATAGCGTATTATTACGAAATACTACAAAAGTGAGGTTTCAACACATTGTTTCATAAAATGAACTGTTTCATATTTAGTCAAATCGTATTTCTATTACAACAACATTAGCCATCCACAGAACATTCATAATATAATTGCCACGCTGGGCAGACGGGTTGGCAATCGCAGGGCGTAGCTCATCGCTTCGATGACGCTGCTACTATCCGTTATTGGCCTGTGGTATTTAGCTACGCCTTCAATTGTGATGGTTAAACCGCCACCAGTCGGTTGCCAGAGCCTCGTTTGTCGTTCGAACGTATGCATCACGGGCACGTGAGGATGGCTTGAAGTAAAAGATGATGGGTCTCTGACCTTACATCGCCCTGTGTGTATCCCCAACTGTGACAGTAGAAAAAAACACAGTCACTTTATTAATTTACAATACAATTGTATTGTGTAATTTATGTGTACGCTATGAGATTTATCAATTTCCTCCAAAACATGCAATACTTCAAATCTCTTCAACCCTCACAGCCCGTATCTAAGACTGAAATCAATTATTCACCGGCTCGAAAAATTGCGTATTTATAACAAAAACCATAAAAAAAATGTCGTAAAATATTCAAACCCCCGCATGATCTCGAATATGAGCAACAGTCTCGTGTTAAAATGAGTAACGGTTCACGACGGTGGCGCCCCCGGGGCCCGTAAACGGCGTAGGTAAAAATGAAACCAGCTTTTACTTGAAACCCTTTGAGCTGTGTGCGTTCACGCTACGGCTACACAGTCGAGCACTTTTAATAAAGTGTAGAGTCAACATGTTTGTCGTAAAACACATGTTCCATTACGTAGCCGATTCCGATGGAGTTAGCGACCTCGGCGGGAGTGCAAGTCGCGAGACGGGCGATTGGAAACTTTTGCAATTTAGTGTTTAGATACCTACTTATTGGACAAAGCAAAATAGGAAACGCTACAAATGTTTGTCAGAAGTTCGAAAATTCTCAGTCTGAGTGAGAGAGAAAGTCGCTAACAAGGTGATTATGATGGATACTCTTTTGTAAATAGGTGTAAATTCAATTATTTAGTATCGTACGACTTGTATTCGTCGAATGTTTATTTTATTCTTTGTTTTATGATTATTATTATTGTGCGAGCATCGCCCTTTTCAATCAAAAATAATGATTTTTGAATACATCGGCCAACCTTTAAGGAGACTAGCCAAGTACACAGGAGATATTAAAGGTCCAAACACAATATGTGCACTATCAGTTCAGTTCTTTCACTGTCCGAAAAATATTCCATAGATAAACTGAGAGGTTTACCATTTTTTATAGTACGAGTAGCTCGATGGCTTCCCTACGTCTGATGGATGTAGAAGCCCAAGTCGCAGTGACAACGGGCAAGTAACTGGTCAGTTAACTGTCAGTTGCCACCGACATGCCGTTCCAACCCTAACCCCCCACGAGCTCCGGAAACTCTACTCGACGGCAGAAACACGACCCGGAAGTCATTAGGCTGTGGTATTCTATAGGGTGGAGGTCCTTCCTCGAACGGGCGGCTCAATTCGGGCGAAGACCCTAACTCTCTTGAATTATTTAACATGACTTTAGGATAAAGTAATTTAACAAGAATGAGTCATAAGTCTATAAATTGTACCAAGTCAATAACTACACCTGTGGTGACTTTTAGTGGCTCCCTCACTCACTCTCACACTTTACTCTTCGTCAGTGTGCGCCGGCGAAAATGGCAACATAAACAAAAGTACCTTTAGCCTTTCACTTACGTTACTAAGAGCTTTGTAAATATGGGATTTTCGGATAACAGCGTGCTAGAAAGTAACCAGTCACCTAACGTCATCAGCCTATTGTAATCCACTGCTGGACATAGGCCTGTCCAGTTGTTCGCCACCTAGGGCAAGCTTCTGGAGGATATATCCATAATCGCCACGCTGGGCAGGCGGGTTGACGATCGCAGGGCGCAGCTTCTTCCTCCGGTTACGCTGCTCCCCATCATCAACCTGTGGTATTTAGCTACGCCTTCCATCGTGATGGTTATACCGCCACCAGTCGGTTTGCCAGAGCCTCGTTTGTTGTTCGGCAGGATGCACCACGGGCAGGTGAGGATGGCTTGGATAGAGCGAAAAGGTGTTAGGTCGCTTCCTTACATCCCCATATACTCCTCGATGTTTTGTATAATCTTATAGGTATAGGTAAGCACGTACATTTACCCATATTACCTTGATAGTTCGGTACGTTTTATGCGCAATTTTGCAGGGAGTAGCTCCTAGTTACTTTCAAATGTAAATTTTTAAGGACTACAAATCCCTCAAATACCTTCTATGCACAATCTTGTGTCGTGTCGATTAGAGAAGGTACCTAACACAAGATTGAGAGGTGAAATGGAGATAATATTAAATAATATGAAAATATAAACGCTCAATGTTAAAGAATATCTTGTAATATCGAAATCACATCCCCTATTCAGAAAATTCTACTAGATAGAAACTGAATTACGGAAACATAAATATCGAAATTGAATATGTTTCATAGTGTTCTGAAACAGGGAGCTGTAATGGACATCGACTTTTATTCCAATGCCTCATCTAAAATACTAGATGTAATAATATTTGATAAATGGAACACCATTTTACCAAATACTTTTTGTAACATGTGCGACAAATAGTAGTAAGCTTTTAGCGTTAACCACACTTAACGACGTCTCAAGAAGCAATCTAATCGAGACTATTGAGTATCCGAAAGTGGTATTTTTCGAACATTACGATTAATCGTATTGTTCGTAAAATATTGGCTGGAATTGAAAACCAACTGGCACGATGGCTCATTTGGTAGTGACCTCTGCCTTCTGAGCCAAGGATCGTGGGTTCGATTCCCGCACAGCACAAACATTTGTGTGTATGGATATGTCTGTTTGTATTGGTCTGAGTGTTTACTATGTTCAAAATGAGATGACTGAAGTATTTAAATTGCTAATTATTTTCTTACCTTCAAATTTTCTGTAGAAAATAAATCTAAGGACAAAACACGTTTTTTTTCACCCAAAATGTCTCGTCTTTTAATATTTAGGGTACTTTTCCTGTTTAGATAAGGTGAAGTGAACTCTCTGAGTGTGTCATAATTTTAACAATAAATTAGGGTGTTTATAACTTTGCTGGCTGGTTTCAATATGATCATAGAGCAGAACACACGGTTTTTTTTCGCTTTCCTATGTACGGTTCCGTAAAATCGACCCTTTACTACAAAAAATACATCTAGCGTTACATGGTTATGAAGTATATATATTTTTTATACAATATGGGTTTGTGCTTGACTGCAATTCACCTGATGGTAAGCGATATCACAGTCTACGATGGAGCGCCGCTCACCCATCAAAAACCGGTTCACTCGCCTTGAACATCGGAAGATTGTACGTCTCGGGGAACAAAGAGCCTGGCAAAGAGTTCCATAGTTCCCTTATTGCTGTGCGATTCTTAGGAATTTGCACCATATAATGGTGCCTATATAACCATAGAAGAAGGTCTACGTTCAGGGGAAGAACCGAGGTCAACAGACCTGATAGTACAAAATAAATATGTAACCTAAAAATTAACTATTGTATAGTCTACTCACGAAATGCATTCCAATCCGTACGAAGCCACATAAACTGCCAAAATTCATAGCTACATAGAAGTCAAAATGACCGTTCCAAAGTTCGTGTATGGGGACAATCACTGCCCTACATTCGCAAGTGGGCGACAACGTACATAAGAGAACTAGCCCAAAATGGTCATAATATTTTATCGTTATGAAACTCTGGTATGCTCGGAATATTTTTATCTCCGTCATTAGCTCTGATTAATGACGTGGCACGGGCGAGGCATCGCGATAATAATGAAGAACCATTGTTGTGAAATCAGATATGTTCGTAAGTCAGTCATATGATGACTTGTTCTATCATTTTACCTATGTAACAGTTGGATTATTTTCTTAGTTTCATTTGTATTTTTTTTTGCATTTTATTGACGAAATACACGTTGTAGTGGAATTATATCACAAATGTATGGACTCTGACTTTTCTCCTTTTCAAATTTGCAAGTGCCAACAGCTAATACAATAAATTCACAATTTAAAACAGGTTGCTGTGTTCCATATAAAATCCCTCAAAATTGTATTGTGGCCAACCACTCTATTCAATTAACACAGTGCAGAATGAGGTGCAATATCCGTGGTCAATTTAACCGTAGCAATTTATGCTTGAAAATAAAATAATATAAACAAATAAATAACACAAGATATGCTTAAATGATAGCCCGCTCTCTTACATACCCTACATTATTATGAATACCAGATCCTTAATCCACTAATGTTTTCCGTTGTTTATTTCATAACCACCGATTAACAAACAAAGCATTAATAAACAAACTAAGTTAAGAGCATTATTAAACAGTTAATGTTTAGCTTAGACAACGGGAGTGCTTAGATATTTTACTGCCAGACATGTGCTATATCTCTACAACGTAAACTCCAGTCTTAATAAAATCTACAATGTAAATAAAAGTACTACGTTTTAAAGAGAGGGTTCCGTTGATGGAGAAAAAAACGGCCAAGTGCGAGTCGAACTCGCTCACGAAGGGTTCCGTAACAGCAAGTAACATAATATAAAAGTTCTTGTCTTTCCAACGGCACATTTGGTTGTGAGACTAGTCCAATGGCTCATTTGGTAGTGACCTCTGCCTTCTGAGTTAAAGGTCGTGGGTTCGATCTCCGCACAGTACAAACATTTTGTGTACATGTCTTTTTGTATTGGTCTGAGTGTTTGCTATAATGTATTTATTTATAAAAAAAAAGAATCGAAGTATTTTTTTCAGTTATCTAGTACCTATAGCCTTCAGCTTAGTTTGGGGCTAGATGTCGATGTGTGGCCCAGCGTGGCATGCCTTGGGTTATTTATTTATTTATTTGTAGTTTGTTTAAAATTATTTTAAATAAACACTCACTGGATCTCTTTCAAATCATTTTCGGTGGAAGTTTGCATGATAATGTATATCGTTTATATTGTTCAGTTTTATCATTCCCTTATTTTAGAAAGTAAGGTGGGGGGTTTCTATGTGGTAAAATGTACGTATGTTCACACGTTTTACCACTTTGGAAACCCCAATTTACTAATTTGGAAGTAAGTATCTCTCGCAAAAACTATACTTACAGTTTAAAAAAGGATAAATGTCTCATACGTATAGTTTAATGAAGAAAAAATTTTGAGTTCTAAATTATGGTGAACCCATACAGAGTACTTACACACACCTACATACACCTACACCTACAACTACCTACCGCACCTACTTCTGGTTTTTGCCATTTGGCAACGGAACCCCAAAAACTGGTTATATGTTTACGGAACGTAAGTAATACTTTTAAAGATATTATAGCGGCACTCTGTTAAATTAACCCGGTACTGTGGGGAGGAGATTATTTAATCTTTTTATCCATGATTAGGGATTTTCGATAAAAATTGCTTCGCGGGTTGAGATACGGTTTGCTGGGAAATGTGTTACGTGTTGCCCTAATCCGGGAGGATGGTAGAGTGTGTTTGCTTATGTAGAACTGCCATTGCAGATGATAGCTATCTTGTCACATGATATAAAACGTCAGGCTAAAAAGAGGTATACATCTCGACCATCATGTTATGGTGCAGCAAGAAGTTTGAGGTTATCTTGTTACATAACGATAAAGATGTCAAACTATTGCTATAACTATTTAATATAAGTATTTCTTGTCAGTAAAATTGATGTCAGGATTTTTGGGAGACAGATGTGTCTGATATTCTACCTCTCCTTGGAGAAACTAATGTGAGAAACGCACCTTATGAACTAGTAGTAAGAACTTATCTTCTTTTTATAATATTATACTTATTAGGTATTTACTTAAGAGAATTTCTAAGTGCTTATCATACTAACGCTTTGATGATGTAATTGGTACGGACGTTTGCGAATCCGACTAGCACTTGGCCGGTTTTTATTCAAAATGCTATAATTTCTTCGTAAAACAGATAATTTGTAGTGCGACCTACATGCAAGACCCGTAAAAATAATACTTTTTAATTTATTGTGGCGGTAGTGCTCTATTAAATTAACTAGGCAGTGTACAGTGAGGCGGGGATTAAATTCATGATTAGGGATTGTAGCCAGCGCGATGCCGGGGGGTAACAAAAATTGCACTCTAGGGACAGATTGAGTTACCTTCAAGCCTTTATTTTGTTTCGCCGTCAACAAAGAGCGATTTAAAACACCTAACGCAATTAAACTCCGAAGCGTTTTCGGATTGGAGTGGCCTCGGATTTCGAATAAATCGAAACATTGTACGGTAGCTCATTAAATTGCAGTCGTTACATTACAATATAGGTACGCTTAACGATGCTCGGCTGAATATTTTGTAAGGGTGTGATCATGGCATACGAACAAATAAGTAATTTGTTTTTGAAAGGAGTTGAAATAATTATTAAGAACGGTTACGAAAGCTGTCATATCGTTGAAGAATTTAGTAACTTTTATATCATTTTACGATACACATTTTTATGTAAGTGACATATCGAGTAAAGACAATGATTGTATATTCTTCGTAACCAATAACAATGTCGATAGAATTGCCTTCGTGTTAGTATTGCCTGATTTTAAGTCATCGATAGTATCGATACTCCAATCGATAAGTAGCCCATTTTCGGATGAATACTATCGAAACGGCCAATATCGATAGTTCGGCTTCACTTTTCTGAATATCGAATAATTTTCACCATCTACTAAGCTGTATGCTCTCATGTAACTCTGGGCGCTTAAGTCTGCTCATTCTAATATAAGCTCTATTATCAAGCAGCAGAGTTCTGCGATAGAAAATGTTCAGTGCCCATAGGGGGTCGGTGCAGTGATATTTATAGAGGGTACCGGGGGAGAACGGGCTTAAATGCATTGATAAATCTTTTGGCGCTGCACTCGATAGGTTAACGAAAAAATCGTTTGGAATCGGCACACCTATGAAATTCAAGTATGATTATATGATTAGCTATTAATAAGAGAGTTTTTTTTTTAAACTTTTGTGTATAAATTTTTTTATTAATCGGTAAGATTCGGTCAATTTAAACTTTGAAGTTCTGGGAAATGAGAGGGAAGGTTTCGGCTGTGTAAGTTGTACCGTGATCACAAGCAGACTCTTATCAGCAAGTACATAATGTTTTCCACAATAAAGTTCACGCTTGAGTCCAGTTAATTAAATCTTAATTGTAATGGGACGCGATAGGTCAAAGTCTATAATAAAAAAGTAAGAGAATAATGAAATTTTTTATAGTAATTCAATATTCTTATCAAAAACTTGTTATGATAGAAACATAAGCGGAGATAGTTTATAAAGGCTACAATACAATTAGTAATCACGATCCTCAGTAATGAGTAAGGGGCTGAAGAGAGAAAGAGAAAGAGATATTTTATAAAATTGGCATTTACGAAATAGGACAAATAAATGGTATCTATTTCTTTGTACAAAAAGTACTTGCGAAATTTGATTACACTTGAGGGTACTTTAAGTGTCCCTTGGGATCTTATACCTACTAATAGAAACCCAGGATTTAAAGTATCTAAGGAACGGGAAACATTAATCATCGCCGACACTTTGAACAAGTTATTCTTGTAACAAAAATTTTCCATCAAAGTTTAAAAGTTTCTGCGTCATGATTTAATTTTTTTGTGGAACATGATTTATATACCTGATTTTACGTAAAATGTATTTGGATCTGAATTTAACGTAAATCTGATACTTTTGTATTTCGAAATTTTACGTTACTGACGCGTCAGAAACAATATTTTACTCCTAGAATATGCTGAGGGTAATATGGCTTCTCATTGAACATTTTTTACTGTTACTTATAGAATCAGCAAAATAAGAGTGCTATTAATTAATTAATGTCAGGCATCTCGGCCTCCATGTTTCTACTCGATAGGAAAAAGCTTTTTTTAAGAAAAGTATCAAAAATGTTAACTGCTAGCAAATCTTCTGTATAGATACTACAAATATGATTGAGTTGACATTGAAAAAACATGTGGTTTGGTTGCATTGTATTCCAATATTAGATACGCATTTGAGTAAGACGTATTCGGATGATAAGCATAATAGAAAAATGAACTTATTCCTATCTTTATCATACAAAGATAAATCACGACATAAAGTCCCCGCATCACTCAAACAAAGCAACTCCTCGCAATTGTAAGGAACTTGCACAAATACGGGAAAATCTTTTCCGTAACAAAACCAATAGCAAAGTGGGAGTCCGGAATAAATATCTCCATCGGAACAGAACAGTTTCGTCAAGTGCTCGCACTTTATAGAATTGCGGTCGAATGAACGTGTTGACACAGTCCAGTCTGATGAAATATAGGAATCACGTATTCACGGTCACGAAAACGTACCTAAGAACGGCGATGAATTCGTCAAACGCTCAACTTATCTGACTTTTACATAATTGGATCCTAATCCTCATATTCTTCGTCTATGTAAATCTTCAAATATTAATTTGTTTCATGCGCTGACAGCGTTCCTACCTAGTGACCAAAATACATAATGAGGACAGGAAATCTGTCAAATGTATGGCAACTGATAATATGGTTGTATTTTTCGGATTGGAATTCAATGAAATTATTTTAACTCCACTAGAGATAGACATCTACTCTGTATAATTACACAAATTTAAACCTAATTATTTTAGACCAATTTTCCGTTGGGGATTTTTTTCTTTGGATCTTAGATCCAAGACAGATAACAGTCTTTAAAATGGGTAGTCATATATGTAATTGATGTTTAAGTTTAAAGTTTATAGTGCATTTATTTAAGGTCCTAAGCCCGAGCATCTTTTTAAACATAAGGCTAAGTTCATATGGCCGCGCGGCACCGCGCGCCGCCGCGCGGTGTGAGAGTTCACATGACAGGGTATATACGAGCGCCAGTCTGGCATTAACATTGATATACAATGGACGTGGAGGAGGCAATTTGCTTGTGGATTTTATATAGAAGACTGAGACGTCGCAGAAGACGACAAAGGCGATACTGGGTGCATCCAATATTAAGTGACAGACTTTCTTCAAGCCTGTTTGTCACCTTATACCCTGAGTTGAGGTTACATGAAGAAAAATTTTAGAGTTAAGATTCCAAATTCGATTTCGTCGATAAGCAAATCGATAGGCACAATGTCATCTTCGGTACTCATTGCATCGATCTATGTGTCTTTCCGTCTCAAGGCGCGCGGATCAACTGAACAGGTCGATACAGGTTTGAAATACTTGTGCCGCGCGGCAGCGCGCGGTTCTAGATCTTGCGCGCGGGTCAGAGAGCGCCGCGCGTTGGCGTGCGGTACCGCGCGGTAATGTAGACGATAATTATCGTTTGTATTGATCTTGTGCCGCGCGGTTCGTAGTTCCGCGCGGTACCGCGCGGCCATATGAACTTAGCCTAACAGTTTGAAATTGATAGCTACCAATAAGTGATAATGCATCTTATGAAAAAAAATATAATCATTTCACAAATATCCTTCAATTTAGAAGTCCCTACCTACCTCCTTCTTAGCACCGAGCGAATATGCCGTCTCCAATTCTCATAAGGAACTATGTTTGCCTTTTAATCGTAGCAAATTCGAATATAAATTTCCCGTCAGACGCCGCGGCACGTTCCCTTATTTGACTCCGGGTTATTAGACACCCCTGAATAGCTAGGCTACAGACGCTCGAACGTAATGAATACTTGATTAATTAATATAAGTAAACACAAACATCGAGGGCGTAGGCTAAACGTCGACACAATAGTAGCGAACACTACGACGAAATGTAAATCGAGCAACCCTTTTGTTAACGATAATGAGCAGGGAAACTGCTCCGTCCCGAAACGGAATATCACGGCGCCAGCTACAGAAGAACTCGCCTGTTCCGATGAGGTCGTACCAAATTAGAACACTAAAGAGATATTTGGTACAGATGTCGCGGGTCTCGCTTAATTGGCCAGTTAACGACGGCAGTGACTGTAGGCGAAACGGAAAGCCTCTACGCGGTTGTTACTTGTACAATTACGCCAAATGACATGGCGACAATGTTCGAGTATAGTTTCGATTAAACGAGTATTGTAACTAGATGTTAGGAACGATACTTGCGCAATTTCTCGGCTGTAGTAACCGTTTCGTTATTAGATATTAGAGTTCGTGGAATCGGTAATATTCACGAGGAGCAATAACGAAAATAGACAGTTCTATTAGGGTTACTGAGGGCACTTTTACCCCACTTACATTCGGTAACAAAAATGAACTAGGAAGTTTTAAAGAAAATATCAGATTACTTACTATCTGATGAGCTAGCTCGTGACTCCCTTAAGATAAGTAACAAAGGTAGAAACTTACCTGAAACAAACAACCATAACATTTAGTACAGATAGACAGCATTATACTCGTGTCACAGATGCTACAGCTACATTAGCAGACGAGATTCGTGTCGGCTTTGGCGATAAAAACATCGTGTATCATATTCAGTGCAAAATTAATCATCATCATCAACATCATCAGCATGCAGGCGTTCACTGCTGGATATACCTCTTCCAATGACACTTGTGAGAGGTCTATGACAAGTGACATCTGGGGGAGTAGTCATTGTCACCATAATTGGCAGGCGGGTTGGCGTCTGCAGTAAGTTTAATTTGTACTTTGAGGCACGCGTTCGTTGGACATCAATGAGCTGATTGTTGATTGACACTAGTCTGTAAATGGCAACCAAATCATATATCACAAACGAAAGTTTTAAACTGGACAATTTCAAACGTAATACTTTCAGCGTCAGGTCGGTGGCAACTGACAGGTCGGTGGCAACTGACAGGTAACTGACCAGTTACTTGCCCGTTGTCACAGCGACTTGGGCTTCTCTTTCGCTTTCCATCAGGTGTAGGAAAGCCATTATGTCGAGCCACTATAAAAAAAAAAAAAAACAAAGCTCAGTCGTTTGAATAATGAATAAACATGCAAATCCTTTGCGATATTGTGACGTTTCTATTTATAATTAGAAGTAGACTGTCTTTGTGCATTCGGTTTCATCGAAGTCAACTTGTATTAAATATTTAACATCACCGCAAAACGCGAGAGGGCGAATAAGCAAATTTGTGCCGGGGAGAACGATTTTGTTTTGTAAAACGGACAACGTTTTATACGGAAAACGCGATTCGCTTTATTAATAAACAAGGGAGCAGTTCGCTTCATTCTGCCGCTTTCATGTCATGCTTTTGGATTATCTAATATTTATTTTACGTGAAAATCTTGGGGATTGTATATTAGGTATAATGTACTTTAAGCAAATATTCCGTTTTGCGTAGTTTTTTGGGCGAAAAGTTAATGGGCGAAAGATTCTGTTGGTCAAACGTGTAGGGATTAAAACCAACTCGATCTCAGTAACTTCATTTATTTACTTGTTTTACTTCACTAACTTACATTCACATTATACATTGGTACTTTTACACAATTACGCGGGCAGCAATTAGGACGTCTGTTCATTACTATGGTCGAACTGCTTGTGTCTGTAAGATCAGCCTTTTATACTGTTATATTGCAATCTCAGCACAATCCACACCAGTGGTGTGGGTTGTCACTGTCACAGAAAAAATAAGAAATGGTAAGGCAAAGACATTAAAGCGTATAATGCCATATCCGTCGACACTGACACCTAACAGCTCGGCCATCTGACTTGAGATACGTCCTCGTATCAAAAATATATTACGTCTATACTGAATATCTAAATGTGAATATAAATTTTTAATATACTACCGCCGCGTTCGGAAGGTGGATTCTACCGAGAAGAACCGGCAAGAAACTCGGCAGTTACTCTTTTCCATCGCCAATTCTCTTACAATTTGTATTTCACAATGTCGTTGTTCAATTCTACTGTTATACAATGCAAAGATAGAAAGTGAGTTTATATAATACAAAGTTCACTGCAAGTCGTATGCCTCTTTCCTGAAATTGCTAATAAAAAGAAAACTATCTACTTATCCATTTTATAATTATAACGTTACATTACGAATGTATTCTTTGCTATGATTAAAATCTCATTTGTATGGTATGAAAAGGCAGGTCTGAGAAGAGAAGAAAAAAGAGTACATCAACTCATTATTATTTTATGTATCTAAATCAATATCGATACCTAACAGCCAAAAAAGCCTAAGAGACATTTTTCTTTTAATCGACGTTATACCTCACAACAATGTACATCATTGGAACAGTTTCTGCATAGTCATACGGGTTTAGTAACCCTAGGACGAACCTTTTGTTAATTAGGTTCGAAGTCCAAATTTTACGTCAGTAAACTTAATATGGCAATGCATTGAGTGAGCAACTCTAAATTAAATAATTATATCGATCATGAAAAGGTCTAAAATAATTTGTTACTCAATGCCTATTTGTAAAACGAAGAATAAATCAGAGATAAATAGTTAAACGTTGGCTCGCAGTCTCTACAGAGGGAAACAGTCAGCTCTTTGAATGTATTATACCACATAAAGAGATATGAAAACTTTAAAGTTTTGCTAGGGTCTGAAAGGCCCTTCATATTTAATTGAATCCTTGCTGAAAATTACAAATATCAAAATATAATTTTCAAAATCATACTACTGTCATTACAGGTTTCCTCAATACGATAGTGTAGCTTAATTATACTGTATTATTAATATATATATCAAGTAGTTATTTATTATAAGAAAGCACAAACAATGTAGCCTTAGTAAATTCAGTCAAAGAATAGTTAAAAACGTCTATTGCTTTAACTCGTCAATTCCCAGCGTCACCTGTAGGTGACAGAGATTGACGATTTTTTTAAACTATTAAATTAAAAAAAAATAAGGAAAATATATGCAAGTACAATAAAGTATACATTCAGTAGTATTTAAATAAATATATTTGACAATAGTAATCCATATATAAGCTGCCAAATTATTCAATTATTTCGAACGTTACTGACATTTTTTGGCGCGGGAGCGGTTGGCCAACTTTTTTTTTCTGTAAAATTTTCAAAAGGGTAGGTACTGTAATGATTACTTTTGCAAATTGTTGCTAAGGTATGTAACCTCTAATACAAATAACTTTATTGAGAAATCAATAGTTTTTGTTCTCAAAAAAAAACGGTCAAATTAGCAGGTGTCACCTGTAGGTGACACTGGGCATTGGTATAATACAACACCTGTACCTCCTGCGTTCGTGATAGCATCTTTTTTCCATGAAAAAAATATTGGAGGGACTAGACCTATTAGGAAAAACTGCCTGGAAAACTGTGACTTTATGAACCGCAAAGAGATAAAGAAGAAGCCTAGGAGTGAGCTGGTTTATAAGGTCTCAAAAGAAATAGTCTTCGAGTAAAGTCGCCGAGTGGCATGACAATTAGTGTTGATATGGCCTCTGATTGTCTTGAATTGTCACCAATAACAAAATTGGATCAGATTGATGAACTAAATAAAAATAAATGAAGTACAAAAAAATAGCTAAGTTGCTACCCATCCAACGAATTACCCATCGCTTATAAAAATGTGTAACAAATACATGGGTGGCGTAGGTCATTTTGATGGGATGCCGATTCTATGACGAATGGTTTATGAGGTAAGAAATGGTGGTTTCCAGTGTTCGCTTTCGGACTAGATTTATCCTGTCAAAATGCTTGGCTGATTGAAAGAAAGCTTGGTAGTACCTACTCGACTTACTGGGAGTTCCGCAAAGCTCTAGTAAATCGTATTTACAAAAATACCCGGGAAACCCCCAACTAAACACCTAATGTGGCTCTTGAATCCATAGTTTCCATTGAAACTAGACTATCAGATAGTGCAGCTGACTATACAGAAAACGATTGTGCGCAACATCTTTGCAAACTATGCCATGAACGTAGAAAAAAATGTGTTCTCAGGTGTAATAGGTATAGGTTTACATCGCAAATACTGGTACAAATTTCACAACATATATATGTTATCTAATACATTACTTTCACATAATAAAAGTGTAGAAAAGAAAATAAGTAATATTATTTTTATTACCATACTAAGTTAAAGGTATACATTATGCCCAGTGTCACCTGTAGGTGACACCCCCCTTACCAGAAAAATAGGGGGGGTAGAATTTTTTTTTGATATTTTTTATGTTTTAAATATCTAAGACCGTCAATTAAAGCAAAAATAACATACATTTTCAGTGTCACAGAAGCATGGGAATTGACGAGTTAAGTCGATTCATAGAGGTATTCCTTGAGACAATTATTTGTGGTCGCACAATCCTCAGGCTAGCTCAGGACCCCATAATACATAAAAGGATCTACTGTCCAGTGAATTTTGTTATATTTTTTTCGCAAATGCTTACTTATTAAATAATATTCTAATTTTCCCGAAGTTAAACCATATCATCTCCTAGTTTACTAAATATCAACAAAAAGGTAAACATTCAAAATGTATGCAATTGTTTCTGCAAGATATACGTCATAAAATTTAGATAACATTGTTAACTTTAAGAAATATGCAATGATCTGAAACAGCAATATGTACCGTCTAATTCGCTGAATAATTGTCATTATGAGTTGCAAATTGGACAGAATGTGCCAAAAATAAACAAGGGCGCAATAGACCTTCAAATTTCATCAGAGAAAGTAAATTCCAAAAGTAAATTTCATAGTACCGTTTAAGACACATCATTAAATAACATACATCTAAATATCTCGATACCAAACCAATGCTATAAACGCATCGAAACACCTCTCGCACGAGAAATTGCTCCGTATAAGCTCTATGGAAGGTTTATAACGCACATATATACAAAGTTTTCATCACTTCTCAGCATATAAAAACAAGATGGTCTATCGGACCACGAGCATGATCATCCAGCTCGGCTACGAAAGTTGAAAGTGCCTACCAACCTTCGTAGGGAGAAATCTGTTCCTACACTTCGAAAGATATATCTAAGAAAACACACGAGACGACGATACCTTGTTAGGTATATATATAGTCTGAGAAACAGAAACCGGAAGGGTCATCTAAAGCAATTTCAGAAATCGACTAAGAGAGCAGCTACCTAAAGATTTCATTTCATTCATTTCATTTCTTTTGAGAGGGTCGCTCATGCTCCCCGCTCCCAAGTTCGTTTGCTATAGTGGTGCGACCGTCGCTCCAGCTCACTGTTCGCACCACTATATCAAGTCCGAGAACGTCGCTCGTGCTCACCGTTCCCAAGTTCATTTGCTATAGTGATGCGACGGTCGCTCCAGCTCACCGTTCGCACCACTATATCAGTCCGAGAACGTCGCTCGTGCTCACCGTTCCCAAGTTCATTTGCTATAGTGGTGCGACCGTTGCTCGTGCTCACCGTTCGCACCACTATATCAAGTCCGAGAACGTTGCTCATGCTCACCGTTCTCAAGTTCATTCGCTACAGTGGCGCGACCGTCGCTCGTGCTCACCGTTCGCACCACTATATCGAACTCCTGGCGTTGCTCATGCTCACCGCCAAGATGTCGAGCGTTGCTCATGCTCACCGCTCGACCTGCTCATATGGTTTTATTTTGGTGATCATCGCAGAAGACTTCTGCTCTGCGTCCGTGCACGAGGTGTCCTCGTGGTTGACAGCACCAAGCCACCGCCCAGCTCCGAGGCAGCCTCCACATGGCACCCGTTGTCAGCTCGTGGATCGTCATCATTCAGAACCGATGCAGCAACTGGGAATTTGAAAAAGTCTAGTGTTATCATTTTTCTTAACCAATAAATCCCATCTCTAATTTATATCTTCCTCCTCTTCTATCCTATATTCCTAAATTCATACTCAAATGCCACTGTATGTATATAATAATATGTAATGTATTATTATATGCAAATCATTTATGTATATATGTATTAATATGGGTATATCCTCCAGAGGTTTGCCCTAGGTGGCAAGCAGCTGGAGAGGCCTATGTCCAGCAGTAGACTACAATAGGCTGATGATGATGATGATATATGTATGTCTATGGAATATGCACCACTTGCCTAATATTCCACGCCTATTCCACGTGCCTAATATGACACAGAAAGTTTTTCATCTCTGTCGAATCTGGCTTCCTCTACCTGAAGGTTGTCTGGAAGAGATCGCTATTAGCGATAAGACCACCTAAATTGTACTTTGTTTTTGTTTGTAATGTGTTTTCCTGTAAATTCTGTGTTTTTGTGCGATAAAGAGTTTCTATCTTATCAATATTCGTCAATTGGCAGGGGTGTAAGGAAGCGACCCATCAAACCCTCTCTCCAAACGCCCATGGTGCATCTCGCCAAACAACAAACGAAGCTCCGGCAACGGCACGAACATCTCCGGCCCATGACGGACAGCAGCGTCACTGCCCTTAAAATACCTGTTAAAATAAGTTTAATAAATTGAATTGAAATTCATCAACTGGACCTAGTTTTTTTTTATTAAGTACCTTTACTAGCCCACTGCGTAGCATTCCACCCCTTTTTTTTAACCAAATATGTGCGTACGTATTCTACAATGTCTACATATGCCTATATATCACAAATCTGGCTACATGTCAAACTCATACACCTTGGTGGCTATCGGGCTGTGGAACTCTCTTCTTAGGGGTATTCAATCCTCCTGTAATAAATTAGCATTTATGAGATCAACCCTTGAACTTTTCTTAAGTGCTGTCTAAGACTGTCATCTTTTGTTATATACAAACTTTATTTGATGTCTATGTCTGAATATATTATCTATTATATGTATATCCATATATACTATTTATATGTAGGTAGGTATATTATTATATGAAATATATATGTATGGGCATTACTTGTATATTGGTGGATATAATTATAGTAGTTGTTAGAATGCCACACGGCACTAAGTCTGTCATGTACTTCCCTTGTATAATAAAGATTATTATATGTCCAAGTTATATTATAATTTACATACAATACACAATATATAACAAACCAAATATAATATGCTTATAGTAACATACTCACACAACCACACGTATTGAAACATTTAGACTCTGCATATACCTACTATATACCTACTATAATATAGATGTCTCAATCTTCACCACACATTATTATACGAGTATATACTCGTCCCAACTCATTCTAAATTAAAGACCTTCGCTTTTGTCGGTGGAGTAATTTCCACTCCTCCCTGGACTCCGCCAGCACCTTCAACTCCCCGTACGTAATGGCATTAACTTTCTCTTTCAAACCCCAATAGATACGATGTCTAAGCAAGTTATATAGATACATACATACTCATATGAGTAACCACTCCTAAAAATATATCTCAAAATCTAAGGTGTGTACCTAAACTCATAGACAAAACCGAGGGAATTAATCGTATCGTTAAGCTAAACAATAATCCCTTTTTGTTATTTATACACTAGCCGCCCCCGCTTCGCATGGGCGTAACGCTGATGATTTTAAATATGCTACAGAATGTCCCCATATACAATGTTCACAGCCCTCCTGCCCCTAGACAAGACAGACTGTTTATTTTGGTGATCACTTTTGAAAGTGCGAAACATAATTGGCTATTTAAACTCACACAAAAAACAGGTACATAATACCCAACGCTCAAATCGAAGACCGCCAGCTATCCTGCCGGCGCCGCCGCAGCCACCATGTTTCATGTCTCTGCGTCAAATCTGTAAAATCTTCGAAAAAGCTCGTTTTAAATACCTACATGCAGTTTATCGCACATTGTTATGTTGCATGAAATGCACGATAAATTTAAGGCACCGAATGGGGAACGGTCAATCCTGTATTGTTTAAAATCGTCCCGCAAACAAGCCTTTACTTCTCGCAAAAATTCAAGTATAAAAATTGTCCCTGTGTGCTATACCTAGGAGACGGATATATACCATCGCTTTTGTAAAATCCTTTTAGATGTTCATACCGCAGCACACTACTTGATCCGTCTTGTAGGGTCAGCGTTTACAATATGAAAAAGAAACATGTCCATGTACGATATCAAACTGTGAAATTATTATTATCAGTGCTTCTTCCCACTACGCATATCCCGAATCACTCCGGGTTAAGGAATCTCTGCTATGAAGTAATTCTACTGCCATGAGGGGTGTAAAGTGCACTACAAACGAAAGCTAGATAAATTCTTTTTAATGTTCTATTAGCTGCAGTGATATTTCAAAGGATAATAAGCAAATGCCTTGTATGTGGAAGTTAATTCGAATATTCCATTACATACACAAAATATCTTCAAAATTATTTGATACATGGCTCTCCATGCACTTAAGGGCTTGTCTGCCGATGTGATGCCATCTGATTCTGACTCGAAACAATTTAAAATTTAGTTTAAAATTGTTGTATAGTGTAGGTTTCTAGGTGAAACGTTTTATCATTAAATCAAATATTACACTTTTCGAAACATATTGGTTGACGTGGCGTTTGACTTTGCTGTGACTATAAATCTGTAAATACTTTCTTTATTTGATTATATTTACTCACGAGTGTGGAAAATTAATCCCTATCTAACTTTCTCTCCAAGTGATTTGATTGAACACATGCAAGTATAAAATATGAACTAAAACAAATCTATATCCTTTCTATGTGAAAACAAAATTATTATTATGCTGAACTTGGTGCCGAACCAAGCGGTTCCCTTATCTTACGGTATAGTTCTACGTGGTAACTGTACTAATATTGACACCATAATTACACTACAAAAGAAATGTATACGTATATATGGGCGGCAAGCCTTTTTAATTACTGATTCTAGCGTGAAAAGTAACTATATTGATTCTGTGTTATTAAAATATCGTTGGATGACAACTTCCGATTAGATTTATGGATGTAAAACATACTTTTAGTAGCTTATGTAATAGTATTTGAACATCGAATTATTTTATAATTATATTAGAAATAATAGATAATACTTTTCAATCACGTGTGTCGCCATCTTCCGGTTTGTAAAATCCAGCATTAAAACTCGCGTTAAAATTAATCAATTAATTAAATTATTACTGTATAGAAATCATAACTATTTTTAAATATCAATTTAGGTATTTAAGACATGTTTTTATAGATATAATTAATTTGCAAAATAAAAACCATTGTAAGTGACGTCACTTCTTGTTCCACTCAAGTAAATTGGCGGGAACTTTTAGTGTGGTGTTACTCTGCTATATAATTATGTTCGTAAATAAATTGTAAATAAGGTGTTACTCTCTGCAAATAATATGATAATATAAAGTGTTATAAAGTAGTAGTCTCATTTCTGCATCTATTATGGAGGAACTTCTTGGACCTGGCGAAGGGCCTTCGCCGGCATATACGAGTTCTTATAAATATTGACCAAATGTAATCCTACAAACCTCATTTTAAAAAAAACAAAAAAAATATTAACTAGCTTCAATTTACATACTAGAGTCATGAAAATTTATTAAAAAAACACCTCGAACTTGTACTCTTCTATCAATATTAATAGACGATACTTAAATAAATTTAGGGTTTCCTTTTCTAAGCTTAAAGTATTATCATCAAGCGCTTACATTATGGTAATCAAAATTTATAATTATCTACTATTTCATATAAGGAGTATAGAAGAAGAAACTTTATTTATTAAGCTATTGAAGCAATTCCTAATAAGTAAATGATAAGAATGTTTTAAAAATAATTTCATCTTGCTAAATGTATAAATTGCGACGCCCTTGCAGGGTGCATGTGCTGTACACATAATTCTTATACCATCCTGTATTTTACCACATGTTTGCAATAAACTATTTTAATTTTGAATTTATTAAGAGTATCAACTTAGTATGACTATTAGTCTATGTAAATGTTTACTTCACCCAGCTCCAAGTTAATTCTATGGTGTGCAGCAAACAATATATCCATCCATGTATCAATAGAATACTATATTTACTGATAAGCAGACTACTAAAGTAAATTTACACGCTTCCCTTGTATAAAACAAGTTTGGAAAAAATTGCTAATAGCTCTCAAGTATAATAATTAACAAAATATAATGTATAAAACCGTGTACTTACATTTTTGTGGACGTGGCGAGAAATTAATTCTCGTTTCATCCCTCTTCGGACTTGTAGGGATTAAAACCAACTCGATCTCAGTAACTTCATTTATTTACTTGTTTTACTTCACTAACTTACATTCACATTATACATTGGTACTTTTACACAATTACGCGGGCAGCAATTAGGACGTCTGTTCATTACTATGGTCGAACTGCTTGTGTCTGTAAGATCAGCCTTTTATACTGTTATATTGCAATCTCAGCACAATCCACACCAGTGGTGTGGGTTGTCACTGTCACAGAAAAAATAAGAAATGGTAAGGCAAAGACATTAAAGCGTATAATGCCATATCCGTCGACACTGACACCTAACAAACGTTCATGGAACAATCGACTGTTGGCGAACCGTTTCAGACTCGTGATTGATGGTGATCTCGTAGCGAGTTCAGGTTGGTAGCAAATGATCTACATTTGCTTTTTGCGAATTAGGTAGTTATGTTGAAATAATAAAGTAGGTGTAGGGGATGTAAGCCTATCATCTTTTCCTTCCAAGCCAACCTCACCTTCTCATTGCACCACGGGCAATCCTGCCGAATAACAAACGAGGCGCTGGCAACCGACTGGTGGCGGTATAATAACCATCACAAATGATGGCGAAGGTAAATACCACAGGCCGACGACGGGCAACAGCGTCACGGGAGCGAGAAGCTAAGACCCAGTGTGGCGATTATGGGTATATCCTCCAGATGTTTGCCCTAAGTGGTGAACAACTGGAGAGGCCTGTGTCCAGCAGTGGGCCGTAATAGGCTGATGATGATGAAAAAAACCACCAGATGCTAAATTTACATACTTTCAAAGATATGAAACTCCAAACATAATTTATCTTTCATGTAATTAACAAAGACGGACTTAATTTATGAAGTATCTTTTGATGATTTTTTTTATTGTGCTTACCGGCCTCCCCTGCCTTGATAGAAAGTAGGAGAGAATCCTAATTCGCTACAACAATCAATCATTTTACTATCTTTATCTTACTAATCTAGTATATTAGGATGGATGGATATTACTCTTTCACGCTAAAGCAATTGTACGAACTCGAACCAGACTTTAAATTAATATAGGTCATACATCAAATTAACACATAGGCTATAATTAAGAAGGATATTATCTTTATCTATCTAATATATGTATTTTTTGTTATATGTAACTCAAAGGTGACTGACTGACTGACATAGAAATCTATCGCTGAAATTTAACATTCAGGTAGATGTTATGAAGTAGACATCCGCTAAGAAAGGATTTTGATCAATTCTACCCCCAAGGGGGTAAAATAGGGGATGAAACTCTTTTCCACGCGGACGAAGTGGCGGGCACAGCTAATAGTTATTTCATATATCACTGGCATTCACGCAGGTCACGGCGGGACCGCAGTTAGCCGAATTACATGCTAATCACAAAATATGACTCATCAGAGGCATACAGGCAATAAAATGCCCACTCCTTGACTCACTCAAGAGGAAATGCAGATTAATCTAGCAAAATATGTTTATCAGTCAAATGGTAACTATTATTTTGTTTAATTACCCAATTAGTGTCCCAACTGCAGTCAGTTGCGTCACTCGTAACGTCCAGATGAACCAACATACAGTCGGTGTGACTAATGTGAAATTTATCTCTTATAATCAGCAGAAATGCTCGCTGTTACGATCTTGCAGACAGAATATTTTGACGAGTACTTATGTAGATACAGTTGGTTTCGTAAGAGAAAGTATTCACAATGAGTTGGATAGCTAGAATTTAGCTGTCTATACCGGTCTGTAGTATTTAGCTACGCTTGAATAGGCTATTATGGCTAAAAATTGTAATTAGTCCGTCTTTTAGCTTATTCAAAAATAAAAGACACGTATTTTTCCTTTTTTCATTCAAATGAACAATAGCAAAGATACAAGGCATCAAAGGTTAGGAGTGGGAGTATTTGACGTCACTCGCTCCCGTAAAAATGCCTCACCGAGTGACGTCACGCGTAATTTCGACGGGCTATAACTTGGTAATTTTTAGTCTAATTTACAAATAAAAAAATACGTGTCTTTTATTTTTGAATAAGCTAAAAGACGGACTAATTATAATTTTTAGCCATAATAGCCTATTGTGATGGCTATACCGCCACCAGTCGGTTGCCAGCGCCTCGTTTGTTATTCGGCAGGATGCACCACGGGCAGGTGAGGTTGGCTTGGAGCGAAAAGATGACGCTCCTTTAGGTTAGGACGCTCCCTTACACCCCCAGGAAACGGGCAGCAAAGCCTACTGCGGTACCAAACCCGCTTGGTCTGCTAAGCGTGGTGACTAAGGCAAATGCCCTCAAGTGACAATTGTCATTGAGGGATGCTTATCTCCAATAGTGGATGTTTGCAGACTGAGGTTGAGACTTAGTCTCCGATAAGATTGACTGTTACGCTTGAAATTTCGACATTAGAGATTATCATAACTTATATCCCGCCCAATAGAAATTAAGATAAACTTCCAAAGATATGTTAATGGATCTAAAAGTGGTGCATCTATGAATGAATCTAATAATGTTAGGCATTTGATTGCTGCACCATTGCATTTACTGGGCTGCAGTAAATCCTTCAGCCACTGCATTCGGTTGTAAATTTAGCGAGCGTTACGGTAGTTCATTACTGGTTAATTTATTGGAACTGTGCAAAACTAATTTCACTTAGCACTTTCGAATTACTGCGGTTTAAGACGCTTGGGTTATTTAAGTCTGACTGGCGGAAATGTGTGTGACTATTAAAATAACCACATTCGTTTCGTGCAGAACTTGATTGCCGTGTAGCCGTAATAATCTACAGGAGTTTTCTCGATTTTAGTTTTCTTCAATATTATCAAGATGTGATAGATTAGAGATAGAGATAATTTATAGTATACAATGTATTATCTAAATAATAAACTTAAATCTAGATTTAATTTTAAAAGAACGTGAATGTTTAATAATTGCAAATAAATAAATGTAACATATGTTCAAAATAGTCTGCTTGGGATGCAAAGGCGGTCTATCTTCTTTTTGCTCCAAGCCAACCACAGCCGCCCGTAGTGCATTCTGCCGAATAAAAAAGGAGGCGCTAGCAACCACCTGGTGTCGGTATAATCATCACAACTAAAGGCGTAGCTAAATACCACAGACCGGTGACGGGCAGCAGCGTCACCGGAGCGTGAAGCTACGCCCTACGATCTCCAACCCGCCTGCCCAGCGTGGCGATTATGTGTCTATCCTCCAGATGTTTGCTCTAAGTGGCCAACAACTGGAGAGGTCCACGTCCAGTAGTGCTATGATCGAAGCTTGTACTATGGGTACTAGTTACGTAACCAAAATTCGAATACACTTCGTATAACATGATGCTACTCCTGACTTTCATCATTATAAAACTTATAAAATACCAAACGACAACAACTACTTCCTATCCGGGAATAGCATTCGGCACATAACAACCCCACAACAGACTGCCCGAGCCAATTGCCCTTTCACTTGCAGGCAAGTGGAAACATGTAAACGAGGCACAAACAATTCGTTGACCTGGAAATCTTAGAGCAGTTCTGGCCAAAGATTAATTAGTCGACGCAAACATCCCAACTAATCTTGAAATCTGTGCGCATCCGAGCGAAATAAATAATTATTTCGGTAAATGCAACATAATTTCAAACGCAAACATAATTTAAAATGTCGTGTATCCGACCTGTGCACCGTGCTCAGTCGTGAGAAAACTAGCATATGTGAAAGTGCTTTGAGTAAATATTGGAGAAATTGGATAGTTCCCTAAACATGGATGAGCAAAGTAATAATGGCGGGGAGAAACAAAAGGTAAGTGTTTGGATATCTTGTTACGATATATTTTTTTGCGGAAAGAATATCGTCTGAATATCGGCGTGCGTAGAGGCTTCCACGGTTTTCTATAAAGACCTAGGGGTATTGTTTTATATAACAACACTAGCTTTCGCCGCACGCTCTTCGCGCGTGCGTGCTCAAGCTAGGTCTGCGACGCTGGACGCTCCGGGCTTCGCCCTACGCGGAGCTCGGCCTGCGGCCTCGCGATACGCAGCTCGGCCTGCGGCCTCGCGAAATTACTTTTCTGGGTTGTACCGTTCCGCGTGGGCGGGTGTTGGGCTTTTTTTTGCGGCTTGATTAGGTTTTATGTGGGGGCTCCTTGGGGCGCCAGCCGCTCCGGGCTTCGCCCTCCGCGGCGTTGTTTTGGCGGCTTGGGTCGGCTCGCTCGGCCTGCGGCCTCGCAAAATTTTTTTTTCATTAGTGGGCGCATACTCCTTGGGGCACTGCTCCGGGCTTCACCCTGCGCAGGGCTCGACCTTCGGTCTCGCGTATTTTAGTAGCGTGACAAAAAGAAGGTGGGCTCGCTCGGCCTTCGGCCTCGCAAACTGTTTTTTTTTTCATTATTGAATGAATATGCTCCGGGCTTCGCCCTGCGCAGGGCTCGACCTACGGTCTCGCTTATTTTAGTAGTGTAACTAAAAGAGGGTGGGCTCGCTCGGCCTTCGGCCTCGCATAGTTTTTTTTTCTTTAGTAGGTAAATACTCCTTGGGGCACTGCTCCGGGCTTCGCCCTACGCAGGGCTCGACCTTCGGTCTCGCCTGTTACAGTAGCGTAACTAAAAGAGCTTGAGCTCGCTCGGCCTGCGGCCTCGCATAGTTTTTTTTTTATAAGTAGGTGAACATTCCTTGGGGCACTGCTACGGGCTTCGCCCTACGCAGGGCTCGACCTTCGGTCTCGCGTATTATGGTAGCGTAACTAAAAGAGGATGGGCTCGCTCGGCCTACGGCCTCGCATAGTTTTTTTTTTCATAAGTAGGTGATTATTCCTTGGGGCACTGCTACGGGCTTCGCCCTATGCAGGACTCGACCTTCGGTCTCGCGTATTATGGTAGCGTAACTAAAAGAGGATGGGCTCGCTCGGCCTTCGGCCTCGCATAGTTTTTTTTTTCATAAGTAGGTGATTATTCCTAGGGCACTGCTACGGGCTTCGCCCTACGCAAGGCTCGACCTTCGGTCTCGCGTGTTATGGTAGCGTAACTAATAAGGATGAGCTCGCTCGGCCTTCGGCCTCGCATAGTTTTTTTTTTCATAAGTAGGTGATTATTCCTTGGGGCACTGCTACGGGCTTCGCCCTATGCAGGACTCGACCTTCGGTCTCGCGTATTATGGTAGCGTACCTAACTAAAAGAAGATGGGCTTGCTCGGCCTGCGGCCTCGCATAGTTTTTTATTTTTTCATAAGTGGGTGAATACTCTTTGGGGCACTGCTCCGGGCTTCGCCCTACGCAGGGCTCGGCCTTCGGTCTCGCGTATTACAGTAATGTAACTAAAAGAAGATGGGCTCGCTCGGCCTGCGGCCTCGCATAGTTTTTTTTTCATTACTGGGCGCATAATCCTTGGGGCACTGCTCCGGGCTTCGCCCTGCGCAGGGCTCGACCTTCGGTCTCGCATGTCATAGTAGATACCATAAGAATGTTCGTCACGTTAAGTAATGTAAGTATGTTCGTCACATCAAGTATCGTAAGTATGTTCGTCACATCAAGTATCGTGAGTATGTTCGCCACACCAAGTAACGTAAGTATGTTCGTCATTTGTATGGAAAATCGTGATTTTTGAGTTGGCTTTTTTTTATTTCTGCTGAATTTATGAGGTCATTTGGGGCCTCAATGGAGTCTGTGGACCATTTTTGACAGGACCTCATACTTGGTTTTTAAAATATCGCGAATTTACGTTTCGGGGTAAATCTCAGAAATTACCCTAAAAATGGGGTAAATTTTTATACCATTTCATAGGTTATTAGGAGACCTCCAAAAGAGCCCCCAGACTTTCTTTTCTCAGACGCACCCTTCTGCCCTTAAAATCACTTTGAATTTTTTGAAAACCTAACTTTTTTACAAAATGGCCGCCTGCCCATACGCCATTTTGTTTTTCCAACTTTTGGTACCCAGTAGTCAGTAACAACTATATTACACACCAAATGGCATTCACACTTTTTTTTCGCGTCATACAAAGTGGGCGACCAGGACCCCTCGAAGGGACCCCTTTGAAAAAAGTTTGAGCCACCGTCCATCCCAGTGTTGCCAGATGACAGAGATAAAAATAGTCAAATGTCATTTTAATGGGCCCCATCTCTATGCTCCTGGGAACAATTTTTGCGAAATGTCGTTATTTCTATTTTCGACTTTTTCGGGGCATTTCTCAAAAACTACCAAAAATGTCGGAATTATTTTTTTACCTGGCAATACATCATTACCATACACACATTGGCCTAGTACATTGCACCCCGCTCAAATGTTGCCATCTACCCGAAAATCTATTTTTTAACTTTCGAAAACGCGATTTTTTTACAAAATGGCCGCCACCGCAGCCGCCATCTTGAAAGTCTGTCATTTCATATTTTTCCCATATACTACACTATATATGACGTCGATTGGCATTTTTACTTTTTTTCTGCCAAGCATCTTGGCGGCCAGACAACTCGGCAAAAAAGGCATTGCCAAAAATTTTCTTTTCCCCGCCGTGCTGAGTGTTGCCAGGCCACCATGATAAAAATGGTCAAATGTCATTCTAATGGGCTAAATCTGTGAGCACATGGCGACTTTTTATTTAAAATGTTGGTCCTTCTACTTTCGACTTTTTTGGGCCATATCTCAAAAACTATCAAAAAAGTCGAAAATATTTTTAAACCTGGCAACACACAATAGCTCAACGGATAACCGGCTAGTACATTGCAATTCTGTAAACTGTTGCCATCACACTAAAAATCCATTTTGAAATTTTCGAAAATCAAATTTTTTCACAAAATGGCCGTCAGCGCCGACGCCATCTTGAAAATCGAAAAAATCGGAATTTTTCCATATACCTGACCATATATGGCAACGTTTGGCATTTTTACTTTTTTTCTGCCACTTGCCGGAATGCTCAAACTACAAGCCGAAAAAGGGTCTGCCAAAAACTGATTTTGCCCCCAAAAACCAGTGTTGCCAGAATTTTTCTTCAAAATTACCCTGAGGCCAATAGCAGCCAGGGTTGCCATAAATCTGCATATTCGGAATTCGGATACAAATCAAAATTTTTCCACTCATATTTAGGGCCCTGTGCCAAAAACTACCATGAATTTGGTAGAAATTAAAAAATCTACTAATAGACCGATAAATATCCTACCACCGCCCCCTACTAACCGAATCGATTTAGGGTTGCCATCAGTGAGAAAAATCAGTTTGAAAATGGAAAAAAAATTCACGGAACAAAATGGCCGCCAGCGGCGCCGCCATATTGTTTTTCTATAATCTATGGTCACCGGTTGACAGTTGACTATACCTGTGGCGATATTCTGAAAAAAGTTTGCCGTTATCTCTACGCACCGCGACAGTACGACCACGCAAACGTGGGTCCAAAACCAATTTTCAATCCAAGATGGCGGCGCGGACATGTCTTTTTTTAAATTTTTTTCAACTTTGACATTTCTCTCTTCCATAGACAATTCGAAGACACTATGCGCCGCTTGGGCATTCCATACATTTTTTAAAATTTTTTTTTCGAAAAACCGCCGCCATCTTGGATTTTTGGAAAAAAAAATAAAAAAAGCTGGATCGATTAAAAAAATACACAACCCCCCCATACAAGTGTTGGGCGAATTCAACCCCCTTCCACCCGAAAAAAGCCCCTGATGAGTCAGTGAGTCAGTGAGTGGTAATTTAGCTTTATATATTATAGATAGATAGACTAGCTTTCGCCGCACGCTCTTCGCGCGTGCGTGCTCAAGCTAGGTCTGCGACGCTGGACGCTCCGGGCTTCGCCCTACGCGGAGCTCGGCCTGCGGCCCTCGCGATACGCAGCTCGGCCTGCGGCCTCGCGAAATTACTTTTCTGGGTTGTACCGTCCGCGTGGGCGGACGCGGTGGGCTTTTTTGTGGTTCGTTGATTCGGTTTTGTGTGGGGGTTCCTTGGGGCGCCAGCCGCTCCGGGCTTTGCCCTCCGCGGCGTTGCTTTGGCGGCTTGGGTTGGCTCGCTCGGCCTGCGGCCTCGCAAACAATTTTTTTTTTATTAATGAATGAATAATTCTTGGGGCACTGCTCCGGGCTTCGCCCTACGCAGGGCTCAACCTTCGGTCTCGCCTGTTACAGTAGCGTAACTAAAAGAGCTTGGGCTCGCTCGGCCTGCGGCCTCGCATAGTTTTTTTTTCATAAGTAAGTGATTATTCCTTGGGGCACTGCTACGGGCTTCGCCCTACGCAGGGCTCGACCTTCGGTCTCGCGTATTATGGTAGCGTAACTAAAAGTGGATGGGCTCGCTCGGCCTACGGCCTCGCATAGTTTTTTTTTTCATGAGTAGGTGATTATTCCTTGGGGCACTGCTACGGGCTTCGCCCTACGCAGGGCTCGACCTTCGGTCTCGCGTATTATGGTAGCGTAACTAAAAGTGGATGGGCTCGCTCGGCCTGCGGCCTCGCATAGTTCTTTTTTTCATAAGTAGGTGATTATTCCTTGGGGCACTACTGCTCCGGGCTTCGCCCTACGCAGGGCTCGACCTTCGGTCTCGCGAATTACAGTAATGTAACTAAAAGAAGGTGGGCTCGCTCGGCCTTCGGCCTCGCAAACTGTTTTTTTTTCATTAGTGCGTGAATACTCCTTAGTACACTGCTCCTGGCTTCGCCCTACGCAGGGCTCGACCTTCGGTCTCGCGTATTATGGTAGCGTAACTAAAAGTGGATGGGCTCGCTCGGCCTACGGCCTCGCATAGTTTTTTTTTTCATAAGTAGGTGATTGTTCCTTGGGGCACTGCTACGGGCTTCGCCCTACGCAGGGCTCGACCTTTGGTCTCGCGTATTATGGTAGCGTAACTGAAAGAAAGTGGGCTCGCTCGGCCTACGGCCTCGCATAGTTTTTTTTTTCATAAGTAGGTGATTGTTCCTTGGGGCACTGCTACGGGCTTCGCCCTACGCAGGGCTCGACCTTTGGTCTCGCGTATTATGGTAGCGTAACTGAAAGAAGGTGGGCTCGCTCGGCCTACGGCCTCGCATAGTTTTTTTTTTTTTCATAAGTGGGTGAATACTCTTTGGGGCACTGCTCCGGGCTTCGCCCTACGCAGGGCTCGACCTTCGGTCTCGCGTATTACAGTAATGTAGCTAAAAGAAGGTGGGCTCGCTCGGCCTTCGGCCTCGCAAACTGTTTTTTTTTTCATTAGTGCGTGAATACTCCTTAGTACACTGCTCCTGGCTTCGCCCTACGCAGGGCTCGACCTTCGGTCTCGCGTATTATGGTAGCGTAACTAAAAGTGGATGGGCTCGCTCGGCCTACGGCCTCGCATAGTTTTTTTTTTCATAAGTAGGTGATTGTTCCTTGGGGCACTGCTACGGGCTTCGCCCTACGCAGGGCTCGACCTTTGGTCTCGCGTATTATGGTAGCGTAACTGAAAGAAAGTGGGCTCGCTCGGCCTACGGCCTCGCATAGTTTTTTTTTTCATAAGTAGGTGATTGTTCCTTGGGGCACTGCTACGGGCTTCGCCCTACGCAGGGCTCAACCTTCGGTCTCGCCTGTTACAGTAGCGTAACTAAAAGAGCTTGGGCTCGCTCGGCCTGCGGCCTCGCATAGTTTTTTTTTCATAAGTAAGTGATTATTCCTTGGGGCACTGCTACGGGCTTCGCCCTACGCAGGGCTCGACCTTCGGTCTCGCGTATTATGGTAGCGTAACTAAAAGTGGATGGGCTCGCTCGGCCTACGGCCTCGCATAGTTTTTTTTTTCATGAGTAGGTGATTATTCCTTGGGGCACTGCTACGGGCTTCGCCCTACGCAGGGCTCGACCTTCGGTCTCGCGTATTATGGTAGCGTAACTAAAAGTGGATGGGCTCGCTCGGCCTGCGGCCTCGCATAGTTCTTTTTTTCATAAGTAGGTGATTATTCCTTGGGGCACTACTGCTCCGGGCTTCGCCCTACGCAGGGCTCGACCTTCGGTCTCGCGAATTACAGTAATGTAACTAAAAGAAGGTGGGCTCGCTCGGCCTTCGGCCTCGCAAACTGTTTTTTTTTCATTAGTGCGTGAATACTCCTTAGTACACTGCTCCTGGCTTCGCCCTACGCAGGGCTCGACCTTCGGTCTCGCGTATTATGGTAGCGTAACTAAAAGTGGATGGGCTCGCTCGGCCTACGGCCTCGCATAGTTTTTTTTTTCATAAGTAGGTGATTGTTCCTTGGGGCACTGCTACGGGCTTCGCCCTACGCAGGGCTCGACCTTTGGTCTCGCGTATTATGGTAGCGTAACTGAAAGAAAGTGGGCTCGCTCGGCCTACGGCCTCGCATAGTTTTTTTTTTCATAAGTAGGTGATTGTTCCTTGGGGCACTGCTACGGGCTTCGCCCTACGCAGGGCTCGACCTTTGGTCTCGCGTATTATGGTAGCGTAACTGAAAGAAGGTGGGCTCGCTCGGCCTACGGCCTCGCATAGTTTTTTTTTTTTCATAAGTGGGTGAATACTCTTTGGGGCACTGCTCCGGGCTTCGCCCTACGCAGGGCTCGACCTTCGGTCTCGCGTATTACAGTAATGTAGCTAAAAGAAGGTGGGCTCGCTCGGCCTTCGGCCTCGCAAACTGTTTTTTTTTTTCATTAGTGCGTGAATACTCCTTAGTACACTGCTCCTGGCTTCGCCCTACGCAGGGCTCGACCTTCGGTCTCGCGTATTATGGTAGCGTAACTAAAAGTGGATGGGCTCGCTCGGCCTACGGCCTCGCATAGTTTTTTTTTTCATAAGTAGGTGATTGTTCCTTGGGGCACTGCTACGGGCTTCGCCCTACGCAGGGCTCGACCTTTGGTCTCGCGTATTATGGTAGCGTAACTGAAAGAAAGTGGGCTCGCTCGGCCTACGGCCTCGCATAGTTTTTTTTTTCATAAGTAGGTGATTGTTCCTTGGGGCACTGCTACGGGCTTCGCCCTACGCAGGGCTCGACCTTTGGTCTCGCGTATTATGGTAGCGTAACTGAAAGAAGGTGGGCTCGCTCGGCCTACGGCCTCGCATAGTTTTTTTTTTTCATAAGTGGGTGAATACTCTTTGGGGCACTGCTCCGGGCTTCGCCCTACGCAGGGCTCGACCTTCGGTCTCGCGTATTACAGTAATGTAGCTAAAAGAAGGTGGGCTCGCTCGGCCTTCGGCCTCGCAACCTGTTTTTTTTCATTAATGCGTGAATACTCCTTAGTACACTGCTCCGGGCTTCGCCCTACGCAGGGCTCGACCTAAGGGTCTCGCGTATTATGGTAGCGTAACTAAAAGAGGATGGGCTCGCTCGGCCTGCGGCCTCGCATAGTTTTTTTTTTCATTAGTGGGCGCATACTCCTTGGGGCACTGCTCCGGGCTTCGCCCTGCGCAGGGCTCGACCTTCGGTCTCGCATGTCATAGTAGATACCATAAGAATGTTCGTCACATCAAGTATCGTAAGTATATTCGTCACATCAAGTATCGTAAGTATGTTCGTCACATCAAGTATCGTAAGTATGTTCGTCACATCAAGTAACGTAAGTATGTTCGTCACATCAAGTATCGTAAGTATGTTCGTCACATCAAGTAACGTAAGTATGTTCGTCACTTGTATGGGAAATCGTGATTTTTGAGATGGCTTTTTTTTTATTCCTGCTGAATTTATGAGGTCATTTGGGGCCTCAATGGAGTCTGTGGACCATTTTTGACAGGACCTCATACTTAATTTTTAAAATATCGCGAATTTGCGTTTCGGGGTAAATCTCAGAAATTACCCTAAAAATGGGGTAAATTTTTACACCAGTTCATAGGTTATTAGAAGACCTCCAAAAGAGCCCCCGGACTTTCTTTTCTCAGACGCATCCTTCTGCCCTTAAAATCACTTTGAATTTTTCGAAAACCTAACTTTTTTACAAAATGGCCGCCTGCCCATCAGCCATTTTGTTTTTCCAACTTTTGGTACTTAGTAGTCAATAACAACTATATTTCACACCAAATGGCATTCACAGTTTTTTTTCGCGTCATACAAAGTGGGCGACCAGGACCCCTCGAAGGGACCCCTTTGAAAAAAGTTTGAGCCACCGTTCATCCCAGTGTTGCCAGATGACGGAGATAAAAATAGTCAAATGTCATTTTAATGGGCCCCATCTCTAGGCTCCTTGGAATAATTTTTGCGAAATGTCGTTATTTCTATTTTCGACTTTTTCGGGGCATTTCTCAAAAAGTACCAAAAATGTCGAAATTATTTTTTTACCTGGTAATACTCTATGACCATACACACATTGGCCTAGTACATTGCACCCAGCTCAAATGTTGCCATCTACCCGAAAATCCATTTTTTAACTTTCAAAAACGCGATTTTTTTACAAAATGGCCGCCAGCGCAGCCGCCATCTTGAAAGTCTGTCATTTCATATTTTTCCCATATACTACACTATATATGACGTCGATTGGCATTTTTACTTTTTTCCTGCCAAGCATCTTGGCGGCCAGACAACTCGGCGAAAAAGGCATTGCCAAAAAATTTGTTTTCCCCGCCATGCCGAGTGTTGCCAGGCCACCATGATAAAAATAGTCAAATGTCATTTTAATGGGCTAAACCTGTTAGTACATGACAATTTTTTATTTAAAATATTGGTCCTTCTACTTTCGACCTTTTTGGGCCATATCTCGAAAGCTATCAAAAAAAACAAAAATATTTTTTTACTTGGCAACACAAAATGACCCATCGGATAACTGACCAGTACATTGTAATTTTGTAAAATGTTGCCATCACACTGAAAATCCATTTTGAAATTTTCGAAAACTAAACTTTTTCACAAAATGGCCGCCAGCGCCGACGCCATCTTGAAAATCGAAAAAATCGGAATTTTTCCATATACCTGACCATATATGGCAACATTTGGCATTTTTACTTTTTTTCTGCCATTTGCCGGAATGCTCAAACTACAAGCCGAAAAAGGGTCTGCCAAAAAATTATTTTGCCCGCCAAATGCAGTGTTGCCAGAATTTTTCTTCAAAATTACCCTGTGGCCAATACCAGTCAGGGTTGCCATAAATCTGCATATTCGGAATTTGGATACAAGTCAAAATTTTTCCACTCATATTTAGATCCTTGTTCCAAAAACTACCATGAATTTGGTAGAAATTAAAAAACCTACCAATAGACCGATAAATATCCTACCACCGCCCGATACTAACCAAATCGATTCAGTGTTGCCATCAGCAAGAAAAATCAGTTTAAAAATGAAAAAAAAATTCACGGAACAAAATGGCCGCCAGCGGCGCCCGCCATATTGTTTTTCTATAATCTATGGTCACCGGTTGACAGTTGACTATACCTGTGGCGATATTCTAAAGAAAATTTGCCGTTATATCTGCGCATCGCGACAGTACGACCACGCAAACAAGGGTCCAAAACCAATTTTCAATCCAAGATGGCGGCGCGGACATGTTTTTTTTTAATTTTTTCCAACTTTTACATTTTTCTTTTCCATAGACAATTCCAACACGCTATGCGCCGCTTGGGCATTCTATACATTTTTTGATCCTTTTTTTTTGAAAAACGGCCGCCATCTTGGATTTTTCGAATTTTTTTTTTGTAAAGCTGCTTTGATTAAAAAATTAAATACCCCTAAAAAAAAAGTTTTAGCAAAAACACCCCCTAACTACCGAAAAAAAACCCCTGATGAGTCAGTCAGTCAGTGAGTGGTAATTTAGCTTTATATATTATAGACTAGCTTTCGCCGCACGCTCTTCGCGCGTGCGTGCTCAAGCTAGGTCTGCGACGCTGGACGCTCCGGGCTTCGCCCTACGCGGAGCTCGGCCTGCGGCCTCGCGATACGCAGCTCGGCCTGCGGCCTCGCGAAATTACTTTTCTGGGTTGTACCGTCCGCGTGGGCAGACGCAGTGGGCTTTTTTGTGGTTCGTTGATTCGGTTTTGTGTGGGGGTTCCTTGGGGCGCCAGCCGCTCCGGGCTTCGCCCTCCGCGGCGTTGCTTTGGCGGCTTGGGTTGGCTCGCTCGGCCTGCGGCCTCGCAAACAATTTTTTTTTTATTAATGAATGAATAATTCTTGGGGCACTGCTCCGGGCTTCGCCCTACGCAGGGCTAGACCTTCGGTCTCGCATATTTTAGTAGCGTAAAAAGAAGGTGGGCTCGCTCGGCCTTCGGCCTCGCATAGTTTTCTTTTTCATTAGTAGGTAAATACTCCTTGGAGTACTGCTCTGGGCTTTGCCTTACGCAGGGCTCGACCTTCGGTCTCGCCTGTTACAGTAGCGTAACTAAAAGAGAGTGGGCTCGCACGGCCTGCTGCCTCCCATAGTTTTTTTTTCATAAGTAGGTGAATATTCCTTGGGGCACTGCTACGGGCTTCGCCCTACGCAGGGCTCGACCTTCGGTCTCGCGTATTATGGTAGCGTAATTTAAAGAGGATGGGCTCGCTCGGCCTACGGCCTCGCATAGTTTTTTTTTCATAAGTAGGTGATTATTCCTTGGGGCACTGCTACGGGCTACGCCCTACGCAGGGCTCGACCTTCGGTCTCGCCTGTTACAGTAGCGTAACTAAAAGAGCTTGGGCTCGCTCGGCCTGCGGCCTCGCATAGTTTTTTTTTTCATAAGTAGGTGAATATTCCTTGGGGCACTGCTACGGGCTTCGCCCTACGCAGGGCTCGACCTTCGGTCTCGCGTATTATGGTAGCGTAATTTAAAGAGGATGGGCTCGCTCGGCCTACGGCCTCGCATAGTTTTTTTTTCATAAGTAGGTGATTATTCCTTGGGGGACTGCTACGGGCTCCGCCCTACGCAGGGCTCGACCTTCGGTCTCGCGTATTACAGTAACGTAACTAAAAGAAGGTGGGCCCGCTCGGCCTTCGGCCTCGCAAACTGTTTTTTTTTTTCATTAGTGCGTGAATACTCCTTTGTACAGTGCTCCGGGCTTCGCCCTACGCAGGGTTCGACCTTCGGTCTCGCGTATTATGGTAGCGTAACTAAAAGAGGATGGGCTCGCTCGGCCTACGGCCTCGCATAGTTTTTTTTTTCATAAGTAGGTGATTATTCTTTGGGGCACTGCTACGGGCTTCGCCCTACGCAGGGCTCGACCTTCGGTCTCGCGTATTATGGTAGCGTTACTAAAAGAAGGTGGGCTCGCTCGGCCTTCGGCCTCGCAAACTGTTTTTTTTTCATTAGTGCGTGAATACTCCTTTGTACACTGCTCCGGGCTTCGCCCTACGCAGGGCTCGACCTTTGGTCTCGAGTATTATGGTAGCGTAACTAAAAGAGGATTGGCTCGCTCGGCCTACGGCCTCGCATAGTTTTTTTTTTCATTAGTGGGCGCATACTCCTTGGGGCACTGCTCCGGGCTTCGCCCTGCGCAGGGCTCGACCTTTGGTCTCGCATGTCATAGTAGATACCATAAGAATGTTCGTCACGTTAAGTAATGTAAGGATGTTCGTCACATCAAGTATCGTAAGTATGTTCGTCACATCAAGTATCGTAAGTATGTTCGTCACACCAAGTATCGTAAGTATGTTCGTCACATCAAGTATCGTAAGTATGTTCGTCACACCAAGTATCGTAAGTATGTTCGTCACATCAAGTATCGTAAGTATGTTCGTCACATCAGGTAACGTAAGTATGTTCGTCACTTGTATGGGAAATCGTAATTTTTGAGTTGGCTTTTTTTTCATTCCTGATGAATTTATGAGGTCATTTGGGACCTCAATAGAGTCTGTGGACTATTTCTGACAGGACCTTACACTTGGTTTTTAAAATATCGCGAATTCACGTTCCGGGGTAAATCTCAGAAATTACCCTAAAAATGGGGTAAATTTTTATACCAGTTCATAGGTGATTAGGAGACCTCCAAAAGAGCCCCCGGACTTTCTTTTCTCAGACGCACCCTTCTGCCCTTAAAATCACTTTGAATTTTTCGAAAACCTAACTTTTTTACAAAATGGCCGCCTGCCCATACGCCATTTTGTTTTTCCAACTTTTGGTAGCCAGTAGTCAGTAACAACTATATTACACAGTAAATGGCATTTACACTTTTTTTTCGCTTCATACAATATGGGCGACCAGGGCCCCTCGAAGGGACCCCTTTGAAAAAAGTTTGAGCCACCGTCCATCCCAGTGTTGCCAGATGACCGAGATAAAAATAGTCAAATGTCATTTTAATGGGCCCCATCTATATGCTCCTGGGAATAATTTTTGCAAAATGTCATTATTTCTATTTTCGACTTTTTCGGGACATTTCTCAAAAACTACCAAAAATATCGAAATTATTTTTTTTACCTGGCAATACTCTATGACCATACACACATTGGCCTTGTACATTGCACCCCGCTCAAATGTTGCCATCTACCCGAAAATCCATTTTTTAACTTTCGAAAACGCAATTTTTTTACAAAATGGCCGCCAGCGCAGCCGCCATCTTGAAAGTCTGTCATTTCATATTTTTCCCATATACTACACTATATGTGACGTCGATTGGCATTTTTACTTTTTTTCTGCTAAGCGTCCTGGCGGCCAGACAACTCGGCAAAAAAGGCATTGCCAAAAATTTTCTTTTCCCCGCCGTGCCGAGTGTTGCCAGGCCACCATGATAAAAATGGTCAAATGTCATTAAAATGGGCTAAATCTGTGAGCACATGGCAACTTTTTATTTAAAATGTTGGTCCTTCTACTTTCGACTTTTTTGGGCCATATCTCAAAAACTATCAAAAAGGTCGAAAATATTTTTATACCTGGCAACACACAATAGCCCAACGGATAACCGGCTTGTACATTGCAATTCTGTAAACTGTTGCCATCACACTAAAAATCCATTTTGAAATATTCGAAAATCAATTTTTTTCACAAAATGGCCGCCAGCGCCGACGCCATCTTGAAAATCGAAAAAATCGGAATTTTTCCATATACCTGACCATATATGGCAACGTTTGGCATTTTTACTTTTTTTCTGCCATTTGCCGGAATGCTCAAACTACAAGCCGAAAAAGGGTCTGCCAAAAAATGATTTTGCCCGCCAAAACCAGTGTTGCCAGAATTTTTCTTCAAAATTACCCTGAGGCCAATACCAGCCGGGGTTGCCATAAATCTGCATATCCGTAATTTGGATACAAGTCAAAATTTTTCCACTCATATTTAGGGCCATGTGCCAAAAACTACCATGAATTTGGTAGAAATTAGAAAACCTACCAATAGACCGATAAATATCCTACCACCGCCCCCTACTAACCGAATCGATTTAGGGTTGCCATCAGTGAGAAAAATCAGTTTGAAAATGGAAAAAAAATTCACGGAACAAAATGGCCGCCAGCGGCGCCGCCATCTTGTTTTTCTATAATCTATGGTCACCGGTTGACAGTTGACTATACCTGTGGCGGTACTCTAAGGAAAATTTGCTGTTATCTCTGCGCATCGCGACAGTACGACCACGCAAACATGGCTCCAAAACCAATTTTCAATCCAAGATGGCGGCGCGGACATGCTTTTTTTAAATTTTTTTCCAACTTTGACGTTTCTCTTTTCCATAGACAATTCGAACACACTATGCGCCGCTTGGGCATTCTATACATTTTTTCCAACTTTTTTTTCGAAAAACCGCCGCCATCTTGAATTTTTGGAAAAAAAAATAAAAAAAGCTGGATTGATTAAAAAAATACACAACCCTCCCATACAAGGGTTGGGCGAATTCAACCCCCTTCCACCCGAAAAAAACCCCTGATCAGTCAGTCAGTGAGTGAGTGGTAATTTAGCTTTATATATTATAGACTAGCTTTCGCCGCACGCTCTTCGCGCGTGCGTGCTCAAGCTAGGTCTGCGACGCTGGACGCTCCGGGCTTCGCCCTACGCGGAGCTCGGCCTGCGGCCTCGCGATACGCAGCTCGGCCTGCGGCCTCGCGAAATTACTTTTCTGGGTTGTACCGTTCTGCGTGGGCGGGTTTGGGCTTTTTTTGCGGCTTGTTGATTAGGTTTTGTGTGGGGGCTCCTTGGGGCGCCAGCCGCTCCGGGCTTCGCCCTCCGCGGCGTTGTTTTGGCGGCTTGGGTCGGCTCGCTCGGCCTGCGGCCTCGCAAAGCTTTTTTTTTTCATTAGTGGGTGCATACTCCTTGGGGCGCTGCTCCGGGCTTCGCCCTACGCAGGGCTCGACCTTCGGTCTCGCATGTCATTAAAATAAAAAAAATACCATAGATACCATAAAAATTTTAGTCACGTTATACTTAACGTTCCCATACAAGTGACGAACATTCTTACACAGTAACGTAAGTATGTTCGTCACATCAAGTATGGTAAGTATGTTCGTCACATCAAGTATGGTAAGTATGTTCGTCACATCAAGTATGGTAAGTATGTTCGTCACATCAAGTATGGTAAGTATGTTCGCCACATCAAGTATCGTAAGTATGTTCGTCACTTGTATGGGAAATCGTGATTTTTGAGTAGCTTTTTTTCTTCTTCCTGGTTTATTTATGGGACTTTTTGGGGCTTCTACGTAATCTGTGGATCATTTTTGACAGGACCTCATACTTGGTTTTCAAGATTTCGCGAATTTACGTTTCGGGGTAAATCTCGGAAATTACCCTAAAATTGGGGTAAATTTTTTCATCATATAAAAGGCAATCCTAAGACCTTTAAAAGAGCCCCCGGACTTTTATTTGTCAGACGTACCCTTCCACCCCAAAAACCACATTTAAATTTTCGCAAACCTAACTTTTTACAAAATGGCCGCTTGTTTATCCGCCATTTTGTTTTTCCAACTTTTGGTACCCAGAGCTTAGTAACAACTATATTACACACCAAATGGCATTCACAGTTTTTTTTCGCGTCATACAAAGTGGGCGACCAGGGCCCCTGGTAGGGACCCCTTTGAAAAAAGTTTGAGCCATCGTCCATCCCAGTGTTGCCAGATGACGGAGATAAAAATAGTCAAATGTCATTTTAATGGGCCCCTTCTCTATGCTCCCGGGAATAATTTTTGCGAAATGTCTTTATTTCCATTTTCGACTTTTTCGGGGCATTTCTCAAAAACTACCAAAATTGCCAGAATCATTTTTTTTCCTGGCAATACATAATGACCATACACACATTGGCCTAGTACTTTGCACCCCGCTCAAATGTTGCCATGTACCCAAAAATCCATTTTTTAACTTTCGAAAATACAATTTTTTCACAAAATGGCCGCCAGCGCGGCCGCCATCTTGAAAATCTGACGTTTCGGATTTTTCCCATATACTACACTATATATGGCGTCGATTGGCATTTTTACTTTTTTCCTGCCAAGCGTCCTGGGGGCCAGACAGCTCGGCGAAAAAGGCATTGCCAAAAAATTTCTTCTCCCCGCAGTGCCGAGTGTTGCCAGGCCACCAAGATAAAAATGGTCAAATGTCATTCTAATGGGCCAAGCCTGTGAACACATGGCAACTTTTTATTTCAAATGTTGGTCCTTCTACTTTCGACTTTTTTGGGCCATATCTCAAAAACTACCAAAAAATTTAGAAATATTTTTTCACCTGTCAACACAAAATGACCCAACGGATAACCGACCAATACATTGCAATTTTATAAAATGTTGCCATCACACTGAAAATCCATTTTGAAATTTTCGAAAACCAAACTTTTTTACAAAATGGCCGCCAGCGCCGCTGCCATCTTGAATATCAAAATGCCTATAGTTTTCCTGTATTCTAGACTATATACCAGACCAGAGCCAATTTTTACTTTTTTTTTTGATAAATACCCCGGACCCAGAGAGACTTTGGAAAATGACTACTGCGAAAACACATTTTTGCCCGCCAAAACCAGTGTTGCCAGAATTTTTTTCCAAAACTACCCTGAGGTCAATACCAGCCGGGGTTGCCATAAAACTGCATACTCGAAAATCAGATACACGTCACACTTTTGCCACTCACATTTGGGGCCCTGTATCAAAAACTACCATCAATTTGGTAGAAATTAAAAAACCTACCAATAGACCGATAAATGACCTACCAACGCCCCATACAATCTCAATCGATCCAGTGTTGCCATCAGGGAGAAAAATCAATTTAAAAAATGCAAAAATTTTCCTTGGGACAAAATGGCCGCCAGCGGCGCCGCCATATTGTTTTTCTATAGTCTATGGTCACTGGTCGACACTCAATTATATCCGTGACAGTTTAAAAAAAAAAGTTTGCCAATATCTCAATAGACCGCGACGCTATGACCACGCAAACATGGGTCTCGAAACAGTCGAAATCGCATTTTCGATCCAAGATGGCGGCGCCGCCATTTTGTTTTTTCGACATTTTATTTTTTTAAATTCAATGATTTAACCCACTCTACGGACCCCAAAAATTTGACAGCGATCCGATAGATAGTTATAGAGATACAACCACCAACATGGCCGCCATCTTGGATTTTGAAAAAAAAAACTACAAAAACCTGCTTCGATTGGCACCCGATTTACAGTCACCCTACATCATTTTCCCATTTTATCCCTCTAAATACCCGAAAAACACCCCTGATCAGTGAGTCAGTCAGTGGTAATCGAGCTTTATATAATATAGATAGACTAGCTTTCGCCGCACGCTCTTCGCGCGTGCGTGCTCAAGCTAGGTCTGCGACGCTGGACGCTCCGGGCTTCGCCCTACGCGGAGCTCGGCCTGCGGCCTCGCGATACGCAGCTCGGCCTGCGGCCTCGCGAAATTACTTTTCTGGGTTGTACCGTTCTGCGTGGGCGGGTGTTGGGCTTTTTTTGCGGCTTGTTGATTAGGTTTTGCGTGGGGGCTCCTTGGGGCGCCAGCCGCTCCGGGCTTCGCCCTCCGCGGCGTTGTTTTGGCGGCTTGGGTCGGCTCGCTCGGCCTGCGGCCTCGCAAAGCTTCTTTTTTCATTAGTGGGTGCATACTCCTTGGGGCGCTGCTCCGGGCTTCGCCCTACGCAGGGCTCGACCTTCGGTCTCGCATGTCATGATAGATACCATAAAAATGTTAGTCACGTTATACTTAACGTTCCCATACAAGTGACGAACATTCTTACATTACTTAACGTGACTAACATTCTTACACAGTAACGTAAGTATGTTCGTCACATCAAGTATGGTAAGTATGTTCGTCACATCAAGTATGGTAAGTATGTTCGCCACATCAAGTATCGTAAGTATGTTCGTCACTTGTATGGGAAATTGTGATTTTTGAGTTGGCTGTTTTTTTATTCCTGCTGAATTTATGAGGTCATTTGGGGCCTCAATGGAGTCTGTGGACTATTTTTGACAGGACCTCATATTTGGTTTTCAAGATTTCGCGAATTTACGTTTCGGGGTAAATCTCGGAAACTACCCTAAAATTGGGGTAAATTTTTTCATCATATAATAGGCAATCCTAAGACCTTTAAAAGAGCCCCCGGACTTTTATTTGTCAGACGTACCCTTCCACCCCAAAAACCACATTAAAATTTTCGCAAACCTAACTTTTTTACAAAATGGCCGCCTGTGCCTCCGCCATTTTGTTTTTCCAACTTTTTGTACCCAGTGGTCAGTAACAACTATATTACACACCAAATGGCATTCACAGTTTTTTTTCGCGTCATACAAAGTGGGCGACCAGGGCCCCTCGAAGGGACCCCTTTGAAAAAAGTTTGAGCCACCGTCCATCCTAGTGTTGCCAGATGACAGAGATAAAAATAGTCAAATGTCATTTTAATGGGCCCTTTCTCTATGCTCCCGGGAATAATTTTTGCGAAATGTCTTTATTTCTATTTTCGACTTTTTCGGGGCATTTCTCAAAAACTACCAAAATTGCCAGATTTATTTTTTTTCCTGGCAATACATAATGACCATACACACATTGGCGTAGTACTTTGCACCCCGCTCAAATGTTGCCATCTACCCAAAAATTTATTTTTTAACTTTCGAAAACGCAATTTTTTCACAAAATGGCCGCCAGCGCGGCCGCCATCTTGAAAGTCTGACGTTTCGGATTTTTCCCATATACTACACTATATATGGCGTCGATTGGCATTTTTACTTTTTTTCTGCCAAGCGTCCTGGCGGCCAGACAGCTCGGCGAAAAAGGCATTGCCAAAAAATTTCTTCTCCCCGCCGTGCCGAGTGTTGCCAGGCCACCAAGATAAAAATGGTCAAATGTCATTTTAATGGGCTAAATCTGTAAGCACATGGCAACTTTTTATTTAAAATGTTGGTCCTTCTACTTTCGTCTTTTTTGGGCCATATCTCAGAAACTGTCACTAAAGTCAAAAATATTTTTATACCCGGCAACACACAATGACCCAACTGATAATCGACCAGTACAATACAATTCTGTAAAATGTTGCCATCACACTGAAAATCCATTTTGAAATTTTCGAAAACCAAACTTTTTCACAAAATGGCCGCCAGCGCCGCCGCCATCTTGGATATCAAAATGCCTATAGTTTTCCTGTATTCTAGACTATATACCGGACCAGAGCCAATTTTTACTTTTTTTTTTAATAAATACCCCGGACCCAGAGAGACTTTGGAAAATGACTACTGCGAAAACACATTTTTGCTTGCCAAAATCAGTGTTGCCAGAATTTTTTTCTAAAACTACCCTGAGGTCAATACCAGCCAAGGTTGCCATAAAACTGCATACTCGAAAATCAGATACACGTCTTACTTTTGCCACTCACATTTGGGGCCCTGTGGCAAAAACTACCATCAATTTGGTAGAAATTAAAAAACCTACCAATAGACCGATAAATGACCTACCAACGCCCCATACAATCCTAATCGATCCAGTGTTGCCAACAGTATGAAAAATCAATTTGAAAATTGCAAAAAATTTTCTTGGGACAAAATGGCCGCCAGCGGCGCCGCCATATTGTTTTTCTATAATCTATGGTCACTGGTCGACACTCGACTATATTCGTGACAGTTTAAAAAAAAAGTTCACCATAATCTCTATAGACCGCGACGCTATGACCACGCAAACATGGGTCTCGAAACAGTCGAAATCGCATTTTCGATCCAAGATGGCGGCGCCGCCATTTTGTTTTTTCGACATTTTATTTTTTTAAATTCAATGATTTAACCCACTCTACGGACCCCAAAAATTTGACAGCGATCCGATAAATAGATAAGGAGATACAACCACCAACATGGCCGCCATCTTTTATTTTGAAAAAAAAAACCACAAAAACCTGTTTCGATTGGCGCCCGATTTACAGTCACCCTACATCATTTTCCCATTTTATCCCTCTAAATACCCGAAAAACACCCCTGATCAGTGAGTGAGTGAGTGGTAATCGAGCTTTATATAATATAGATATAGATACGCGTAGGTGGAAATGTAGGCACCTAGCAACTACTTGGTATTAATCCTATTTTGCGAAGTTTTATTAGATTCTAAGGACATTATAATTGAGAATGTATATTATTATTCTTTGATATAGTCTTTGGAATGGAATAGAAAAAAAAATCAAGCAAACCAGCTAAAGTTCAAACTAAAAGAATAGTAGTGTCACTTAAAGTACAATTAGTGACAGATTATGGAAGGAAAGACAATAATTGACAAATGCATAAACTGAAGAAAATAAAATTTAAAAAGTAAAAGTATAAAGAGGTTGACCACATTGCAGCTAGTTAACAAGCAATCTACAGGTAGGTACTGCAATATTGGACGATAATATAGAAAATCTAAATATATAAAACTCAAAGGTGACTGACTGACTGACATAGTGATCTATCAACGCACAGCCCAAACTACAAGACCGATTGGGCTGAAATTTGGTATAAAGGTAGATGTAATGACGTAGGCGTCCGCTAAGAAAGGATTTTGATCAATTCCACCCCCAAGGGGATAAAATAGGGGATGAAAGTTAGTATTAAACTTTGTCAATTTTAAGCCGATTGGGCTAAGACTTTGCATGTGTAAAGCTACTATGACGTAGGTATCCGCTAAAAAAGGGGTTTGATCATTTCTACCCCCAAGGGGATAAAATAGGGGATGAAAGTTTGTATAAAACTTTGTCAATTTTAAGCCGATTGGGCGAAGAATTTGCATGTATAAAGCTACTATGATATACTAATACTAATTCCTCTCAATAAATGGCGTTACCGGTCAAATTAAATCTAAATATATAAAAGGAGAAAAGAAACTCACTGACTCGACATATCAACGCACTGCCTAAACGGCTAAACTTAGGCACTTGAAATTTAGAAGGGACGTAGCTTAGATACCGTTGAGGTGCACTAAGAAAGGAATTCCCGAAATTCCCACGGGAACGATAATAGGGAAATGCATGAGAAATAGTTACATGTATTTATCGTAAAATAGATAAAAATATACTATGAACAGTGAAAACAAAATCAAATTTGGCTGAAAAATGGGCGAGATAGAGTCGTTGAAAAATAATATTATCCGTCTCTCTCACGAAAACAGATTTTTCTATGGAAATATTAATATAATGTCTAAGCAATAATTTTTACGCTTTATAACACGCTTAATAGAAAAGATAGTTTAAAAATTCTACGATCTACGAAAAGATAAAAGATGAGATCTTTGATCTTTTAAATTCATAAAAAAAGTCATCCATGTTCCCTATTAGCGGGAAAATATTGAAATTAGGCATGCAGGTACCTTAGTGTTTTCAGTTGCAACAGGATATTGCAAACTTCCCACGGGATCAAGAGTTAGCGGAAAAACCTTTTGTATGAAAAATATAAATCGCGTTAAGATAGATGATTGAAATTTGGCATGCAAGGTACCTTAATGAACGTAAAGATTACTTGCAACGCGATATTGCAACGGGACCGGGAGTTATTGGGAAAAAACATTTGAATGTAAAAATCTAAACACGCGGACGAAGTCGCGGGCAAAAGCTAGTAAAAAATAAAGCCCTTATTTCGAAACATCCGTTTTGATTAAACATACATAATTTTGTTGCCCTGAATTATTATTTTGGAAACGCAGAAACAATTCTACTCTAAAAGCGAGTATAATTCTACTATCCTTTAACGCTACAATAATATTCATGATTTAACCTTAATTGACGTTCAGGTAAAACGAGTATTCGTTCCCTCCCAAGCTCTAAAGAGGTCAATAAAATTTGTCGACAATTAAACTCAACGAACATTTCTAGGAGTGAACTTGCTTTTAATTTCCGGTACCTTTATGTATAGGTACCGTACAATTCTGTAATGTTAATATTGCTCGAATATCTTCATTAACAACCGTTAAATATTTTAATAGAAAACGAAAGGGGAGCGGCGTCGAAGCAAACCCGAGGATTCAGCGAAGGATGACATAAAAAAATTCAAGGAAAATCTTTTACAGTCAGTTTCAGCGGCCGGAGAGTAAGTATGTTTCATATGTACTAGCCGGCTAACTTCACATCACCATAGAATTAAATCCTAAGCTCAATCCCTTTCCCCAATCCAACCATTATTCCAATCCTTAGCCCTATTCCGTTCCCGTCCACGTCTCCGTTCCTTTTTTCTCCATATTATTGCCATCAACATTCCCAAGCCCGCTTTCCGTCCTATTCTTACTCTCTTCCTTTACCAGTTCCATTTGCGTTTCCTAACCCTAATTTCATTACAAACGATCAATATTTATTATTTCTTTTACTGTCTTTTTTCGAATTTTTTACAGCTTTTCTCTCAATTTTATTGGGCCAATGGGTCTAACCTTGCTTGGGTTTAAAGCTGGGACTATTGTTTCAAAAAAGTATCCGAATTTGGTTGAGTCGTTCTATTTATATAGAAATCATTTTGTTTGTATAGAATAAGTTATAGTTAATAATAAGTTTACCAATATCCTTACATCATTGCATAACAGCAGTTATTTAAGGACGGGGAGGCAGATAATATGACGAAGACCCGGGGTTCAACCCTGGTATTTAATTAAAGAATTTTAGATCTCAGAGGAGCTTGTCTTATTTTCTGCTTAGACATGTTTCGGACTATCGTACGTAGGTCGATATTGCAAGCTTATTAAAGAAACCGATATTATGTCAAATATCAATAGTAAGATTTTTGCATAAAATTGTACCAGCCCAGACTTCCAGAGACATATAAAAGTCGCATGGTTTGGATCGCATTACTATGCGCAGATGATACTACGAGTAAAACAGCAGACAATTTCTTCCCTGAGTTTATTAAATGGCCGTACCTCTGTACGCCGTTACCAAATAAATTCTGTCTCAGCCGATAAATACTGTAATTCTTAATTAGTTAACAACGACTTACCTTAAAGCGACAAGACCGCCTAACTTGTACGTCAATATATCTTTGTATTTAGTTATAAGTTAAATGTTTGGTGTACAACAAAGTGTATCTATCTATATATATGACGCATTGCATAGGGCGCGTTCATGTCAAAAGGGCGAACGATCCCAAGGTTCCGGGTTTGATTCGCAATAAGGTTAACTTAGGAAACCAACTGTGAAAAGATAAGAAAATTCTAGGCGACGCAACACTGTCTAAGCGACTACATAGAGATTCCTTTATCAAGTTTTAACCATTACCATCAGGAAAACCACTTTTCTGATTGGCTCGATGGCTCATTTGGTAGTGACCTCTGCCTTCTGAGGGTCATGGGTTCGATTTCCGCACAGTAAAAACATTTGTGTTCATGAACCTGTCTGTTTGCATTGGTCAGAGTGTTTAATATGTATAATGTGAGCACTAGGTTTATTTTTTAATACGATTAGTCGGAAGTTGGCGGTAATATCAAACTTTTTTTTGGTATCTCTTAGCCATTATCATCATAAACTAGAGCCATATATTTCTAAACCTATGGCCAGTGCAATAAAATGTGCACTGCACTGCAGGGTTTGCAGATATTTTTATTAAGCACAGCACCTCTCGAGCGCTGCCTCCATCCTTTTCATCCATACTATTACGGGCACTCTTGCTAACGCGAATAACACAGAACATTTTCTTTAAGCATTTTGTATTCTGTGCTTCACCAGAGAATTTTAGCAAAATTAAATTTACAAGCGAACGGACAGACGGCATTATCTGTTTATACGAGACTGCCATCTTTAAAGGACGTTAAAACATGATTAACTTGTTTCATTTCTGTTTGTATAAAAAAGCAGCATATTTGTATACTCAACAACATAGCAGTTAATTAGAAGGCATCGGACGGAATGCACGTTCAGACATTCTTAGTTCGAACGCTAAACTATGGAATGGCAAGCAATTAGAGGCTATACTCATACCTAATCGACACGCTGGGCAGGCGGGATGGCGATCGCGGGGCGTAGCTTCTACCAGTGACGCTGCTGCCCGTCATCGACCTGTGTCATTTAGCTACGCCCTCAATCGTGATGGCTATACCGCCACCAGTCACTGGCCATAGCCTCGTTTGTTATTCAGCAGAATGCGCCACTGGCAGATGAGGATGGCTTAGAGCGTAAAGCTGAAAGAGCATTCCTTTTACATCCCATGCACTTTAATATCTCCTGCGTACTTGACTATTCTCCTTGGAGAGATTTACCATTGTGGCCGAAACTTAGGCGAGTATTATTTATACATATTTACCTAACATTACATTATATTTTCTTGAGAAATCTATTTATTTCTGCAAAAGTGAATCATCATTCGAAGCAAAACGAAAATGTAAACAAATATCTACATCCCACAAAATCCAGAAATCCGATCAATGTTTATAAAAATAAAAATACATTTTTCTCCTAAGCTCCTTAATACCACTCTTTATTTGTAATTTTTAATTTCCTTTGGGGCCGGGTCAAGGTTTTGAGGGACAAGGCTTTTTCCTTTGTACCAAAATGTTTTATTGAGCACTGATTGAAAAGGCGTTCAGCCAAATATTTACCCTGTCAAAGAACTTTTTATTAAAACAAAACTCTTACTCGGTTCGTTCCTACTTTCCGTGTTCTATTTAAATACGCTTTATTTTGTGAAGGTTTAATTTTTGATTAATTGAGTGTAATGAAATTATAGCTTTCTGGCATCTTTTAATTAATAGATGCCGTTATTTGTAACTTTTTCTTAGATTTTCGTATCCTACAAGTCAATGTTACGGCATAATTGAATGAAAACACTAATAATAAAACGCTTGGCTTTCGTCATGGGGAAATCATATTACAAGTGACAAGAAAAGCTTAAAACAAAATAAATTGATTGTACTCGTATTTGTTACTTTAACAGACAGTAGGTGTACATAATTAATACAACCTTCATTAATACATGTAGTCCTAAATTGTATTAGATAATATTTTTAGCCTTAATTGTAATAGAGTTTGGAGCTAAATTATTTTCACACCGCTCTCGGTGATTATATTAAACTATCTATATTTTCCCCACGGAGCATATAGTTAAGTCGTAGACCATAAATTATTTTATATGTCTCAGAACTTAATTAGATCAATAATCCGGTACTGTTTTATTTTTACCATCCCTGTCATTCTCTATAAGACTCTCGCATTCTAAACGTGTACAAGATATCTCAATGAACGGATTTACTTTCAAACGTTATCAAATATTCACAGCGGCTCGCTTGAAAATATCCCAGACTTAATGGATACTCTCTATTCCTTCCAGTGGGTCCATAATTTCCGAGAGTGGCTCTGAAATAACGATTCCGACGCAACGGTCAAGATCCGCCTCGAGAGCGAGAGAAGCTCTCTCCATACCTGAGAATGTGTTAGCCGAGTTGGACGAGAACAAACTGTTTGAACTGAAAGAGGTAATTGAACTCAAAAAATCTTTTTTTCCTCTACCTATATTTATTTTATAAACAAAAGCGCTTAAAGCGAACGAAGGTATGGCTAGCGACAAGCTACGCCCTTCTTTCGTGAACCCATCGTAGGCAGGCGCCTAGCATGGCGATCGCCGAAGCAAAACCAATTGACTCTCGCCTTGAAATTCCTAAGATTACTTATAACTCTCGAGGAACAAAGATTCTGGTAAAGAGTTCTATAGCTTAGCTGTTTGTACCATGAATGGCAGATCGGTTTGTGCGAGTTTTTGAAATGTGCAAAATGAATCGGTGTATATTGCTCGTGTTAACAATCCAAATATATATTTTGTACCTACCAATACACTGGGTGGGTATTAACTAGTTAATTCGTCGAAGGTGGTATTACAGCTAATACAAAATATTTTTCTTAATCGTGAAACAAGCGATATAATAATTAGATGACTCAGCAGAATTCAGGCACTCCATTTCTTTTCATAGAAAGGTTGTAGGTACCTACTGTTTGTACTAGTAAAGGTAAGGTGTTATAAGCGGTTCACCTGATGGTAAGTGATGCCCGCCGCCCATGTACATCTGCAACATCAGGAGTTACAGCTGCTCTGCCAGCCATTAAGAAAGAGGTATGCTTTTTTCTTGAAGGTCCCAAATCTTCAAGAAAAAGAGTCGTATCGGTCTGGAAATACCGCTTCCAAAAAAGCATCCCGTAGCTTAGTTGTGCGGTATTTGCTCCGTGCAGCTGTCAATAAGGGCGGCGCGGGCGTCACGCGCGTTTTACATAGCTGGCACCCGCGCCCTGTCGTCGAGAACAGCTTCACACAAATCTATGAACTGAATCAAGTTGCGCGTGACGTCACCCGTGCTACAAGCTCTGAGCACCTGGCGTCTAGAACGAGGTCTAAGTCGCTACGACGAGGTCTAAGTCGCTACGACGAGGTCTAATTCGCTATGACGAGGTGTAAGTCGCTACGACGAGGTCTAAGTCGCTACAACGACGAGCAAGTAACCAACGGCACTTTTGTTGACAATTTGTTTTTTTATTACAGGCATTTTTACTATTTGACTTGGATGGGGATGGCTGCATTGATCACAACGACTTGCGTGGGACACTTGTCAGTCTCGGAGAGCGGGTAGATGAGCAAGCAGTGAAGAGTATGTTGGCTGAGGTATGTGTGATTCGTTCAAAGAATCGTTAGGTATCATTAGATGTTTAAAATAATGCCCCATCGAATGGAGCATACACACTAAACCGCCAGTGCGGTCTGTGGTCAACAACTGGTGGGGTAGCTTTTTTTTCTAGAAGGGAATCTCCGGGAGGAGATGACATGGGACTCACACCTTCCGAAATGGAAGGGCATACCCACTAAACCCGTCTGTGTCGCCAGCGGGCAGCAAGTTGCATGGACACGGGTAACGCCGAAGCATATGGCCGCATCAACTGGTAGGGTAGCTAGGTAAGCCGCAGATGACAAGCGGCCGACACTCCTGGTCTGGGAAGCACCACGACCCGTCCCGCTTTCCTGGAATGATCTGGCCGGTATTTGAATCCGGATCCTTTCCTACTTGATCCTTTCCTACTGTTGATGTTGTTGATATCTGAATCAGATCTATACAAAATGTAAGAAAGAATTGGATGTTTGCAAACAGAATTGAATATCCAAACACCATAGTACGTTAACCGTTTTACCCACGGGAAATTTGGTACGTGAAATGACATACTAATTATAGCCTATTGTTTCAATCTGATGTATAACCTATAACATTACTCTTAAGTTTAGTTCTAATCAAACATTATATCTATCCATCCAAATAAACTTTCGCTTTTATAATATTAGTGGGATATTAAATATTCTTTTAGGTCCTTCGATCCCCAACTGCAAGTATGTTTTCTAATAACGTTTCATAAAAAATATGTTGTAAGTGAAATTGCCCTTTTGCAATATTAAAAGTACTTTCAACCTGCATTGAACGTTCTTTATGATAATATACCTGTGTATTTTTAAAATTCCAGACAACTCAATAACATTTAACATTTTTATCAAACTGCTTCGCTGTGCACCGAAACATTGTTTGTTATTTTACAATTTTCATCCTAGCGTAAAACTCTTGTGATTATAACAAATTGAGTTTAAGAAGAAAGCTGAAAAAGTAAGACAGAAAAACCGTTTGTGGAACTCGTAAAGCGTATTAGATGAAGAAAATTATAACAACATTGGGGCATTGGGAGAAATTCCGTTTACCAGATGAAATGATTATACGAGGAAAACAGCTTAGCTTAGGATTAATATTGTAAAAAAAAATGCAAAGTACAAAATTTTAACTACAAATAGAATGTCGAAAAGTACGCCCAAATGAGTAAGAAGCATCCATCCAAAACATCTTTTTGCGTTTATACAAGTGGTAGCAATGTATGATACTTATGTATTTATTTCCAAAAAAAAAAAGTATCTATGTAAGTCTATCAGTTAAGACTGATAGTACAAGCTCCGGCTTGTGTTGGGTTACTTATAATATTAGTAGGACATATAAAATTCATTTGACAAATTATGGAACAGTGTGGGACTAATACCTCCAGTGTCGCCAATTGGTAAGCAACTTGCAGAGATTCGGGTAGAACAAAAACAAGTATGCGGCAGCGTGATACGCAATGCATCATCCCAACGTAAGTACGTAACCAAAGCCGATCAGCAGTAACGATACGTCGACTCGCCTACAGCTAAGCAACATCGACTGTATGTTGACGTTGCTGGCACCAGATCAGTTTGAAGCCGAACGTTTGAAATGACGGACAGGGATAAGCGCCACGGTGGACAAGCGTAAGCGCGGGGATGATAAGCCGTAAGCGCGGGAACGACGAACGTAAGAGCGGGGACGACCCTAAGCGTAGCTACCTAGTTGACCATGCGCCAGACCGGTTGTCGTGCTTATATCACGGATCGTTTAAATTTAGTTTAGTGCGTTTCAGTAGAAACTTTCATACAAATAAACGAGTTTATACGGCGATGATCCGCTTCCGAGTTGATATGTGTGATGTTACACCTAAAAGACATTTAGGAGTTTATCTTTAGGTGAATACGTGCTTATATCAAGATACTAACGTCCAATGCGACTTCTTACGCGTGAATTTAGAAATAGTCAATTTAAATTTCAAATCTACATGTACTTGTACGTATATACGTTTCCTCTATGCTTTTAGAGCGCTTACGACCTACAATCGATCCAAACCGGTGAAAATATTTCTATGATAACTAACGCATCATTTTTCAACTTACGGTGAATGAAAACATCGTAACAAACCCTGCATTTCACGTAAAAATAAATAACTTGGGGCCATTCAAATTGCTCTTTCAATCTCAATTAATATTTAATAAGCTTTTGATCTCGACTTTTTAGGGTTCTATGTTTAATGTACTATGGCTTTTAACTGACTTATTTCTTTTTAACTTTGTATCTCGAACATAGGTAACGAACAAAAAGAAGAGTTGATTTGATTGACTGGCTCGGTGGCTCAATTGGTAGTGACCCCTGCCTTCTGAACCAAGGGTCGTGGGTTCGATTCCCACCCGGGACAAACATTCGTGTGATGAACACTTGTGTTTGTTCCGTGTCTGGGTGTTTATATTTGTATTTAAGTATGTATTTGTGGTACCTTCGTTGTTCTGATACCCCATAACACAAGTGCTTAAGCTACTTAGTTTGGGATCGGAGCAATGTATGTGATGTTTTCTGATATTTATTTTATTATTTATTATTTGATTAGATTTGAATACAAGGGTACTATTTCACAGGCGCCCAATCCGCTGGACTTCGACGGGTTCGTCAACCTGCTCGGGTACAAGACTCTGGAGCTCGACTCTGAGGAGACTCTGGTGGCCGCACTCTCGCGGTGGGACAAGGACAACTCGGGATTCATCTCCGAGGAAAGGTACTGTAATGTATTGAACTTCGTCGCTAACCCGCCTGCAAAGCCTCCAGGTGTTTGACCAAAGCGGTGAATAACTGGAGAGGCCTATGTCCAGACTGTGATGTGTTGATGATTATAGCGAATAACTAAAGAGGCCTATGTCCAGCAGTGGACTGCAATAGACTGATGATGATGATGACGCTTTAAGAATGATCATACGATCGAAATTTGGCCACAGTGACTATAAAGCAAACAGGTGCATTCTCTGTTCCTTCACTCTCATAATCCGATGGGACGATAGTTTGACACGACCACGTGACACAAAGAAAAATGTAATTAGTCTGTCTTTTAGATCTTTTGATAAATTAGACAAAAAATTACAAAGATATAGCCCGTTAAAATTACGCGTGACTCAAAAAGTAGGAGTTTTTTCGCTACTGAGTGATGGCAAAGACCCCTCCTACATTTTGATGCGTTGTCTCTTTATTATTTTTTGTTTAAATGAAAAAACGAAAAATACGTGTATTTATATAATCTTAAATAAAATTTTACTATTTTGACCTTGGAAACATCCCTATTAGGCTTCTTTCATGTAGCCGAATTTCAAACACAACACAAAAACAACTTCTTTATTAATTCCGAGACCGTATTCTGCCGGTGTGACTCTGCCGAGTCATAGTCCCAAGTCGATATTTATTCTTAGATACACAAGTGTTAGCCAATGCTCAATTAAATATTCAACGATGCTCGCTTCGTCGTACTTAGGGTTGAATGTAATTAATTTACGTAATCACCGAGTAATAACCGAGGGAAACTACGCGGATAGGGCAACTTATCTAATCTCTGTGGTATTGGGCCCGACTGGAAAGTTTCGCTTAAATTATTAAGCACAATATGCTGTGCGTGGTATCTCATAAAGTATCCACTTTAGCTAATTAGTGGGCTTGAGACAAGGACCACACGCGGGCTTGTATTTTGTATGGTAATGAGGAGTTTGAAGATAATGAGATAAAAACGGGCACATCGCATTTTAGGATGATTAGAGCCTTATAACGATTTTCGCACAATTTTTATTCTGTTTACATTTTTCTTGTCCATGTGGCTTCTGTGGTGGAAGGATGTAAGAGAGCGACCCGTCATCTTTTCGCTCCAAGCCAATCTCACCTTCCCGTTGTGCATCCTGCCGAATAACAAACGAGGCGCTGGTAACCGACAGGTGGCTTGGTATTGGTATAACCATCATAATTGAAGGCGTAGCTAAATAGTCAAATACCACAGGTCGAGAAGCTACGCCCAGCAATCGCCAAGCCGCCTGCCCAGTGTGGCAATTATGGGTATATCCTTCAGACCTAAGTGGCGAACCCTGGCCAGCCAAATGTGGTAAATAAAGAAAATCTCCCCAAATGACAATTGTCATGTCCAGCAGTGGACGTGTGTAGGCTGATGATGAGCCTATTTTTTACGTCAAGAATGTCTTGACTCATATGAGGATTCCTGAGGATGGCGGCACACCGCGGGAGGACGTAGGGGTACCCTCCCGGTACGATGTCACTGACCGCGTGTGTCAGACTACATGGCTATGTAACTTTATCGATTATATTATAATGTTGTTAGCAATTAAACGTGACATAGAAATATATTTGATAACTTCATATTACGAGTAAATAACTTTCAAGTTGCGAATTAAAGCTAATTACTTTCGATGTCAAGTACAAACAAGCCGATCTGAAAATTACCTAATGATGGAGCAGAATATTATTTCTAAGCACGAGCAAGTTAAGTGGAATAATCAGGCAACTGTGACCGTGGTCCCAATTATCTAGTGGTCTCAGTCGCCTAAAGCCCCAATAAAATACGTATAAAACCGTTCACAATAAGCCACAGTTTAACAATCATCTCAATTCTACACCGAATACACTCTACATTTATATCTACAACGCGCAAATACACTACAACATGTTACATGGTGTCCCCATTAGCATTCACCAAACACCTGACCTAGTCTTGCGTGGACGAAACATTCCCGGCTCCCTTGGATCCAACGGGATCTCAGTATCCTAGCTATGCAAACATTGTTGCTTGGCGGTTGAATAATTGACCGAACGATGGCTCACAGATGTACTGTTCGAAACAATACTACCTCTAGGGACCAGGTTATCACTAAAAACAGTGGAATAATGTCCAAAATCTAGACTTTTAGGTTCGGGTTCATACCATTAGATGATGTTACGACACCCATGGAAGAGGTGGAACGTTGATTTATGTTTTTTTTATGATTTTCCCAAAAAAAAATTGGAAAAGACTTTGAATTTTTTTTTATTCGGTATGAGGTTGCGCTTTACTGCAATTTACCTGATTGTAAATTGTGGTCTATGCCGGAGCGCGCTCACCCAGAAAAAACCGGATCACCTTAAAAATCGACAGATTATATCTCTCGGAGAACAAGAAGCCTGGTAAAAAGTTCCATAGTTTAGCTGTTCGCACTATAAGGTTTATGAAAAATTATTATAACAAATTTAATAAAAACATGTGTTACGGACTGGCCGCGGCCAACCTCCTTTTTTAATATTTTTTTCTATTTTGCATTTTTTTTATTGTTCGTTCATTCACTATTGTCTTTTGTTTACTGAAATTTTGTGCGTTCTAGTGCGTGCCTGTGTTATTTTTTTGTCAGTTTTATTTTATTTTTATATTATATTTTTATTAATTTAATTTAGAGCCTCCCTTTTTCTTTTCTCTTTCCCCTTTTTTATCGTCAACAACATGTTAGGCACTATTTTCTTACAACAAAATGTCAAGAGAATCTAACAGAATTTTAATGTAACAACAATAGTACAACGTGAAAAAGCCTGGAATGCGGACACGCCCCTCGGGGCCCATAAACAATAAGGCTCCAAGATTAAATTACGTTTTCTGCTATTCGGATGATATATTCGCCGGTTTACCTGAGACGTCATGATTTAGACCTGCCTGCAAAGCGACCGTGATGTTTGTTTTATGAAAGACCTGTAATAACTTTTTTTTGTAGACGATTGAGTTATTGTTGCGTTTTGGGAGCTCTTTGCGTTGTTTTTTTTTTTTTGTCATAGTAGGGTATAAAGAAATAAATGTTAGACATTATCACATACATTGCTTCGATTCCAAGATAAAAAGCTTAAGTACTTGTGTTATAGATATCAGAACAACGAAAATACTACAGACTATGATGTTAATCTCATTAGCAGACGGATGTCTGCAAACGTCTGCTGAACATCTTCCCCCATTGACAATTGTAATTTTGGGGTAATTGACCGTTGCTCAGCGAGTTGGGATTTTTTTCATTTTCTATTATGCGAAAGAAAGCCACAATTGCGGTTTTACTATAAAGAAAAAACTAAATACCCTTCTAATATAAATAAAAAAAAGCAATTTAACATTCGGAGCGACAAAACCAAAGCGGTATTATTCGTTCTCGTGTCTACTACGAAATATTGGGCCGGTTTATTAAAATTCTCAGCGTAATCTGTGCTTACGGCGATGGAAAGGATCCTGCATAATCCTCAGGAAGAATTTGAGACGACACGGATAAGAAATATACTGAAGCGTGCCAAGGGCAGTTGGGATTGTTTCGCGTTTCCTTTGTAAGCAATACCATAAGTTTTTTTACCAAATAATATGTTTTCTGTTACCATATGTTCGATCACTGAAATAAATTTAAATAATACGTTAATCATACCTTAGCATCAGAGTCATCATCATCAACAGCCTTTCGCAGTCCACTGCTGGACACAGGTCTCTCCAGTTCGCCACTTAGGGCAAACATCTGGAGGATATACCCATAATCGCCACGCTGGGCAGGCGGGTTGGCGATCGCAGCAGAGTATCCATACTAATATTATAAATGTGTGTCTGTCTGTCTGTCTGTATGTTTGTCTTTCTTTCACGGCAAAACGGAGCGACGTATTGACGTGATTTTTTAAGTGGAGATAGTTAAAGGGATGGAGAGTAACATATGCTACTACATGAACGCGGGCGAAGCCGCGGGCACAGCTAGTACAATGTAATTGATCTTGGAAACTGAAACACATGATATAGAAACACAATGCCCATCTACTATAAGAGATAAGATAACAGCATTTTTAGCAAAAATAAAAACCGACTTCAATGGGACCAATTTTTTCAAACAAAAAAATATTTTTTAGATCGGTACACAGTTCTTGGAGATAAGTGGTAACAAATAAACTACAAAAAAAAAATGTCGAAAGGATTGAGAATCTCCACCTATTTTTTGAAGTCGGTTTTACTCGTATTATATGGCCCGTTAGCAAATAAATACTATTTAGTCTGATGAGCATAGTAGAAGAATTACTACAATAGAAAGCTGTAATTAATACAGCATAACAAAATACCCTTTTAGTAGGCTCTTAATTAATTCCAACGAAAAACTTGGTCCACAAATAGGTTAAGATTCAGACGTTTGTTTTCAAAAGGTAATTTGAGACGAAAGTAATGGCGAAAGTTGAATTTTATTACAAGACAAGAATATTCGTAATGGTAATTTCGGTAAAACTTAACGCGTTGATCAAAATAAAATATTGTAGTGGTATGCGGTTCAAAAGTTTCATTTCCTTGGGAACGCTGAGATTGTTAAAGAGAAACTTAGTGTACTAAATTCAGCCGTTTAGTTTAAAATTTCGTTAAGTTTAAGATCCATATAGAATAAATAATTGTAACAATCATGGGGATGCAAAGGAGCGATTTAACATCTTTTCGCTCCAAGCCATCCTCACCTGCACGAGGTTCATCCTGCTGAATAACAGACGAGGCTCTGGCAACCGACTGGTGGTATAACCATCACGGTTAAACGCATTGCTAAATATGACCGACTAGCTGTGCTCGCGACTTCGTCCGCGTGGAATAGTTATTTTTTCCCCGGTTTTTTTTTACATTTTCCATTATTTCTTCGCTCCTAATAGTTCCAACGTGATGTTATATAGCCTAAAGCCTTCCTCGATAAATGGTCTATTCAACACAAAAAGAATTTTTCAATTCGGACCAGTAGTTCCTGAGATTAGCGCGTTCAAACAAACAAACAAACAAACTCTTCAGCTTTATAATATTAGTTAAGATTATAAGATATTGCCATTGACCGGCAGCAGCGTTACTGGTGCGAGAAGCTGCTATCACTGAACAACTTGGATAAATCCTCCAGGGGTTTTCAAAGTAGCGAACAACTGGAGCGGCCTATGTCCAGCAGTGGACTGCGATAGGATAATAATTATAAATTGTAACAAAATTTCTACACCTCCGAGCATCGGAAAGCATGTTAAGCCGTTGGTCTTGCACCAAATCTCTCTCTGGTCATGTCGAACTGTCGAACATTAGAGAGTTATATTATATGCATTCCCAAACACAGATGTGTTTGCGTGCACACTTATTCGTCAAATATATCGCGAGTAGTTACTTGATAATCTCCTCGGAGATGACGCGGTCGAAGTTCGGTCATCATCATCATCATCATCATCACCAGCCTATTGCAGTCCACTGCTGGACATAGGCCTCTTCAGTTGCTCGCCACTCAGGGCAAACATCTGGAGGATATGCCCGTAATCGCCACGCTGGGCAGGCGGGTTGGCGATCGCAGGACGTAGCTTCTCTCTCCGATGACGCTGCTGCCCGTCATCGGTCTGTGTGTATTTAGCTACGCCTTCAATTATGATGGTTATACCGCCATCAGTCGGTTGCCAGTGCCTCGTTTGTTGTTCGGCAGGATGCACCACGGGCAGGTGAGGTTGGCTTGGAGCGAAAAGATGATAGGCCGCTCCCTTACATCCCAAGTAAGGGAAGTTCGGTCAGGAGGCTATTATTATATCTATATTTTATAATGCACTTCAATTTCCTCTCAACTTCGTAAATAGTGGAGTACAGAACTGTGAATTCACTTACCATGCAATAAACTGGTCCATTCTCAAAACACTTAAGTAATATCGCTCTACAAAAACCATAAAAGATACGAACGGTGCAGTGGTTATTGCTTTAGCCATTCTTTACCCTGTGTATCCAAATAAGTACAGTTCGATGCGAAAATTCTTTATGAACTACGAGTAGCCCTTACAAAATGTATGATTCCCTCATTTTTGCAGATTATTTTTAATTATAAATTATGTGAAGTGAAAATCACTTCCGGAGAGTTTTTCGGGATAAAAGTTTCAGTTGGTTTACCTATTTGATTATCATGTATGTATTTATATTAGAAGAAGATAAGATAAGATAAGAAACAAACATGATACCATAAATTAATAAGCAGAAAAAGCACGCTCTATAAATTGTTACGTTAATTTAATTTATTTTAATTTAATTTATTTATTTTTATTTTTATCATATACGGTAGTATATCTTGAAGACCCTAAAATATATACAGCTATTTTTTATTCATGCACAATTTTTTGTATTTTGTTTGAAATCAAAAACTAAGTATGCATATATTTGAATTTATTTTAAAAGCAAAGCACCCTTGACATGAAGCATCGTAGTTAAAAAAACAACAAATGTATGGGTATGTAGAGGTAACGTATTTTCGCCACATTCCTCATATTTCAAGTTGTTATTGGCCGTACCGAGCGCGAAAAGTATTTATAATAAATTTCTTTTGAAAGAAATTTATTATTGATAATATGAAAGAAATTGTTTTTAATTAAATTATGTTTTATAGACCATAGTAGTTAATGGAGAAAGTATTGTGCATTGATATAATCAAAAAATATTCTGATTTGATTTATACATTTTAGTAGGGATGCGCCACCCCAAGCTACCTCTATTCAAGCCCAACTGTACTCGCGCCGAGTGAACATTCCGTTATTGCGACAACGTGTACTATGTACGATGCAATAACTCACGTCTCCTACCCGTTTATAGCTACGGCGCACATTTTTTCAGATTCGTTGGGAATGCCGCCCACTAACTTGTTATGACTTGATTTTTCCAACGAAAAACGGTTTCGTTGTTATATTTACTAGCGAATAGGTTAAAGTGGTATTTTGAATGTGCAATATGCGTTCAATTGTAGATTTGTTACGATTAGTTGCGCTTCAATGACACTGGTCATTGAAGATTAAGTTAAATAGAATAAGGAACCAGTTTGTTTCATATTGAAAGCATAAAGAGGAACAAGAAAATTACCAAAACTCTAAGGATTCATACTCATAGGGCGTCGCGTCGTTTCTCGCGTATCACTAGCAAAAAACCTTCTACTTGAACGTCGCCATACTTTGTAATTGTGCATTTGCTTTACACGTAAATGGCAGTAATTTCAAAACTAAAACCCGGACTACAATAAGAATTTTGCCCGGACTTCTTTTAACATTTATGATTATAATTTCAGGATTCGACATGACCTCATGACGTTCGGTGACAAGTTTACGGAAAAAGAAGCAGATTACGCGTTGGATGAAGCACCGATCACAAGGAACCTGAACGGGAACACAATGATTGACTACGTACGATTCTGTAGCCAACTGGCCGGTCTGCGGAAACCTACAAAGAAGACGGAGGCGCTATAAAGATTTATGAAACAAAACGCATCAAGTAAATGTATGACTAAGTTCCATCGTTTAAAGTTAAAGCTTCGAAGCAAATGCTTAGGACGCAGCTAAAACCCTTGGTTGGTAATGATGATGGCACTTTTCTCTAGAGAGTTTGCATTGGGCACCGTCAGGCCGGCTCCCCAGTCGACGGGATGTTTGAGTCTTACACCTCCTTAAGAAGCCTTAAGAATGAGGAGCAGGCATAGGTATTCATTAAGCCACCGTATCAGTGGGCAACATTTTGTAGGGATATGGATAGCGCAGAAGCATACGGCCGCGATCGTGATGGCGCTTGCATTAACTATCTAAATGCAGTAACCAATGATATCTACTATGCGTCGCGCGACGCACACGAAAACCTACCTATAGGATTTTGGGCACCATACGTTCGCGCTTCATATAGTAAAGTTTGTGAGTACGGCCGTTAACAACATCATTCTCAAGCTTCTTGGTCGTATAAATAAGCAAATGTAATAAACAACTGGTTGCTATAAATAAGTAATCGTGTGAAGTTGTCTGCAGAACTGGTACTAAGTTCTAAAGCCTGTTACTTTTTCCGAAATGTCTATTAAGTTTCATACAAATTGCAATGTTTGTATTGTATAGTGCCAGTAGTCATAATACACTTGATGTACGCCTTATGCTTATTGATCTTGTCCCTTTTTTATACTCTGCCTATATTTGAAACCCGTAAAATGCTTACGTGTTTGTTGTTTATTAATAAAAGAATCAAAATAATTCATCTATTTTCTACTTCCATTCCAATTTTTCCTATCCGTTTTATGAAAGTTTTAATGCAAGCTGCACAGCCCATTTTTCAGTTCTTTACGGTAGTAAATATTTATATATTAGAAAGAGACTTAATAAGCAAACCTTACATGATTGTTAGCGTAAATGGTGACTTCAATACAGGATTTTGAATAGCCTATTAACTTGTTTCAAAGTTGATCTTGCCTTTTAAATAAGTTGTTATTTATCAGGAAAATTTCATCGAAGAGAATTTTCAAGATATAAACAATTGTATCTGTTGTACATTTAAGATTAAATTACCACTACTGTAATATTGTAAGTACCTTCCATATCGTACCATGACAATTTAATTTGGACACGGGCATCCCAAAATCATTGACAAAACAGTCACCCGTTAAACTAATTGGCTTACCTACAAACAATAAAGGGTAATTAAATTCGTTAATACTGTTTCGGCGACCACATTCAATAAACAGGATTTCATAGAGCCCACAAATTTGCGTTGAGCCTTCAATTAAAAACTCGTTTGCAAAGGTAATACAGTGATTACTGTCATAATACCAAATTTATATTCAGTTATTTAATGAAATAATACGAGAAGTTAGCAATTTTCTAAAAGCAAAGTTGAGATGTTCAGAAATGGAGCGTTTTCAAATGGGCTTTGCGAAATAGAGAAGTTTCAACAAGTAATAACGGACTGCCGTGAATTCAACTTGGTCGGCTTTCAGTTACCTACAATTTATAAACTTTAAAAATGTACTATAACTCCATTACTTACAGCATGGTTGTCAGATAACAGAGTATTCATAAACAAATGATTGGGTTCTAGTCTGTTGCTGGTTAATTTATCTAAACCTTTATGTTGTCTACAAGTAACAAGATTTAAATGGATAAAATTTAAACTTTTTGGCCGCGATTTTTTTTAGCTCGACATGATGGCTTCCCTACGCCTGATGGAAAGCGAAAGGGAAGCGCAAGTCGCTGTGACAACTGGCAAGTAACTGGTCAGTTACCTGTCAGTTGCCACTGCCTTGCCGGCGCAACCCTAACCCCCCAACGAATTTAAGCAAAAAGTAGGTACTATAGTTCATTCGCGTTAAGAAAATAGTGACTGACAGGTCACTGGCAGGCCACTAGCCAATCAAAACGCTAGAATGGGCCTGTTTCCGTAAAAAATGTAATTAGTCCGTCTTTTAGATTGTTCAAAAATAAAAGACACGTATTTTTTCATTTGTAAATTAGACCAAAAATGACAAAGATATAGCCCGTTAAAATTACGCGTGACGTCACAGAGTGGGAGTTTTTTCGCCACTAAGTAGCGTCAAAGACCCCCACTCCTAAATTTTGATGCGTTATATCTTTGTTATTTTTTGTTTAAATGAAATAAGGAAAAATACGTGTCTAATATATTTTTACAATCTAAAATACGGACTAAATATAATGTAATTATTTTGACCCTGGAAACATTATAATTTCTAGCGTTTTAATTGGCTAGTGGCCTGTCAGTGACCTGTCAGTCACTATTTTCTTAACGCGAATGAACTATAAGTAAGAGCTAAGCGCATGTATGTGCGTAGGTGTATCCTGTTTTCCTTGTCTCACAGCTCTCTGACCTACCATTATTTGTCAAACAATCCAAAAAATCGAGAAGTATATAGATATTCATGCATTGAACACTTAGTTGAAAATTGTTTGGAAACACTTACTCCAGATGCTCCTTGTAGATGTCGAAGTCGGTGAATACGATCTCGACGATCTCGTGCGGCGCGGCCAGGAACGTGTAGAGCAGGCAGTCGAGCCGCGGCGGGTACGGGCGCGGGTAGTCGGGGCTGCTGAACGTGCCGCGCTCCTTGCCGTACGTCGACGTGAAGCGGACGCATGTACAACCTGCAACAAGACGATATATGGTGGTGAATACGCCGAATTATTTCTTGATTTTGCACAAAAAGCAAAAACATGTATAAGAAATGCTGTAGGGCATAAGTAGTCATCTCCCCTATTATATCTGTAATGCTATTTCATATACATGTTTTTGCTTTTTGTGCAAAATAAGAAGAGGTAGGGCATAGCGAATCTTCGCTCGAATTGAGCCGCCCGTCCGGGGTAGGACCTCCACCCTATAGAATACCGCAGTCAAATGACCTCTGAGTCGTGTTTCTGCCGGTGAGTAGGGTTTCCGGAGCTCGTGGGGGGTTGGGGTTGGGCCGGCATGGCGGTGGCAACTGACAGGTAACTGACCAGTTACTTGCCCGTTGTCACAGCGACTTGGGCTTCTCTTTCGCTTTCCATCAGGCGTAGGGAAGCCATTATGTCGAGCCACTATAAAAAAAAGAAATATCGTGAAGTGTATGTGTATTAA